>OY728163.1:202852912-204102912 GCA_963277665.1 Viscum album | reverse complement strand
TCTTCTCCTCACAACTCAAAGAATTTTATATTATTCAATTTATTCCCAATTTCCATACCAAAAATCATAACCATGTCAAATACCTTATGATATCACCAAAATAGAAAAAAATGGGCCTTACATGTGTTTTCAGAGAGAATAATTCAAGATGTAAAAATCCTCTTCCATTTTCTCTTACATTATTTTCAATTATTTTTCTTTTCCATAATATATTCAACTCCCTATTTTAAAGAGGAATGGAAACTCTATTATCTTATATATAATATTAAATTATCATGATTATGGAAAAAATTCATCCTTATACTAGTTATCCTCTCTCTTTTATTATAAAAACGGAAACATCATTCGTGATGCGTAGATTTACCGACATTATAGACGATTTGATTTTATTTTTATATTACTGAATTAATGTATTATCATAAAACAATTTTAAAGATTGAAATAGATTTTAAATCTTATGATATAACCTCTTTTATGTTCTGTAATTAATTCATTTTTGTAATATTAAATTATATAATGAAACTTGTTGGTTATTATTGAAGTATCGTAAAAATGATCCAAACAAACATCATTATAGTTTTATATAATGATTCATAATAATATATATAAAAATTATTTATGGTATCATATAAAATTCTTCAATCATATTTATACCATTTAATTCCACAAATGGAGTTTCTCTTTCTTTCAATAAGAAAATCCATTAAGAACCGACCATGGAAACCATGTAATGAATGTGCCTGAAACAATGGAAATGGAAAAATATTATTAATAAATATGTGTAATGATGTTATAAAATGATCAAATAAGTTGTTTAAAAATTAATATGTTTCCTTAAAAGATTTAAAACACTTTTTTAACCATTATAGAGGAAGTTTAAACACATTTTATGTAGGACATAAATAAGGTAAGAGAATTTTTAACCAAATTTTCATTCTTTGGGTTATCCTTTTACTTTATTGATTATGTGTTAATAAGATTATTTTTTAATTAATTTGGTTTATATTATGTTTTATTATGTTTATTTACAGTGTATTCACATATTCCATTTATTTTATAAATTTTCACTTTAAATATATTATATTTTTTAAGGACATTTCATTAAAAATCCAGTTTTAAATATCCATTTTCACAAAATTCAAAAGTAATTTTTTTATGAATGTGTTATTATTTTATAATTATGTTATGGATCTTGGGAATTTTATTTGATTAAGGGTTGGACCTATATCTTACTCCAATTCATTGGATATGTTTATGTTAGATTTTTACTGTATGCTTACTCCAAGTGTAATTGTGATGGTTAAACCATAGGGTAGTCATGTGGGTTACATTGTAAAGTAGTTGAGAATGTTATATTATAAGGTAGTTGTGGGGGTTAAAATAATATTAATCATGATGGTTACAATATTAATTATTTAATTCTCTATGTTACAAAAATGTTTTATTTATGTATTCAATGTTTTCACAAAGTATTTATATGATACATTCTAGTTAAGAGGTATTTATTTGTGAAAATGGTTTTATATGTTATAAGTAGTTGTAGATTAATGTTTCCATTCCTTCTTTTTATATCCCTCACTGAGTTATTTTTCTCATCCCAATTTTTTAAAATGAATTCATAGAATTCCTTATAATTTTAAAGTTCCATTAAGGTTCAAGTGAAGATGAATCTAATTTTTTATATTATAATTATTTTTGTAAACTCTAATTTAATGTATGGTTTGTATAATCCTTAATAACCTAGATTGGAAAAGGTCCTTGAATATATAATGTACCGTGTTTTTTTAAATTATCTCTTATAAAAAAATACCCACCATGTTTTAGTACAGAATCCAGAGCTGTGGGTTCCTAGCTTTACAAAATGTGTTCCATATGAATATGAAAATAGTTATAAATTCATAAAAATCATATCTTGATTAACTCAGGGAAACAAAATAGGTAACCAATAAAATAAAGTTCCTATATTAGTAAACCCTTCAATAAATATAATAAATATGTACTATTTACTTTATATATAATTATGGGTATTCAGAAAATCCTATAATTTCCACAGTCATTCAAATATATGAAAATCTCGGTGAACACACTTAAATAACAAGAAGAATAAAATATTCAGAATAAACATTCATTATAATTATGGATATACTCATGTATTATTGATATTATATCAAGTAAAAGGTAATTATAAATCATTTGTCACATATAGGTTTCATTTCATCACACTTCACATACCTATGAACATGGAAATTGAATGTGAGAATTATTATAACATAGAGTCCACTTGGAAAAAATAGAACATTAGAGTAAATATGACATATTAAATTGTAAAATAGTTGAATATAATAGAGTATTTATATAGTTGAATAATATTTGAGTTCAATATAATAATGTTTAGGGATTTTAGTAAAATAATATCTTATTTTTTTATTAAAAACGTCAATAAATAATGAAAAAACATTTTTAATAGTGGTTAAAAATGCAATATTTTTTAAAGACAAATATTTTTTTTCATATTAATAATGATTAAAAAATGTTAAAAAAAATAACGTATTTGAAAATAATCATGCTAAAAATATTGGATATTAGAAAATAAATCTTGAAAATTGTTTCCATGTATTTTGTTATATTTTTCATACAAATAGAAAAATAGCTCACTTTTAAAAATCACTATCAAAAGGGGATAACATTTGTGTAAAGAAATTTAATAAAAAAATAAAAAAATATTATTCTATTAAAATAAATAGATTTAATATATAAAAAACAAGGATATAAATATAAATAATATAAATTCATTATTATAAATTTCATAGGGGGTTTCTTAAGGGGTAATATGAAGGAAACCATAAATACAAAAGTTTCACCAGAAAAGGAATGACAATATATATTTAACATATTAATGGAATAATATTAAAAATATGGAAATAGGAAGTGACATACATAGTGAGTAATCATGAAAAAATAGTAATTTTGATAAAGAGTGGGAAAGACCCATATGAAAAAATAAATGTTATGAATTATGAGTCCCTATTGGAGGAATTGAGGTGATAAATTCATTATAAATTGAGGAGAAATATAAAGGTATACATTTAATACCTTTTGTAAGAAAAATAAAATAAAAATTGGAAATAATAGAACAACACTTTACAATAATATATATGTGGCATGAATACCTTAACTCCAATCCTGACTCGGTTCATATGTCCACTAACATATTTTATAATCAATTTAACTTAATTATTTACTTCATTCAAAAAAAATTCACATTAATTTTAATTATTAGTATACCATTTAATTATTATATTATCATGTATTATATAAGTTTATGGATTTCAAAAATCCCCCCCATTTCATTTTCTCTAAGATTAGTGGTGTCGAGAGGGAGATTCAAGAATTTTTAATTGAAATAATTGAGTTTTGGACATCTTGAGGGTCGCCATGCCCAGGATGTGGAAACAGTAATATCCATGATGAGTTGATTTTGATTTTTAAATTTATATCTTGTGTAGTTTATGTTGGTCACACAGTTCTTGGTGCACTAAGGAGAGAGAAATGACCAGGGTGGATGTTTTGGATGGTGTTTTACTTGATAAGTTTCACTATGGGAAATTGGAGAAGGATTTATGTCATAATTGATGATATGGTTCCATAAGAGTTATTTATCATTTACATATGGGAAATGAGGATCTTATAAATATCAAAGGTGTAGGAATATTGATGGTGATTTAAGATACATAGAGTTTAATAGAGAGGAAATAAACGATGTGATGGGTTTCACCACTTCATATTATTTAGTGTGGTGATTTTAAATGATTAAGGTCTTTCCTATATGATATATAGGTTGGATGTGGTGGATTATTGGGGGATAAAACACTATATTACACACCATAGTGTTGGGTACAGTGACAATTAATGGTGTTTAATGAGTATTTAAAATTTTTTAAGACAAAGGGGTTCAAACCATTTCATATGGGGTGAAATTCAGATATCTCTTAACAAAGGGGAACCATGGGTTTGATGTAGGTCACAAAACCATGGTGGAGGACATTTTATAATCCATTATAAATATATGGATTATGATTCCTTAGTTTGATTTATAATCTCTTTCTTCAATCCTAAGAAGACATAGAAAATTCAACCCCTCTCCAACATTTTCTCTTGATAGTCTGACCTCTTTATTTCATGGGATTTAATTCTATTAGATTAAGGTATTGTATTCTCACTATATCCTTTTATTATTTTTTTGTCCTGATATTTATTTTGGATAATATTCTATTTTTATGTTCAATATTCATGCCTGGATTGATTATGGCTTTCGATAGATTGGTTCCAAGGAGGGTCCCTTTGAGTTTGGTGGTTTTTGACCCTCGATTCTCCCATTTATGAGTGGTTTCCTTCTATAAATATTTGAATATATGTAGTGTATTCATGATATCTTCTCATTTATATACATTTTTCGATATTTTCATGATTTGGTTATTTTAGGTAGTGGTTGAATTGATCTAATGATATATAATAACCAAAATTAAGAATGAGTTAGAAGGGTGTTGTGAACACATGTCATTATGTTTTTTTGATGATTCCTCTAATTATTTAGAATATAGTGATCCATATATTTTCATGATTATTATTGTCACATAAATTTACTGACATTTAATAAATTAGTTAAATAATGTAAATTTTGTTATATGGTCTGGATAATGGAAGGGGAATTTGAATTTAATTACCATCCTTCCTGAAATTGTTAAAAATTAATGTATTGTGTAAAAATATTGATGCCATTAATTTTTATGATTGTTTATCATTTCTATAATTAATTTAAACGTATTTAATCACATTAACCATGTAATTAATTTATTTATTAATAATTGGGTTATTTAATTTGAATAATTAATTTTCAATAAGGGACTTGAAAATGATTAGTTTTTAATTTTGAATTCTAATCTGGAATAATTAGAAGTTCTTTTTTACCCTTACGCATGTCCTATTAGTTGCATAAGGGTAAATATTATATTACATTTTCATGGGATAAGTTTTATTAACCGTGTAATAAGATCTCCAAAATCATATATGTTAAATAATTTTATCCAATCACCATGTAAATGTATTCAGTTTGTATGTTTGGGTACATACTAATTTCTACTATTATGCAAGGGTAACCATGGAATTTAATGCACATTTTAATTATTTAGAAGAAGCTACATATGGTGTACCCCATGGATTTCAAAATGATCACATAGGTAAAAACATGATTTTTCAGGTATGAAGAGGATGTGTTAAGGTAATAAGAGGAAATTCAATGGTAATAGAGGTTATGTAAAAGTAAACAGAGATATGTAATGGTAATATAAAGTTTTTTAATGGTTCCACATGATTTTAAAAGTTTTGTAAAAGTAAAATTTTTTTCTTAAAGATATATATGTTTAACTTAGGGATAATAAAAGATATATAAGGTTCATATATCCAAAATTTATGGTAACCTCAACAAATGATCTGTATGGGTCATAGATCACCATTTCTAAATTATTACTACAATATCTACATCATAGGGATCACCATGGATTCTAAAGTGAGAGTTAGGAGCTATTAGATAATTGAAACCCATTATGCGTCATTCCTTTTTGGAGTTCTAGAAGCCGCTGTAGGATGAACTAACAATGAATTAACTACAACTATGGAGAAAACCAGCTATAATATATTTAAAAAATGTCTACTTATCACATCAATAATATTGATTACCTACATAGATAAAAAGATTCCATGGATCAGCTATATGAACTTTCACATCGATTCACATACTCTCTCTTTGATAGATAAATTTAAAATGAAATATTCATATAGAAATTCAAATAAGACCTATTGAATAATTGTAAGGGATAAAGATTTAATGATTTAACAAGAATATTTTTTAGATTTTATGAGAAGATATTGGATTTTTTGATGGAAAAAATAAAGATATTTCAAACTACTAAAGGTAATCAGTTGATACATAAAGGATTTAACCTTTTTTTCCTTCTACACCGTAGTTTAATATTTTAAATTATTTCTCAAGTAACCTGGTATGAATATTCTAATAATGTTTTCTTCTATTAACATTCATTATCCCCCCACCAATCTTTTTATTGAACACAAACTATTATAATCACGATGATTAATGAATTACTTGATAAATATATTGGGGTAGTAATCTGCTGTTAAAACTGTATGATTTTTTTATTTCTTATTTGGGTTAATCTAAAAAATATTTACCATGGGTGTAATCTTCAATGTGGTTATATAAGGTTTAACTTCATAGTTTACAACCATTATCCTTCAATTAAAAAAATGGATTTATAGGGTACATAGTGATTGTTAAGTGAAATTTGAATTTTGAATTGGGGTAGAAGACTGTGTGTGCACATATGATGTACTTTGTCCACTAAGTATACTTAATGTAGAAAAATTAAGGTCCTTATTGGAAAAATATCATACGAGAAAAATATTTCTTCTCTAACATTCATTAATTCTATTTGAAATTAATCCACCTGATTATATTTAGTTTCTTATTCATTATCTCTCTCCCCATCCTTTTCAAAAGTTTTAGAAAACAGAAAATACCAAAAAATTTGAAAAAAATTCAATAAGTTCATTAAATGTTATGAGTGACCTCTAGTGAGGATCCTAAATTGATATGACCACGGTCAACTGCTATAATACCATATGAAAAATAGTATCTTTTTCACCACCCTATGGAATTTATGTCAAAGCACAACATCTCTCTTCCAAAAAGTTTATAATTCAATTTTTTATTCTCATTTTGTAAATAGATTGTTTGTTATATATATATACATATATATCTATATATATATATATATATTTAAAACACCTTTTCTAATATATTAATAAAAAACTTCATATCTATGGTCAAATTACACAATGTTGAAGCATCATGAATAATTAGAGAATACGGAAATAAATTATTCATTATAAAGGATTGAAAACAATATATAGGTGGTTAGTATCCAAATGGATAAAATTGCTTGAAAGTATCCATAGAAACATAAATTAATTAGATCATGTGGTGGAAGATATTTCCCCGCACATTTCTTATGATAAACAACATGAGGAGGTAAATGAATAGATAATTTTAGATCCACTCCACCTCTCTCAATAATGGATAGAAGATATTCATGATTAATATTTTATTTTTAGAGTATGTATAATAGTTCAAAAATATATGGATGAAATATAAAATGAATATGAAGTAAAATACTATATCCACATCTTTAACATAGTTGAAGAATTGACACATCTATACTAATACCTATATTTGTAAGAAGAATAATAAAAAAACATTTCGTAAAATTTGATGAAAATATGGTGTATCTTGACTATATTACTATATTGTATGAAAATAATCTTCATCTTCCTCTTTCCACTAAATAATAGAATTAATAAAAGAATCCAATATATGGAGAGGCTCTTATATTTTACCCATTCTCATTTAATTTTTTTAATTATAATAGACTGTCATCTCTCACTATTTTAAATTTTCATATTTGGAAAAATCTTGTTTTTCCATGGAGGTAGATGAAGAAAAATAATATACACCAGATGGGGAACACATAGATCTCCCAGAATATGTTAAATATTTATAATAAGGTGTATATAAAGAGATTCATGTCGAAATTCCCAGGGAAAACTGTAACCTAACATTCCTACATTAATGTGGAATAATATGATGTTAATTCTTTGTACTATTATTTTTTTCAAATAAAAATACACAATAACTTTTCATTTTGACTATTCAATTGGTGTAACATAATGTGACAAAATACTAGATAAAGAATAATATGTTGTGTAATAATCTACCAAGAATGATGAGGGATCATACTTCATGCATCCCCCACCCCGCATGTTATATATCATTTTTATAGGGTGGATATTCTTTACTATATAAATGGAATAAAAAATAATAATGAATAAAGTGTTCATGCTGGATAGAATTAGTGTTATTGGTTTATGTTAAAGAAACTCAACCCACCATTAGAATTTGGATGATAGCTAGTATTTATCTACTGGAGGCAGTCAAACCATATGGTCCACATGGGGGATCAAAAAAAGGATTATCTTTAATTGGATTCTATTTTCAATATATGAATTTTTCTATTTTATTATAATTTTATTTTGAATATATTAGGATATAGCCAAACTTCCATTACTCGTTTCAACATACTTTCACATGATCTGAGCAGTTTAATGTGTGATTTTCACTGGTAATTCCATGATTATGTCACACACCGCCCCCCAAATAGAAACAAGGAGGAGGAATATAGATTCATTGAGAAGTTTGATTTAATTGTTAAATTAATTATATAAAAGATTAATATATATTTCTTTAAACCCATTTTGAGTATTAAACAAGAATTTTAAAACCCATAAAATGTTTCTTTACTCAAAAACATTAAGAGACAATAGTATCTTATAAAAACCATGATACCATGTTTTTTAATATAATTGATAATAACATTGAATGAGTAAGATGTAATATTGAATGATTATAGTGATGAATAGTTATTTAACAGATGAATCATAATTTTTGGGAATTTGTGGATTCGTATAAATAAAATTTCACTACCATTTTTATGCTATGAATTTTTGAAATCATTATGGATTGATTTATTATTATTATCCATTACATGAGTGATTGTATAATTTCATATGTTTCATTCCCATGCCTATTTGGAGACCTAATAATTTTAATTTTAGCTGGATCATATTTTTGGTGTGATCATGGGGCATGCCACCAAATAGTAGTTAGATTAGATCTTGAAAAAGATAAAACTATAAAAAGTCACATTTAATATGATTACATAATTTTATTTTTCTAACATTTATCATAGAGACCACCTAATACATTAATCCTTGTTTAACCATAGATTTCCTGAATGTACTTGTTTAGAATGAGCAATTATATAATCCAATTACATCAATTCCAACCCTTCTCCTTATGTTATGTATGAAATTTTAATGTTGATTTGTGGGGTATAGGGATATCATGGTAAAATAGATATACTGCATAGTGAGTAATAAGAGTGTAGGTGTATCGTTTTGGGTATTATTAAAGTTATTTGATTCATTGAATGTTCTTTTATTATTTTTTACTTCTTAAAAATAATGAAAATAGAAAATAAAATTAATAAAATCTGTTGTGATTTAGAATAATAAAAAATAAACATTACCAGACCAATGGATGGTTAGGTTTTGTATATGTAGTTTTTTCCAAACATAAAATTTTAAAAAAATTGAAAAAAAAATTGAAAAAATATTATGGAAAAGGAGAAATTTAAAAATTGAAAAATTTAAAGAGGGTGTAATTCTTTCATTATGCTTCCATTGTTAAATATATTAAATTTGATCTTGGAAAGTTGGAGTTATAAAATTTTTAAGGGTATATTTTCATTGAAATTTTCTTTCAATATCATGAATTATTAATTATAGAGATCCTAACCCTATAGATTTAATATTTTGAACATAAATTCCACAATACATAATCCACAGAGCCATTAGATGCTTGATTAAGAATCCCACCTCATATTAAGTGTTTTTTTGTTTTTAAAAAGTAGAGAATGTATATCGTTTGAAAGATTACAGAAAAGAGCATATGCTTATGGTATGAACATAGATATACATGAATATTTAAATTGATTAATGAGTGATAAAAATCCATTGTGAGGTAGATCATGACATTAAAGGTTTAATAATCATTAATTGAGAGACATGAATGGAAGGAAGAAAAAGGATCATCATTTTCCAATGAGAAAAAGTAAAATTGTTTGGTTGATTGTTTCTTTTTTAGAATGTGAAGTAAAATTGATATTTTTTTAAATTGAATATTTAATTTACCAATTATCATTATTTGATTTAATTTTTTCGATATTTAAATATTTTTTGGACTGGTGACTATTTATATTTAATGTTGAGATTAAATGATTGGGGACAAGCATGGTTCATGTGTGGGGGATTTGAGGAAAATAATTTTCATACAAAAAATTAAATTTTTATAATGAAATTTAATACTTTAATCATTTACCCATGTAATTAATTGATTTATTAAAATGTGGCTGATTTTTATTTGAATAATTATTTTTGATAATTAAGGAAATGATTATGTAAAATTTGGAATTTTGATTCTTTGTCAGAAAAAAATTTGATGTTATTTATTACCATGACACTTGATATAAGTGTTTCATAAGGTTAAAAAGTTTTTTAACACTACATATGAGAGGTTTTAAGGGATAGGTAGATATATCTCAATATTCATTTAGGTTACATAATATTCTTCGGCTACTATGTAATGGTGTCCAATTTCTACAAACATGTACCCAACGATTTAAACTACTCTATAAGGGTAGTTAGAGACTTTCATGTACTACATAAAGGCAATAAAAAAGCTATGTAAGGGAAAAAAAATAATTAAAAGGATCGATAAAGGTAGAAACAGACTGAATAAAGGTAATAAGTGGCTTCGTAAAGGTAAGAAGTGGCTATATAAATGTAAGAAGAGGTTATGTAAAGGTAAGAATAGCTACGTAAAGACAAAATGTCAATGTGTAAAGCTACTGGGGGGTTTCAAGAGTTGGGTAAAGGAAATATTATCTTTTTTAAGACTATATAAGGGTAAAATTGAGATAATAATGTTTTTATGTTGTCACCTATCCTGAATTTAAGGGTATATTCAGATTCCCAACCGATATATAAGGGTTATTGACCACCACTACTACATTAGTTACACCATTTCTAGGCCACAAAAATCCCCATGGAAGATTATGGGAGAGCTATGAGGCATTGGAAAATTGATAACCACCATGACACATGGTATCCTTATGTCATCTAATCCACTGGATGATAAACCAATACAGAATAATCTACAACCATAGAGAACATTGGATACAATATAAAAAAATGTAAATGTAGCACATCAGCTTTGTGGATTTTCTATATAGCTCAAATGACTTTTTTAGGCTACATTAACATCCATTTGAATTCACATACTATATATTAAAAAATTAAATTAAATAGTAAATCATCATGTGAAATTTAAAATTGGAAACATTGAATGATTAAATGGGTGAACGACATAAAGGTTTTAAAAGAATATTTTTAAGATTCAAATAATAGAGCATGAATTGTTTGACACCTATAACTATATAGGTTCCTTACTACTGAAGATAATTGGAAACATCAGGGAGGAATTTGCTAATTTTGTTTTTTTCTATATTTTTTTAGTTCTAATTCTTCCTCATATGACCTGATATTCTTATTTTAATATACAAACTTCAGTTCACATTATTTATCACTTTCAATCTATCTCTATCTATCACTCACTCCCCTTATTTATCTCTCTATCTTGATCTTCCATACTCATGATGATGAGTGACTAGACTAAAGAATATTCATGGGGAGTAATATCATTATTTAATAAGATGCATGTTTTATTTACACTATGGGTTAATATAAAGAAGATTTACTATATATGTAATCCTCAATGTTGTTATATAACGATTTTCCCATTCTACTTCCATTCAGCCTCGATTAAGTAGTGGATGTTTTGTGTACATGGAAATGTTTATATGCATTGTGAACTCAGATCTGGGATAGAATTATTTGGGAAAAAACTTGATAGATTGTGTGCAATATATATATTCGAAATGGTTCAATGGAAGTTATTCCTAGAAAAATCTATAAGGATAAAATCTGTTATATTCATACCTACATTCTTTATGTTACCTACCTATATTTAGTTTTCATTCATTCTTCTTGTAAATATATTTTTCATTATATTCATAAAATAGAAAACAAAAAAAATAAGATAAGTGAATAATAATTAGTGAGTGATCGATTGTGAAGTTCGATAGGGGTGATGACCCTGGTCAACTATTGTGCTCCACTGGAAAAAAAATATTTGGTGCCACCCTAAAATAAACATGTCACATTCTTATGATTTATTCCAAGATGTGGATTTATAGTTTTAACAGGCTATAATTTTCTATGACCTACACATGATGAATTAGTAAATTAAATATAGTAATTAATTCGTTGCTTTTTGAGATAACAATTTATGGCTGAGTGAGAAAAATATTATTTTTATAGTATTATATTCTTTTGAGTTGTTCCAATTGCTTCAAATTTAACTTGTGTGATGAAAATATATTTTACTGTTAAGTAGTAGGGACTTACAATGATTTTATTTTTTATGCTTCTTATGGATTGGATATGTATAAAAAGTTGAGAGATGTTTTTATTAGTTTCTTACCCATTGAGACTAGGATGATGTGATGGGTAGTTCCTATTGAGAGCTGGGTTTTCTTGATTTCTTATTAGGTGTCTGGGTTTATTTTTATAATTTTATATATAGTCTGGTCTAATTTTGTTTTTGTTTTATTATTTGGGGATAAATTTTGAATAGTTACTGGTTTTGGTTTCTAACTGTATGTTGTAGTTGGATTATACCGTGTGAGTGAATCTTTCTTAGGGTATTTCAAGTCGAGTCCTATAACACATGGATCATGGAATAGTAATTGAAATTATAAATGAACTCATTATATTGGTTATGATGTTGGTAATGTTGAATAATGGTAACCAGGGGATGGTCATCATTAATTATCAATGTGAAAGAAATAGAAATCTAGAATTTGTAATGTGAATCCAAAATCAAGTTATCTTTAATTTATAAAGTTAATTAAATATGAATTTTTAATGGTTTTACCAATGAATGAATAAGTAATATTTAACAGATAAATTAAAATAATTAATAATTATTGATCCTTAGTTCTTTTCTACTTATACGAGATCTAGTCTTCGAAACCACAGTGTTTGTATTTGGGAATCATATGGCATGATTAGATTAGTTTAGGCTAAAATATATGTAGTTTTAATTAGTATGGTTTTGTGTGCATACTACATTGGTATTTTATGATTTCATATATCCTACCACCCATTTCAGGTGGATACCCAATGAAAAAATGTTTTGGGTTCCTAGTGATATCCTGTACATTGATGTTATTGAGGAAAAAAGTCCATCTTCTCCCACATTCTCACTCTACCTTAAGATGTAGCATGATGTGTCGGTATATCAATGATTTAATGGATTAATTTATCGGTTATGTGCTAGCAATGGTTTTTATGGATCTCAATTTTACTATAAAAGTATGTGTGTGATGTATCAATTTAAGAATATTAAGAATACTATAATACAACTATAGTGATTACAATTTGTTAAAGGTGTTCATGCATGGGATATAATGTGTTGAGGTATAATGTGTGATACACTATTTGTATTGGATTTCATACTCACTCTTGGTTATGTGTGTGATGAGATGTGTGTATATGCGGTGCATGATGACATGTGGATTGGACCTATATGAACATAGTGTATGATTAATGAATGAAGGGATCATAGTACATGAAATATGACATTGGGCATTGAGAGTTGAAAAAAAATGGTTGAGTGGATGTAGGTTAACCTTATTATATATATATATATATATTTAATAAAAGCATGATTACATCAATTAATTAAATGGGTGGAGAGCCATATTGGGGATGGAATATAGTCATTAATATTTTGGTTATACGTTTGTTTCGTTTTTAATTTTTTGAGATTTATATTTTTCATTAATATTTATATGATATGTATTGGGGAGGATCCTATTATCTATAAATTTATTCTTAACCCATATATATATATATTTAATTTTTCTGGTATGAAGTTGTAGGTTAGTGATAAATTTGGTAATTTCAAGCTCATATGAGTTATTCAAGAATAATTAGAGCTTCTCCATCCCTTCCTAGTACAAGTTTTGTTAAATCTAATTTTGTTCCCATTATCCATGAAATTAAATTTATTTATTATGATTGGTTTTTTATTATTTTATTTACTTGAGTTAATTACTACAATTTTATTTTCATTCTATACACTTAGTGAATGTTTTATACCCATTAACATTTGGAGGCATGGTTTAGGGGTCATTCCCATCGTCACTATCAACATAGGAGGGGTACCAGTAGAGTGGGTTCTTCAAAGAGTAGCATCAGAGTCAATGGTTGTTAGATATTATGGATATTGGAGATAGGTACTAGTAAATATTTCATGTGTTGGAAAGGATGTAATATTATATATTAATTGTACCTGGAATATATAAGGGAGAATGATTATTGAAAGTTCCATAGAGTGAAATGGTAGTTGATGGTCTAGAGATTCAAATTTTTTCACTTGTGATCAATTTAACTACATCTTCACTAGTAAAGTGACACCTCGATAAGAGCACAAATATCTCAGAAGATAAATTTTAAGAATTTTTTTTTAAAAAAATATAACATATTTATATCTGAATCCATCAATGACATATACTCATCACTGGTGATTATTTTTCAATGGAGCCAAATATGTTCCCCTATAGATCACCCACACAATCCTGGAAAATCTACATGAGTGTTGATCAATGAATTATGGTTACTATGATGGAGATATGATGATTCCTTATACATTTTAATGATCACTTCTACATCTATAATTATATCCATAAAGAATAAATTAAATCATAAAATTGGATCATGATATTCTCTATCTAAGAAGTGTGAGAGAGGAGATATAACATCTCAACTTCACTGGATGAATATTATATCACATGAGAGCCTCTTTCTCACTTTTATAGTAGGGTTCTATATACCAGAAAACAAATCCCCTCCCAAAAAATATTTGTTAAGAAATAAATGAGCTATTATAAACTTTTTAGGAATACATTACTAAGTCATAAATATCATTTATATTTCTATCACTAACATGTACTATAATAAATATATTACATAAAAAATTGATCCATTAACTAAACTCGATATTCCCACAGATATTAAATATACCAAGAATTTTAAAATAACAATAATTTTTTAAATATTATCCTTGTATTTAATTTAATACTAGTTATAAAATTAATAAATAAATTCAACGACAATTATCAAAAATTAAATAATATGATTTTAATTATTTCATAGTAATCTTATATTCTCAGACATCTCCCAGTCCCAGTGGTGGAACCCATCATGTCTTATACTTTTATTCATCAGAATAGGGTATAATTTTTAATATGATTAGTGTGTAACCCTCTAGGAACATATCTCAATATAAATGAATAATATTCATAGACCAAGAGCGGCTTCTATTTACCCATAAAGGACTATAATGATATATGGAGTAGTCATGGAAATGATAACCATTTTATAAATACATTATGTGTAATGTTATCGATTTGGATTATGATATCTCACAAATTAAGACGCACACCACTTTTCATCATCCATTCTTTCATTATTATTTGATGAACTTCTTGGATGATCATACCTTATTATATCATGGATATGGATTTAGTGATGGTAATACCATCTTGATCTCCTAGACTTGAGATATCCCATCCTTCGAGAAGTGAAAAATTCTATCCTAGTTATTAAATAAATTTCAAACAACTAATGACACACCCAATCACGTATACCTCACTACGACTTCAATGATATAGTTTTTTCTTATGTCAATGTATATGATCATATAGTATACAATAATAAGGACACCATAACTCATGTTTGAAAATAGGAACAATAAATGAAACCTGAAAAATGTGGCATTTCTATTGGTGGGATAATACTTGTTATCTCATCAACTCGTGATCAAAAGGTGAGAACATAATGGGAAGACGTTTCAATACATACCATCCCCTACTACCTGATCATCAAATATCATCTATTTCCAGTTATTATATTATATCTAGACTACATTAAAAAAAATTAGGCTTAATTCTATAGTATATCATGGTTCTCATTATATATTGTGAACTACTATAACCTTTTGATACAATAAATAATTTATTAACATTACCATGTAAAAAGTGTACGTATAAATATCAACACTATTATGATATGATTACATCATATATAACTCACCAAATACATGATATGGAAATAAAAAATTACTCATAATGTTGGGTCTAGGGAACCCACATTTACAACACTCCCACTTTCATAAGAGATAATGTGTGAACTAACCTTATTAGCACTCCCATAATAATGTCATTAATCTGGTGAGTAATGGATTTAGTTTTTAGGCCTTCCACATATCTGTTTTATGGAAAGTATTTTATCTATGACTTTTAACTCCTTTATTTAGGCACAATAATAGATGTTATCCCCAATTATATTGATTTTTTAACTCTCAAAACAGGCAATTATGGCTATAAATAGTAGTTGGATTATCTTAATCTATATTATTAAAAAAATTACTTTTTGGGTGTGATTATATAAAGTCAAACAAATTTTTTCATATTTTACACTATTTTTTTAGCCACACCAAAAGCTGTAATGTACTTCGTATTTACATTTATGTGTACCATTATTTTGAATGTCATTCTCCCAAAAATTACCAATGCCTGAATATGATATTAGATAATTTTGATCCAAATGAATACTAGTTTTTATCCCCTTATAATTGGTATCCCTTCAACTCCACATACTAGGTACATACCTCTAATATAATCTCAAGTATAATTTCAAAGTTCTGACTTCTCCCTAAGCTATTCTCTAATATATTATTGATATTTTCCTACTATAATGTCAATGATGGAATATCATATATTGTACATATAATGACATAAATTACTAATACATATTAGAGGTATAAGAAATTATTATCACCACATTAATCTCTGCATATGTATCATATATGTCTTCTTAGAGAGACTCATGTCATGTTAAATAGGAAATAATTATCTCAAAATTTGATCCAACTTGTATTTTTCAATACCTTATCAATATATGTATAATTGAATTGGACTAGTAAATTTTTTGTTCTACCTCAGTTGATATTTTGACCTAGAACTCAGGTTACTACTTTAAGTCAATATTTGGAGAGATACTTTAAATTATTGTTTGAATTAACTATAAAACCAATAGTTGTTTTCCATTTGTTATCAAAAATATTTTCCTAGGGAAATAGTTTGAATACCACTACCTATTGTAGGAACATGGTAAAAATACATTCCAAATGAATATTTAATAATCTTATATATAACATCAATCCAAAATTAGAGTTGAGTAACTTGAATCCCAAATAATCATTCTATTTTGTCACCATCCCTTTTTATTTTCTTAGTATAGACACCTTCCAAGACTGTTTTTCATAAAATCAAGTACCCAATATAAGGATCATATAAATTATTTATAAAAAGTATAAAATCATAATGTATTTAATCATGATGACTTGGTATTACCAATCAAGCCTTATTGGTACTACATTTTTGACACCCATGTATTTTTTGACTATGAATACCCACCTCGTTATTCAAAATAATAAGCCCCATTACATTGATACACATTATCCATTTTTGAATATTAATCAATATTTTAAATAATGGAAAAATTAAATATAAATATTACTTGAAGGCTTAAAAATTAATAATGAATAAGGTATCACCAGTCACTATTAATATATAACCATTATCGTGGTTATAAACTTCAAACGAAGTATGTATCTCAATAACATTACTTTTTCCATATACTCTTGGGGAACTTGTTCCTATGCTAACTATTTACAATTCTATATCACTGAAAAAGTACAACTCAATATTTCTACCATTATCTCAAATAGTGAAGTTAACCCATTTATATAAATATATTATATCCCTTTAGTATAATCATTCCATCTTTGGGATCTATATAATATCCTATTTTAATTTAGGATATTAACTAATATTTAATTTTGGTTTTTCTTGATGTAGGATTGTTTATATCCTTCTGAAAGGTTTTTCATATGAACACATGTCCTTTTGATATAATGTATTTATATCATACTATAACTCATATGACATCCATGAAACATTTTAGTTGGAATATGGTTATGGGGAAACACTGATATTTTTCAAACATTTAAAAATAATAATGGAATAATTTGAAATTTATAAAAATATAAACATTGATTATTTTTTTCATCATGACTCTGATATTTATATGGAAATGTGTCTTTATTAATTACTCTACATTATATTTTATTGATCAATATTTTCTTGTGATAATCAACATTGATCCACATTACTTACATCATAACATTTCTATGTATAAGGAAATGTGCATTTAGGAATTACTCCATGCTAACATTCATGATCAATGGATTCTTGGTCATGATATTCATTAAAACATGGACATGATGTGACTCATATATTTTTGACATAAATATTCTATACATAACATTTTTATTCCTTAATCAACAATAAAATAAATCTTTTGATTTTTATTTACCATTAAATTTACCTTGCAGTATTTTACACTCTCTAGATGAACTAATTTAAAATATTTTTTGTAATAACATTATTGATAAAGTTTTATTTTTCCAAAAAGAAAGATAAGTAAATATATTGAAAATACATAATATATTTAGCTACATTGATTCCATATAACATACTGGGAATTTCCTTTAAATCTACTTTGTTTTACTAGATAATGAATTATTGTGCCACAAATGGACATAAATAAGACATAAATTTTACATTGATTCATTATTTCTAATGATTTTAGAATTACTATACTATTAGTTAACTATTAGACAACAAAATAACATTAATTATAAAATGGAATAATTTCACATTCATCCTAATGAACATGTTAGATAAATTTTGTGGTAATATTCTCTAATATGTAAACTAGAACCATTAATAATGCCAATTATAAGTTATGTACTTCTCACCACAAAGAAGGGATCATCATTTTCAACCACTTATAAAATTCACCAAACTTCTTATAACATATCTATAAGTACTTAATTAGTGTATTTAAATACACATATGTTATATGCATATTGTATTAAAAACCCTGAAGTATAATAGAAAAATCACATACAATTAAAAATATATTCTAAGTAGAATCCATTACTTGCTCCTACTTTATTTTAATTTTTCTTCTATAGAATTATCTCAAAAAAATAAAATTAAATAACCTCTTATATGATCATAAACCTGTGTTATTTGAATGATATTATAAAGGATACTTTGGCGTCAGACATAGCATTTTATGTGTATCTGTTTACTTCATCATGTTCACTATATGAAATAGTTATTATAGAGTATTTATGTCATTATTTTATTAGAAAACAATAACCATAATGTATGGAAGTGTTCTTTCATAATGTTCCTTTTGTAATATTAAATCAAATTCTAGTAATTGGGTGAAAAAAATTATGAATGATATGTTTTAAAAGATCATGACCCATATTTTAATTCACAATATCCATTATAATAATCATCCCACTCTTATATTTCTTCACTTTTTCGTCACATACTTGTTAGAGACGAGTCAACATGTGAAATAATTTATTTCATGATGTCGTATCCACTACTCAAACCAAACAATGATGATAACATTATGATCTAAGCATGAAAAGTGCCATACATGTGCCTCCTATAAAAAGATTTTATGCCCTCACTTTCTGAGGTGGCTCAATAGGTATTGGGGACTACAACACCATGAATTTACTATATTATAGTATATTACACCAACACCTATACTACACTTTAGAAACTCATAATGGTTAGAAAATTTACTTTTTTATGATTTAAACATAGTTAAATTGTGGTATTTCCTTCCATTTTTTGTAAATATAATCACTCATAGTGTAATACTTTTACCTTGATTATTTTTTATCCATTACTGATTAATGAATTCATTAAATGCACCACCTATTTTGTCATACCTCAGAATCACTCTACACTTGCTTCAGAAAACTCAATTAATATATTATTATAGTGATAAGGATCCCACAAAACACTATGTATAGTCTAACCTATAGCTATCCCACTACATATAGAGTTTCAAGGTAGGTTTCTTACAAGAAAACTACATTAACTCCATCATTCCTTAAACTATTGAGTGATGTCTCATCTTCTAGAAATAAAAAAATGATTTCCCCAATTCATTATCACTATAAATGATATAATATAGATATGGATACTTATTTATAAAAATATTTAGTTATGTCAATCCATCACATAAATAAGAACTCCCTAGTAATAGGAGGTTCCCTCAACTTTGGTGATAAGCACCTTTTACAATCAGATTTGCTTCAATTCAACTGATATAAGGTGCTTTGAATAATATTAATTTGCGGGGTTTAAGTATTTCTCAATGATGATATAATTTTTGATCTTATATAAACATACCATATGATCACACTCACAACTAACTATGCAGTAAATAAAAAACATTCATTCCAACTTAATATGATTTAATATATATATTTAGTTTATTATTTTATGTGATCTCGTAAACTTTTGAACCCAATAAAAATAAAAAATAAAATAAATAAAATAAATAATATATATAGAACATTTTATATTGATCGACCAATTTATTCTCAATGGATCAACCATTAACCTGTGGTAAAATAATGTAGTTATCTCTGCTGGTATCACATCTCAAACAATGGTCTAATGTATCCTCATCTCGGTAGGAATATTTCATCATCCCAATATAGTCCACATATTAAAATGTATTTTCTATAATATGAATATACTTGAAAGTAGTCTTGGGTGTTTCAAAAATAAAAAAATACATATAGAATAAAACTAATGGATTTGTAGGCACCTAAACATATTTATTGAGTAAGGATGTTGCAAAGACCATATCTTTAATAAATTAATTACAGACATCAATTGTAGTTGAAATAATTATTTAAATAAATTAAATAAAATATATCTTGGAAAATTTTGGTTATTATATACTCAAGATCATATTATGTAAAAATAAAATGAATAATAAAATTAAATTGTAATAAATTTATGTCTAAGGGTTTAATTGAATTAAAATAATTCATTTCAATTCCATTATGAATAAAGAATATCTCCCAATCCAAGTTTTATATTTTTATTAATAAAATTGTAAAATAATATACATATATATATATATATATATTAAATACATGTTTATATTTTTAAACAATGATATCGAAGAGTGACTACCCCAGATACCCCTTCAGACCAATACTTGACCCAAAAGGTATGGGTAGGTATTGAAGGGATACACTCGGGCTAGACCAAGTCAGGCCAACTTCATTAGGTATTTTTGAGGAAGGAAAAAATTGGGTTAGGTTATAGCTATAAAGGCATCACCCGATGAATCAGTATGAGACTAGTGGCCTCTTAGGTTCCTGCAACACTACAATGGGGTGAAAACATGATACATGGGTAAGCCCAATGACAGAAACCCAAGGGAGAATATCCACCACAACACTTGGGAGAAGATGAGTGGTGTCATGACTGACTATCAATGAGGATTAGAGATGAAAGTTGAGGCCATAGTTAGTGATGTCTCCTTACGATGACAAAACCGACAGGCTGGTCATGGGAGGGAGCCTGATACTTGTTTAGTGGGAGGGGTGGCCCAGACTAGAATCATTTAGTAGTTAACATCATATGGGAAGGAATTGATGATGGGGATCATAATTTTGCAGTCAATGGATCCCATTCTATGGGGAGTAACCCTGGGAAAAGGTGATTAGGATTTGACCACTGGAGTCACCTTCTAAAGTGGCTGAATGAGTAAGACATGAGAGGTGGTGCTACTATTGTTTGGGGAAGTGGGTAATTTTTCTATTCCATCTAAAAGCTTTCCTCAGTATGAGGGGAGGATGATATGACAACTAATAATAGGATACGTCATAGACAAAGTGTGAGAATCAGGATTCTGGTGCACTATAGATGGTGGGGGATGTAGAGACTACCATTAGTTGTATTTTTTATTAGAAATAACAATGAGCTTCATTTTATATAACAATAATTTTCAAGGATGTTTAGTTTTGTTTCTTCCTATTAATTTGGGATAAATAAGAGTTAGTTGTCCCATGTAATACTAGGATAATAAAATTTTATATGAGTTCTACATCCATTATAAGATCTTATTGTTTTATGATTTGGTATTATTTCATATGAGGGGAATATTTAGTTAATAATGATTATACATAGTGGATGAAAATATGAGAGTTCCCACATTAGGTTTTTTAGAATTATTAGGGACCTGATTCAATTTAATATTACGAGTCTGGGTTGTAGGAGGTAGATAATTCATTTTGTTCGATGTGTTCTTAGAAGGAGCACTATGTTTCATTGTTTATGATTATGCTACATGGGGAATCTTAGTTTTGGTTATTCTTGTTCTTTATGGATGATGTGGAGTCAATTATTCCAACGTACATGTTCTACAATAAATATTAGCATGTGTTCCTTTATTTAACTGTTATAGTAGATTTTCTATAGGATATCCATACACTATACTTGGGAAATTATAGTTTGTTGGAGTTTAATATCCATTATAAAAACATATTCCATTTTGTATTGAATTTTAACATATGATGAGTTTAGTGAGAGTCATTTTGAATAGGATTCACATCTAGAGATCCCTCAATAGTTCACCCCATTCATGTTTCTGATATAAGCTATGGTACGAGAGAGGGAAAAAGGTTATTAAGAGGGAGGAAGCTAAGTCCAAATCCTAATGGGAGGGGGGTCCAAAATATACCATGGAGTAGTGTTATGGGAATAATTGATTTGTTCCTAATAAGTAGAATATTTAAATAGGATAATATTGATTATATATTTTTTTCATCTTGTTTTTCCATGGATGTAATTTATTTCACCATAAAAGTAGATCAATAATGGATTATTTTTTATATGGTGGTCATTTACATTAAAATATCATGTGACTAACCTTATATTTAAATTATCATGGTTATGAAGACCCTCTTCTGGCTAAACCATATCATCTGAATCATCTGAGGCAGAATTAGTAGGGTTTTTTGAATCTAGTTAATATAGAGGTTAGGGGGTGGGTCGAGGAAATCCCCATGATGTACCTCATCCTAAGGGATAATATGAAGAGTGTTTCCATAGAGGTGGTCACCATCAAGTTCAAATAGGCCATAGATATTGCCACAATCAACTGCATACCTTAGACATTCCATCTCCAAGATAGCCAGAAATAATTAAAGGTATCATTTATTTATATTTTACCTTGATGTATTCAATATTTGATTTCAGATCTATGAGATTATTTATTTCACCATCTATATTCTACTTATTTGACTTATTTGAGAGTGTGAATTATATGAGAACAATGACTGTACAAGATTAGGTTTTCATGTGGGATGATGAGTTCAAGTATTATTTAGTGCATTTGATGGAGAAGATGGTTAGTTATATGATTCTTCATTTACCAGAATCGAGTGTGCATTTTTGGATTATTGTAACACATCATATCTTTTCTTGGGGTGTGTTTTGATGAAGTAAAGAGTAGTTATCTCTTATGGTTATCAGTATTTATGGCCTCATGAATTTAACTATGATACCACTGATCTTGATCTTTATCTAGTTTTTTTTTTAATTATATTTGTATTACCTCATTGATGAATGATTTTTAGACATCACAGATCATAATAGTGAGGTATATGTCCTAGAATTGTGTGATTTTAATTTGTGGTAGAGAAGATGGATGGAATACTTAATGGATTATGGAAAATATTTCCTTTAAACTTTGGAATGGTAATTTTATAGATGATCTATTGAGTATAAATTCATACTGTGATGCTACATGTGAGTCAACAAATGGTTATAGGGTGATGGAGGAGATCTCCAAGACGCACCTTGATATGAGATTAGTTTATAGAAAATGGTGTGTGTTTTTAGATGTAAGTGTAGTCATCTTTGGTGTAGTTGGTAGAGGAATGCATGTTGTGGGATTTGGAGGTAATTTTTTTGAAAGATCTATTTGTTTGTGGTGATAAACTAGAAGGATTGTATGTGGATGGTTATTTTAAGGATCCATACATAAAACTTTACAGAATCTTCAGTTAGTTAGAGAATTTTTCATTCTTCCATATAGAGCGTCTTTTTATATTTAGAGGTTTAGAGAATTATTCCAAAACTCATACATAAAAAACCCATAATAATACAAAGTTGACACCTCCAAACAGTATCCATTTTCCCATAATATAAAAAATTTTAAATAAAGCATGACCACTTATATGAAAATTCATCATGGCATTCAACATGAAATCTCCAAATACATACTCAACCTTAAGTCATGTGATCTTAATTAGGAAAAAATGGGATGAGAATAAAAGGATTTGTAAGGAATATAAAAAAATAATGAATCTTTTAGTCCATTGATAAACATTTAAACCCATGAAAACAATATCATAATGTAATACTAATCACTCTTAATAATAATTAAATACTTTCCTTTGAAAATAAAATCATTTCATTCAGTTTTTTAATCATTAAAATACCATAAAAACTATATCAACAATTGAAAATACATAAATATTATCTTGGATCATATTTATACTTAAATAGAATAACCATGTGGTTGACTTCAATACATGTCACTTTTAGAAATGGAATATCCATACAAACGACTTATATACACAATACATTAGATGTTATAATGTGACCACATGTCCTTGGATTATCATGGAACAACCCATCCTTGGTTTGTCACATAACCACCCTTAAATGTCCACATACTATTATATAATCACAACATATAAAAGATTAAAATTTTCAATATATCACTCTTAAAATTTCATTTTCACTCATAACATTTCATGTTATATAAATAATGAATCCTTTTTCAAAACCTATTTCCAATAGAAAACAGCCTAAAAAATTTAGGTTTTTTTTTCTTTTAAAAAAATGAAATCTTTTAGAGGAATCAAAATATAAAACAATTGTCATGACGATAGAGAATATTTCTCCATATATGTTAAAAAGAACATTTTTTTAATACATTCTGTATAAAACATGAAAAAAGATTCATTTTTAAAACCTGTGAATGAAATTAAAAATAAACATAAAATTAACTTTATAATCCTTTAATATTCATATAAATTGTTAAAATAAAATCAATAATTTTGACATGGATAAAAATATGTGATAATTAAATCTTTAAAACATCAAGGTGTCTCATTCAACTTTAAATATTTAAATATTAATCCCCATAAAATATTACAATTTAACAAAAAACTAAATAACATGATATTAAATAAATTAATAAAATGATAGTCCAAAGAGGGGTTTTTAATACATAAAAAATGGTTGATGTATAACATCGAACTATACCTCAATGAAAGAAGATTAAGAAAAGGTCCCTTACCTTGAATCAGATTCATCAAACATGTTATTTATCTTCCTGGATAATAATCTTGTGTAAATTTTTTACAAGATTTTGATCTATTTTAAAGTTTATTATTCCTTTTATATGACTTATTATCATGTAATTAAAATTAATTAATAATTTATGCTCACATCAGAGTTTTCTATGACATTCAGTACATGAGTCCAAAATGACTTTGGTACGATTTCTACAGAAAAATGTGGTGATTATTACAACATCTTCGAAATTATATTCAATAAATAATGATCAATTTTATTACTTAATAATACTTTTCAATACATTAATTAAACATGGATATAAAAAATTCAGTATATTACAATCATAGGGATGGTAAGTTGTACGTACGCATGAGTAACGTTTCCATTTTTCAATGATTATCTGAGAAAAAGGGTAAATATAATTTTATCTTTCCAAAATGAAAATAATATCATTAATATCATATTAATCATTTGAATATACTTATAAATATTATCCATGTGATGTGGTGATAATAAAATAATAAAATATCTTTTTGGAGGTGACAGTTCACATGTACCCACGAATGAAGTTATCATTTTTATTTGCATAGAAATTAATAATGTGATTTATATATTATTATCTTATAATGATAAATACATAATGAATATCATATATAATCATTATTAGAATCATTATAAAAATTATTGAGAGATGGTTATGGAAAATGAATTATATTGGTTCATGGAGGTGATATTTCCCACGTACAAACGAATGATTAATTATTTTCCCATTTGATTGATGTGGAGATGGATTTAAGTGATTAAATTAACATAATAATAAATTATTTTGTTGAGGATACTGTATTAATTATTTAATAATGGTTGAATAATATTTTAAGGAAGTGTAATAATACATAAAATAGAAAAACTTAATTAAAAACGATACCATTTCTTTGGGTGATTTCCTTCGATTATCACAAAAACACCATTCAGGAGGGTGTTATGCCTTAAATAAGGCCTCTATTACGTGATAAGGGATTATAGTAATGGATATAGGTATAACATGGTCGATAAAAAATGGTTTCTAAGGGTGATGAAATGATACTAAGTAGTTCTCTTTTATAAAAGATGGGAGGGATGCACTTGGAATTGTTCAAACTATTAAATTATTATAAATTAATTTTCCATTCCAAATGGATCCGACTTGAGTTATTTGAAATATAAGATGAGGTTGAATTGAGACTAATAATTAAATAAAAATTAAACATGTTTTGAATATTTTTTTTATTCTTATTGTTTTTGTTTTAACCCTTATTGTACCCTTTTAACTCTTACAATGTTATCATGTAATTTATATTTTGAAGGTAAATATAATTAATATTACAAGTAAAAAAGACAAATAAATGAGTACATTGAGACATTATAAGACTTATACAAATTAGGTTTCCAAATATTCAGTTTTTATAAATTTTATATCATTTATAAAATATTTTATATTTTAAAATACCATTAGTGTTACTTTTGGCACTATACATTTCTTGACATTTTAAAAATATAATAAAAACATGATATATCCAAACAAACTATTTTAACACATCACTAACATGTAAAATTCATAGATAAAATTTATTTATGACATTTATTAAATTAAATATTAATTATTTTAAAATTTCTAATATCATTTATTTGATTCTTCCAATAAATAAACAATAAATACATCATTATTGTGTCACCATACAAGTAAATTGTTTTACTATAAATTATAAATAAATTACCATGATGTATATAAGTATTTTATCTTTCTAAATAATATTTTTAGTAAAAATGTTACTTTATATAACTCCATATTAAAAATATTTCAATTGTTAAAAACAAAAGTGTGACAAAATTGACTTTTCATTGAATAAAATACTATAAATGCCATAATCTCACCCAAGTGGCACAAAAATTTATATTTTGTCCCAAGGATTATTTAAGGTTGAGTAAAACTCATCCAGTTAAATTAAGACATGTTTTTGGGAAATTTTATAATATTTATAATATTAGTTTTATACTTAATTACTTAATTTACCTTTAACCGTGATAAAAAAATAGTTTATATAGTTAGTATTCATATTTTCTAAAAACAAAGTAGATACAATTAGATCATAAGTATAATAATTATTAAAAATATTAAGTTTTTTTTTTAAATTTATAACAAATAAGTTTCTAAAATTAATTTATAATAAATCTCTTCGACGGATCAAAAAAATGTGTTTTTAAAGTAAAAACATTAAAAATTCTTCAAAGTTTATATATAAAATTTTAATTTTAAATTGATTCCAATGACCAATATTGGATTAAATGATATAAAATGATATAATTTTACTTTAAAAAAATTTAAATATATAATTTATCAATTGAAATAAATTTGTTGAAAAGCAGTTTTAAATTAAATTGCATTATTTCATTCACAATTCATAATAATATGAAACTTGTAAGAAAAATAACAAAAAATTTAACTAATGTAAATTTTGATACTCAAATTTCAAATAATAATTTTATATTGTAAATAATAATTTATAAAAGTGAAAAAAAAACTTTTTTAAATACATGAGTATTATAAAAAGGTGAAAAAAATAATTTTTTTGAAAAATACACAATTACGCATAAAATTGATTTCGTTCTTATATCATGTATTGAAAAAATATAAAAATAAATTTTAAAATTTTATTGAATATATTATATATTTATTTCATTATGATAGCCCAACAAAAGTGATTTTATAATTATATAAAGACACTTGTGCACATTTAAATAGTTTTTCCAAAAAAAATTCTTTTATTTTACAAATGGTTTTACATATATTTATAATTAATTGGTGTTGAAAATACATTTATATAAAAGTGGATAAAAATATTAGTAATAGAATGTTGGAAATGTTAAATTTCTAATGAAACTTAAAGATAACAAAGAGACTCTTCCAAATCTACCTATTCACACAAACACCTACTCATTACATAGGGTGCACAGCTAACCTGTGCGGGAAAAAGAGGAAAGACACCACTATGTGGGACACCTTCACTAAGAACCTATGAAATGGAAAATCATGGAAAAACTCCTTCACCAAAGGTATTATATTTACCAATAAATAAGACCATTGTTATCCTCATTTGAAAAACTAAAAAAATAAGAAGAAACTCTAAAGATCCAGCTACACAGCCCCATCACCCATTTACCATGAAATTTATTTTGTACTTCTCTGAAGCCCGAGAGAAGATGAAACTAATGGTGATAAGTTGGATCAATGTCTCATGAGGGTCTAAAACATAAGACAACTCTACAAGGGTCATTCTCCGCTAAGGAAGAACCACTTGAGCGAGGACCCTCTCATTAATCAGGAACCTTCATGAAACCCTTTTAGGGACATTATAGGAGACTTGGGGAGTCCTGGATAAAGCCTCACTTGAGTTTTATCACCCAAGTAGCCTATTACATGAGGCATATACAGCTTTTGTAGGCCTATCACTATGCAAAACACTTTCAGTTCCTCTTAGGCCCTGCGCGACAAACATTTGTGGCATACCTATGATGATCACCTATGACCAGAACCTACATGAGTCACCCTTTGAGACCTATTACAATGCATCCTACTGTAGGGCTCCTCTCTCCTCAATCCCTTATTTAAAAGGGATTAATTTGGAACATCCACCAATATAATTATAGATACAGAGCCCCATGGAATGGCACACTACCACGTATTCCATTTGTATTTTTATTTATACAATTATTGGTTTACAACACTAATACTACTAAATGGTTAGGATATTGGGGGAACATGTGAATTTTTATATCTAAAGTCCTGAGGAACCCAACCCTTGGTATAATGAAGAGATGTTCCCTGTCTTGAATATAATTTTTAGTAAGATTTCATTCCCTTCTCATCTCGGAGACTCGGAGCATCCAATTCCCAGTTGGGAGGGAGAGGATTATGCTTTATTTTCTATTAAACATGTAATTATATCCTCATACTAGTACATAACAAATTTTAGGGAATCCCTCCTAGAGTAATCCCCAAGACTTTATTGTAGGAAGTTTCAATATTTCACCTCTATACCTTCACGTACTTCACCTTCATTCCCTTTTAGGGATAAGGTGAAGAGAAGGAAGTGTTGTAACCCTAGCCTCTTCCACCATCCACTTTCTCTTCCACCCATGTAGAGGGAATAGTGCATGGTTTTTTTGGATATTATGTTTCCTATTGTTTCTCAGACTGATCAGAACTCACATGGACTTAGGGGTGAATGTCGTTATTGACATCTACATGATCCATTATGTGATTGAATTATGAGAAATCTGATTCCTATTTTAACTAGGATATATAGGGTGCCTAATTAAGGCCCATGATCAATGGGTATCTTTATCAGGTATAATACCCATCAAAACCACCAATTTACCAGGGCATCCTCCATAGGTGTAAGCCTTAAAAATTCATGCTTTGGGCCACCTCTTCTATGTAAGCCCCAAGTAAGCTTCTAAATCTCCATGAAATAATACATCACTCAGGACCCCATCTATAAGGAATACTATTCCATAACAAGCCTAAACCTAATAATCTCAAAGGGTCATAAACCCCTACATGATAAACCTATATAATATCCATAAGTTCAGTTCCTCATAACAAAACAATGTGGGATTTGATTCCCTCCCATACAGGATATGTAGGAAGCCTCCACGAGGATAAAACCTAAAAACTCAAATCATCCATATTCTGTTGTGGGATACATTCCATGTAGGATTTAATTCAATATGAGAATCTACACCTCTCTAAGATTCTATGGTATACTTCAACATAAGTCCCACCTCAATCTTTGACTAGAAACATTTCTCCTAAACGTCCTTTAAACATGAATTTAAACTATATAAATTGGTTATTATCACACAAACTTAAAAGGTATGATGTTCCCAATTATGTGGCATAGAACTACTTGGATTATGATTTGTTTCACAAGGATATGTAGGATTACCATCTAGGTTTATGATCCCGACATTAAAAAAACTCATGTATCCCTAGATGATGATATACCCTAGAGTTCCCCATTGAGAGACTTGGAAACAATCATCCTCATAACAACAACCAAAAATTTTATAAGTAGGATACAATAGGATATCATCAATGGAGAACCTCAGATGAATATAGATATATTTAGGAATAACCTCAGATACATATAGATTATCATATGATCTGTACATGTCCATAATTTATTGATGATCCTGGGATAACCTGAATCATAGTTGGGAATTAATGAAGGATTCATGAAAATTTATTAAATCTATAATAGAGTCCCAGAGTAGGCAATAATTCTCCCAAAAGGGTGTGATGTTCTCGACCACCCATCATGTTGACTAATGTTAGTTCTTAAGAATAATTGGTCCAAATACCAACCAATAACCTACCTTTGGAAAGAAGGACCCTATGGATATAGAACCATTCAGTGTTTCGAGTTCCATGAAAATACCCATTGGAAACCATTTGGAAATAGAAAACTATCATGATACTCGAGTTCGGAGGGGAAAAAACATGGTTAACCCAACATGAATTCTTAAAAGAGATGATAGTACCACCCACCTGTTAGGTCCCTTCTACCCTCAAAATGAAAGATGTCCAAACAAGGAAATCATTCACACATGTGTTCACTCAAATGTGGTTCTTCATTTAATAAGTTACTTATTTTTGTTTTTCATATATAAAAACACCTCATTCCATGAAACCCCTTCAGTCAAGTCACGTTATTCAAGATTTCACAAGAAAAATCCTTAACCGCTGCATGCACTGGGTCTTCATCCATGCAGATGGTTCAATCAATAACCTAAAGTCTTCAATGTTGGGTCTCAAACTCACAATTCTATGAATACCATCAAAACAGTATGATTCCAACCTTGGAGGCCACAGTAAACTCCCTCTAGTCCACAAAGCACCCTGATCATCCAGAAAATAATGACTAGTGTTCCTGATGCAAATGGTGTTGACAAACATCTTCAACTATTTCAGGAGCCTATCCCCAGAACTTGACAACTAGTCCTACCCGTATCTCTTGGAGGTGGATTAAGAGGACAAATAGGACCTCATCCAAGAGACACATGGGACATACTCACAGGTTCCAGCTATCAATAACTACCTCCAAACCCGCATGATAGCTATCCCTCAACAAGATGAGGGTGATTTACTTAGTTGTATGGCCTAGTTTCTCTAGACTCAGACATAATATATGGACCACCGTGGTCAATAACTAGACTACACAGAGTATATTTGAACCTATTCTAATTTGAGGAATCCCACCAAATCAATTTGGTTGTAAATTGAGAATGGGAACACACACCCATTCTCCTTCATTCATCTAACTAGTATAATATCCTAGCGGTATTAAAATAATCCCTCAATTCAAATATGGTGTCGAATCATGATTAGGAACAAACACCTAAGTGTACCCATAAATCCTGTAAGTTCACTCATCTAGAAGAATCTAAATAATTCATTCAGAAAATACCGATGACAATCAGGGGGAAGACCCAATTCTTTTCCCTTACACATGAGTACTATCTGTTTCTACTGGATTCAAAGGGAGAAAAGAATCAGGCACATACACCTAATCCAGAGACTAAATGGTTATATATCTCTTTTCCAGTCACTTAAGTCACCAAGTATATCCTATAAATGGTGAAAGGGAAGATGAAAATCCCATCCCACATCTTACAAACTTGACCGAACATCATCATGGAGAAGGTAATAGTTTATGAGGAAAGATACATAAAAATATCCCCATAAATAGGGTTTTTGATCAGCATGACACCCTAGAAAATACACACACATCTACTCTCATCCCTAATGGATATGGGGAAAACTACGCAATAATATATTAAAAGGATGATCGAGAATATACACTCACTCCAATTGAAGGTAATCAGCCTATTCCAATGGTCATTACTAGGGCTGTACAAAAACCTACCCATGACAACCACTTCTCCCAAAAAGTGGCCCCAATATTTAATAAGAAGGCATACAAGAAGAAATCTCATCAAACATGATTGTAAAATCAAGATCTGATCTACAATCAGGCTTCACTTAATGCTTGATTTCTAAATTCTCTTAGAAGTTTATCTATCATGGCTCAATATCTTACCCTCCCATTACCAAATAATAGGTGGATTAGTGGTAATTCTGAATGTCCTCATTATACAATTCATCATTAATTCTTACATCATGACAACAATTTGGTTGATCTCAAGATCTTTTCTCTTGATGAGATCCACAACAACCCTCAGTGTGGCCAGAAGACCAAGGAGAAAGAGGGTATTCCACTTGCTTTAATCCATTGATGTGGCCCTCCCCATGATGGTGTTCTTATAAAAAGTTCTTTGTATAGTTTTATTTTTCATTTTCAAGAGAATTATACAATATGAGATGTAGTGATAAGAAATATATTTTATCATGAGGAACTTGAAAACACAATGCTAGTCATATATTATGCCTTTTCACGAGAATGTTAAATCCTTTATCAAATGGAAGATATCCCAATGTAAGGATCATTATCTGAACCACCCTTGGGTCACATGAATTCCAACATAGAAGAAGAAATTTGAACTAATCACACTTATTTTCATAAAACAATCAGGGGGCATCCACTGTTGTTAGACAAGATCAAGGAACCTCAGGTGAAAAATAAAGAAGATATTCCAAAAATGAAGAAACATCTGGATAATGATAACATAACAGTCATTTTCTAGCCTTTATAAACCCCTTAATACAACATTCTAGGGTTCCTTGGTATAAAATTGTATACATAGAATCTGCCTCAACTTATGGAAAAATATTCATCACTTGAAAGTGAAGGTATTACCCTATGATGAGAATAAAAATCATATAAATGTAATAGAAGGGCTGTACTTCCAAATTGACATGGAATATCTTAGGGATTAATGAAATCAATGGATTGAGAAATATCAAGGATCCCATTAACGTTTTTGTCTCAATTAATTAATGTGGTTGTAAGGGATGATCACAGATACCCAGTCTAGAGTTCATATCAAATAATGGGGTGATCATGGAGAATTTCATTTAATAGAAATATCTTACTAGAAAATCCCTCCAAAAGTGGTATCATTTAGCATCATTTCCCTAGGATATCTATAAAAGCAGAATCTAGTCCTGACCAAATATATGCTTAATAAGAATAGGCCCCAACAGACTCTCACTATCATAGATCTAGAAGAGAGAATTCTATTGAGATAATTTTTCATCAAACATCCTATAATATTGTACATGCCTCCACCTAATATGATTTCATCAATCAGATTAATAAAATAAAAGAAATAACACAATTAACTTCTGAAACTGGTGATTTATGTTTGTGATGAATGATGCAACAATGGACATTTGAACAAAAATCCTTAAAATCAGAAGATAATATATGATAATATAATCCACAATAGTTTAGGAGAAACCCAATATTAAAGGTCAAGGGTATTTTTTAACCCAACCCTTCTTGTTCATCCAATTAGGATCAAAGGGTTAAGAAATCCGAAAAGGAATTTCCCTAAGCCTTAGGTCTGGGGGATTTTTAACCTCAACAATTTCCTCCTCAAAGATAATCACTTTTATCCCAATTATAGAGGATACCATAGAATGAATACTCCATGTTTTCACCATCCCATGATCTCATAATTTCACTAGGAACAGACATAACTAAACTTTTTATTGATTCCCTTTAAGTTAAAATCCACCAAATAGTTCTAGGTGAACCGAAAAAGGAGAGGACAAGGTCTCATAGAGTGTGCATAAGAAGGCGATCTCACAAAAATATAGACATAATTTCTATAATGCATTATGCATCGGTCATGTTCATCAATACGGCCATTGAAGGCCCTCTAGAACATGAGACCGCATTATATAAATTTGATGAGGAAGTTATAGATCACAATTTTGTCAACATCGAAAAAAATGAAGGTGGTGTGCATACCCAAAACAGAAGGCTTGCCTAAAATTTCGGAATCCCCTAGAATAATCCACCTCTACCTCCTCAAAAGGCACCCAACAAGGAAAACGATAAGGGAAAATCATGTATCCCCACCCTCCTGGAGAGGATAAGTCTCTTTCACTAGAGTAATTATTTTCTCAGAAAGACGAAGATATGAATGAATTGAGGAGACTCAATGTCGAATTAATTTGAGGTAGCCTCCCTGCAATGTATGTTCTGCAAGAAAATCATCAACCTGAATTTCCAATTAGTGCACCCCAAAAAATATAGTTTATCATGACATGTAGAGAAGTCCTGTAACATATTCTCAATGTAGGATACTAAAAATCAATATATTTGAATCCTGACATAGTAGATCGAGAATTCCCTTCATTTCATGTGCAACCAGGATAGGGTCAAACACATATTTACAGGACTACCCATATGGGTTACTCACAAAAAATTATGGCAATGCCTCTACCAGTGGTCCTACTGGTAACTACACTTTTATAGGCTCTGACAGTCATACCTATTTCGGATTATACCATTGTATCTGCTCAGTTCCTATCTCATCAATACATTCCTTGATTACTTATGAGTACCATTAAATCACTGAAGGTTTGTTTGGAAGCCATAGTAGAACGGAATGCACCAATACAACCTGAAAATAATTCTCATGCCAAATGGATGGATCTTAAACCAACCCCACCAAACATTGAGAATCCAATATTTCTAATATTTAATAAATCAGGATACTCAGAGAAACATTTGATCCACTTTTTCTCTCACTGTGATCCCATGATGGGTACCCCTAAACAACAAGAGGAGGTGAAACTCTGGCGTTCTATGAAATCGTTACAAGGGCCGACCTCCATGTGGTTCAAAAGTTTGTAGTCTCAGTCAATCATTGGATAGGAAGATCTCTTTGATAAATGTTTTTATAGTTCAACTTAATAATGCAGAATAAAAAAGTCTTTGACCTCACAAATTGAAAACATCAGGATATGTATGGGTCTCTAAATTCATTTCTTAATGGAAAAGACTAGAATCTTCCTTAAACCTATCATTCCATCATGAATAATTATTTCCCATTTATGTAGTGAATATTCATGATGAGTTTCACAAACTGATGATCCCTAAGAAATACACTGAAGGGTTTTAGTATCTTGCCATTATTTTTCTATAGGAAGAAGACACAATTTCATAAACAAAGGAATGACATCGATCAATCCAATAAACTCAAGGAACATGGATAGAAAAAACATAGGATGATAAAATTACACTTAATTAGGCCTAAGCACTTTCTCCTAATTCAAATCCCCCAACATATCGTTTGAAAAAACCTCAAAAGAGTCACCAATAACTCCTACCTCGCCAGAATAATCAAGGAGATCAGAGGTGAAAACATTTTCTGGATATTAAATGAAGGTCCATTATTTATGAAATTACTATGTCCCTGACTAATTCATCTCCTAAATGAAACAAATATTAGTCAAGCTACTAAATCCCAAGAAGCACTACAAATAAGGTGACAAATATATTCCAAAATATTTTACCTTCCATCAAATGTTAGGGCCCCACATCTAGGATTGTTCTATTTTCAAGGACCTCTGGAAAAATATTATCGAATCTGGGATGGTGAAATCGAAAAATTCACCTTCCCAAGTGGTTTTTGATTTTACTACTAGTATGTAGGAGGAAAATTAGTGTAAGTAAATTAATAGAAACAGTACATAGAATTGCAATGACTAGATGCTTAAAAAAATTTCCAACCAAACTCATGATATTATCTAAGAATAGATGAAATATTCAACAATTACCTTAAATAATTCCACCACAGCACATCCAAATTCATTAGCAGTAGAATCTCATGAATTCCAATCCTCCAAAAAGTGGAATGTATAGAATAATAAGAATAAAATGAAATAAGCTGAGATTGTGTCCAAGAAAAATTTATCCCTGAATTTAGTTGAATTCAAGATTGTATTCCCAAAATAACAGGCCTTAACCCATGAAATAGTACAATAATATTCGACATGTCAGACTGAATCTTCATTAGATGAATAGTTGATCTTTGTTCCATAAATATTATTCACATAAAGGATCCCTTTGCACATGATTATTATGATTATAAACCCACTTTCCATGCACATGATTGTAGAACTGGGGGAAGAGGTCATCATGTGAAGGATACATGGTAAGATGTGGTCATTCCAGAAGACACCACATAATCCAACCCCACCCCCTCAAACCATATATGAATCCAAAACTAATGGGAAATATCTCCAGAGAGGTCAATTGGAACAAAGGAGTTCTTCCTCATTGCATCATAGGGTCTTCTTTGACATGATCATCTTGGGAGACTAGTTAGAGGATACGCCACAGCCTCATAGACAGGTAGGTCGAACCAATCCTCATTATCCACTAAGAATGGGAACACTTATAGCTCATATACCAAGGGATGGTCCATCAACATCAGAAACATTGGCACCCAAAATGCCTACAAAAGAAAATATTCATGCTGAGAAGCACAGACCTTTGGAAAAAAATAATGTGTTGAAGAAATTAGCCCATTTTTCATCTAAGTTATCAATCATGGGTGCTCTGAGTCCATCAAAAGACCTCCATTAAGAACTTATGGAAGCATTTTGAAGACATGTGGAGTTTGAAGTTGAGGTTGTTGTTAATGAAGTATATCGTGGGGAGAATGATCATGTGGAATTCCATGTGGCCATCTCTTTCCCCGAATAGGATGATGATTCTATCATATAAGGACATTTTAGAACCTTGTATATATCTAGTGTGTTAAATGGCATTGATATATGACGATCTTTCATTGACAATGGATCATGATTCAACCTCATACCAGTCTAAACACTTTGTTAAATGGGTCTGAAAGAATATCGATTATCTCCATCCACTATGATGTTATCAGGTTATGAAAAAAATGGGCAAGAACCTCTCAATGAGATCAAACTCATAACTTAGTTATAAAATCTCATGTACAATACAATGTTCATGGTTGTTTAGTAATATAAAACTTTCAATGATCTATTGGGAAGACCATGGATACATTAGTTTGCAATCATTGCTTTATCATACCACCAATGTATCAAATATTGAATAAATGGTAAACTTTGGAAACTGTATGGTGACAAGGCCCAGTTAAAATCCTACAATATAGAATTCATGAAGGAAAACAATCCAGGGATAATTATGCCACTCGAATCAGTGCCCAAAATGTCCTAGAGATGATCTTGACTAACCCTTCCAAGTAGAATAGTAAAGATTTTGTGTTTCCCATTAACCAAATATAGTGGATGGGATCGAATTCAAGAACACATTCAGTATCTTCTATGATTTAAATTATGAAAATTGATCCCAATGTCACTAAAGATGTTATCAACTCTCTAAGTGATAATGTATTCTTGAATGAAAATTTTTTCATTCCATCCCCTGAGCTCTAAAAAATCCATGTTCTATTATCCAGTTTGGAACAAAAATTCTTGATGATAGAAAAATGTATAGATAAACATTCTTAGCCCCTTTTTCCCCATCAGGACCCCAATAAAGCTTCATGATATCTACCTTGTGTTTTTGGATATCATGTCTAATTCATTAATCCATGCTCCATCCTGAATCCCAAATCATCCATCATACATAGGTTGCTTTTCTATATCTTATCCTATGAATATAAAGTCCACTTGGGAACCACTTTGGAAGCCTAAGTAGGGTGTCAGTAATACTTAGTAGGGCACCACCAATAAAATATAATAAATATCTATTCTATAATAGTTTATTCAGTTATATTGATATTAAATATTTAATGGTAAAATTAAATTGGTTTCACATTTGTTAAACATTAATCAACTAAATAGGCCCACGAGTTCACAGTGACACTCATACCAATAATACCTTCATTAGTATGTTCTGGAGTCTAAAACATACCCTACAGGGTTATGTAAATTCACTAATTCATGTGATTCAATACTAATTTAATTTCTATTTCATTGTGTTTCCTAGATCACCAACCAGTTTACCAATTCTCATTCAAATATCATGGGCCTAGAGGAGCAATTTGGCACACCATGGGTATTTTGAACGTCCTTCCCTGACCCACTACTCATGGTTCACATTCACATATAATTATATTTTTATTAGGGTCGGAGATCCACAAGCTATCACCCAATATTTATTAGGTTCATTTTTCATGGATCCTTGACTCATTTTCCAAATGCATATACACATATCATAGTTAGACAAAAATATAACATTCCTCGTCCATTTTCAACATAGTTCACTAATTCATTTATCAAACCCAGCCATGGTTATTTACTTTTATCAAAATGAGTATCATGAAAAATTTACCCATTAATCCATATGTCATTATTTATTTCAAAAATAATTAACCCTTCAAGGTTAAGCTAATAAAACCTTTAAATCATATTATCAACAATGAAATAAGGATTTAGTTCAATTCCACACATCCATTATTCCTCTTCTTATATTTAAAAATCATAATTTAAAGTTTATTGGAACACCCGATGGGTTTCCATTTGGCTCGCTCACGAATATCTAATAGGTCCAACGACATCCATCAAGGGTCACACAATTTTATATAATTAAATTCAACTTCTTAATTTATAAAATATTTTGTATCATGGAAATGAAATGGAACAATTACACACATATGATCAAATGAAGACTATGGGAAATAACCATTAGACCACCTTCCTTAGGATCATTGGTGAAAATTCACTAACTCATGGCCAATAATTATGTATATAATAGTCAAAATCAGAATTGTGAGGATGATCTATGATATAAACATGGGATCAAGTTCCAATGAAATGAGACCCAATGAAACTAATATTCACACCATAAAAAAATGAGTAAATTAATCCCTATATAAAGGGAGATAAATATGTAATAAATTAGAACCTAAACAAGGAAGAGATAAATTACAAGATAAGTGTTTATTTCATCCATTGTATCCTTTATTGGAAAATAATGGGGTTTTAGGATCTTATGAATCCTCTCAAGAGCCTCTAATAGAAGAGAAATTATGATAGGATGAGTGGGGATGGTTATTAAAAAAATAGGGGGTTCATGAATATTTTATTAAATTTTTGGGAGTTTAAAATCCCACACGAATAGTTTCCTAGGCAGGGAACATGGTTTTCTATGAAATAATCCCTAATTATTTTCCCTACTTCTAGGGTGAATGGTTACTCCTTGGTGCGAAGAAGTTTTGAAAAACAATGTGCTAATTGTGAAACCCCCATCTGTGTTGGGGTTCATATTTTGGTGAGGGTGGACACAATGTTTGGTCAAACCCAGATCCCCTTCTAAGGGCTCAAAATAGGGTGCATTTTTTCCTAGGGAAAACAAAAATATTTAACCTAACTATGCTCTGACTATTCATAACCCCTTTGGATTCCAATATTATCCAAATTCACAAAAAAACAACATTGAAGAAAGACCCAACCAATGTATAAAAAACTGAGTAAAGTAATACATGAAGATGAGAAAAATGAACCTCTATAAAGGTCAGTTTCTTATATTCTTATTGATTTTTTTAATAAAAAACTGAACATTTTTAAACATTTTCTCTTAAAAACCCTATTTCTTGTTGCATATTTTAGATTTTTGGAATTAAATTTTTTCAGTTCTAGGAATAGAATTTTTTTTAAAATAGATTCCATTTTTGGAATCAAAATAATTTAAATTATTAAATATTTTTAACATATTTATTGAACAAATTAAATAGTGAAAATAATAAAAATTATTTTCCACGGTTAGGTTAAAAAAGATTTATTGGGGGTAAACTAATCATAAAAGGGTTAAAATGACCTCAAACCTTCTATAACATATTTTTTCTAGAAATCAGTCAATCCTGTTATAGCTGGGTCCTATGAATAATCTATTTTATCCTTTTTTTCATTGAAAATCGGTGGTACACATTTTTATTTTCAAACACCACGTGTGTGCCACTCAACATACCTATAAAATGCTACAAAATATCATCTCTTAAAAAAAATTAAAACCATTTTATTTTGGAAATAACCAATCAAAATAACATCAATTAATCCATCCTCTCATCCTATAAGTAAAACATTGCATAAAAAGACATCCTAGGTAAGATTTTGGTTCAATACTAAGGAGATTACCCAAGGAAGAGTTAATGTTCTTCAATGAGTGTTTTTAATTTATATATTTTTATACCTCATTCAATTGTTATTAAACCTTGATGATCAAATAAGATTATTATATTACATATAATTATATTTTTTTATGTTATTTTTATTACCAGCAATAATCCCCTCTTCCTTCTAATGGGTTATAAAAGTTTAATTCAGGTATACGGCAGACTACCTCCTCGTGAATTGATGTCATTGGTTTTTTTTCATTACCACCTATCATGTTTGGTTATGATGATGAATATAAAGTATATATATGATATTTAAAACATAATTTTACCTCTTTATTCACTTTATAATACATAACTTTTTTTACTTTCCATTCCATAAGGGATATGATAATGTCACTTGTGTGCTTGGCAGACTGTCGCCTCGTGAAGCAATGTGATTCATCTTTCACTAACACTTTATATGGAAGGTGATAAGGATAATGTTGATTAATATTTGTGATATAAATTAAATAATCATTATATTAATGACATATTTTGTCACTATTAACTAATAATATATCATTTTATCTCTCACATTGAAAAATGATGACAACTTTCATGTATGTGTGGACTACTGCTTTTACGAAGTGATATACCTATCTTTAAATAACCACATAAAATAGAATATATATATAATTATAATTAATGAATAATATGATACTATTATCACTATGTTAAGGTATAATATTACTTAACTTCTTTCCATAATGATTTTTTAGAAATAGAAACACAAATCATGTATGTGTATGACCCACCATCTCCAAGATCATAACATAATTCATTTATCAAACCCATATTTAAATATTGGTCATAAAAATATAATTGATATATAATAATTATATTTATTACATGATTATTATTTTGGATATTATTTAACTATATAATATGAAAAATTACAAGAAAATCTATGACAAAGAACTAGCCAAAGTACAAGGCAATTAACACCTGAATCATTGAAAATAATGAATGATTATTAACAAATGGGTGATATGATGTTATAATGGGACCATTTATGAAATTATAAATAATATTATGGGTCTATAATAATTTAATAACATGTATAAAGCCACAATATAGGTGTTTAAATAATCTTTTATAAAAAATAAGCAAGATTTAATAGATTTCTTCTCAATTTACTTTCCACTGAGAATAATTTGTTATTATGAACCGGTTCACATTTATGTGGTGTATATATGACCAATAAGACATGAAATATAATTATTAATTAATTATTCATGGAATTTTATTTTTTTATTATAATAATTTCATTTAAGGATATTTTACTTGAAAATTATCAAGTGGAAAATGTTATTATACAATTACACATTCTTTTCTGTTTATTAACATTCTCTTGAAATAATCCTGTTCCTGTAATCATTTTTCATTAGAGATTAAATTTCACTTAATTAGCCATATTATTATACGATGGATATTATTATTTCCTAAACCAGATATAATATTTATATATGGTGTTTATTTTCAATGTTATTTGATTAACATCAGATAAATTGATAAATCTATATCATTTACTCAATATATATATTTAATGATATGAAATAATGTTTCATGAATTAAATTGATTATTAGATATATGTTGAAGTATTTTGACATGTAGACATGGGTGTTTCCCAGTTATAGAGATCCTCATTCTGAATTTTTAGTCTCATGGGGAAAATCAGTTGGCCAAACATAATGAGTCTATAAATAGTAGTTGTAAACTAGTTATCTAAATTAGATGAGTTTGTAACCAGTAGTTTTAAATTATTTTATGAATTCTTTTCATGGCAGAGGTGTCATTTGAATGAGTTATGGAATCCAATAATTGAAAAATTCCTTAATTAACAATTAAGTTATTATTAATATCCATGAGAATTTCACAATGATATTATCTCTTGATGCATTTCGTTATCTATTCATTGATTAAATTGAATTTGTGTTTAGTTATATATTATGACACATTGATAATGAATTATCTTTCTATTATTGTAATGTTATTTAAATGGAATGTGTTTTAATTTATCAACCTTTACATATTGACTGTGATTCTTAATTCGTGATATATTCCATTATACATAACCCTTACTTATAATTTGAGAAAACCCATATTTTTTTCCTTTACCTAAGATATGACGATTAATTCATGGAATGAATTTAAGGATTCTGAGTGTTTTCCATTTCCAGGGATTATATTTTATATCCCTGTGTAAAATGTGTATCATGTATGTATATAATTCACCAAAAAATAATAAAGTTATCATTCCATTTGGATTTAACACTTTCTATCTACGCCATTGAACGAATGTAGACACCAGATCTGAGTTACTGGGGGTGGGTCATTATAGTTGGTATTAGATTAAATTTAGTACAATACGTGGGAACTATATTAAGAAAAACATATGTCATGGAATGTGACCCTATGATATAACTTGGAGATACGTAAATAAGTCCATCATAATGTTTTTAAATATAAGATATTATTTGTTTTTTCTTATAAAATACATCTCCTTTTGGATACTAAAAGAATATGTGGTTCTAGTGAAGATGTACCTAGGGGTAACAAATCTGAAAAGGGAACATTGGGTTTGACCCAATTATCACTAGGTGCACAACCACAAGCCTTACTACACAACCTGTTTGACACTCAGGTGGGATATTCTTTGGAAAATTAACATTTAAATTAAAAACAATTATCAATTATTTGAAATAGATATATCCCAAAAGAAACTTTTTTTTACCATTATGAGATTTTATATGCATAAAATATTTATTTCATGTAAATTATTTCACAATTTTTTTGATTATAAATTATTTTTCATAATGATGTGATCTAATCTATTTTATTCTATAATATTTAAATTATTCATGGAAAAAGAAAATAGAAACACATTAATGAACATAATCTAATGAAAAATAATTATCATTTATTTGATGTGATTAATCCAATCATTAATATCGAACTAGTATCCCAAACATTCTCATCATATGAGTACATAATTTTATGTTCTAAAAAATATATAAATAATTGTTTTAGTGTTTTTGCTTCTAAGGTATGTGTGAGAAGAATATGATGACAATGAAAAAGGAAGATAACATGAAAACGAGAATGTATGATTTTCCAAAATGTGATAATTGTGGAATGATACAATGTAGTAAATGATTCAAAGTAATTATTGTTTTCTACAATTGTGAAGAGATTGGCCACCATGATCATGATTTAATGGGAATTAAATTATTTTCCAATGTTTAATGTTTCAACATAATAGAGATGTGGTACAATGCAAACAAAATGGATAATGTATCAATGGAATATACCTAAAAATATTGAATGGATATAGGTGTTGTTTATGATTTTAATATATAAGAAGTGGAATTATTAATTTTCTTGTGTTTATATTAGTTAATTATATAATTTGGGTATTTAATAATGATATATTTGTTATAAAAATTAATAATTGTGTAATGATTTTACTGTAATACTTTTTCATAATGCATTTGAAAGCATATGTTTAATGGAACTGATGATCAAGAAGAATGATTTAGTGGAAAGGTGAACTTCTTAGAAAACTCATGATTGAGTAAAATACAACCCTTAATATGTTCTTGATTTTTATAATGTAATTTTGGGATGAATATTTAATTGATATGGATATATTAAATTGGATAGTATTAACTACCTTGGTAGATATTAGTGATTTCCTAACAAAGTGGTTTATGGTATCATTGATGGAGTTTAATATTTTTTATATTTCAGGAATATATTTAATTATATATATTTTACATAAGTAATAAAAAATAATTCATGTTTTTGATAAGGTTTTATGTTAATTAATGTTATTATGATGTTTCAAGAGTATACATGATGATGATATTCCCATGTTTGGTATATGTCAATTAAGATCTATGTCATGTTGTTTCGGGGATTAAGGATAAGATTACTTTTGTGTTTAAATGACACTATTTCTAAATATTTTAATATTAATATTTTCAGTGGGTCATGAGGATAACCATTTACTAAATGGTTTAATTCATAATTTTTATGAGGTATTAGATATTAATGTATTGCATCACTGTGTGGTGATTTTTTCATATTGGATAACCTATGATAATTTTTTTCATAATAACCACACGAGATCAAAGTAATTACTAATCAATATATTACATATTTAATAATTTGATAAATGTTAATTTTAGTTATTAAGGCATAAAAAATTCATTTTTGATTTTTTGTATTGGTTAAGAGATTATTTTTGAAATTGATCAAACCACAACTAATGGATGAAGTATTTATTATGAAATAGTATCCCATAATGTAAGTATATAAACTTATATTATTATATAGTATGATAATTACACAACATTCAAAAAAGAATGTTCAAAGAAATATTATCTTATCATCTTCTTGTTGGTTGTATCATATGGTCTTCTAAATCATCCTAGATTTATGTTTTTGAGGCCCTTAACATTCCATTGATCTCATACTTTATTGTGATGAATGAAATCTATCATTCTATATAAGTATATGTGCATTAATTGTAGGTCCAAATCTTAAATTGACATAAAAATTATTTTACTTATCCACCCAGTCATGTGTTTTCCCATATGACATTTTTACTTCCCTTTTCTATCTTATTAAGAGTATATTTTATTAACCTTATTTAAATCGAGATTTTTAAATAATATAATTTTAAAATATCAATCCATTTATATCTAATCACAAGATCAAATTGTGAGGATGAAATATATTTAATGTACATAGAATGTAACAAAATGATATTATAAAATTTGAACATTATTTTTGATAGTGTATGTGACATGCAACCACAAACCTAAACAACCCATAAAATATATTTCTTCAAATTTAATCTCTTTAATAGGTTATGGAACACACAATATCAAGTCTAATGGAATAGTAATACAGTATACCATTATAATGTGCCACTCACCTCTCATATAGAAGGACACCCCATATTGTCTGTTGTTCACACCGTAAAACCATTTTGTCTGGTCTAATAAATTATAAAATAACATCAAAACATATATAATCCCATATTAAAAGCCATAAATTTTTAATAAATCCATCCTAGGAATGCTTTAGATTCAATCCTAAAGAGGTTACCTGAAGAAGAGCTACAATTCTTCAATGAGCAATTTTATTTTAATTCTTACTCAACCTACTAAAATTATTATTAATCATTTCTAATGTTATAAACTCATTAAATTACAAATAAATATATGTTTTTAAATTAATTTAATGGTTTAAAACTATTTCCACTTCGTTAAAAAGGGTTATGCAGTCATCCATTATTTTTTCAAGGGACTACCGCCTATGTTTTCCCATTACACCTCTAACAGTTGAGTATGATGATCATTAATATATATATATATAATTTATTAAATAATTATTTTTTTGTCTTCATTATATCACATATCATTATTTTTACTTTCCATTCTATAAGAGATATAAGAACATCACTCTTTTGTACAACATACTATTTCCTCGCAAAGAGAAATGATTTGTCTTTCCCCAACACATTTTAGAAAATGTGATTAGGATAAAGTTATTTAATATATGTAATATAAAAAAAATAATTATGATATTAATTTTTTTATTTATCATTTTTAAAATACAATGTATCTTTTTATTTCATACAATGAAAATTGATAAAATCATTTGTGTAAGTCTGGGCTACCACCTTCATGAAGCGATGCGACTATATTATTAGAACCAAACCACATGGATGATTTATATAATTATATTTAAATAATTAATATTGTATTAAGAGAATTATGTAAAGGTAAAATATTATTTAGATTCTTTCAATAATGGTAGGACCTACCATCTCTATGATTGTAACACACTTCATTTGAAAAGACAATATTTCATGATTGGTATTAAAAGTATAATTGATGTATAAAAATTATATTTATTTCGTGATTATAATTTTTTAGGTTATGAAACTATTTAACAAGGACTATAACAAAATCTTTCGTTATATAAACATGGAAACTAACACTGTAAATAATGAAAATAATGAAATATTATTAATGAATATGAGATAATATGTTATTAAAATATCATAAATGAAATTATAAATATTAATATTTTTTGTTATAAGATAATAAAAATATTAAAATCACTATATATGATGTCAAATCATGTTCAACCAAAAGTATCCATGAGGTAAGTGTTTTTGTCCCAATTTACATTTCATTTTGTCTTGTTTTTTATTGTGCACATGTTTTTTATGTGTTGTATATACTACCCCAATGACATGAAATATAATGATTTATTCATTATTCGTGTAATTTTAGGTTTCAGTTTCAATCATTTCATACAAGGATATTTTATATGAAAATTACCAAGTGGTTAATGTTGTTGTACAATCTCACATTCTTTTTTGAGCGTTAACTATATCGTGAAACAATCACTTTATTGTAATAATTTTTCATTAGAAATTAAATATCTTTTAAAAATACATATTATTAAATGAAATATATAATTATATAGTAAATCATATATTATATATTCCTATGATGTTTACATTGAAATCAATTTCATTAACTGGGGATATATTTGTAACAGCTAGATATTTTTTGGAATATTTGTTTTCTAATAAATTAATTTTCAGTAATGTCTTATATTACACTAAGTCAATAATTCCTTTCACATGACACTAAATTGTATTACGTTACTAAAAAATGTGTAACAACCCGAAATTGTGAATAATTTTTGTTTACTAAATTTGTGTGTTTTTTATTTTATACTCAACAAAACTATATCCTTTAATTAATGAAGTGGGTATAAATAAAATGAGATCATTGGGTTTCGACTGTTATATGATCATTGGTCAATATGACTATGGGAAACTATACTCTTAACTTTATGATTACTGTTTATAATTACAAATGAACAGGGGTTATTAATATAGAAAGAAGAGTCAATGGCCTCATCCAGTAAACTCGGGCTGTACGAAGCCCATCTGTCGGAGCTTGGGAGGGTGGTAGCATCTCAAGGATTTTCTCTTGACAAATCTCAATCTGAACACAAACACATTAAGATTGAAGAGAATCTCTTAAGGGAGAAGCTCAAATTGATAGAAATCACCATTCAGGCGAAGTTTTTCTAGCCTCTCCATGATTATATCACCATTTTACACCTTACTCTTAGGTCTTATACTTGTGTTATAAGGGGCTATGTAACGAGGGCTTAACTACTTTGTGTAATCCTTTTGTATAAATAAATTTTTTATTTCTTATTATTTTATAATATTTTAATTTTAAACATCAAGATAAATATAGGATAAATTTATAAAAGTTCCATTTTATTATTGAATTTTGGAAAAAGGGTATTTTAAATATTTTTTTAATACTTTAAATAATTAATAGTGTGAAATGATTTTTAAAAAACGTTCTTCTACAATTGTGATCAGTAAGAAATTTAGATTATAATAAGATCAACATAAATTTTTGGTGAATTGTAAATTTTGAATAATAATAATACCCTTATTAATAGTAATGTGGCCAATGGAATAGTAACCTCACTTAATTAAGTAGAATTATAATTTAAGAATATTGAAGGTAATGTGATATAATTACATGATTAAATAACTATTTCAAAAATTATTAGTTAAGTATTAGTATTTTAGGTAAATATTATTTTTAAATAAAATTAAATATCTCATAATTAGAAATTGATTTTCATAAAATGGAGTTCATTTTTGAATTCAGAGTATCGATATTATGTCAGAGTGAATTTATGAGATTTTTATAAAATGTTTTGTTTCTCATTGAATAGTAAAAATACAGTTTTGAGTTTTAGAGAGTTTAATGACATCATTAATGATGCAATCATGATGTAATAATTATGTTCGACTTGTGTATAGTAATATATGTTATGAGGTGTTTTAAATAGACAACACCATGAGAAAATTACATGGTCAAGCCCATGGTTTTGCAAGTACCACGGATGAGGTAACCCTTGGAAATTAATAAAATATTCCCTCACTTTTGTTATAAATACCAACCCATTCACTCATTAATTTCATTAAAATTTCCTACTAAGAGACGATATGGTTTATTTACCTCCCAATGAGTCCTCCCAAGGTTCTAACATGCCCCCAAGGTCCCAACCTTTATGCTTTTGAAGTTACTCTTAAAGGTAAGGGAACCTTTCACCCTCCCCTTTTAGTCATGAATTTATTTATGTTATGTCTTATAGTTTCCATTTTATTATGTTGGGATATTTTTTTGTATATCCTTATTTTATTACATTTTACTTATAAATGGTTAGATACCCATTATTCTCTCATTAACTAATTTTCTGAATTTTTAAGTGTTGTCGTTAGGCTGCCGAATTTTCGTAAAAGAAATCACATCTTCTTATTTCTTTCATGTTTCCTTTTCATGTGGTATGTAAGTAAAATATCCATACCATGATATTATTTACATATTATTATATCCTTATACCGTATTATGAGTTATTTATGAGTGTTTGACCCTTTTTCCCTCTCGTTTTAAGTTTTTATAAAACCATGTTGTGTAGCCCTGATGCTGCAAAATTTCCTTCTAAAAATATCTGCCTCTTTTTCTCAACAAATTATCTAATTCTATTAATGTGAATAACCAAACCTATTTATTCTCTATGTATATAAATCATTAAATAAAAATTAAATATTTTATTATGGAATTGAGATACATAAACCCATCATTCCCTTTCCATGGTTTATATATGATATAATGATCTTTCTTTAATCACTTTTTTAAAATGTCACAACTTGGATATAAAACTCATTTGTTATATTTTATTTGGGTTATTTATGATAGGTATTATTATGATATATGTGTATCACATGAAAATAAATACATATTAAGGTTTCTCTCAGATATCACTCCAATGCATTGGGTAATGAATCTAATCTCTAGATATGACAAGTTTCACGATACCTTGCTGAATAACCTTAGTAATTTTTATGACTCCTTGGGGATGGACTTTTGTGATATGATAATTAATATCTAAATTAAATGTTATAGCCACATTTTCATGTTATCATTAAGGTTATTATTGTTATGATATTCCTCTTTATCATTCCTTTATGATATCCTTCATTTTTTTTGATATCGCTCAAGTTCACATGCAAACTGTTTCACTTAATTTCCTTACTAGGACTTCTGCTCACCCTTTCCATTGATGTATGTTACAAGGTTATGAGATGTAGTAATTGTATTTCTGGTGAACCTATATTGAATCCTTAAAAGTTTATTAGAGTAATTTTCATGTTTTCTTGTATTTTGTTCCTGATTTGCAAGATACTAGACTTTAAAGATACTTTGTTTATAAAATTTAATGAAAATTTTTGTAATAAAAAGGCAGGATGGGATAGTTGGTATCAAAGGATAGTTTAGTTCTTTGTGAAAATTATTCCATGAAAACATTACGAATAACCCTATAGAAAATATTAAATATTGTAAAAATTCATGGTATTTTGGTGAAATATTAAATGGTTTCTGGATAAATATATCTATGTATGGATATGAAAAATTGGATGTGGCTCTGGTACAGATGTACCTAGGAGTAAAAACTCTGACAATGAGTTTCCAGATTGACCTGGGGTATCCTGTTATATAGAAATGGTAATTTATTTACTCCTGGTTTGACACTCCCAGATGATATATTTGGTTAATCATAAGTTTTTTATGAATCATTATGAAGGATTTATAGAGAAATTTTATTTTTTAAGCATGAAACATGAAGATATAAAATCATTTATAGTTAAAAGATTGGTAAATGAAATAAAGTTCTAACTAAGGTTTTATTCATATAGAAAATGGTGGGCAATAGGAGGAACTGTTCAAATTGTGACCACAATGGACCATGCACTGAAGGCTCTCCGACGGAAGCAGGAATGGAAACATTCATGAAAATGAGTAACCAACCGACTCAAGTTATTGGAAATAACTTAGATCAAGCTGAGTGATCGATCTCACCATGAAGGTAACAACATTATGTTGAGTCCTTTATGCTTCAATAACCATCAACCTTTAGTGGATCTACTGACCCATTGATGTTTTAATAGTAGATCAGCTCTATCGAGAAGATGTTTTCTGTACTCCACTATTTGGAATAAGACAATGTCACCATGGATGTTTATCCCTTAGAGAGAGAAGTTGGTCAGTGGTGGGAACTGATTAAAAACATGAGTCTAAGATTGGAGGTTGAAACTTTGGATTGGTAAGAGATCAGATGGATCTTCTTAAATAATTATTTCCCCCATTCTATGAGAACAAAAATAGAGGAGTTTCAAAAGATAAAGTAAAAGGATAATGAATCAATGAGAAGCTACAAGATGAACATCACTAGTATTTCACGTAATACCTATAGCTTTTCCATTGATCCAAATGGGAATATTGATAGATTATTTGTGGTACAAAGCCCTCATCTAAGGAAGAATTTATCCAACTGAGACTATATAAGCTATGAGGAGATCGTAAAGAGTGCAATGAAAGTAAAACTAGAGTTCGTTAAGATTAAATGGTCTCATAAATCCAATGACAATAAGAGATCAATAGATCCCATATTAGAGAGGAAATTTAATTAGGGAAGAGGTGGAAAGAAAGTCAAATGTCCCATGTGTAATAAACGTGGGAAGAATCATTTGGGTAAGTGAATACTCAAGAGTGGGAATTACTACTAGTGTAGAAAAGATGTCCATATCACATGGAATTTTCATAGTGAGGTGAATCCTCAAATCCCAAACATAAAAGGCAAAGGGAATATAGTGGAGGCCCTACCTAATGTCCAGTGCTATATGTGTAGAAAACTTGGAAACTTTTCTATTCACAGTAAAAATATAAGGGATGTGGAGGAGAACCACCATCAGCCTCAACAAAGGCTATGGGAGAAAGGTTGTTCTTTTACTCTCATTAGAGCTATTGTTGAAGCTCCAAATTATGTGGTGGAAGGTACTATAGTTGTTATAAAAAATAAATCAAGTACTTTGTTTGATTCTAGTTATATTCATTCCTTTATTTCCTCCATGCTTGCAAAGAATTTATAATCCACCCCCAATTGTCTAAAAGTATAGTTATCGGTCAAAACTCCTGGTGATATTATCCAATAATTTTCAGTGTTTAGAAAATCTTTTATTTACTTTATTGAGCAAAATATTATAAAAAATCTAGTAGTAATTCCCCTATTAGAATTTGACATTATACTAGGGATGGACTGGCTCTAAAAGTATAATGCTAACATAAAATTAGAATCATGGAGATCTTAGTTATCATGAATGTGAAACCGATAGTTTTCTTCCAATGAGATATATCTCATACTAATAATTGTCTAGAATAACCTTCTATATCCTTATTTATAAAGTTTATTGGTTATTGATGTTATTAATATTTTCATGTCTTATTATATACTCCTGTTACTTATTTTATATGAAATTTTCGTAATGTGTGTGAAATATTAATATTTTAATACTATGTATAATTTTTGAGCATTTTTAGAATTATTCCAATTGAGTCAGTTTACTATTTTATTTATAACTCTCTCCATACTTATCCAAATTGTGTGGTTCTTATTTTTTAGGATTCCTAATTAAATATAAAACATTTCATTAGAAGTGGTCATGGGCTAATTCTTCCATTTGAGGGCTCATATGGACCACACAAGAGGGCCTACAGAATCTGTGAAGAAACTGGACTAGCCATGAAGATTAAATTTCTGGGATCAATCTGGAAGTTAAAATTACTTCATTCTCATAAAAGGATCGGGGGACAATTTAAGGAGTCTTGGATAAAAACTTCAAGGCCCAAATCCAAAATAAGAGGCCCAACATATGCTTTGAATTTCATCCCACCATTCTATCTGAGAAATAAAATTAGTACAGGATTCATGACATATCTCATGATGTAAGCATCCAATAAAGCTGAGATTTTTTTGTGTGAAATAGGATCTATTGGCGGCTGACATTGTTGAAGAAATCATTTGGCTTTGAAATAATCTTCCTATTAAAAAACCCTTTCACATTTTAGACTTTAAAAACTACTGGATTGGAATGGATAGATTAAAATTGTTTAATCAACCGGACATAATGTTGGCTCCATAAGTCCAAATGACTCCAAATTTTTAGAGAGGTCTGAAAACGTTTTTATCTACAACTTTTAAGAAGGATATATCTCGGGATTTGGCTTTCTGAATAGCCAACCTGGCGATGCAAGTGGGGGAAAATATTGGGAATGAAAATAGTTCACTTCCTTGGGCTATAAAAGCATCCCCCTCTTCTCCTTCAAAGGGGTTGGCATTTCAGAATATAGGAGCACATATTGGCATGGGAAAAGCCTTTCCAAGGGCTTGGGATTACTTGCCATACTCATGTTTTCACTTGAGATACCCTTCCTCCTCTCTTTGTTTCCTTTCACTTCTGTGTTGTTCTTCGTTTGTAGACTTCAAAGTTTGTGTTTTGTAAATCTATTTTAATGAAAATTTATTATTCAATATCTCTTATTATCATCAACCTTCTGTAGTTTAATATTAATTTTATTAAAATAGTTTAAATTCATTTGAATCTTATTCCCTTCTTTTGCTTCCTCATTCAATCAAAAATCTGTTTTTAATTATCATCATTGTTCGTGTGTGTGTGTTCGACATACCACTCTTTTCTAATCCATTTCTTTTTCTTCTCTGGTAAATTCATCATCATAAATATATAAACCATATTAATATTAATACCAATGGATGAGTAAATATAATATTGGTTTGAGTCAAAATTTAGGGATGTTAAGTGATTGAGAGTATTTGCTTGATTAATATTCTTTAATTTAACATTGTGTATGTTGGACTAAACATGTCATGGATTAATGAATTGTTTAGTTTAATGTGTGGTTTCCATGGATTATTGGAACCATAAATACACTACCATCAACAAGCTCTGATTGAGAGTAGAACACTAAGTTATGTTAATGCTTGGATTAAATCCTTAACACTTAGTAATTCCAATCAACATTATCTTGCAAAGTGAGTGTTAAATTAACTGCAATATAAAGCGAAGCTCCAGGATATCACAAGCTTTACTCCCTAAAAATGAAATCACCCCAATATTTATAAAATTTTTAAATCAAACACCAATAATTAATCAATTAATTTAATCTTTTCAAACAAACACCCCAATCAGAATACAATCAACTAAAAACAAATGACTATTACAAAGTATCATCGCCAAGGATTTGACCCAAGTGCTGCTATACACATTAGCAGAGCACCAGAACCTTGACCGGTCAATAGGCGACAATCGACCGTGCTTTTCAAATGGCGCCTTTTCCGGGGATAGTGCTTTAAGTAGTCATTAGTTTCTGGTTATTGTATAAAAAATAAAAAAATAAAATTTAAAAAAAATATAAAAAAACCCAAAGAAAAACACGTATTCTCATAAAAATCATAAACTGAAAAAATAAAAAGAAAAACATGTCTTCCTCTTGCTTCCAAAATCTATCTAACTTCCTCGTAGCCTTCCAAACAATCCCTTGGATTTGTTTGACCCTGAAATTTAGTGAACACTTCTTCAAGTTAGGAGGAACATAAGAGATAATCAAATAATTCATGAACCAGTCCTTGTCCAACCAATTGAATTAGATATGGCCAATCCTAGGGAACAAACACTTAAAGAACTTGGTGCCCTTGATATGAATTACCAACCTCTTGGTATTCAATATCCAAACATGGAAGCTGACTTCAAACTCAAATCGGGTTTGATTCATCCTCTCCCTCATTTCCACATGCTAGTTGGTGAGGATCCACATCTCTACCTTAGAGAGTTTCAAGTGGTGTGCTCTACCATGAAGCCTCAAGGGGTATCTGAGGAACAAGTCATACTTCGAGAATTCCCTTTATCCCTAGATGACACTGCTAAGTCACGGCTTTACTACCTCCCTCATGGTTCCATAACCACATGGAATGACATGAAGCGACTCTTCTTAGAGAAATTATTTCATACTTCTCATACTACTTCTATCCAAAAGGTAATAAGTGGTATCTGATAGTTCCCAAATGAATCACTCGATGAATACTGGGAGAGGTTCAAAAATCTTGTTCCAACCTGCCCACACCACCAAATTTCTGACCAACTCTTGATCCAATACTTTTATGAGGGGTTATTGGCTATGGATAGAACTCTCATTGATGCCTCTAGTGTCAGTTCTCTTGTTGATAAAACTCACGCAACATCAAGATATCTCATAAGTAACATGGATAAAAACACACAAATATTTCATACTCGAGCACATGATCAAGTAAAACAAGCCCAAGATAATCAATCAATTGAGCCGAACAAGATGATCGAGTGGATGAGTAAACTTACAGGTCTTATGCGACAACTAATTGTGGCTACCAAATCCCCATCCTCATCTTCTTCGCAATCAATGTTTCTTGGACTTGTCAAAAACTATGGAATCTGCAACTCTTCATCTCATCCAACAAACACATATCCACAACTTCAAGAGGATAAATATGATTCATCTAGAACAATAGAGCTCAATACAGCATATGCTCAGTAGAACACAAACCCTCAACTATCAGGTCAGTTTGTTAGAAACTTCAACCAACCTCACTCTGAGCCCTTCTCTTCTTCCAATAACCAAGGACATAGGTATGGTAATCCCATATCTCATCCCCCTCAATTACCTCCTCAAAACCTAAACCATTTTCAATATGGACAAGGCATTGGTAACTTCCAACAACCTTATCCTTTTATTCCTCAACCTCAAAGGAACAATCCTCCTCCTGGATTCTATTATCCTAGTCAGCCTTCCCAATTCCAAAACCAATACAACCACTTTCCCAAGAACTAAAATCAAGGTAATCCCAATTCGGGACAACACTCTTCTTCTAAGAACCCATGGGAAAGTGCAGTGGAAGATCTTGTCTCTTTCACCCATTCTAGACTCAAGAACATTAAAACCCAAATTGGTCAACTGGAATCCCACCTTAGTCAGCAGCAACCATCTAATTCTTCCCAACTTCCAGCTCAACCATTACTCAACCCCAAGGGTAATGTAAGTGAAATTTCACTTAGATCAAGAAAGCAAATTATTATGCCTCAAGATAAGTCCTCTAACCCTCCTTTGAATGTTGACCTAGAAAATAAAAAGAAAAAGAAACTTGAAAAGGAACCTAAATCCATTCCCTCACCTCCTTCTATTCCACATAGGAACCCAATTACTTTTCCTCAAGCCGTTCCTAATCCAAAGAAGTCCTTTGAACCCGATCCTAAAATTCTCGACATGTTTAGAGGTGTTGAAGTCAAAATTCCTCTCTTAGATGCCAAAAAACAAATTCCTATGTATTCCAAGATTCTAAAGGAGTTGTGTACCCAAAAAAGGTAACTTAGGACCTTCAAAAATGTTTCCACCTAGTGGTCTATTCCCATAAAGTGAAAGGATCCAGGGAACTTTACAGTCCCATTCCAAATTGGAAGTTCCAACATTGATGATGCACTCATAGACCTAGGATCCTCAATTAATGTCACACCCAAATCCATCTTCTCCATCTTTGGTCTAGGTCCCTTACATCCAACGGGTGTTGTCATTCAATTATCCAATCAAAGCACAGCCAGTGCTGAGGGAATAATTGAGGATGTCCTTGTCCGAGTCAATGATCTTATCTTCCCTACTGATTTCTATTTCCTTGACATGGAAGGTGAGACGAACTCTTCTCAATCTCCCCTAATTCTAGGAAGACCATTCCTCATGACTGAGAGAACCAAGATTGATGTCCATTCAGGCATCTTATCCGTGGAATTCAGTGACCAACTGGTCAAGTTCAATATTTTCCAAGCCATGCGATACCCATATGAGGATCACTCTACATTCTAAATCCATGCATCTGAGGACACTTCTAAGAGTCAATTGAACAACATTCCATCATGTTTATCCTGTTCTGATGACAAAGGGTCTTGTGAAATATACACCATGATTAACCAAGTCATAAATAGTGATGTTGATGTGGACCTCTCAATTATAGACTCCATCAATCTAGAGGAACTTGAAAACTCTATTGAATCCCACATCAACTCTGATCTCTACTTCTCCACCTTGTAAAGTATTATGGAGAATGAATCTGAAGAAACTGAAGTCCATTCCTCCATTCCTGAGTTTCCTAACCCACAAATTAAAGACGATACCGATCTAAAACCACTTCTTGAACACCTAAAATATGCATTCCTTTATAATGATCACTCTTATCCTATCATTATCTATTCTTCACTTACTGAAACCGAAGAATACAAACTTGTTCAGGTGTTAGAGGAATACAAAAAGGCCATAGGTTGGACCCTAGATGACATACCAGGAATCAACCCTACTCTTTGCATGCATCACATCCATATTGAGGAATCATCCAAACCAATTAGACAATCAAAAATAAGACTCAATCCACTCATCCTTGAGGTAGTTAGGGAAGAGATCACCAAGATTCTTCAAGATAGTATTATATACCCAATTTATGATAGTGAATGGGTTAGTCCAATTCATGTTGTACCTAAGAAAGGTGGGATAACTGTTGTCACAAATGAACATGTAGAGGTAGTCACAACTCGAGTGAAAAACAAATGGTATGTATGCATCGACTATAGGAAATTGAATGTTGAAACAAAAAAAGATCACTACCCTCTTCCATTCCTTGATCAAATTCTAGAATGATTAGCTTGATAGTCATTCTACTGCTTTCTTGATGGATACAACGGCTACTTCCAAATCCCAATCGCACTTTAGGGCCAAGAAAATACTACTTTCACATGCCTCTTTGGAACATATGCATATAGAAGAATGCCTTTTTCCTTTTCAATTATCCTACAACATTCCAGAAATGAATGATAAGTATCTTTTCTGAATTCATTGAACACTACATGGAAGTATTCATGGATGACTTCAAAATTTATGGTGATTCATTTGAATCTTGTTTGAATTCACTCTCTCTAGTCCTCAAAAAGTGTGTCAAGTGAAACCTTGTGTTAAATTTTAAAAAATTTCACTTCATGGTTTAAAATGGTATTATTCTAGGGAACATAGTATCAAAAGATGGTATTGAATATGATCCTGCAAAAATTGAAGTGATACAATCACCTCCTCAACCCAAATCAGTTCGAGACATCCATTCATTTCTTAGTCATGTTGATTTCTATCAGAGATTCATCCATAACATCAATAAAATTTCCCTCCCACTCACTCAGTTTCTCCAAAATGATGTAACTTTCCATTTCAATGAGTCTTGCAATAGAGCCTTTATTGAACTCAAAACTGCTCTTACATCTGTGTCGACAATCCAACCCCCAGATTATTCCTTACCCTTTGAGTTGATGTGTGATGCTTATAATAGAGCTGTTGGGGCTGTTCTTGGTCAAAGAAGAGAAAAAATTCTTCATGTCTTCTGTTATGCCTCAAAAACATTGGATGAAACTCAATCTCACTACACTGTCACTAAAAAAGAAATTTTACTAGTTGTCTTTTCCTTAGATAAATTCCGGACCTATATCTTAGTTTCCAAAATCATCATCTTCACAGACCATTCTATTATAAATTTCTTACTCAAGAAATTTAATTCCAAACCATGTCTAATAAGATGGATCCTAATTCTCCAAGAGTTTTACCTTGAAATAAAAGATAGAACAGGAAAAGAAAACCATGTGGATGATCACTTGAGTAGAATTTCTAATTCTTCTCATTCTGAAATCATCGATCCTAAATTCCCCACTGAGCACCTTTCATCTCTCACACCAAAAATACCATGGTATGCCCCGATTGTAAATTACTTGGTTTTTAGTGTTTTTCTTGAAAATTTCTCAAAAGACCAAAAAATGAAGTTGAAAAGTGATTCAAAATACTATTTTTGGGAAGAAAATAAACTTTGGAAAACTGGGGATGACATGGTAATAAGGAGATGTGTTGATGAAAATGAACATTCTTCCATATTAGAATTTTGTCACTCAATGCCTGGTGGTGGCCACTTTGGACCACAAAGGACTTCCCAAAAGGTCCTAGACTCTAGATTATTCTGGAATTCACCCTTCAAGGACTCACATGAGTTCTGTCAATCATGTCCCACTTGCCAAAAGTTTGGAACAATTTCAAAAAGAAATTAAATGCCCCAAAAACCATTAATTTTCTGTGAGATCTTCGATGTTTGGGGTATCGATTTCAAGGGACCATTTCCCTATTCCAATGGATTCTCATACATCCTTCTTGTGGTTGATTATGTTTCTAGGAGATTCGAGGCTAAACCCACTAGAAAGGATGATTCACATACTATTAGTGAGTTCCTAAAGACACACATCTTCCACCGATTTGGCATACCTTGTGCCTTGATCAGAGACTTAGGAACCCATTTTTGAAATAAAACCATGGAATCTCTTTTGAAAAATAATGGGTTTGTACATAAAAAAATCAATTGTATATCACCCCCAAAAAAATGGCATAACTGAACTTTCTAATAGAGAAGTGAAAAGAGTTCTTGAGAGAATTGTAAAACCAACTAGAAAATACTGTCATGAAAGACTTGGTGAAGCACTTTGGGCTTATCGAACTGCTTATAAAACACCCATTGGTACTTCTTGTAGAGACTCGGTTTTTGGCCTAATAAGACTTTGAAATATTTCTAAGAATATTTCTAGAGTTTGGGGCTAAGACGGCATGCAATTCCGAGGCCCGGTGTGCCCCAAATTTATTTTATAAAAATGTTAAGTGTTTTTATATTACGCATGAACATTTAACTAAATAAAACAAAATATCTCTTAAATGGTTGATTGGATTGGAAATATGAGACCATGGTCGGGTTCAGAACATAGTGTTTCCCCTAGGAGAGACATAAAATAAGTCAGCTGGGATGTTTGGACCCCTCGCTCGTTGGCGATGTATTAAATGGATAAATTAAATTATTAATTTATTCATTTAATATCTCAAACCTGAATATCTCTAGAAAAAGGACTCGGATGAAAAATATGAGGCCACTGATAAGCTCAGAATGTAGGTTTTACCCTAACAAAGGTATAACATTTGTCCCGCATTGGGAGTTTGAAATATGCGCCATCATGGGAGATTAATTAAATAATTGGATAATTGTTTATTTAGTTATTTAATTAATTTCTTTTAACCTAGTGAGAGTTTATAAATTCTTTTTTAGGGGTTTGGCCTCATAATTAATTTTGGCCAAAGATGGTAAACCCTCCCTTCCTCCCTTCTCTTCCTCTTCCCGTTGATGAACGACGAATGACGATGAAGCCGTGGATCCAAGCGAATCGAAGATCGACGAACGCAACAACTTCTTCTCATCGTTGTGAAAGTGTGATATTTGTCAACACTGAACGGATCTTGATCAATGCGATCTTCACCAACGATAAATCAAAACCAGGGGTAGGATTTATCTTTGTGAATTCCTTACCCAGTTGAATTTTCAGGACGAACGCGAATTAAATGAATTAATTCACGGATCGAAAAACAATGGGTCAAATAAATTTTTTTTCTTCTCGTTTATCTTGAGATTGAAAATCATGAAGTGTGATAAATATTTATTTTCCAATTACTTGTGTTCTTCATTGTCAAAGATGATGTCCAAACAAACATGGCCATCAATCCGCTTTTTTATTTCATTCTTTGCACATTCTCTGCGCATTTGTTCGCGCAAAATAATTATGCGCGTCAAAACATCGATGTTTCATTGAGCGCGGCATACAGAAGCAGAGATTTTGACCTGAGGAATGCGAATCTGCGGTCGTCACAATTTTTGAAATTAGAACGGAGATGCGGCATTCCGCAGAAGGGGCTACATCGCGGAGACAGCCTGACGGTGTGTGAGGTGGTCCGAGGAAGCACGACTGGCGCATGCGGCAAGGCGGCAAGGCGCTCGGCCGTTCAGGCAAGTGGACCGGAGGAATAGTGGCACGACAGGCCGGAGGCAGCAGCGGCGGTTCTTTTGGACACATCATGTGTGAAATAAGCTGGCACCTAGGGTTTACATGCTGGAGGCACTATTTAGGGGTTGGGGTGCGTAAATTGAAGTTGAAGATATTAGATTGGAGAGAGGGATTTGGGAAATAAAATAAAAAGAAATCAATTAGGGTGGAGTGTGGAATGAGGAAAACAATTTTTCTTCATGGAATGGATTTGGAGTTTTGAAACACTTAAATAAATAAACATTTAATAATAATAATAAAATATTGTTATTATGAATTTTGAGGATTAAACACTATTATGTTCCTAAATTACCCGTCCGATCTCGGTTTCACGAACCGTCAGCGGTAGTGCGACCCTGACATCGAGACGGAATTTATAAGTCCAATATTGGATATCTTTTTTGGGTTTTTGAATCGGGTACCCGATGTACTCAGAAAATAATAGAATAAATATTATTATTATTAAATGTTCGGCCTGCTATAACTTGTACGTGTGACGTCTGATTGACCTGTCGTCAGTGGCGACGTGAACCTATCTTTTAGACGGCCAATTAAAGTCTAATGTTTCATACTAAATTCTGGTTCGTGGCTCGGGTCCATGAAACACCGAATAATAATATTATTATTATTATTACGAGATATTGAATCTGACATATCTCTCTCATACGGTGTCGGAATGACAAACCGCCTACGACATTGCGACCCTTGAATTAAGAAAGATGTTTCAAGAACAATTTGGGATATTTAAGTAGAGGTTGAGGCGTGGGCCCCATGAGGCACGGTTCACACGTGTTGCGGTGAAATTCTACCTTTTCACCAGCAATCAGTTTTGAAAAAATGGGTAGTCCCTATCGTGTGCCTTTCTGAATGGATCGTAATGGTGTGACCGGTTTGGTTAACCGATGTCTTTTGAAGTACGACAGGGTTGGATCAAGCATAAATCCAACTGGGCCCTTGGTAATAAAATACCGATAACTTACAAACTAGGCATCTCATTGATGCACTGTATGTCGTGTTGTAACCTTTATGACATGGTGGTCCTTCAGGTTGCTCCCTTGTGGAACTTTGTAGTGGTTGAGGTATGACTGATAACCTAAGGAGCATAACTAGGGCATTTATTTTAGTGAAAGCAAGGATGACTACTCCCTTTGATGACTCAAGGCGCGAGTATCCATTACTCATCTGCTCCAGTAGAGACGGGACTCCCCACCTCATGAGTGCGGGTTCGTTTTCCTCTGAGATGGTTTCCCTATCTTTGGAGTCGATACTCCACCACATGGCCAAACCAGGCCAGTTTCATGGGTCACCTTGTGTTCTGATTACACGGGCAGTACCTAGAGTCAAGGAACACGGCGTGTGATCCTAATACACACGGTGTAACTTGTTTTACATGGCTTGATCCATTTGTCTTCTGTGACTTGGACTAGCTTTCTTAGGGTTTGTACCCTTGGTCTTTCCCCTGAAGGTTTTTGGTATCATTTCCTATGTACATGAGTATGATCCCTTCAGCAAGAATTCCTGAATAGAGATTTTAGAATCCCCTCTATAAGATTTGGAGCCAGATCCTCTATTCCTTCCTAGTAACCTAGGTAGAGTTCTTGGTATCGACGTGACCAACTTTACCCGGGCGCCGATCCTCTGCGTAGAAGATTAGTTCAGACGGAGTTGTTGGAATCAACCCATAGCTATTGATTGTGATCCTCATCTGAATATCATATTCTTAAGAACTTTTGGAGTGAGTTTTCCCTGAATGAGTGCTTCATGTCTCTCTCTTCATACCTAGGAGTGTGTTCTCCCTGTTATGAGTACTTCGTGGAAATCTTCGAATTGGATCCCTAGTGCGGGTTTGTAGTTGTTTAACATGTCTCTAGACTATAGGTCTATGTTACGAGTATATCTGGTTTCCCTAGGTATATGTATGGGCATATACCTAGTGTGAGCAATGAGATGAAGATCCCCTTACTCTATCGTTTGGGTTTCTTTGAGCGATCATATCTATTATTGGGTGTATCTGTACTATTTTTGTTCACTCTTGTTGTACCTTGTTCTCTCTTACTGCTCTCCTCTTTAGTACATCTCTTGTTTCTCTCTCAAGCCTTCAGGGCATCCTACTGAGTATTCCTATACTCACCCCTGCTTGGGCTATCCCACACTTGGCGTGCCCTTATATACGACAGACAGGTTGATGGTGACATCAGAGGAGCTTCGGGATACGGTGTTCTTGGACTGCATGCGGTGGTCGTAGCTTGGGATTCAGGAGTGGGACACTTCTAGATATTTTAATTTTTCACTTGTTTCCAGGTTGTGGAAATTTTCTAGTTGGGTGTGTATTTTTTCCCCTTTCCCTTTCATCATTACCTTTCTTGTACTTGTACTGTTAGAGATCAATGCATTTTTGTTTGGTTCTCTTTTTATAGTAGTGTGGAACCTTTATTTCTTCTTTTTCTCTTCACTTTTTCATTGAGTTAGCTGTGTGTGTGTGTACTGGTTCTTAGGAAAAGGCCTTCTCGAGTTTTTTGGGCCTTCAGTGCTAGTCTCCATCCCCTAGCCTATGGAGGCAGACTTGGGGTTGTTGCGGTTCGATCCTTGGTATGGGTCAGGTCGTGATAGAGTGGTATCAGAGGTTGTTCGACCCTTGGGATGTTGTTTTGACGTTTCCCTAAAATGTTCTTGGTTGGGTTTAGGGCAACAGTGTCGATGTGTCTCGAGAGCGTCTCTCAGGCCAGGGAGTCTAGTGATGGTGCAGGAGGCCGATGTATCCATTCACCAGGACCCTGATTACCCGCTTGTCGACTCGACACCCTGAGACACATGTTGCAGGGAATAATGGTACATGCATCATATAGGATTGAGTCTTTGATTGTTCTTCTTGAGTCAACTCCCCATCATTGTTGATATATATAGATATGATAATCTGACTTCGGTACTCCTTAATAACATTCAGGATGTCTCTGCAATGACAGTTATCCATGATACTAGTTACGATTCGTGGAGATGATTCCAAGAGCGACGAGAGATTAGTTCAGGACCCATCATGTGAGCCCCTTTCTCTAGGTGGATAGGTAACATCACCCCTAACTGTTGAGAAGAAGACAAACCTAGCTGAGTAGGCTGAGGATGTGTGCAGGTTTAGCACACTTTGTGAGTTCCAACACCAGAGACGGCTGAGGTTCTGTAGTAAGCCATGCCCTCGGACTGTAGAGGATTGGCTAGAGTCGATGGTCCGTTGGTCTATAACAGTAGTTTCCAAGAACAGACGTTTAAGAGGGGACTCTATAGAGAGATCTATGTTATTATAGTTCCCTTGTTCATCCCCACTTATGTCGAGGTGCGATAGTAGGCATTGGTGGTAGAACTCTTCCTGCCACGCCATACAACTGGTTGTGACAGTGAGCGCAATAGAGTTGAGAAGTCTACTACAGCTAGAAGGTGTTAGATGATGAGATCTCAATTTAGGAGATCTTATCATGATCAGTCACAGGCACGTGGTCATATGGGACCCAGGCAGCGTGGTGAAATCACAGTGGAAGAATCTCTCAGACTTGTGCACTCAAGGTGTGGTTGTGTAGCAGATTTCTGTAGCGAGAAGTGTGGGAAGTCCCAGAGTCACCTAGTGTGGGAAGTTTCAGAGCAGTTAACTTCCCTATAGTTGACCCTGGTGGAACAGAAGGGTACAACATTTCTTTAGTCGATGGTGTTGACTCCTTAGCTTCTCGAGCTTGTAAGAGAGCCTCAGTTGTGATTCATCGACTGTGAAATCCCGTGTGACGAGATATCCTTAGGTGTTTCACCATATGGATATTCTGAAAGAGGGAATCACGATACTTTGTCCTAGTGAAAAACAGTGATTCCAGTTGTGACATGTGATGTAGAGGTTCGGCCGAGGATACAAACTTTCCCCCGAGTTCTATTAGGTTGTTTGAGACTGTGCAAGGAGATGGCAAGGTTTCATACCGCCTTACCTTATCCCAAATAGTTGGAGTGGGTATACGACTCCTTACACGTGTCGCAACTGAGGATATGTGTGTGTGTTCCTACACACGTCATCAACTGAAGAAATCCTTATGATGTTGGACCACACCTTTGGTTCATATTCCTTGGTAGCAATGAAACATACAGGATTCCCTAGGAGCGGGAGAGCTAAGTGTGGGCTCACTATCTTGAGTGTTTTCCCTGGTTTTTCTTTTCGAAGAAGAAAATATTAAAGGAGGGAATAATGTAGAGACCCTGTTTTTTTTCCTAATAAGACTTTGAAATATTTCTAAGAATATTTCCAGAGTTGGGGGCTAAGACGGCGTGAAATTCTGAGGCCCGATGTGCCCGAAATTTATTTTATAAAAATGTTAAGTGTTTTTATATTACACAGGCGTAGTTAACTAAAGAAAACGAAATGTTTCTTAAACAGTTGATCAAATTGGAAAACCGAGACCAAGATAGGGTCTGGAACATAGTTTTTCCCCTAGGATCAACATAAAATAAGTCAACGCGTGATGTTCAGACCCCTCGCTCGTTGGCGATGTATTAAATGGAAAAATTAAATTATTCATTTATTAATTTAATATCTCAAACCTGAATATCTCTAGAACAAGGAATCAGATGAAAAATCGGAGGCCACCGATGAGCTCAGAACTTAGGTTTTACCCTAACAAAGGTATAACCTTTGTCTCACATCGGGTGTTTGACATATGCGCCATCACGGGAGAATAATTAAATAATTAAATAATTGTTTATTTAGTTATTTAATTTATTTATTTTTACCTAGTGAGAGGTTATAAATTCTTTTTTGGAGGGGGTTGTCCTCATAATTCATTTTGGCCAGTGATGGTAAACCCTCCCTTCCTCTCCTCTCCTCCTCTCCCTGTTGATGAACGAAGAACGATGACGAAGCCGTGGATCCAAGAGAATCGAAGATCAACAAACGCAACATCATCTTCTCATCGTTGTTAAAGTGTGATCTTCGTCAACACCGAATGGATCTTGATGAATACGATCTTCACCAATGATCGATCCAAACCTGAGGTAGTATTTTTCTTTGTGAATTCCTTAACCGGTTGAATTTTCATGACAAACGCAAATTAAATGAATTAATTCGTGGATCGAAAAACAATGGGTCGAATAAATTTTTTTCTTCTTGTTTATCTTGAGATTGAAAATCTTGAAGTGTGATAAATATTTATTTTCAAATTAACTGTGTTCTTGATTCTCAAAGATGATGGCCAAACAAACATGGCCATCAATCCAGACATAGTCCATGACCCTTTTTTATTTCATTCTTCACACATTCTCTGCACGTTCATTCGCACCAAATAATTAACTGCGTTAAAACATCGATGTTTCGTTGAGCAAGACATACGGACGCGGAGATCTCGAACCAAGGAATTCAAATCTGCGGTTGTCACAATTTCCAAACTTAGAACAGAGCTGTGGCAGCCCGCGGAAGGGGTGACATGGCAGAGACGGCCCGACGGAGTGCGAGGTTGTCCGAGGAAGCACGGCTAGCGCATGCGGGAAGGCGGCAAGGCACTCGGCCATTCAGGCAAGTGGACCGGAGGCATAGTGGCACAGTAGGCTGGAGGTAGCAGCAGTGGTTCCTGTGGATGCAACGGGTGTGAAATAAGGTGGCACCTAGGGTTTACATGCTGGAGGTTCTATTTTGGAGTTGGGGTGTGTAAATTGAAGTTGAAGATAATAGATTGGTGAGAGAGATTTGAGAAATAAAATAAAAAGAAATAAATTAGGGTGGAGTGTGGTACTAGGAAGGGGATCTTTGTGTTTGGAATGGATTTGGAGTTTTTAAACACTAAAATAAATAAAAAATTAAAAATAATCATAAAATATTGTTATTATTAATTTTGTCGATAAAACACTACTCCGTTCGTAACATACCCATGTGATCTCGGTTTCAAGAACCGTCAGTGGTAGTGTGACCCTGACATTGAGACAAAATTTATGAGTCCAATATTGGATATCTTTTTCAGGTTTTTGGATCGGGTACCCAAAGCGCTCAGAAAATAATAGATTAAATATTATTATTAAATGTTCAACCTGTTATAACTCGTGTGTGCGACCTCCGATTGACTCACCGTCAGCGGCGACGTGACCTTGTCTTTAAGATGGTCGATTCAAGTCTAATGTTGGATACTAAATTCTGGTTCGTGGCTCAGGTCCACGAAAAACCGAATAATATTATTATTATTATTACGGGATCTTGAATCTAACATATCTCTCTCATACGATGTCGGAATGAAAAACTGCATGCGACGTTGCGACCCTAGAATTAAGACAGATGTTTCAAGGCCAATTTTTTATATTTAAGTTGAGGTCGAGGCGCGAGCCCCATGTGGCCCGGTTCACGTGTGTTGCGGTGAAATGAAACTTTTTTACCGGCTATCTATTTTGGACAGATGGGAAGTCCCTCTCGTGTGCCTTTCTGAATGGATCGAAATGGTGTGGCCGGTTTGGTTAACTGGTGTCGTTTGAAGTAGGACCAGGTTGGATTGAGCATAAATCCTACCGGGCCGTCGGTAATAAAATGCCTATAACTTACATACTAGGAGTCCGATTGACGCACCATTTGTCGTATTGGAAACTTTATGACATGGAGGTCCTTCGGGTTTCTCCCTTGTGGAACTTCGTGGTGGTTGAGGTATGACCGATAACCTGAGGAGAAGAACCAGGGAATTTCTTTTAGTGACAGCTAGGATGAATACTCCCTTGATGACTCAAGGTACGATTATCCCTTACTACTCTTCTTTAGTGGAGACAGGACTCCACACTTCATGAGTGCGGGTTCATTTTCTTCTGAGATGGTTTCTCTATCTTTGGATTCGATACTCCACCACACGGCCAGACCAGGCCGGTTGCATGGTTCACCTTGTGTTCTGATTACACGGTAGTACCCGGAGTTAAGGAACATGGCGTTTGATCCTAATACATGCTATGTAACTTGTTTTACATGTCTTGATTCATTTGTCTTCTGTGACTTGGACTAGATTTCTTAGGGTTCGTACCCTTGGTCTTTCCCCTAAAGGTTTTTGGTATCATTTCCTATGTACAGGAGTATGATCCCTTCAGCAGGACTTCCTGAATAGAGTTGTTGGAATCCCCTCTATGAGTCTTGGAGCCAGATCCTCTATTCCTTCCTGGTACCCTAGGTAGAGTTCTTGGTATCAACGTGACAAACTTTAGCCACGCGCAGATCCTCTGTTTAGCGGATTAGTTAAGACTGAGTTATTGGAATCACCCCATAGCTATTGGTTATGATCCTTATCTGAGTATTGTCTTTTTAAGCACTTGTTGATTGAGTTCTCCCGGAACGAGTGCTTCATGTCTCTCTCTTCATACCTAGGAATGTGTTCTCCCTGTTATAAGTACTTCGTGGAAATCTTTGAACTGGATCCCTAGGGTCCGTTTTCAGTTGTGTAACTTGTCTCTAGACTATAGTTCTGTGTTACAAGTATATCTGGTTGGCCAGGGTATATGTATGGGAATATACTTGGTGTTATATATGAGATGAAGATCCCCTTACTCTATCATTTGGGTTTCTTTGACCGATCATATCTATTATTGGGTGGAGCTGTACTCTTTTTGATCACTCTTGTTGTACCTTGTTCTCTCTTACTGCTCTCCCCTTCAGTACATCTATTGTTGCTCCCTCGAGCCTTCATGGAATCGTACTTAGTATTCTTATACTCACCCCTACTTGGGATTTTCCCGCACTTGGCGTGCCCTTGCAGATGACGGACAGGTTGATTGTGACATCAGAGGAACTTCAGTATATGAGGTGCTTAGACCGTGTGCTGTGGTCGTAGCTTGGGATTCAGGAGTGTGACTCTTCCATCTATTTTACATTTTCACCTATTGTCGGGTTGTGGCACTTTTCTAGTTGGGTGTGTATTTTTTTCCCCTTTCCCTTTCATCTTTACCTTTCTTGTACTTGTACTATTAGAGATCGATGCATTTTTGTTTGGCTCTCTTTTAATAGTAGTGTGGAACCCTGATTTCTTCTTTTTCTCTGCACTTTGTTCATTTAGTTAGCTGCGTGTGTGTGTACATGTTCTTAGGAAATGGCCTCCCCAAGTGTTTTGTGCCTTCAGCGCTAGTCTCCAACCCCTGGCCTATGGAGGCGGGCTTGGGGTAGTTGCGTTTCAAGCCCTGGTATGGGTCGGGTCGTGACACTTCTCCTATTAGGATAGTATTTGGTAATGCATGTCATCTGCCAGTTGAAATCCAACATAAGTCATTTTGGGTAGTGAAAACATGTAATTTTGATATTAAAAGATCTGGTGAAGAAATTGTTGCAATTGGCTGAACTAGAGGAGCTTCGACTTGATTCCTATGAGAATTATAATTTCTACAAAGAAAAATCCAACGAACTCCATGATAAACAAATCCTGAGAAAGGTATTTCATGAAGGTGAAAAGGTAATGTTCTTCAATTCTCGATTTTGGCTTCAGCCAAGTATGCTTAATTCTCATTGAAATGGTCATTTTGTTATTACTAATGTTTACCCATTTAGTACAGTGCAAGTCCAAGACCCCTATTCCAAAAGGACATTCATGGTTAATGGACATCGGTTAAAGCATCACCATGAGAGGATGCACAATCCCGGATCAACATTGACTTCCACTGAATCCCTAACTTCTCTAATCGACCTACAACTAGATGGATATGGTAACCCACCAAATCCAAACCAGGGGCACCTCTTTCACTTTAACTTCTTCATCTTCTTCTCTCTCTCTCTCTCTCTCTATCTCCTTCTTCTTCTTCTCTCTTTCATTTTTTTACAACTTTCTTTTTCCAACCCTTTATTTTTCACTTTCTCTATTGTGTGGGTGTATCTTTATTAAAAAAAAACTAAAAAAAACGAATCATAACAAAAAAAATATATATACAAAAAATTCAAGAGTCATGATTACTCACCTTCCAATTTTTTAATTTTGTCCATCCTTTTTGGGGAGTCAACAAACATGGTTTCATCTCAGAAATTTTGTATTTTCATCATGAATTTGGATAAAGAATTTTGTGTCAAAATTAAAAAAAAATTAATGCTCAATTTTTTATTTGGAAAATGTTTTTCCCAAACCATGAGGAACAACATTTTCTTTCATGCCAATGCCACATATGACCATCTTTTCAAAATGTGTGTTTTCACCCCCATTTGTGATTCCTGAGTTTGTGGACCTTTGAGCTGAATTTCCTACCTTAGTGTGAATTAATATGATAGAGTCATTTTCTGAACCACATGAGAATCACAATAGAAAAATAGAATCCCATTTCCTTTACATTAATCCTCCTTTGGAAAGCCCCTTCGAGCCTATGAAAACATTTTCTTTGATAGCCACATTACAACCCCAATACCTTTTCCCACCCAATATGAACCTGTATTTTCATTGCATAATTTTTTGAAATTTAAGTGTGGGGGGAATGGATTTCATTGTTTGGATACCCTATTATTTATTTTCAACGATTTATCATCTACTTGAGGGAAATCATCCATTTTAGTATGGGGAGAGGTTTTCATTCAGGGTGTTTTGGGGAATTTAATGTACTTCCATTTATGTAATTTTGTAAATTTTATTGACAAGTGTTCAAAAAAAATCAAAAATGATGAAATTGAAAAAAAAATCAAAAAAAAATGAACAAATGGGTTGTGTCTTTAGTAGGTCAAAAATCACTCTTCCTCAACCTTTGATCTTGTTATAACTATTACAATTAGTGTTGTAAGAAGATCAAACATGGGTTTGGATATGAGTGTGAGATCTGTTTCAAGGTCAACTTTCGAAAAAAAAGAAAAAAAGAAAAATAAAAAAAACACTTGCATTATATTCTTATTGGGGGATGTTCTATGTTTTGAAAATATTCCATATTCTCATTACCTTCATATTTTCTTCCTCTATTGTGTCTTTCTTCACACAATCATTCCCCTGTAAATATGTGTTTTCATTTCCTTCCATGTTTTATTTAAAAAAATGTGCATTGATTTTTTAAGTTGTGTTTTAACCCTCTTCTTCTCTCTCTTAGACAAAATATTTCTACCATCCCATAGCCATAGAAAAACCACTTAAAAATACCTCTTGATTCTTGTGCACTTTGGATAGGTATTAGAAGGTGAGAGGTCTTTCAAACTCTAAGATTTTCACTTTTGGTTGGTGAAAGAGTGAACCTCCACAAATGAATTTTATCATCTTGAGAGGTGTGAGTTTTGAGTGTCCAAATTTTCCATTTCTAAATTTGAGAATGAAAAAATGAATTAGTTTTGGAAAACATTTTCTGTAACAACTTGTGGTGGAATTCAAAATGGATGAGTGAAAAAGTCTAAACCTCCCCTGATTGAAAAAATATTAAATATTTATTGGTGAATGAAAATGATTTTTTCATGCTTTTATATTTGTGGCACATGAGGACATGAAAAAACTAGGTATGGGGGAGTTGATGTTATTAATATTTTCATGACTTATTATATACTCCCTTTACATATTTTATATGAAATGTGCATAATGTGTGTGAAATATTAATATTTTAATACTATGAATAATTTTTGAGAATTTTTAGAAGTAGTCCAATTGGTTTAGTTTAATATTTTATTTATAACTCTCTCCCTACTTATCAAAACTATTTGGTTTATATTTTTTAGGATTTATAATTCAATATACAACATTTCATTATAAGGGATCATATGATAATTCTTCCATTCGAAGGCTCATATGGACCACACAAGAGGGCCTACAGAATATGTGATGAAACGGGACTAGCCATGAAGATTGAATTACTGGGCTCAATCTATAAGTTAAAATTCCTTAATTATCCTCCAAGGTTCTGGGGACAATGTAAGGAGTCTTGGATAAAAATTTCAAGGCTCAAATCCAAAAACAAGAGGCCCGATTTATGCTTTGAAGTCCAGCCCACCATTCTGGCTGAGAAATAAAATCAGTACAGTATTAATGACATATCTCATGATGTAAGCATCCAATCAAGATGACATTTTTCAATGTGAAATAGGAGATATTGGTGGCCTCCTTTTTGTAAGAAATCATTTGGCTTTTAAGGAATCTTCCTATTCAAAAAGCCTTTCACATTTTGGACTTCAAAAAAGTCAGTATTGAAATGGACATATTAAAATTGTTTAATCAACCGGCCATAACTTTGGCTCCATAGGTCCAAATGAATCAAAATCTTTAGAGAGGTCTGAAAACTTTATTATCTATAACTTTTAAGAAGGGGATATCTTTGGATTCTGCTTTCTGAATAGCCAACTTGGAAATACAAGTGGAGGGACATATTGGGAATGAAAACAGTCCACTTCCTTGGGCTATAAATGCATCCCCCTCTTATCCTTCAAAGGGGTTGGCATTTAAGAATATAGGATAACATATTGGCTTGACCAAAGCCTTGAAATGGGCTTGGGAGGACCTTAAATACTCATGTTTTCACTTGAGATCCCCTTCCTCATCTCTTTGTTTCCTTTAACTTTTGTGTTGTTCTTCGTTTGTAAACTTGTAAGTTTGTGTTTTGTAATTCTGGTTTAATGAAAATTTATTCTTAAATATATCTTATTATAATCCACCATATATATTTTAATATTAATGTTCTTAAAATAGTTTAAATTCAGTTGAATCCCCTTCCCTTATTTTGCTTCCTCATTCAATCAAAAATATGTTTTTAATTATCATCATTGTTCGTGTGTGTGTGTTCGACGTACCACTCTTTTTTAATCCCTTTATTTTTCTTCTCTTGTTAATTCGTCATCATAAATATATAAACCAGATTAATATTAATACCAATGTCTGAGTAAATATCTTATTGGGGTGAGTCAAAATTTAGGGATGTTAAGTGATTGAGAATATTTTCTCGATGAATATTCTTTAATTTAACATTTTGTATGTTAGAATAAACATGTCATGGATTAATGACTTGTTTTGTTTAACATGTGGTTTCCATGGATTATTGGAACCATAAATACACTACCATAAACAATATATGTTTGTTATTAGAACACTAAGTCAAGTTAAGGCTTAGATTAAAGCCTTAACACTTAGTAATTCCAATCGACATTATCTTGCGAAGTGGGTGTTAAATTACCTACAATATAAAGCAAAGCTCCAGGATATCACAAGATTAACTCCCTAAAATTAAACTCACCCCAATATTTATCAAATCGTTAAATCAAACAACAATCATTAATCACTTCTTTTATGCTCTGCAAACAAACCCCACAATTAGAATACAATCAACTAAAAATAAATGACTATTACAAAGTATCATCGCCAAGGATTCGACACGAGTGTTGCCATACACATTAGTAGAGCACCAGAACCTTGACCGGTCGATATGCGACAATCGGTCATGCTTTTCTATGATAAATAAGAAAGAAATGATAGTATAATTATATAAAATATCCCCATCTTCCAGGAATACCTTGATGTATTTCTTGAGGATTTACCTAGATCTCCCCTGGAAAGAGAGGTAGAGTCCTCCATTGAACTCGTTCCTGGATCTCATACGATTTTAAATACCCCATAGAGGATGGAAAATGTGTAGATAGAGGAATTAAATAAACAACTACAAGATCTTTTGGAGAAGCATTTTATCTGACTGAGTGTGTATCCTTGGGGATCACCTGTTCTCTTTGTTAAGTAGAATTATGGATCGATGCGACTATGAATTGATTATAGAGAACTGAATGGGATCACAGTAAATAACAAATACCCTCTTCTAAAAATTTATGACTTATTTGATGAACTTTGGGGGGATCATTTCTTCTCTATGACTAATCTTTGATCTGGTAATCATCAATTGAGGATAAAGAAAGAAGATATTCTAAAAACTGCCTTCAGATCATGATATGGGAATTACGAGTTTGTTGTTTTTCCAATCAGAATGACTAATTCAGCTGATATTTTTATGGATTGGATAAATAGAGTATTTAAGGGCCACCTAGATAAATTTTGTGGTAGTTTTATTGATGATATTTTGATGTATTTGAAAAGTTGCGAGGAGCATAAGGATCGTCTTAAGGGTTATTTTGAAATCTCTACAGAGGGAGAGGCTTTTTAGAATGTTCATAAAATGTGAATTTTGTTTAAAATAAGTTTCATTATTGGGGTACATTTTAACAAATAAATGAATCATTGTTGGCCCTTATAATGGAAATGGTTGTAGAGGAGTGTCCTCAGCCGAAAACAATAACTGAGTTTCATAGTTTCCTTAGACTAGAAAGATATTATTGGAGGTTTGTGAAAAACTTTTCACAATTTTATAATCCATTAACCAAGTTAACCCAAAAGGTGGTCATGTTTATCTGAAAAAAAGAGTGTGAGGAATGTTTCCAAGAGCTGAAGAAGAAATTGGTTACCGCACCTATGTTAACTATTCCCTTAAGTGGAGAAGGATTCTTTATTTTTAAAAATACATTTCTAAAAGGGATTGGGTACACCCTCATGCAAAATGACAATGTCATTGCTTATGAATCTCCACAGTTGAGGACTGTTGAGAAAAATTATCCTACACATGATTTGGAGCTAGTAGTTGTCATTTTTGCTTTGAATATATGGAGGCACTGTCTTTATAGGGGGAAATATGATATATACACATACCATCGATGTGTGAAGTATGTTTTCACACAAAATGAATTGAACATGATACAATGTAGAATGTTGGAACTTATTAAAGACTATGAGTGTTCAATTCATTATTATCCCGAAAGAGTAAAAAAAGTTGCTAATGGATTACGTAAGAAAGATCCAGTTCTTCTTTCCATGATGAGGATTAAAAAATATCCTTTGATCAAGGAGATAGTATAGATGGACATGGGAATTATAAGGGGAGGGACATCATCAACCCTAACCCAAATGATTCCCCACCTTTCACTACTAGATAAGATCAATAAAGATCATAAATAAGATCCTTTGTTACAGAAGAAGTCTAAGGTTGTGAAAAATGGGAAGTTTCCTGAGATCAATAATGATCAAGAAGGTGTACTAAAATTTTGTACAATACTATATGTTCAATTTATTCTGGAAATAAATAAGGAGTTGATGGATGAAGCACATAGATTAAATTTCTCTATAAATACAAAAAGTAAAAATAATTATAGATATTCATGATCATTATTTGGGGGATGATATAAAAATGGAGATTACTGATTACACTTCAAGGTGCCTAGTATGTCACCATGTGAAGGTAGAGCAACAAATTCCTAAAGGGGTATTTCAACAACTACCCATACCAGCATGGAAGTGGGACAATATCACTATGGACTTTGTCACTAGTCTCCTGACAAATTCCCATAGAAATAATATGATATGGGTTATTGTGGACCATCTCACCAAGACTTCCCATTTTATCTCTATTCAGGAAGATTTATCTCTTGACCAAATTTCCAGTATTTACGTGAAGGAAGTAGTAAGGATTTATAGAGTTCCACTATATATTGTATCTAATTGTGATCCAAGGTTCACATCAAAATTTTGGACAATTCTTCAACATGGTCTGAGCACCAAATTGAATTTCAGTACAACCTATCACCCCAAAACTGATGGACAATCTAAAAGGAATATTAAAACAATTGAGGGCATGCTGATAACTTTCTCAATAGAATTTAAAGGTCAATGGGATCAACATCTCCCATAAGTTGAGTTCTCTTACAACTACATTTTCCACTCGATCTTTCAAATGGAACCCTATGAACCTCTATATGGGAAGTGATATAGTACTCATACTTGTTGGGATAAAGCTGGTGTGAGAAATCTTCTTGGGTCTGATCTTGTTCAAGAGATGACAAAAAAGGTTCATGTCATCTAGAAACACATTAAGGCTGCTCAAAGTATACAAAAGAGCTATGTCAATAACTGTCGAAGGGACTTGGAGTTTGATGTTGGTGATAAAGTCTTTCTTCGAATATCACCTTGGAAGAGAGTCATGAGGTTTTGGTAAGAAAGGAGAGCTCAGACCTAGGTACATTGGCCCTTATGAAATCATTGATCATGTAGGAGTAGTGACCTATCGACTTTCACTTCCTCCAAATCTAGCACACGTTCATGATGTCTTCCATGTATCCCTCTTGAGGAAGTACATACCTGACCCTTCACATATACCAAGTCCAGTGATGGTACAGCTGGAACATGACCTCTCTTATATGGAGCCGCCATTGCAGATCTTGGATTTTAGGGACAAGTTTTTGCACAAAAATACTACCCAACTTATTAAGGTGTTGTGGAGGAACCAAAAATGTAAAGAATCCATGTGGAAACCAGAGGAGTCTATGAGGTATAAATACCTCTTCATTTTCACTTTATAGGGTATGAGTTAAAATTTCAGGGGTGAAATTTTTTAATGGGGGATGAATGTAATGACCCAAACTTTTAAATAATATTGGTTTCCTAAATTTTCTTGTTTTTTTATACTCAACAAAACTATATCCTCTAATTAATGAAGTGATTATAATTAAAATGATATCATTGGGTTTCGATAGTTATATGAGTGTTGGTCAATATGACCATTGGAAACTATAATCTTAACATTATGAATATTGTTTATATGTAAAAATGATCAGGGTTAATTAATACTGAAAGAAGATTCGATGGCGTCATCCAGTAGTCTTGGGCAATATGAATCCCATTTGTCAGTACTTGGTGTTAGAATGGTATTTCTGAGTATGATATACTCTATTATACCAAATGTAGGATTGAATATGTAAAATGAGATAAAAATACAAGAGGGGGTGAATTATATACTTTAAAAATTCCTTTGGAACTTTTATAAATAACCAAAATTCACAACACCTCTAAGTTTTAATAACTTTCTTGATTCTGTAAAAATGATTCCGGAAATGAAACTTAACAAAAGTTTACAACAGATAAGATTCTACCTTAAAGTGTATAGATTCTAACTAAGTTAGAGTACAAATATGAGGAGGTTTAAGAAATTTATACATTCCCCAACAATACAAATTCAGTGTAAAAACAAATTATTGAAACTACAAGTGACAAGTATAAACTCTTTTAACCCAAAGAGGAGGGTATCCAACAACCCTGGATAAGAGGTCCCTTGATTTATACTTTCAAGAAAGTTTGTCTAACCCAAACCTAGGTAAGCCCTCAATCCAAAGATTGGTATCTGTCTTGTTATACCCGCAAGCCCTCAATTTGTAAAGAAATTGGCACCTCTGACTTCACAACCCGAAGTCTCTGATTTTAATGGTAATCAAACCTCTGCACTATGCAAGTCTACACGAAGAAAAATTTGAATGAGCAGTTCAAAACTTTCTGCAGGAAGCATGAGAGTTTATAAGAGCCTCTCTCTCTAGAAATCACTTCAACAACACTTTTTCAAAGATCAGTGTCAAAAGTTGTGAACATGTACAATTGAGATTCTATTTATAGGCACAGCTCCAATGGTCAGTTACCTCCTCCAATGGTCATATTCTTCCTTGAATTTCAGAGGGACCTGTACACGTGTCACTAAAACAATAGTTAGTTGAAAACTGAAAGCATGAAATCATTTGATAACAAAATGAGTATAAGTATAACAAAATTATAATATTCGGAATGAATGTAAATGAAAGTTTGGAGTCCAGGAAAAAATGAATTCTGGGTACACAACACAAGGATATTCGAATTCTGTTTTCTATGAATTCAGAACATAAATTCTATAGAAATCTGGAGTCTGAATTTCAAGGAAATTTGGAGTCTGGTTTCACTAGAATATAGAACCCGAACATAAAAAGTTCAGAGTCAGAGTTCATGAGAATTTGGAATCAGAACTCATAATATTTTGATGTATAAATTTAGAGAACTCAGAGTCCGAACTTGGAAAATTTCCTAATCAGAATTTGTAATGGGAATTCGGAGTTAGAACTCTGAAAAGTTCATATCCAGAATTCATAATCAGAATTCACGACTATAATTCGTAGTCGATATTTTCATAAGTTCGTAATTAGGATTCGAAGTCGAACTTCATGAAGGTTCGTATCCAGAATTCAGAGTTGAACTTCATGGATGTTCATATCCAGAATTCGGAGTTGAACTTCATGAGAGTTCGTAACCATAATTCAGAGTTGAACTTTATGAGAGTTCATAACCAGAATTCGGAGTCTTAAATAGAATACCTCATATCTATGTATTATATGATTTTGAGGACTTAATATGAATTTTACACTTATAATAATTATTGAAAGAAAACATGGTAAGGTAGATTTCATTGGGGAAGGAAATTTTCCTTATAGGGGTAAAATAAAATTTTCCTTAAGATAAGGTTTTTGTGATTTTTAAAACAAGAGTAATGGTCAAGTCATAAGAAAACCGTGATGACGTATCAATCTCTCCCTTACATGAAGGAATGAAAAATTCATAAGGAAACCCTTATTTATTCAACAATCTCCCCCTTTTTGGAAAGCACAAACATCCTTATGAAAAAGAATGTATGAAATTAGAATAAATTTCTAAACTTTGAAATTAAATATTATATCCCTTTGTTTATGATCAATAGTGTATACTACTAACTCCCCCTTAGGCTATAGAACTCTAAGGATCGTATTATAGATTTCAGGAATGAGAAATTTCATTTGGATGTGGAAATATTCTTAATGATAACTCCTCCTTGAATAAACTCCCCCGTACTTAGGGACATATCTTATTATGATTTGAAGTTTTTCCTTCTACACTTTAGAATTATTTTTCCTTCTCCCCCTTTGTGATTTTAAAAATGATTTTAAGGTAATGGAAAATAAAAATGTACCTGAAATATTAGTGTAGACAACCAAACACACAACCATAATTCCATTACGATTGAAAGAATTAGTAAAATGAAAAAATAATTACTAAAAAACACCAGAGTTGTCTATTTTGTTTCTTTTTCCTTAGGAATTATCATATTGACAATGGTCTTCAATTTTTTCAGCTCTTTATGATCCACTTCATCTTTTTTTAAGGCCTTTATAATGTCTTCCTTAGCCTTCAGGTCCTCTGCCTGAGCCTTCATGGCCTCTTCTTGAGCCTTTAGCAATTCATCTTGCTTCAAAAGATTTTCTAGCATCTCGCTCGGGAGATCCTTCTCTATTTCCAAGCTTTGAATAATATATCTCAGCTTCCCATTCATATCTTTTACATCCTGAATCCGATAACTTTGTTCTAGACTTAGCTTTTCCTGAAAACTGTTTGAATGATTTTTGATTTTGGCATCTTCGGTACCAAAATACGTTTTGACGTCTTCCTGAAACTAATCAATCTATTCCATATCATAATTAATTTTCTTAGACCATTTGGTCATATGCTTGCATGATTTCTTGTGGGCTTCATAGTTGATCAGAAAATTTTTGTGATCTGCCTCTATCTTAACACATCTGTCCATCACCATGGATACAGATTATGTCGTTTGATTCATACCGTGCTGAAGCATCTGGCATTTGGAATCAATTGCTGGAAAGATCAGAATGGTATCCACTAGCTTCTTCAGGGACTGCACCAAAAAATCTTGCCCTTAGGCAGATAACTCCGAATCTGAAAATTTACTTGGAGATTTTTCTTCTTCTATCTCCACCAGATTTATCTTTGAAAAACCAACAACTTCCTTTTTCCTCAAAATTTCTTTTTTTGGGTTATCCATTACTATTTTTTCCCCTTATTGATATTCGGAATGTCCTCTTCATCAGGTGATTCATGCTCTCTACCTGATAATTGTACAATCTTTTCTTCATCAATCTTCTCTTTTTTAGCACTAGCCACAATATCCTTGGGATGGATAAAGTCATGATTATAACTTTCTTCTTTAGATAGCTTGTTGAATTCATCTTATCCCATCTCATCATCTCTAGGTGTAACATAATTTGAAGATCCGGCTTGAGAATTCTGGAGTGAAAATTTCTTGGAAGCACTATCCTTCTCATGATAGTGTTCAACTTTATTGAATATATCATCAGATCCACCACTGCTCTCAGATTTTTTAACTTCTTATTCAGCTTTCCTCTCTTCCACAGTTATCTCTAGTTGCTTTTATGGTGACATAAACCTCTTTCCCGGAGTCTCGGGCAATTGTTCCACAAGGAATGATTTTGGAATAGGGATGTTTTTTAAAGCAACCTCAGTAGCCTTCAAGAGATATTGAACAATCTCGGCCTCAGACATTTTCTTCTTTTGATTTTTTCCTTTCCTTGCCTCTCAAGCTCTCCAGCAGCTATTTCTTTTAAGGCCTTTGCCTCAGCAAGATCCAAACCAAACTGTGGCTCCACTGATTTTCTATTCTTCTTGTCCTCTCTCTACATTGCTAACACCTCATTCAGGTAGGCCTTTTACTTCTTTAGTTTAGGAGGTGATAATTGAGGTTATTTAGACTTAGGGGTTTTATCATCAGCTTCCACTTCCTTTAACTTTCTTTTCTTACCGACCTTATTTGAGGGTTCAGATTTCTCAACATTTTCTGGAATGGGTTCTACCTCCTCTTCTAGCATATCATAAAATTCTCTTGTATCCTTGGAAAAACCGAGTTTCATCCTCTTTAAGGTGTCATCACTAATCAACAAAACCTTGAAATTTCTCAGCATGGTGCTACATGAGATCTTGAAGGATTCAAGACACGGAACTATCACCTTTGAAAGAAATGCTGGATACATAATGATCTGAGCTTTAAGATTACCATTCTTGATGTTCTCAATGGTGATTAGGATGTGTCTCATGAGATTAACCTTCATTATATTTACCAAAAAATATAGAATATACATGTCACTCTTCTTAAAAGTATCCTTATCACCCTTCCTCGGTACGATAAACCCTTGCACCCAAAGCTGTAGAATCCGATTGTTGGATGAATGATGGGAGATCTTCTTTGCAGTGTTTATGTCAGAAAGACCTAGACACACCATAGATTTTGCCTTGACAAAACTACCTTGGACCTCAGGCAACTTGTGAGAGAAAAACTCAGCCTCTCCTTCATAATGTATGCCAACCAATTTATCCTCCTTGGTATGAGAAATATTATATGTCTTCCCATAACTCTTGAAGGAGAACTTCACCCTTCTATCTTCCTTGAAAAAAGAAACTAACTCATAAAACTCTATGATTAAATCCAAATACACCACATCTTGAGCTCGAGTCTTAGATATAGCTACACTTTCCCATCCATTGAGTCTGATATTCTTGGAAATTATAGAGTCGTACTTATTGAAAAAGTATGGATGAACCAACATTTCCTTATATATTTTCCATTCCGCAATCAGCTTAATTGACAACATGTCTTGAGAAGGGACTTCTTCAGACATTCAGACTGGAGAACCTATGAAGAATTCGGAACGAGCTTTTGTAGAGGGTCAGAGGTTCGGCATGCACAAGATTGAAAATCGATGTGGGACAACCATCGAGGGTCCCCTTTATATAGGCGTTGAAGCGACCTTTTAACTTATAAAACCAATATAACGGTTAATAAATGATATCATCTGATCTGACAGTTGATATAATTGCCACAATAAAAATTTGGGTGATTCCGATCTTCTGAGGTTTTTAAAAAAAATGGATTTGAGAAAACTAGAATCCGAGAGTTTGAAATAAAAAAAAAATACCAGCAATAAAATAATGACTATGAAAAGCTTAAGAAGGAGATCATACATTTCAGATTTCTAGGAAGGTTATTCATAATAGGTGATATTGTTATTGAACAAACAAAATTGACTACGAAAAAAAACTTATTACAAAAAATCCACTACGAAATTTTTGAGTTTGAAAGTTCTTATTACGAAAATTCTGAGTACGAAAAAATTCTTACTATGAATATTTTCGTTCCGAAAATTTCCATTACGAATATTCTATTATGAAAATTTCCATTACAAAAAATTTCAAATATGAAAATTTCCATTATGAAAATTTCAAATCCAAAAAATTCCATTACGAAAATTTTTAAACACCAACTAAAAAAAATTTCATTACGAAAAATTTTGAAAAAAAACTAGGTACAAAACTTTTCATTACGAGAATTTTGAAAAACTGGCTACGAAAATTTTCGTTACGAAAAATTTTGAAAAACTAACTACGAAAATTTTCATTACAAATTTTTTCGGAAAACTAATAACGAAAATTTTCAAATAAATTCAAAACAGATTTACTCCCCCTATGAAAAAAGTGTTTATTACTGTAAAGAGATTGGTTGAACATAAAGTTAATTGAGGAAGATTACCTCACGATTATCATTCCTAACTTCTGTTTAATGTATTCAAATCTATCAGAAGGTAATGATTTTGTGAAAATGTCAGCAAGTTGATCTTGCGTTCTGATGAATTGAAGAATTATATCTCATTTTAGTGTGTGATCTCTAAGAAAGTAATGCTTAATATATATGTTCATTACACAAGAGTGATGTGCAGGGTTTTTACTAAGGGAAATGGAACTTATATTATCACACATAATTTGAGTTTTGGTAAAACTCAAGCCATAGTCTATCAGTGTGTGTTGCATCCAAAACATTTGAGCACAACAACTTCCGGATGCTACATATTCAGCTTCAACAGTGGAAAGTTCCACTGAGTGTTGCTTCTTACAAGACTAAGAAACTAATGAATATCCTAATAAATGACAAGTTCCTGATGTACTCTTTCTATCCATTCTACATCCACCAAAGTCATCATCCGAAAAAACACTTTAAAACAAAATCATTTCCAGAACTATAAAATAATCCTAAATCCATGGTTCCCTTTAAGTAGAAAAAAATTATCTTCAATGCCTTTAAATGAGATTCCTTAGGATTAGATTGATATCTTGCACATAAGCATGCTAAAAACATTAAGTCTGGACGACTAGCTGTCAAGTAAATTAGACTTCCTATCATACCTCTAAAAGTTTTTTGATCTACTGGTTTCCCAGCTTCATCAAGATCAAGTGTGTTTGAGGTACCGATGGGAGTACTTATACTTTTATTGTTTTCATATCCATACTTTTTAAGAATATATTTAATATACTTATGTTGATATATATAGATTCCTTCTAGTTTTTGATAAATTTGAAAACTGAGAAAAAAATGTTAACTCACCCATCATACTCATTTCAAACTCATATTTCATTAGATTTGTAAAGGAATTTGTTAAAGATTGCTGAGTTGAACCAAATATAATGTCATCAAAATAAATTTGAATAATTAAATTTTTTTATCTTTGCTTATAGAAAGCGTTGGATTTTCATTTCCCTTAACATAGTTATTTTGAAGAAAAAATCATTTAAGTCTATCATACCAAGCTCGAGGAGCTCGTTTAAGGATATAAAATCTCTTGGTAAGTCTACAAACATGATTGGGAAGTTTTGTAGCTTCAAAGCCAGAAGGTTTTTCAACAAAAACTCCCTCTTGAACATAACCATTCTGAAAAGATCATTTCACATCCATTTGAAAAAGTTTGAAATTGAAGAATGCCGCAAAGGCAAGTAAAATACGAATAGATTCGAGTCTAGATACTGGAGCATAGGTTTCTTCATAGTCTATTCCTTCTTGTTGATTATAGTCTTTAGCAACTAATCTTGATTTATTTCTTACAATGATTCCATTTTCATCACACTTATTTCAGAAGACCCATTTTACTCCAACAACAGAAGTTTCCTTAGGTCTTTCAACCAAGGTCCACACATTTTTCCTTTCGAATTCATTTAGTTCATCTTGCATGGCTTTAATCCAATCATAATCACCTAAAGCTTCATTAGTGATTTTTGGTTCTAATTAGGAAAGAAATGCTAGATGTTCTACTTAATTTCTTAAGGAACTTCTAGTCCTTATTGGTTTATTGACATCACCAATGATACTATCACTGGGATGATTCTTTAGAAATGACTGATTTGGGTTTTGTAAAACTTGTTCATCAACATAGGGTAGAAAATATTCTAGGGTAAAGTTTTCAGAAGTATCTTCTTGGAAATTTTCCTTATCAGAAGGATCTCTTATCAAAGGTTGATAATCAGTTTTTCAAAACACATATGAGGATGTAGGTTGGGGTTGTTTAAAAACAAAAGGATCAGTTTCATCAAATTTCACATATATTGTCTCCTCAACAGTACAAGTGTTTTTTAAACTTTATAAGCCTTAGAAGTTGTACAGTTGCCTAAGAAAACTCCTTCATCATATTTTGGTGCGAATTTATGAATATTATCTTTAGTATTCATAATGAATACCTTGTGACAAAAAACCTTAAAGTAGGAAAGTCTAGGTTTTTATCATTCCATAACACATAAAGAGTTTTATTAAGAAAAGGTCTAATCAAAACATGATTTATAGTATAACAAGCAGTACTTACAGCTTCATCCCGAAAATGTTTGGCAACAGAATACTCACTTAACATGGTTCTATTTATCTCTTGAAGAATTCTATTTCTTCTTTTGACAACAACATTTTGATGAGGTATTCTGGGTGCTGAGAAGTTATGAGTAATGCCTTTTCTATTACATAATGTTTCAAAATCAGAATTTTGAAATTCTCCTCCACGATCACTATGAATATTTTTCAATGGAAGGTTTTTCTCATTTTTAACATGGGCTCTAAAACTTTTGAAATAAGAAAAAGATTGAGACTTCTTTGCTAGAAAATAGACACACATAAATCTAGTGTAATAATCAACCAAAATAAATACATAGTACTTTCCCCCAATGCTTCCAGTTGATGTTGGACCAAAAAGATCCATATGAACTAGTTGTAATGCATCAGTAGTTGAGACTCCACCGACTGATTTAAAACATCATTTATGTTGCTTTCCATATTGACAAGGGTCATATACTTTTGAATAATTAAATATAAGCTCCGGTAAATCCTTTACTAGTCCTTTATTTGAAAGTTTTCATAATTTCCTAAGGTTACAGTGTCCTAAACTTCTATGCCACAACCACGAATGATCTTACATTGCACTAAGGAAAGGTAATTCTTGGCTCCTAAGGTCTTCTAAGTTTAGTGTGTAAACATTCTCTTACCTGTTGGTAGAAAGGATAAATTCTTCATTGGAATTTTGTACTAAGCACTTATCATTACTAAAATTCACAAGGTATCCTTCATCACATATCTGACTTATCCTAATGAGGTTGTTCTTAAGGCCCTTAACAAATAAAATATTTGAAATAAATGTTTTTCCAAGAAGAACAATGTTACATATACCAATAATTTCTACCTAAGTATTATCTCCGAAAGTTACTTTTCCTCCTTTCGTCTTGAAAATATTTTCAAAATAGTTTTTGTAACCAATGATATGCCTGGAAGATCCACTATCCATGTACGACATATTTCTGTTGGTACCTTCTCTATTTTCCTAAAAATGAGAAAAAGCTAGGCTTTCGAAATCCAAACTTTCTTAGATCTGGAATTGATAGACAACAAAATTTTGGGTATCCACATTTGTTTAGGAAAATAAGATTTATGAAACCCAATAGATTGAACTCTATTCAAGGAGCAATTTTTCTTCCAATGCCCACCACATTGACATTTAGTACAAAAAATGTGCTTTATAAGGAACAAAATAGTTGTTTTAGAAAACTGGTTTTTGGTGAGTATAAACTACTCCAGTAGTGTTTCCTTGAGGTTTTTTTTGAGAATACATCTTGTCAAAATTTTCCTTCCCAGAGGTAAATTTTTCTAGAAGCTTCTTGAGAGAAAATATTTCGGATTTTAGTCTGATGACTAAATTCCTATCCTCTGGAATCATTTCCATAGAGTTAGATTTTTCCTCAAAAATATTTATCTTTGAAATAGCATTCTTAAGATCATTAGAAAGTTCTTCCTTAACAGAATTTGCTTTCTCAAGGACTTTAGAAAGTTTTTCTAAAATCTCTTCATTATCTCCAAGATCTTTCGAAAGATATGAAATCTATTTTGTAAGAATTTCTTCCCTAGTATTTTCCTTGTCTATTTTTTTAGAAATTTTAAAAAAAAATTCTTCAAGTAACATGGAAAATCTAGATAATTTTTCATATGAAGGTTCTTCATTTTCTGAGGATGATGTATCTTCATTAGAAGTACTATGTTTGGAATAGTAATTCTTATGAAGAGATAAATTATTTAAAGCCTCGGCAGAGCATACCTTGGCCATAAGACATGTTTTAGGGAAAGAATTAGTAGCAAAGAATCCCATATTCTTCTATGCTAATGAATCATACTTAGAAGATTCAATTTCTGAAGAGTCTCCACAACTATCACTCCAAGTATCATTAGCTTTAAGGATTTTCTTATGATTTGATCTATAGAACTTCTTCTTATTCCTTTCTGAATTTCTTTCCTTCTTTTCCTTCTTCTTCAACAAAGGACAATCAGGTCTGATATGACTTGTTCTTCTATATTCATAATAAGTAACTTCTCCATGTTTCTTATCTCTATAATCTTTCTTCTTGTACTTATTTTGATGGCTCCTTTCAGCTACAATCTTGTTCATTATCTAAGCAAGATTAGCTAATTCATTCTCTGACTTTTCTATATCCCTATATTTTCACTGAATAATGACTTTCTTTGACATTGATCTAGTTACCCTTTCTGGGGTCTTGGATTTCATATGTTTATATGTGGTAGTAAAAGAAACTCCTCCATTCCCATTCTTTTTCTTAACATTTTTAGCATCTCTCTTCATTTTGGTTTCATGCTGAAAAGAGTTCCAAACAACTCATCTAAGGAAATGTGAGTGACTTTCCTGTTCTCATCAATAGTTATCCTCTTGGACTCCCATTCATTTGGTATGATATCTATAATATTATCAACAAGATCCTCATCATCCAAACCTTTTTCTCTCATAGATTGAAGGCTATTCAGGATAGTCATAACCCTTTGATGTACTTTGCATATAGGTTCTCCATAAGGAAAGTTAAGACCATGGTATTCAACTCTCAACATAGCTCTTCTGGTCTCTATAACATTGGATGTACTAAAATGTGTAACTTCAAGTTTCTTCTAGATATTGTTTTCTACTTCACATGATGATATTTGACTATAGATTTTCCTAGTCATTGAACACGACAAAGAATTTCTGACTCTGAAGTTTTCTTGATATTCTGATTTCTCCTGATTCATAAAGGTTCTCAATTCCTTATCTGGAATCTTATAATCTCCAGTCAGCATTAGATAGTTATCAACTCCGGTATTGATAACGAAGGTCTTCATCCTATATCTCCGAAACTCATAATCATTTCAATCAAAAATAGGAGGTTTGGTAGGATTTAGATTATCTATAGAACCAACGTTTCAACCTTCCATTCTTAATAAAATCATTTTCACACAAACTTTTTAGTAGTATGAGTTTGTAAACAAGGGAAAAAATCCTAAGCAAGGAAAATATAGAGCAATAGTATCTCTAAGAAAAACTGAATCCAAATATATGAATTTGAAAAATATGATTCTGGAAAATGTAATTCTGAAAATTCCCTTCTGAATCTAATCGTGAGATTAATTCAGATTGAGCCAACACTCTGATACCAATTTTCAGAAAGGTATGTATGAGTATGATATACTCTATTATACAGAATTTAGGATCGAATTTGTAAAATGAGATACAAATACAAGAGGGGGGGGTAAATTGTATCCTTTAAAAATTCTTTTGGAACTTTTACAAATAACCAAAATTCACAACACCTCTAAGTTCCTATAACATCCTTGATTCTATAAAAATGATTTTGGAAATGAAAATTAACAAAAGTTTACAATAGATAAGATTCTACCTTAAAGTTTATAGAATCTAACTATGTCAAAGTACAAATATGAGGAGGTTTAAGAAAGTTATACTTTCCTCAACAATACAAATACATCGGAAAAACAAAGTAGTAAAACTACAAGTAACAAGTATAAACTCTTTTAAACCAAAGAGGAGGGTACAAAACAAACCTGGATAAGAGGTTCCTTGATTTATACTTTCATGAAAGTTTGTATTACCCAAACCCAGGTAAGCCCTCAATTCGGAGATTGGTATCTATCTTACTATCCCCGAAAGCCCTCAATTTGTAAGGAAATCAGCACCTCTGACTTCACAACCGGAAGTCTCTGATTTTAAAGGTAATCGAACCTCAATACTAAGCAAGTATGCACAAAGAAAAGTTTGAACGAGCAGTTCAAAGATTTCTGTACGAATCATGAGAGTTTATAAGAGCCTCTATATCTAGAAATCACTTCAAGAACACTTTGTCAATGATCAGTGTCAAAAGTTGTTAACACATTCCAATGAGCACCTATTTATAGGAACAGCTCCAAAGGTCGTCTCCCTCATCCAACGGTCATATTATTTCTTTAATTTTGGAGGGACATGTACATGTATCACTCAAACAACGGTTAGTTGAAAAATGAAAGCACTATATTTTTTGATAACAAAATGAGTATAAATATAAACAAATTCTAATATTCAGAATGAAGGTAAATGAAAGTTCAGAATCAAGGAAAAAATGAATTCGGGGTACATAACACAAGGATATTCGAATTCTATTCTGTAGGAATTTGGAAGCTAAATTATGTAGAAATCCAGAGTCTGAATTTTGAGGAAATTTGGAGTTTGGTTTCACCAGAATTCGGAACCTAAACATACAAAGTTCAGAGTCGGAGTTCATGAGAATTCGGAGTCAAAACTCATAAGAGTTTGGCGTCTGAATTCAGAGAACTCGGTGTCCAAACTTGGAAAAGTTCATAATCAGAATTCATAATGGGTATTCGGAGTCAGAACTCTGAAGAGTTCATATCCAGATTTCTTAATCAGAATTCATGACTAGAATTCATAGTCGATCTTTTTTCATTAGTTTGTAATCAGTATTCTAAGTCTAACTTCATGAATGTTCGTATCCAGAATTCAGAGTTGAACTTCATGGATGTTCGTATCCAGAATTTAGAGTTGGACTTCATGAGAGTTTGTAACCATAATTCCAAGTTGAACTTTATGAGAGTTCGTAACAAGAATTTAGAGTCATAAACAGAATACCTCATATCTAAGTATTATATTATTCTGAGGGCTTAATCTGAATTTTACACTTATACGAATTATGAAAAGAAAACATGGTAATGAATATTTCATTGGGGAATGAAATTTTCCTTATTGGGGTAAAATGAAATTTTCCTTAAGATAAGGTGATTGTGATTTTCAAAACAAGAGGAATGGTTAGGTCATAAGGAAACCGTGATGACTTATCAATCCCCCCTTTGCATGAATGAATGGATAAGTCATAAGGAAAACCTTATTGACTCAATACTTGGTAAGGAGGTAGTATCTCTAGGCTTTTCTTTGGACCAAGACCAATCTTAACACCAACACGTTAATATTGAACAGAATCACTTATGGGAGAAGTTCAAGTTGATAAAAATTACCACTCAGGAAATGTTGTCCGAGCCACCCCAATATTCTTTCACAATTGCACACCTTACTCTTAGGTCCTACACTGGTGTTATTCGGGGCAATGTAATGAGGCCTTAGTTACTTTGTGTAATCCTTTTGTGTAATTTTTTTTATTTCCTATTATTGTAAATTTTGTGAATTCCAAATATCAAGATAAATATAGGATCAATTTATGGATGTTCCATTTTATGGTTGAAGTTTGGAAAAAGGGTGATTTAAAATATTTTTTAATTCTTTAAATAATAAATTATGAGAAATAATTTAAAAAAATGGTCTTCTAGAGTTTTGATAAGTAAGAAATTTAAAATCTAATAAGATCAACTTAATTTTTTGTTGAATAGTAAATTATGAATATTAATATTACCCTTATGAATAGTAATGTGACCAATGTAATAGTAACCTCACTTAATTAAGTATAAATATAATTTAGGCACCTTGATTGGTAATGTGATATAATTTCATAAGTAAATAATTGTTTCCGAAATTATCTGTTAAGTATTAGTTTTTCAGGTAAATAGTGCATTTACTTAAAAATTAAATATATCATAATTATAAAATTATTTTCTTATAATTGGGATCATTTTTAAATTTCTAACATTGATATTAGGTTAGGGTGAATTTATAAAATTTTTGTAAAATGTTTTTTTCAGTGAATAGTAAAAATACAATTTTGAGTTTCGGTGTGTTTAATGACATAATTAATGATATAATCATGATGTAATAATTCTAGTCAAATTTTTTACTCTAATTTATATTATTAGGTGTCCCAATTGTCCAATACCATAGGCAAATACCATGTGAAATCCCATAGTTTTGCTAATACCACTAATGAGATGTCCCTTGGAAATTAATAAAATATTCCCTCACTTTTGCTATAAATATAAACCCATTCCTTCATTAATTTTATTCCAAATACCTCCTCAATGAATCTTTGGTCTTTTTACCACCCATGGAGTCCTCCCAAGGTTACCTTAATCCCCCCATGGTCCCAACCATCAATATTTTGAAGTTAATCTTTAGGGTAAGGGAACCCTTCACCCACCTCTTTTAGTGACGAATTCATTTATGTTATGTCTTCTAGTTTCTATTTTATTATGTTGGGGTATATTATTTTATATCCTTAATTCTTCCAATTTTATTTCCAAATGTTGAGAGACAATTTCCTCTCTCATCAACTAATATTCTGAATCTTTATGTGATGCCGTTAGGCTGTCGAATTTTTAAAAAAGTAATCGCATCTTCCATTTTTTTCAAGTTTTCTTTTCATCTTGTATGTCATTCAAATATCCATACCATGATGTTATTTACATTTTATTATGTACCTATAAATTATTATGAGTTATTTATGAAGGTTTTACCCTTGTTCCCTCTCTTTTTAATGTCTTCTAATACCATGTTGTATAGTCGTTATGCTGTAAAATTTGCATCTCAAAATATCTCTCTCTTTTTCCCATGAAGTTGTTTTATTTTATTTATATGAATACCAAAACCTATTTCTTATCTAGTGTTATCCATAGTGACATAAATATGATATATTTTATTTTGGAATTGACATGCTTAAAAACCGCATTCCCTTTCTTCAGGTTATAAATGATATAATGATCATGTTTTTATGCACATTTTTAAAGTGTCATAATTTTGATGTGAAACTCACTTCTTTTATTATCTTTGGGTTATTTTTGATATGTATGATTATGATATATGTGGATTAAATGAAACTAAATACATCTTAAGGGTAAAACCCGATATAACTTCAATGAATTGGGTAAAGAATTTAATCTCTATAGATGACAAGTTTCACGATACCTTGGTGAATAACATGGGTAATTTTTAGGACACCTTGGGGATGGACCTTACTGATATGTTCATGAATGTTTAAATTAAATTTTACAACCACATTATCATGTTATTATTCATGTTATTATTTTAATGATGTTCCTCTTTATCATTCTTTTACAATATTCCTCATGTTATTTTTGATATCGCTCAAGTTCACATGTAAACTGTTTCACTTATTTTCTTTACTAGGCCTTCTGCTCACCCTTTCCTCTGATGTATGACTACAGTTTATAAGATGAAGTAATTATAGTTAGGATGAACCTATGGTGAAGCCTTATAAGTTGATTAGAAGAATTTTTTGTTTTTTCATGAATTGTGTTCTTTATTTCCAAGACACTAGACTTTAAAGATCCTTTTTTGTAAAATGTAATGAAAATTTATGAAATAAAATAGCAGGATACCATAAAGCATAATTGAATTTTGTTACATGCAATAATTACCTGGCGTACATTACACATAACACCATCTTTCTATATGTTTCACGCAACACTGAGTTCACATATGAGCTTCTATAAAGAATCATTTTATTGATATAATTATTTAAACTAGATAGTTATAACCTAGTCATTAAAATGGTAATATGAACAGTAATAACTAATTTTCAAAATTTTCTTATAATGGTTTAATATTAAAAAATAATATTTATTTTTAAAAATATATTTTTTACAAAATTATTTATATGTCTTAAAATACCATTTTTTAAAATGAAATAATTTTCAAGTCATTTTATAAATATCAATAAATTTAATTTTAGAAACAACTAGAAATTTAATTTGACAAAATAAATTACATTGTTTAATTAAGAATGTAAAAATTATGTTAGGGTTTATATTTGTTATTTTTTTAGAAACATCATTTTAATATGAATAGTGATAATACATTATTTTAATTAAAAACTACCTTTCCATTTAAATAAATATTAATATTATTCTATACTTTAATTTCAGTTTCAAAGTCATAATTGATCAATTATACATATATTAATGCAATTTTGGTTATTGTAGTTAATTTAATATGACAATTGTTTAAAAATCCTATTGATCTTTTGAAATTGTTACTTTATAAAACCCGTTATCTCTCCACATCTCCAGGATTAGTGTTAGATTTAATTTTCCCACTATCAGGTTTTGAATTTTGAAAAATTGATATACGTCATTTTGAATAATATAATATTTTTACTCAAATAATAGTACCATAATTTTTCACTGAAAATTTAAGTGAATGTGATTAAAATTAATCACAATGATTATGGTAAAATTTTGTTTAAATTTGGACTAAACTATAAATTTAAGTGCCAAAATGATGTAGAAGCTAGTCCAAAATTAATTAGATGTCCATATTTTGACTCTATTTTTTAATGGTTCTAATTTGATTACTTATTGGTAGACTATTCTATAAATGTTACCTGTTTCATAACTTAAGTATGGAAAAAGACAAAAAGGGAACCTTCTTCACCTTCAACATTATAATACATTAAGATATGGAAAAAATTTATTTATACATACCCTTTTGAAAAATAAATGATTTATTTTTTTCATAATTACTTATCATAATTATTATAAATTATTTATTTTCATAAAATTCTTAAGAAACATAAACGTAGTGATTATTTAGTTAATAATTGATTAAAATAAATGATTCTATAAATAGTAAAAGTGAAGTAAATTGGTTGATTTTGTTGGTAGATTAACATATCATGTTTAAAATATATGAAATTAATAATTTTTTATTCACAAAATATTTTGATATTTATTAAATTAAAATTAAATAAATAATTTCTAAACTGACATTAATGTTATTTTACAATAAATGATATATTATTAAATGATTAAATGTAATTAAAATTCTACCTTCTGCCAATTTATATTTATGTGTAAATAAATATAATATATTTTCCATTAATGGAACAATTTATCTTTCATATTAATCATATTGACCCATAGGTAGTAAAAAACCTTATTATCATGGTCACAGTTAAATTAGTGGTTTTGCGCGTTACATGCTCGCATTTTAAAATTAATTTCCAACTCACAAAGTATTTTCATTTTTTAAATTATATATCAAAATTATAATTCAGTAGGTATATTTTTTATAAAAAAATATAACATTAATTTATTCATAATGGTTAAATTTTCGATATTAGAAACCTAGATGCTTTAATAAAAAATAAAAATGATAAAATTTGGGAAATATAGAAGTTATGGAACCAAATTATAATAATTCAGTAAATTTTACTTGTTGTGTGTTTTTTCCAACCATGATTCACCTTTAATACACTATATGTTCATTTTTAGCCACACTAGGTAAGGGTGACCACCCATTATTGTATACCTTTTGGTATTTACATGAGTTCCACTCATCCTCCACTATAAAAAAAGAAAGCATTATCCCCTTATTCACACCAATAAAACCAAATAGGTTCAGAAAATATATACCCAATAAAATCTCCAAAATCCATTAATTCCTACATAAATCCCCCCTTTGGGTATATATCTACCCAAGGAATCCCTTCTGTGCAAACCAAAATGAGTTACCCAATTAAGAGGTAACATTTTCCCATAAGATTTTTTGATTTATTTATTTCACCCCCTCAATTATCCATATTACCTAAAAAACAAAAAGAGTATCTTAAATATATTTATATTTTTTTATGATAAGGGTTCTACCTAAACATACACACAAAACTATGTAATGGGAAATGAACACACTATTTATGTGTATGACGAACTGTCGTCTCCAAAAATGATGATTATTCATTTTTCATTTACCACCATTCAAGAATGGGAATTATAAAGGAAAAGATATTTATAAGCAATATTTATTATATTTATTATGTCTTTGTGCTTCTAATTTTTTTAAAATAATAACTAGTTTTTTCCATTTTTTTCTAAATATGGTAATTTCGTTTGGGGAAGTGTGGACTACCGCCCCTTCAAAGTGAGGTGATTCGTTCACATACTACTTAGAATGTAATAAGGATGATTTTAATGAAATTATTTGATATATAGTACATATTAATTCAATATTAATGTTAATATATATTTATATTACATTCATTCATTCAATATTATAAAGAAAACTATAATCAACGTTCATGCATACGTAAGGCCTACCATCTCCACGAATGGTGTATTCCATTTCATATTTATATATTATATAGATTATTATAAATAAATTTATAAAGAATATAAATTATATATTTATAATTTTTTACATTATGTAAAAGAATATATAAGTATTAGGACAAAAAACAAAACAAAATAATACATGTGTGAAAATATAAATTTGATATTACTTGAAGTGAAATCTTAACATTGAAATATTAAAAAGAGGGAATTTTGAAATCATAATATAACTATATATGGTGTTGGACTTGCCTATTTTGATAATCCCAAATCAGGTTTAATCTATATGATAATCTTGTTTCATTAGTGTCTGTAGTTTTTATCATGTAACAATTATGTATTTTCAATCTCACTGCTTTCTTGATTGAGTTTACAAAGTTACATTTTCTAAGTAAAAGGTCACTGGTATGAAGGTCTCTATTAAGAGAATTTTGTTTAAGTCACCGGTTGAGGTTGCTGATAGAGGTTACCACTAGAGGTTACCGCTAGAGGATACCATTGGAAGGTTTCTGCTAAAGGTTATTGATAGAAGGATACTGACAGAAGGTTACCGCCAAAAGGTTACTACTTGGAGGTTACCGCTGGAAGGTCGTCGCTAAAGGTTACCGAGAGAAGGTTAATGATAGAAGTTTAAAACCAAAAGGTTGCCTCTATAAGTTTTTTTCTCAAAGGCTACTGCTATTAAGAAACCACTACAGGTTACTGGTACAAGCTCCCTAATGATAAGCATACCACTGGAATCTTAATAAAGTCACCACTAAGTGGTTACAAACTGAAGGTTACCATTTTAAGCCTACTACTGAAAGCTTAATAAAGTCAGCACTAAAAGTATACTATTGTGAAGTATACTACTGATAAGTCTTCCAATGAACCCTATCATTGTAAGGATATCATTGATAAGATTACTATTTTAAAGGATACCACTGAAAAGTCTACCGATTAAGGCTACTGTTGAGAAGCTATCATTGTGAAGGCTACCGCTACTAGTCTACTGATACATATACCCTTTTACTCGGTACTTTTTCTATTTTCTTAAGATTATTCTAATAGTCATATTTGGTAAATTTAATTCTTCTATAATTAATTAATTTTGTGTGTAGACATATCAGGAGACCTTATCTGGATACTTTATGAGCTACAAGGATGACCGCACGTGGTTTGATCATTCATATTGTCGGTCCTCAAGAATAAATTGGAAGATTGAGCTAGAGGAGACAAGGCTAAGAGAGAAACATTCCAAGACATATCAAAAGAATGAGGAGAACATACCATCACATAATCTATGTATGAAAGAGCTTCACGAAGATCATTTGGGAGAATAAATTCAATGTTAACCTGTTGTGCTTCATTGAATCCCTCTCAAACCATGAAACCGAACACCTCAGTACCTGGAAGTCAAAACCTAAAGTTGTGACACTCTGTTTTGGAGACAACTTCTAGAGAAGGACTGAAACTATAATTTCTTCACACCAAGGAGTCTAGAGATAAACTGAAAACACATAGATCCTGCTAAACTCAATACTCATAATATTAGCTATATTGTGTTCTCTATTTTACATTTATGAGCAGTGTGTGTTTGTCTGTTACAGACACACATTGTCTCTTATGATTAAATTGGATAATACTGAAAATCCCCACACCAAACATTACTTACACTCTTTTTTCATATATAACTGTAGAAGAGGTCATGTGTGGCTTGGTTGTTTGTTTTTCCTATGAAGAGATGTGTTAGAGGTTGTGAGACTTGGATATTTTGTGAGAACTATTAGAAAGCCAGAAGCAGGTTGTGTATCATGTTTATTATTAATATAAGCTACTTGGTGGTAGGTGATCACCAAGTGGAGAGGATTAAGTCACATCTTGAGACTGAACCTCTAGTTTAATTATGTTGTGTACTTTAATTTGTAATGATCCATTTTTCTATTTTTCGGTGCTTATAATTTCAAAAATAGAAAATTGTTTGACATTAACTCTGATAGTTAGTTTTCAATGGTGTGTATATGTGCTTAATTCAGTAAACCAGTTTCAAAAGATGGAAAAGTGTTCCTACACTGATTTTACTAAGGAGAAATCACCCTTTGAGAGACTTATTGAGTAGTAAAACATATATATCTCTAATAAATTAATTATCTTGGTTGTTTCAATTTGGGGGATTTTATCATAAGGTTTTTAACAGAAATTTTATGTAGGAACTCAATTCACCACCCTCTTGAGTTTCCACCTCAACCGAAATTTGGTATCAGATGAGTGTTAATTGATACCATCAAAAATAGCCTTTTTTTCAAGCTTTTCAAATTCATTTCAACTGTGATTTTATTTGTATCTTAAAGATCTTAATTTTTTTTCATATCTTAATTTTCTGTTCATTAAATTCTAATTATCTATGGATAATCGAGTTGAGGGTGTGGAAACTAATATGCCACCCTTATTTAAGGGTAATAACTATGGTCAATGGAAATTGAAGATGAAAATTTATCGAGAGAGCATGGCACCTGAAATCTAGGACATAATTGATGAACAACATACATTACCTGCTACTGCTAGGGACACATGGTCTCCGTTGACTAATGCTATGTATAATAATATCTATAAAGAAATTAATGAAATGTAATGTTCTCTAGGTAATGAAGAATTAAAATGAATATCTTCCTGTAAAACTACTTATTAAATTTGGGATACTTTTGATGTTTTTGATTAGATAATAACCAAAGATAAAAAAATGATATTAAATACTTATACTTTTAAATATGATAATTTTAAAATGTATCCTGATAAACCTATTTTGAAATGTATCTTAAGTTCAATGAAATAGTAAGTTACATTATTCTTCTTGGGAAACTAGTGGACAACTAGGTTCAGATTATGAGATAGATTCGATGCCTACCTCACAGATGGAGAGGAACTTATGCTTCTATCTGAGAATCCTATGACATAATAAAGTTACCAATGAAGGAACTACTTGGAGAACTCATGATGTATGAATAAGAGATTGAGGTGAATCAATAACCACATGAGAACCAAGAAAAAAATCTATAGCATTCAATACTTCTACCTCAAAGAGAAAAGAAAAGGAAAATGTTCATGTTCCAGTAGACAGTTCCACAACAGATGATTTAGATTCTGATAGTGACGAAGAGATGGCTCATCTTTCCGATAGATTAAAAATGTTATAATAATAGATAAATTTATTTAGAAAGGCAAACTATAAAAGAAGTTATGATAGTAAAGTACATTGGAATAAAGAAAGAAAATGGAATACCAACACAAATGAGATAATTTGATATGAGTGTAAATGAAAAGTCCATGTAAAGGCAAATTTCCCTAAGATAAATTCAATAATAAATATGATGACAAGGGAAATGGATATAAAATGTTTATGAAAGATATTTGGAGTGCTTCAGAAGACACCTCTAGTGGATCTGACACTTCTGATACTGAAAATAACAATTATGAAAACCTATGTTTCATGAAAAAAACATATGAGGTAACACTTAATTCGACTATAGATGATTCTTACTATTCATGGAATGAAAGTGAATCAAATAATGATTAAAATATGACTAGGGATGAACTATTTGAATAGTTTGGAATTCATGGGGATACCATTAATGAGATCAAGTATAAATATAATTCCTTTAATAGACAACATGCATTAAATGAAAACTATAACTCTGATTCTGATATTGAGTTGGAAAATTTTTCTCAACTATCAAAAGAAAACACTGAACTCAAATTATCAAATGAAAATTAAAAAAAAGATATTGATAAGTTTACTACCGGAAGATATTCTTTGACTCAGTTTCAAGGGAATAAAATTACTTCAAAATACACAACTGGTCTAGGATATCAACAAGGATAGAGAAGGATTATTAAAAACAAATTTATTCCAAAATCAGGATAGTTCACTGCTAGTTCATGTTCTAGACCATATCTTGAAAAATAATTTTCTTAAGAACCTAACAAAGTGTTTATGTCTCAAAACATGTCTGTTGATTATAGGAAACGTATAAGAAAAATAAGGGTTCCCAAATCATTACTTTATAACCTCTGTATTCCCATGAAAATGTGGGTACCAAATTTACCCTATGATTAATCAGTTTTTCTAGAAAATTGTATAAAGAGTTAATGTAAAACCCTATGGTACTTGGATAGTTAATGATCAATAAAAAATACTGGAAACTATTCATTCTTCAAAAGATTAATCAAATATGATGGTTGACGTGTTACATTTAGTGATAATGCTAAGAGAAATATTTTCTTCTTAGGAAAAATTGGATACCCTAATACTATATTAATTGCAAAAGTAATTTTCGTTGATGGGTTAAAGTACAATCTACTTAGTATCTTTCAGTTGTGTATTGATGGTTTTAATGTTATGTTTGAAAATGATGCGTGCAATTTTTTTAATTCTAAAAATGATTTAATATTCACTACTCGTGGAAATGAAAATATATATTCTATTTATTTAAACTCTTTAGTCACTCAAAATGATAATTATTTAAATGATTTCTATAAGGAATCATGGTTATGGCACCGAACATTGCGACACAACAATGTGCACTCACATAGGAAACTAACTAGGAAAGGTTTAGTTTGAGACGTACCTAAATTGTAATTCCCACTTAACATAGTTTGTAATCCCCATCAAAAGGGAAAACAACACATTTTTTTCAAACCAAAGAAAGAAGTTTTAACTTCTCAACCGCTTGAGTTGGATCACATGGATTTGTTTAGACCGTCTAGAGTTTCATGTTTAAATGGGAAGAACAATGTGTATGTTCTTGTAGATTATTTTTCTAGATACGACTGGGTTTACTTTATAGCTCACAAGAATGAAGCATTCTCTTACTTCATTAAATATTCCAAGTCTGTAGAAAATTATAGTGGACTTTGAATTATTACATTGAGAAGTGACCAAGGATGTGAGTTTAAAAATTATGAGTTCAGATTTTTTTTATCACATAATATCTAAAATAACAATTTCTCTACTCCTAGAACACCTCAAAATAATGGATTTGTATAAAGAAGAAATGGGTCACTTCAAGATATTTCTCAAAATATGCTTAATGAGTATAACCTACCTATCTATTTTAGGGCTGAAGCTATTAATAAAACTTGTTAAATCATTAACAGAGTCTTAATTAGAACTTTTCTTAAGAAGACCCCTTATGAGATATGGAATAATAGGAAGACTAATGTTATTTACTTTAGTTTTTTTGGTTGAAATGTCTTTATCCTTAACAATAGGGATAATCATGAAAAAATTTCTTCCAAAAGTGTGAAGGAATTTTCCTAGGTTACTCAATCTCTTGTAAATCCTATAGAGTATTTTGTAAGAGAACCAAATGTGTGGAAGAATTAGTTCATGTTAAATTTGATGAGACTGATCCACATGAACCTAAAGCCTCTTTTGAATATATTTCAGAAGAAATGTCAATTATAGACCTTACTGATAAAAACAATAAAGCCCAAGTAAAAAAGAACTAGTTCTTGAAATTTTCTAGAATATGAGCCTGTTGATTCTGAACCTATAGACAACCATGAAGAGTCTAGTAAAAACTTTTCTAGGGGTATTAGAACTATCAATAATCATCCTTTATATTCTATTTTAGGTGTTCTAAATATAGGGACACAAACTAGAGATTCTCTTTGAAACCAGGTTGAACATCAATCTTTTCTTTCAGAGCATGAATCCAAAAATATTAATGACTCTATCGATGATGAATTTTGGTTGATATCTATGCAAGAAGAATTAAATAAGTTTGAAATAAAAAATGTTTGGGTGTTAATAGAAAGACCTAAGGACGCATTTACCATATACACTAAATCATTGTTTATAAACAAAGGTTATGATTATGGAAATATAGTTAGAAACCTGGATATATTATTATCACAAGGATATAGTCAAGAAGAATGAATAAACTATGAGGAAAACTTTTCAACTATAGCCAGACTAGAAGCCATTAGGATACTACTTGCTTATGTAGCTCATCTGAATTTCAAAATTTATCAAATGGATGTTAAAAGTGAATTTATAAATGGTTATATAATTAAGGATGTGTTTTTTGAAGAACCCCCTGGCTTTACAGATCCCCATTTTTTCAACTCATGTTTTTAAACATTCTAAATCATTATATGGTCTAAAACAAGCTCCTAGAGCTTGGTATTATAGACTAAGTGCTTTTATTATTTCAAAAGGTTTTACAAAATAGATAGATGATCCTACTCGTTTTATTAAAAGGATTTTCAAAGATGTTTTAATAGTACAAATTTATGTTGATGGAATTATTTTTGGATCCTCTAAAAATTCTTTATGTACTGATTTTTCAAAGATAATGCAAAATTAATTTAAATTGAGTCTAATGGGGTAACTTAAATTTTACCTTGGTTTTCAAAATTTTCAATATAAAAATTGTATTTTTTTTTGAATAAATGTAAATATACTTAGGATATTTTTTCATGTTTTGGTTTGGATCATAATAAATGTAGTAATACACCTATGACAACCACTTTTATGTTGGATACTGATGAAACTAGTAAACCTGTGGATCAATCCAATTACAGAGGTATGATTGGGATTCTTCTCTACCATACTGCTATCTATCCATATATTATGTTCAGTGTATATATGTGTTCTCATTTTCAAAAAAATCCCAAATAATCTCATTTAACTGTAGTTAAAAGGATTTTTAAATATCTCAAGTATACTACCTTCTTATGACTATTTTATCAAAGAGGATAATAATTTTATTTGATATGTTATTTAGATGTTGTCTTTTTTGTTTTATAGTTAGATAGAAAAAGATCCTCTAGAATATGTCACATTTTGGGAAAGTCACTAGTATCATGGGGTAGTAAGAAACATAATTCTGTTGTATTATCCACTATAGAAGCTGAATATATAGTTGGTGGTAGTTTTTCTGATCAAATTCTATAGATGAAAAAATCTTTATTTGACTATGGATATTAATTCAAACAAGTCTTTATAAATTGTGATAATACAAGTACTATTCAAATCTCTAAAAATAAAGTATTTCATGCTAGGACTAAGCACATTGATGTGAGACATCACTTTTTGAGAGGTCATTATCAAAGAGGTGATATCACTCTTGAATTCATTTCCACTGAGAATCAATTGACCGATGTATTCACAAAGCCATTTAATTTGGAGAGGTTAAATTACATCAAAAATGAGTTAGGTATGATTAATTTTAGTTAAGTAAACCTCACCATTGGGCCTCACCATTAGAACACCTCACCGTTGGACCTCACCGTTATGACACCTCACTGTTTGAACTCCCCATTAGGACACATCACCATTGGACCTCACAGTAAGGATACCTTACCGCTGGACCTCACTATCAAGATACCACACTATTTGAACTTACCTTTAGGATACTATATCGTTGGACCTCACTGACAGACCTTACTATTGGAACCTTACCGCTAGTCAAACTTACTAATAGGCCTTGGACTTAGTGTTTTCTGTCGGAATATGAAATGTGTTTCATTTCATTTAATCAATTTTTTTTAATGATAAAAACAAAGTACAAGAAACATTTCTATCCACTTCAATCCTATCCCATAACTTTACTCCCAAATCCTTAAACCTAACCTTCTGTGAAAACCCTTAAACTGCATCAAACCACAATGGAAAGAGTAATGAGAACAATGATTGTTGATGAAGGAGAAGCACCAAACCCTAGGAGACCTCGAGCTAGATCTAGTGGTAGAAGCAGGGTTGTGGTAACCCTGATCAATCCTTATTTTTCTTAAAGGGAAATCAGGTTCTAAGTATATTTATATTTAGAATGACTGTTGTTGACAAAGTCTGTAATACTGAAGGCACTCGAAGGTCATGATTCGGTAGAATTATTTACAAACAACAATGGACCATATTACCCAATGTTGGTAAAGGATTTTTATGATTTTCTAAAGTGTGAATAGTCTAAGGATGAGAAACAAATGATTTTTATGGTAAATGGAGATAGTGTGAGATTCTATTCTGTTGAATGAGATGAATTTTTAAGATCCCCAGATGAATGAATATTCAAATATTATTCTAGAGTGATGCCTCCCACTAGTGCGTTTTTCTACTATGAATAGGATCTGGCTGAACTGATAGGGGGTGGAATCCCTTGGAAGGTAATTACTGCTGAGATGGATGGGGAAAACATGTTACTGTTTTAATTTTTCCAATATGTCTTGAGTCCCAAGAGAGGGGACTTTTCTACATTGAAATATCAGGAAATATTTTTGCAGTATTTGATGAAGCATGGACAAATGATAAACCATTAAAGGCTTTTTATAGTTCAATTAGAGGATATGACCAGGCCAGGTTCGAAGTCAAATACTTTATTTTAGGCCATGTTGATATATTTTGATGTTGAAAGTGAAAGGTGTTGTTGGAAATAAGAAATAAACAATAGTTGTAAAGCACAACTTCTGTATTACCAAAATTATTTGAATGTTTATGAAGATAAACTGTAACCCTTGGAAAAGGGAATCTGAGAATGATGAGGCTAAGCTATATAAATAATTCATCCATGTTTCCATTCCTACTGGGCCAAAGGATAAATGATATCTAGGTTTAAAACATGATGAAGTGGAACCAGTGTATTCAGATGTAGAAGAGGAGGTTGTTGTTGAGCAAGAAAGAGAGGATTATCCTGTAGATGACAAGAGTGATCCTGATCTTCCATCAAGTCTTCATGTTGGTGCTACATCATTTGGTGAGCCAAGTCTACCAAGGGAATTTCCCAGAAGGGTGACTTCCCGAAGGGGAAGTGACTATGATAAAACCACTAAATAATAATGTGATGATAATGTCTTAAGATACATTATTGTTGGAGAGACATTAGAGGTGGAGGTTGAAGTTGACCCTGATCATGTGGATTTTGAAATAGATGTTGATGATTAAAGTGAAGAATAATGCCTATGTCTTAGTTCTTTGATAGTACATATATAAATGGAAGAGACTAAAAATGAATAAGAAGTTTAATCCGTTCAAGATGAAATTGAAATGGAAGTAGCTGAAGATTCTATTGAAGAAGTAGTAGTAGACTCTTCTGCTGGTTTAGTTGATCAAGGAAGACTGGCAGAGGAGAATGCAGTTGTCTAGGAGGATACTCCAAGTGAGGGGGGGAAACGTTTTCCATTGGTTCAGTTTCTTTTAGTCATGAGATAGAAAATTCATCGAAGGGCCCTAGATTCATAGTGTTGGGCTTAGACTATGAAGACTCTAAAGATGAAAAGCCTACCAGAATACCTCAAGTTCATTCTATTCCAGAGACCACTATAGTGAAACCAGTTGTTCCTCTACATCATGATTATTTAAAGAGGGATGAACTTGAGTCACTGAAATCATATTTGAAGAGATACAATGAAGAAATATCTATTTGGATAGAGAGAATAGTGGCTACGGATCAAGATCTTGTGGCATCTATTCTGTAAAATATAATGTATAGCTTTCAATCAAGTATGGTACATGAAGTGAAGGAATGCCAGAATCATATAAAAGCCTTGGTAGAATCTATGGAGACTATGAAACAGTCAATTGTGAGTTTGGACTCATATATGGCATCAAGGTCTCAAGTGGAAGAATACATTTGGTATGCTATGATTGTTTTTCAGAAGATAGTCATTGTGTTTGAGGTCTTTAAGAAGTATATAGAGGCACATGTGACTGGTCAGGATGATGATGTAAAGTGGTTGATCAGTGGATAGACCAATTATTTTATGGAGACATTATATTTTACTATAGCACCTCTGTGTGCATCTACTGCCTCATCTGCCTCTCCTCCAGTTGATCTAGAAGCCTTCAGATTAGTTGTAAGAGAAGAAATATAGAAGATGTCCGGTGATAGTACCTCAAACCCTTAGTCCTTGACTCTGGTCTTTTACACTATTAGAGACATTCATAAGTTTCTAGGTTATTACCTGAGAGAGGCTACCTGCGATTAGAAATCCATAAAAGAGCATATTGATTACTTTTATAAAAGGGTCTATAGTAAGAATCAGATGAATAATCGCTTCAATATTCTGTTGAAGAACATGAGGATACCTCCTATCACTCGGGATTTTAAAAATTGTGTTATTAGTCTTAGAGAGTTGACTCCTTCTTTGGAAATGTTTAGGAAAATAAGGATGATTTCATCTCTTCTATGGAAAGTGGATGAACCATCATTATGGATTTTAGGAATCTCCTTTTTCCATTTCTCCATGTGGATTGTACTCCTATTATTGTACCTCTAGCATGGCTTTCTTCCTCAGATACATCAGGATCTATATGTGCTTCCCCTTTGATGACTCTTACATGGGCCATCAAAAGCTTCACTCTTATGATTCCTTAGAGATATACTCATTATTGGTATGTTTATTCTTCTGTAGTAGTTCCTACTACCTTACTTACTGCTATACCTCAATTTGATCCTTCATCTTCAAAACCTCCCTCCTCATCTCCAAAAGAAAAATCTCACTTGGACATCTCTGATGTGTATTGAATGTAGACTATCTTATTTTATAGGTATCCTTTTATTCTTTTTTGTATAATGTACTCTTTATTTATTAAAAAAATCTCTTTTTTTCTTCTTTTGTCTTATTTTTTTCTAATTACAAAGGGGGATAATTTTTATGATTCCATCCCTTCCATATATTACATTCCTACTTATATGATATTCTTATACATTTATGCTCTGATATATTTTCAAGAATAAAATTGGTTCAATTTTACATTATTCTAGCTCTGATTCCATATTTCTTCATTTGGATTTTGATATTTTAGTTGAAAATGTTTTAGCCCTCATACAATGTATATTGATATAACTGAGGAGATTAGAAAATGTACATAACCCAATGACAATAATACTTATTCTAAATTTCACTACCATAATTTGTGATTATCAAAAAGGGGGAGATTGTTGGAATCATCTATTTGGATAATTCCAAATCATGTTTCATATATATTATAATCATTTTTCATTATTTTTTATAGTTTTTATCACGTAACAATTATTTATTTTCAATCTCACTACTTTCTTGATTGATTTTATAGCATAACATTTTCTATGTAAAAGGTCCCTGGTATAAAGGTCTATGTAAATATCCTTCTATTTAAGTCACCGATCGAGGTTACTGATAGAGGTTACCGCTAGAGGTTACCTATAGAGGTTACCACTAGATGTTACCATTGGAAGGTTAACTCTAAATGATACTGATAAATGGTTCCCAACATTGGGTTACTGCCATAAGTATAACACTTAGAGGTTACCACTAGAAGGTTACCGCTAAAGGTTACCGATATAAGGTTACCGATTGAAGGTTACCACCAGCAAGTTGTCTCTTGAAGGTTATCGCAAAAAGGCTACTGCTATAAATATACCACTAGAGGTTACTGGTACAAGGTCACTGATGAGAATCCTACCACTGGGATCTTAATAAAGTCACCGCTAAGAGGTTACTATTCAAAGGTTACCATTTTAAGTCAACAGCTGGAAGCGTAATAATGTCATCGCTAAAAGCATAATGTTCTGAAGGCTACCATTGATAAGTCTACTTATGAAGACTACTATTGAAAGGCTACCACTATTAAGCTTACTATTTTGAAGGCTACCACTAATGATTCTACCTATGAAGCCTACCATTGAGAAGCTGATGTTGAGAAGCTATCATTGAGAAGGATACCACTACCAGTCTATCGATTCATATACCCTTCTACTCTATACTTTTTAAATTTTCTTATGATTATTATAATGGTCATATTTGGTAAAATTAATGCTTATGACATTAATTAATTATGATTATAGACATATGTGGAGACCGTATTTGGAGTCCATATGAGGCACGAGGAAGAGTACACATGGTTTGATCATTCCTACTCTCGTACCTCAAAAATAAAATAGAAGATTGAGCTAGAGGAGACAAGGCTGAGATAGAAACATTACAAGACAGTTCTGAAGAATGAGGAGAATAGACCAGCACTTACTCTGTGTACCCAAGAGAATCACAGAGATCATTTGGGAGAAAAAATTCAATGCTTCCTTGTGGTGCATCATCGAATCTCTTTCAAACTAAGAAGCTGAACACCTTAGCACTTGGAAGTCTGAATCAGAAGTTACGACACTATATTTTGGAGACAACTTCCTAAGAAGGACTCATACGGAAATTTCTTCACACCAAGGAGTCCAGAGCTGAATTGAAAACACATAGAGCCTTCTAAATTCAATCCTTAAAATATTATCTCCATTGCATTCTTTATTTTACATTCCTAAGTGTTGAGAAAGTGTTTTTTTTCAACAATACATATTATTTTTATTTAAAAGGGGTATATTTTTTAGAACAATACTCTATCATTATAATGATATTAATGCTCAAAAATACCCTTAATTGTTTTCTAATGATTTTATTTTTAAGTAAATTTTAGGAATTTATTATTCATTATATTTTTACTTCTGGATGAAATATTTAAGATCTTGAACAAAAAGATTTAATTGCTAAAGTATTCGTATTAGCATGTTCTAGAAACACTGTTCGTGCTCTATATATCCAAGAATTTCGTAAGCATGTTATGGAATCACTATTCATACCCTATGTGGAGAAACGTAGCGTAAGGATGGAATGCAGTTTATAATTTATGAGTTATCAGAAAAGTATGGTTAATCAACCATACATTATCGGAAAAGTATGAAAGAGGAACCCTACGTTAGGAAGGAACCCTACGTTTGGGATAATAAAAAGTATGGGTGAAGAACTATATGTAAGTTTTAAACGTTACATTTTTTTCTCAAAAGTATGGTTCATCAACCTTAGTTTTGTGAACAACCATAATTTTCATCAAAAGTATGGATCATGTTCCTTACATTTGAAAGCTTTTAAAAGTATGGATCATTTATCATAAATTTTAATGTTGAAAATAAATGTATGGATGATCAACCCTACATTTTTTATCAAACCTACATCATAAAACTTATATTTTCAATCTATCTTACGCATGCTCTAGATTTCAACCTTACATTTGGTGTCAAAGAATTAAAGATGATATTATTATGCAATGGTCTACAAGAGGTTTATTTGGCTGATTTTAAGCTTGATCGAAAGCTATTTTTATTACATATCTTTAACAGATTCAAAGCCGTTTTATCTACGATTCAAAGGATAAATTTAAAAGGAGATTTTTATGCTGAATTTCAAGGGGAGTTACGACTGCTCTATTAATTCAAATGTTTGAATATCGCGAGTCAGATGGTGACATTTTTGGATATAAATTTTCAGGATAAGTTCTATTCATTATTATATAGATGTGATATATTACATAGAGACTATAAATATACATAGATCTTCTAATTTCAAAGAGAAGAAAAAGATCTATTTATTGAAGAAGAAGAATCTTGATAGAAGATTCACTATTTCTTCATCGAAGATCTATTGTGAATCTACTGATGCTGAAGTTGTGAATTATATTTCTATATCTACTATAATCATATCAACTCGGAATGACACTTACCTGAAGATCTCTATTTATGAAGATGATGATCTATCAACTGTCAATTGTATTCTGTTGCAATTGTGAAGAACAACGAGAAAGTATTTTCAAAGAACAAATATTTTTTTATCACTAGTGATGGGATTCTCGTACTAAGTTGTGTAGGTTCTATGAGTGAACAATAAGGATATATTTTTCCTTAGATTGTAAAGGTGTCAACAACCTGTACTCAGTTGTGGAAAGGTTTGTTGGTAACAAGACCAGATAGAGAAAATCACCAAGCTTGTGGAGTAGAGTGTTAGTGGAGTGGAATAGGGGAATTCTGTTCCCCGAACCACTATACATCATCTATCTCTTGTATTTAAATTTCTGCTGCATTAATCCATCTGATTAATGTCAAAGGGTAGAACACAATTTTTCAAAGAATTTGTGAAAGACACAATTCACCCTCCCTCTTATTTATATTTTGTATATCCCGATCCAACAATTGGTATCATATGTGGATCTTTCAGTAAAAGCCTTTACAAGATGAAAGTGATTAAGGATTATACACAGACCAAGATGACTGATACAAGATAGGGAATGTCTATGGTCAGAGAACCATACTTCAATGGAGGAAATTATGGATACTGGAAATAAAGAATGATAATATATCTGAAAAACCTACGATACAGAGAATATTCTAAGATTCTGACTTTATATGAAATAACAGAGAAACCAGAAACATGTACTGCAGCCACTGAAGCAGAATATGATATGAAATCCAAGGAAATTAATGCAATTATATGTGATCTAGGACCTGATGAATTTAACAAAGTATATCAATTCCTGACATCATATTAGATATGGAAAACTATTGTTTTTGCTTATGAAGGAATTGAAAATGTCAGAGAAATGAGATATGCTACTACCAAGCTTAAATATGATGCATTCAAAATGTTTGAAGGTGAAATCATTACTCAAATGAATAGACGATTGATAGAAATTATCAACAATATAACTGCCTTGGGAGAACCAACCAAACAAGTTGATCAAGCATTAAAAGTACTCAGAGTACTGGTTACTAAATTAAATAGAATCTCTACTGCAATCAGATAGTCAACACTTGTCAAAGACTTAATCATGAGAGATTGTATTGGAACACTTATGATGCATGAAGCCGAGATAAACGATGAAGAAAAGGATCATAAGGTTCTGATCCAGAGAGAAGACACTACCTTAAAAGTGTCATATCAAGGGAAAAGAAAAAAGCTAAAGAAAAAAGAAGTAAAGGTGAAATTATAATGTTTTAATTCATCAAATTCTAATATAGAACTAGCTCAGCCTGCCAGAAAGTTTAGTAAATTCTATAGCAAGAAGAAAGGTTTCAGAAAATATTTCAAGAAGGATGAAAACGAAGTCAGATGTTATGAGTGCAAGAATATAGGTCATATCAGACCTGAATGTCCTCAGGTAAAAGAAGAAAATAATAAGTTCTTCAAAGGGAATGATTATGAGGAAAAAGACAAGAAAACAGATAAAGCTAGATGGAGTGCATCTAAAGACTCCAACAGCTCTTCAGAATCAGACATAGAGAAGGAAGAAGTAAATCTGAAATCCAACATGTGCTTTACGGTAGAAACAGATGAGAAAGCAGGTCACATAAGAGAAAAAGACCATATGGTATATTTAAAGAATACTCTCAATGCATATGAGTGGAAGCTCATCCAATATCTCTACACTCACTCAAAAAGATGGTGGACTTGTCACTATTACTGACAATTCTAAAGGGAAAATCATTGGCATTGGAATAGTTGGAGATCCCAAAGTTGTCTCAATCAACAAATTACTTTATATAAAAGGATTGAAACATAATCTGATAAGTATATCTCAACATTGTGATGATGGTTATGCTTTTGTTTTTTCTAACAATTGTTGTTCTATTTTCAAAAATAATCTACTTAAATTTAGAGCACCTAGAACTGACAATGTGTATACCCATGATTTAAATTCTTTGTGTAAACAACAAGTAAACCGCTTAACTACTAAGATAAATGTATCCTGGATCTGGCATAGAAGACATAGACATTTCAATATATATGATTTGCATAAGTTATCCAAGAAACAACTAGTTTTTGATTTACCTAGTCTGAAGTTTGAATGTGATAGATTTTGGGATGCATGTCAACTTGGAAAACAACACAAATAATCCTTCAAATCTGTCAACAAAATTGCAACATCTAAACCTATAGAACTTACCCATATGGATTTTTTGGACCTTCAAGAGTATCAAGCTTGGCTGGTAAACAATATGAAAATGTTTTAGTTGACGACTATTCTAGATTTACATGGATTTTCTTTTTATAATTTAAAAATGAAGCTTTTAAATTATTTTAATCTTTTTTCAAAGCTGTTCAAAATGAAAATGGTTTCAAAATAATTTCATTAAGAAGTGATCATGGTGGAGAACTTGAGAATATGGAATTAAATTTCTTTTTCTCAAATATGGGTATTAAACAAACCTCTCTACACCAAGAACACCTAAACAAAGTGGAATTGTTAAAAGAAGAAATATGACTATTCAGGAAATGGATAGGACTATAATAAATGAATATAGACTTCCATAAACAGAAAACCTAAATTAAATTACATTAAAGTTTATGGATGCAAGGTTTATACCTTAAACACCAAAGAAAATATTAGTATGTTTGATCCAAAATCTAATGAAGTCATTTTCTTAGGATATACTGATACTTCCAAAGATTATAGAGTTTTTAATAAAAATTCAAGGATTGTTGATGAATCAGTTCATGTGAAATTTGATTAAACTAATCCCTTTGAGAAAAGGATAGATCAAATAGATGATCCTGATTCTAATGATAACATGAAACTTGAGAACCTGGAGGATGATTTTGAAAAGGATATAAATGAAATTAAATCCAATCTAGAAGAACATGACACTAAAGAACTTATAAGTGTACTTCCTAGATAGTCAAGGACCCTAAAGAATCACCCTTTAGAAACTGTAATAGGAGGCTAATAAACATGAATAAAAACTAGAAGGAACATAAGAAATCTTTTTGAATTTTCGGCCTTTCTATCCCAATTAGAACCCAAGTATGTAGAAGAATATTTAGATGATGAATGTTTGTTGATAGCAATGAAATAAGAAATAAACCAGTTCAAAAGAATTGAAGTTTGGAAACTAGTTGAAAGACCACAAATTTATCCAGTGATTGGAACAAAATGGGTGTTTAGAAATAAACAAGATGATCAAGGAATAATAACTATAAATAAAGAGAGACTAGTATCTAAAGGATATAATCAAGAAGAAGGTATAGATTATGATGAGACCTTTTCACCTGTAGCTATATTAGAAGCAATTATAATCCTATTAGCATATGCATCTCATATGAATTTTAAATTATTTCAGATGGATGTCAAGTCTTCCTTTTTAAATGTTTATTTAATGGAGGAAGTTTATGTTGAGCAACCTCCTGGTTTTGAAAATTCACCAAAACCAAATTAGGTTTTTAAAATTGATAAATCTTTTTATGGCCTTAAACAAGCACCTAGGGCTTAGTATGAATGACTAAGATCATTTATTTTGAAAAACTATTTTATTTTTGGAATGGGAGAGCCTACACTATTTAAGAAAATAGTAAATTTTAACATTTTATTGGTTCAAATTTATGTTGATGATGTAATATTTGGATCAACTAATAAATCTCTTTATCATGAATTTTTAAATATAATGAAAAAAAATTGAAATGAGTATGATGGGAGAATTAAATTTCATTTTAGGACTTTAAATTTATCAAAAATGTTTTGGAAATGTTTTAAATCAAATAAAATATATTATGTATTTAATAAAAAATTTGGACTTGAAAACAGAAAGACATAAACAACTCCTATTTCTACTAATATAAAACTTGATTTGGATGAAACTGGAAAATCAATTTACAACAAGTTATATAGAGGTATGATTGGTAGTTTATTATATCTTACTATTATCAGGCTAGATATAATGTATTCAGTATGTCTTTGTGAAACATTTCAATCAAATCCTATTTAATACCATTTAATTGCTGTTAAAAAAATTTAGATATTTAAAAGGAACTGTTTTTCAATCTTTTCTTTATCCCAAAATGTATGATTTTAATTTAATTTCATATTCATATGTAGACTTTTGAAGTCTTAGATTAGATAAGAAAATCACTTCGGGTACATGTAACTTTCTAGGAAAATCCTTAGTGTCATGGCCATGTATGAAACAACACTCAGTTTCCCTATCAACATCTGAGGCAGAATATGTATATTCTGGTAGTTTCTCTACACAAGTATTGTGGATGAAAAACACTCTTATGGATTTTGGACTAAGTTTTAAAAGTACTTCTATTTTATGTGACAATACTAGTGCTATAAATATTTCAAAAAATCATATTAATCATTATAGGACTAAGAATATTCAATCAGACATCATTTTCAAAGAGACCATGTTTTAAAAAAGATATATTCTTAGAATTTTTAATTACTTAAATTCAATTAGCTTATATTTTTACCAAACCACATCCCACTACAAGGTTTGATTTTATTAAGGGGGAGGTCAATTTATTTAATTTTAAATAAAGTTTTATTTTATTATGTTTTTTATTTCATTTAATACTGTTTAAAATAAATTAGTTATTTGTTTTTAAAATAGAATAAGTATTTTTCTCATGTGATCAATTTTATTTGTTTTTAAAATCTATGTAATAATTATTAATGATACATGAATCAAGGCTATCAGAAACCATTTTAATTTTGAATCGTTTCATTTCTACCAAAAACTCTTTCGAACCCACAATGCTTTACTGTTCTTTTTCTATTCAAACCCGAACCTTCAAAACCCTAAACCTCTTTCAAACCATCATAGATTTTTCAATATAAATGGCCAAAAACAAGAGAACCGTTGAGGCTGAGACAAGCACTACCAAGAGACAACACTCTGAAGGAAGAAAAATTTTGTAAGGGAAGGTCATAGAGTTGGAAAGGTTATATCAGAAAAAACTATTTCTGAAGAAAGCTCTTGTGTTTCAAAACCTTGAATAGACATTTAATAGAGGTTTTACGGAGATTCTATATGAGGTAGAACTTCATTATTTCATTAAATCTGTTCAGTTTAGTCTAGGGGAAGATGAGGATACATGGGTAGCTAAGATTGAAGATAGCGATGTTTAGATATCCTCTGTGGAGATTGGTCAGATACTGAACTTCCCTCAAAAGGGAGTCTTTCATTTTGATTTATAGAATATAGAAGATTCAGTACATAAGTCTGAAAATATTATGTATTTTAATTTTTGTTCTACAAATATAAGGAAGATGATGGTAAATGACTTGGAGCGTGATCAGAAAATCCTTGTAAAGTTTGTGCAAATAGGTATTGCATTGAGGATGTATGACATGGATAAAATCTTGTATTTAGACATGTATATAATGTATCTATTGATGAGTTATATTTGTAAGAACCTGGGTTTTTGGAACAGGTCAAAATCCCGACACTATTTAAATTTTTGACTGGTTTCTGAGGAGTCCGGAAAATTTGGGATGTTTCTGGAAATTTACAGACTACATGCTGTGTACTTTTCATACATGCCGTGTATGTGTAGGCGAGTGACCGGCCATGTGCTTGCAGAGTACATATCGTGCAGTGACCGTGTAGAATTTTCTTAGTACACGACGTGTAGTTTTGAACACACCGTGTATACCCCCGATCGGGTGAGGCCATACATGGCGTGTATGCCAATGGCCGGGTAAGAACTAGGGATACTTCGTGTACCCTTTGGACATGCCATGTTGTCTAGCAGTGTATGAGGTATATACATGGCATGTGGGTATGCCAGCGAGGAAGAGAAGAGGAACCACGTACACACTATATACCCCTAGGTACACACCGTGTACTCATGTCGGTAGGCTCGAAAAGTAACTCGGTAGAACCTTTCTGTCTTATAAATAGTTAAATGAACAATACACGACATGTAGTCCCAAAGTACATGCCGTGTACTTTCTTTTTTTCACTTAAAACGAGAAGTAGCCTCGTATTGAGGCAGAACCTCAATATTTTGGTCGGGTTTAGAGAACCAAGTCAGCCAGATCCTCATTTGCTTCCCAGTTCTTCCTCCGACCTCCGATCCGATCTCGGTTGGATGCATTGGAACCCCCTCGGTAAGGCCTTGGTTCCTCTTTGGCCGTTTTGTCTGATTTTTGTTATAGAAAAAGTTATATCCCTTTGAGCGATTTTGAATCTTTTATAGATTTACTGCGTTTTAGACCGAATTGGCAGGTGTTACCGAAGGAGTAACATCGTGCGAGTCTCAGGTAGGTGGTTCATACATCATTTTGTGTTTTCTCGGTTGTTTGGGTAACACATCATTCAGCGCGTTTTTGGGTATTTTGAGTGGGACATGTTTTATCTGCTTTGTTCATACTGTAATGCTTATGGGACCACTAGGATGCTTTTGGGTATGCCCAGTTACCAGTTTGCATGAGCGGGGCTGGGTGAGGCGTCGTTGCTCATCGGGGCATTTTGGTCGTGGAACGCCAAAATGGTTTTATTAAATTATTAAGGTGTTAAACTTCTTAGTTTAATTTATTAAATCCTATTATAATTTTTAAAGGCATTTAAGACCATTGTTCTGGTATGGGACAGCACCCTACATAGTGCAATTCAACTGTTTAGTTTGTTTTCCTGGTTATGTTTTCTATTTACATATGTTATATATGCGATTGCTGAATTGAATCTGCTGGACCCTTTGGGTTGTGTTGGGCTAGACCCGGTTACACTTGAGTGATGCTGATCATAGGTTGGGGCTTTGCCCAGGTTAAATTGGGTGGTTTTGACCACAGGATTGGGCATCATGGACGTCGAATTGAGGCAGTGTGACTGTCAGGTTGGGCATGGCCCGGGTTACTTGGATGGTGAGGCCATCGGACTTGAGCGACATGGTCGCAGGGACACAAGGTGTCAGATGTTTTGGTGGCTTAGGACTATTTTGGGTGATTACCGCTCACCGAGACTTTTAGTAGTGTGCACGCAGAGATACTCCTTGATGAGGTGGTTTTGACCACTCGTGTGGGTAGAGGCCCTCGTAGTTGCGATTAGGTATTTTGGTTGGGGGTGCTTGCCATAGAAATCCACATGGGAGGTGAAGAGCCTTCAAGAAATGGGCGTGCCTTTGGGACGTCGGTGCTTGAGACACGAGGTGTCAGGAGGCACATGGTGTTGGGTTACTATTTTGGGCGTGCCTTCGGGATATCCGTACTTGAGACACGAGGTGTCAGGAGGCACATGGTGCCGGGTTACTATTTTTGGGCGTGCCTTCGGGACGTCAGTACTTGAGACACGAGGTGTCAGGAGGCACGTGGTGCTATGTTACTATTCTTGGGTGTGCTTCCAGGATGACGGTACTTGAGACACAAGGTGTCAGGTGGCACGTGGTACCGGGTTACACAATAGAGATTCTGGCGTTGGTTGAAGAAGGTGACACTCCATGGTGGCTGTTGAGCACCAGTGGAGGTTGTGTTTAATTGTGCATCATATTGTTTACTACTTTCCTTGTAAATGCATGACTGCTTAAACACATATATTTGGTACGCACCGTTGGGTGGTATCCTACTGATATTTTTCTCACACCCTACACGGGCCCTTCGGGACACGTGTAGACTTTATGGATTTATGTGCATGAAAGAGGCCAATTTCAAGAGCTGGATTGCGTTAGTTATTGCATGGAGGTGGTATGGACCTTGAGGTCATGCCTAGGTGGGTTGCTTTGTTTTGTTTACTTTCTGTATTGGCATGCTTATTGTAGCTACTGTTGGTTAGCCATTGGCGCCCTTTTTATATTCAGTTGTGTATGACCTGCTCTGGATGCATGTTTTACTGTTCAGTTGTAGTTACATGTTTTTAGCATGCTGTTGTGTTTATTTCTGCTGTTGTTGTTTCATTTACTGCTTCCGCTGTTTATCTATTTTGCTTAGGCTTCTGCTCTGCGGGCTTGGTTCGAGTATGATGAGTCTTCTTTCCGCTGTATAGTTAGTATTATTCTTGGACCAGTACCCATATTATGATACTCCGAGAGGGTATATCCTCCCCACTATACCTAACAGAACCTTGATGCTAGTCCTCAGCCATTGGCGTTCGTGGAGGTGCGCCTAAGGTAGTAACACCCGACCCGTTCGGCACTGTTCGAGTGGCTGGCTTGGTCTGGGATGTTACAAAGTGGTATCAGAGGAGTTCTTGACCGGGATTCAGTAGCAGCGTTTTACTGGATACTAATGAGTTTGAGGCTTCTCGTTTATTTTTGTTGGTTTTACTATTTGGGATATGGTAGACTGAAGATAGTTTGTTACAGGGACTGGGTTTCTAGCTTGCGCTTGGGTGCCTGCAGCCCTAGGTACGAGGGAAGGACCAAGTTTCCATGGGTGGGAGCTGCTGTTTTCTTTTTCTCAGATTACAGTTTATATGATTTCCACCTCGGTGGCTCACTTGATGTGTGATGTTGGTGATCGTGATATGTGACCCTTGACCCGGTATGGTAAGGGATAATTGGACCTTGGCCCGGTATGGCAAGGCTGGTTTCTTGACTTTTGATAGGCACATTTTAGGGTATTTCAATTTCATAATTTCACGTATTCTTTGTGAAGTGATAATGCATGTGAATGAAAAATAAAATGCCATGCTTTATATGCTTTAAAATGTAAGTTGGTGAAATTCCTGATAGAACTACTAGTTGTACAAATGTTTATTCCATGCTTTATCTTTTGTAGAATTGCATGTTGCAGGATATTTGGGTCTGTCTCTTATGAGAGAAGGCAGGTACTATGAATGAGGCAGTGTAACTGTCAGGATTGGGTGACTCAGTCATCGGTTTGAGGCAACGCGAGTTTTTGGGACGGGAATGGCCCGAGGTACTTTGATACTTGGCTCTGTTGAGGGTTGGTAAGGAGGCCATTAGACCGGGATTCCATGAGGCATGGGTTGCGGTGAGGGGGAGTAAGGGTAGTTTTTATGCACTTCCTTTTACTTGTTTCCTTATCTGCGTAGAATATATTGATATATATATGGGATGTCTGGCCATTTATGGTATTCAGCGGGTTACATGAGGTGCCATAGGCATTAGGGCATCATGGATGTAGGTTACTTGAGGTGCTAGGCACCAGCACCTTGTAAAGATAGACACCGATGCGGTGCGGGTTACTTTAGGTGTCGGAAGCGACACAGGAGCACCATGAGGTGCAGGGGTGACGATGCGTCATGGGAGGACTATGCATCCGGAAAGCCGGTTAGTAAACCATGTTAGCTTTAAATTTTGTTGGTTGAGACCGAGTAGTAAATTCCTAAGGTGGGGAGCCCCTTGAGGAATTTAGCCATAACCTTGGGACCGGGGTAGTCCATGTTGTTTAACTAGGATGGGCGTGTTCAGTGCCATATTCGGGTTTCATTTGGTAGCTCGGGGACAAGCTACGTTAAGGTGGGGAGTTTGTAAGAACCCAGGTTTTTGGAATGTGTCAAAATCCCGACCCTGTTTAAAATTTTGACTGGTTTCTGAGGAGTCCGGAAAATTTGGGAAGTTTCTGGAAATTTCCAGACTACACACCGTGTACTTTTCTTACACTCCATGTATGTGTAGGTGAGTGAACGGCCGTGTGATCGCTGAGTACATGCCGTGCAGTGACCATGTAGAATTTTCTTACTACACGGTGTGTAGTTTTGAACACGTCGTGTATACCCCCGACCGGGTGAGGCTATACATGGCGTGTTGGCCGTTGGCCAGGTAAGAACCAGGGACATGTCGTGTACCCTTTGGACACGCCGTGTAGTCTGGACATGTATGATGGATATACATGGAATGTGGGTATGCCGGCGTGGAAGAGAAGAGGAACCACGTACACACCGTGTACACCTAGGTACATGTCGTGTACTCATGTCGGCAGGCTCAGAAATTAAGTCGGCAGAACCTTTCCATCTTATGAACAGTTTAATGAACCATACACAGCGTGTAGTCCCAAAGTACAGGCAGTGTACTTTCTTTTTTTCACTTAAAACGGGCATTAGCCTCATATTGAGGCAGAACCTCAATATTTTGGCTGGGATTAGTGAACCAAGTCGGCCGGATCTTCATTTTCTTCCCGGTTCTTCATCCAAACTCCGATCTGATCCCGGTTAGATGCGTTGGAATCCCCTAGGTAAGGCCTTGGTTCCTCTTTGGTCGTATTGTCTGATTTTTGTTATAGAACGAGTTATTTCCCTTTGAAAGGTTTTGAATCTTTTGTAGATTTACCGTGTTTTAGACTGAATTGGCGAGTGTTACTGGATGAGTAGCATCGTGCGAGTCTCAGGTATGTGGTGCGTACTTCATTTTGTGTTTTAGCGGTTGCTTGGGTAACGCGGCCTTCGATGCATTTTTGGGTATTTTGAGCAGGACTTGTTTTATCTTATTTGTCCATACTGCATTGCTTGTGCGACCACTGGGATGCTTTTGGGTATGCCCGGTTACCAGTTTGCGTGAGCGGGGCCAGGTGAGGGATCGTTGCTCATCGGGGCATTTTTTTCGAGGAATGCCAAAATGGATTTATTAAATTATTATGGTGTTAAACTGCTTAGATTAATTTATTGAATCCTGTTATAATTGTTAGAGGCATTTAAGACCTCGGTGCTGGTATGGGACAACACCCTGCATAGTGCAATTCATCTGTTTAATTTGTTTTGCCTGGTTTTGTTTTCTGTTTACATATGTTATATATGAGATTGCTGAATTGCATCTGTTGGACCCTTTGGGTTTTGTTGGGCTTGGCCCGGTTACGCTTGAGTCATCCTGATAACAGGTTGGGGATTTTCCCGGGTTACATTGGGTGGTTTTGACCACAGGATTGGGCGTCATGGACGTCGGATTGAGGTAGTGTTACTGTCAGGTTGGGCATGGCCCAGGTTACTTGGATGGAGAGGCCATCTGACTTGAGCGACATGGTTGAAGGGACATGAGGTGTCAGATGTTTTGGTGGCTTAGGACTATTTTGGGTGATTACCACTCACCAGTACTTTGAGTAGTGTGCACACAGAGATACTCTGTGATGAGGTGGTTTTGACCACTTGTGTGGGTAGAGTCCCCTGTAGTTGCAGTTAGGTATTTTGGTTGGGGGTGCTTGCCGTAGAAAGCCACGTGGGAGGTGATGAGCCTTCAGGAAATGGGCATGCCTTCGGGACGTCGGTGCTTGAGACACGAGGTGTCAGGAGTCACATGGTGTCGGGTTACTATTTTGGGCATTCGTTCGGGATGTTCGTACTTGAGACACGAGGTGTCAGGAGGCACATGGTGCCGGGTTACTATTTTTGGCCATGCCTTTGGGACGTTGGTACTTGAGACACGAGGTGTCAGGAGGCACATGGTGCCAGGTTACTATTCTTGGGAGTGCCTCTGGGACATCGGTACTTGAGACACGAGGTGTCATGTGGCACGTGGTGCCGGGTTACACGACAGAGATTCCGGCATTTGCCGAAGCAGGTGACACTCCATGGTGGCTGTTGAGCACTAGTGGAGGTTGTGTTTAATTGTGCATCGTACTATTTACTACTTTCCTTATAAATGCATGACTGCTTAAACACATATATTTGGTACGCACCATTGGGTGGTATCCTACTGAGATTTGTCTCACACCCTACACGGGCCCTTCGGGACGCGTGTAGACTTTATGGATTTACGTGCAGGAAAGAGGCCAGCTTCAGGAGATGGGCTGTGTTAGTTATTGCATGGAGATGGTATGGACCTTGAGGTCATGCCTAGCTGGGTTGCTTTGTTTTTTTTTACTTTCTGTATTGGCATGCTTATTGTAGCAACTGTTGGTTAGCCATTGGTGCCCTTTTTATATTCAGTTGTGTATGACCTTCTCTGGATGCATGTTTTACTATTCAGTTATAGTTACATGTTCTTAGATTTTGGTTGTGTTTATTTCCACTGATGTTGTTTCATTTACTGCTTCCGCAGTTTATCTATTTTGATTATGCTTCCGGTCTGCGGGTCTGGTTCGAGTCTGGTGAGTCTTTCTTTCCACTGCATATTTAGTATTATTCTCGGACCAGTACCCATATTATGATACTCCAAGAGGGTATAGCCTCCCCACTATACATAACAGACCCTCGCTGCTAGTCTGCAGGCTTTGGCATTCGGGGAGGTGCGCTTAAGGTAGTAACACCCGACCCGTTCGACACTGTTCGGGTGGCTGGCCGGGTCCGGGACATTACAATATTAGACCTATTTTTCATAGGTACATGGTATAGAACCTTCTTATTGTTGTCAAACAAAACCACGCATGAATTTTTATCAGGTTAGTAGATTCATATCAAAAAATTTGTTTAAAAATGATATGGTAAGGCTGGTGGAAGCCAGAGTTAGAAGCCATCATAGTAACACTTTTGGTGATGGGACCTTGCGAAAGATTGTTTACTTATTGAGCACATTGAAAGGAAAAATTCTGCCAATAGGAGATGAATAAGAAGAATAAATTTCTCAGGCTCAATCGGTTAAGTCCAAGGAGGGACAGGTTGAATCAAGAGTGAGCACTGTAGTAAGAAGAATAAGATTTGAAACTAAAGAAGATCGAGAAGATAGTCGTTAGGAGGGACTTTATATTCAAAGTAAAAGAAATTCTATTGCTCATGAGGAACATGGTTCACAAGTTATAAAATCAAGAGATTTACTCACTTAAATTTTTGTCAGAGAAGCAAGTGTTGAGAAGCCATAAGAAAAGGATACTACTCAGATTAAAGTGGCTCCTCAAGTACACTATGAAATTCAAGAAGCTAAAACTGAGACTGAGGAACAGGTTGTGGTTCTAACTGAAATTGAATCTCAAAGTGTAGCTAAAACTAAATTTATAGTTGAAAAAGAAAAGGAGGAATATCCTGCTGAGGATGTGGCCAGTCCTCATGAAAATCAAGAAGATATCATTTTAGAAAATCAAGTGGAAGAAATGATTACTGATGTTTGCAATGAGAATGTTTCTAAATTTCATACAGAGGTAGTTAATGAGGATTTTTCTGTGGAAAAGTCTGGAAAAGACTCCTAGGAAAAGTATGTGGACCCGCCAGCTCAGGAGGATGCAAAAAAAAGTCTGATGTAGACCCATTTCCATTAGTATTGCTGCACCACATTGAAGCTGAGAATGAGAATCAACCACATGGTGCCTTTGTTTCAGTGACTAAGGATGTAGAAGAGCTATACAGTAATATGACATGTTTGGAATCTAAAAATTCTACTCTAAAGAGAGTATTAGAGAAAGAACAATTGGAATTTCAGAGACTTAAAGGAAGTACAGTTTCAAGACCGGAATTTGAAATTTTTAAAAAAATGATGTTGACAGAATTATCCAAGCTGAAATTAGAAATGGTGATGAAGTCAGATCTGTCAGAGTTTAAAGACTATATGGAGACATAGTTTGCATCTGTCAGGACTGGTGAAGCTAGTGGATCTGGTACTTAACTTGATTTAATCAGAAGATTTCAGGCTATCACAGAAGCAATTAATGGGAAATATGAATGATAGATTATGTGATTTTCAATGCAATAGTTCTCCACTATCAGTCTTATTAGATTATCAGATATTTTTGGTTGAAAAATTGACCTCAAGTTAACCATGTATTAGAACTGTACTGACTCAGTTCATGGAAAAGATAACCCTGTTTATGGAGAAGGAATAAAGACTTCATGAGTTTTTTAGAGTAAATATGATTGAAGATATTCATATGAATCAGAATAATAGAGATATTATTATCAAGATTGGAGATGGAATAATGAGAAGGCTGAGGGAGCAGTTGATATAAATCAAGGTTGTTGTTTAGAGGAGATAGACCCTATATCATACCCTTACCACACCTTGATTCATGAGTTCATCATAATTATACATGTTACCTTTTATTTTAATGAAAAGTTATTTCATTCTATATTTGTGTGTTTTTATTTGTTTTACTCTCTTTGTTAAAATATGCCAGTAATCCATGTTCGGTTATTGACAAATAGTTTATATTAGCATTTACATAAGTTCACTGATACAATAAAATGTGTTCTATTCTATATTCTATTATTCTTTTTGATATCACAAAAAGGGGGAGAAATTGGGATAAACACAACATTTTATTTTTACTATTTCACATTGTACTTTAAAATATTAAACTTTATCTTAAATCCTTTAAGGGTTAGAAATTAAGTTAAATCTAATATTGTATTTACCTTTGCAAAATTCAAAAATTATATATAATTAATTTTGGAAGTTAATTTAATTTATTTTTTATGGTGTTTTTGATCATCAAAAATGGGGATATTGTTGAGAAAGTGTTGTTTTCAACAATACATAATATTTTTACTTAAAAGGGGGAGATTGTTGACAACAATACTCTATCTTTATGATGATTTTGATGCTCACATATACCCTTAATTGTTTTCTAATGATTTTTTTTTTAATTATATTTCAGGAATTTACTATTCATTATATTTTTATTTCTGGAAGAAATATTTATGTTCTCAAACAACGAGATTTAATTGCTAAAGTATTAACATTAGCGTGTTCTAGAAACACTATTCATTCCCCACATATTTAGGAATTTCTTAAGTGTGTTCTGGAATCACTTCTCATACCCTACGTGGAGAAACATAGCGTAAGGATGGAATGCGGTGTATACTTTATGAGTTATAAAAATGTATGGTTAATCAACCATACGTTATCTAAAACATGTGGAAGAGTAACCCTATGTTAGGTAGGAATCCTACATTTGGGATATTAAAAATTAAGGGAGATGAACTGTACGTATGTTTTAAACATTATGTTTGTTTCTCAAAATTATGGTTCATTAACCTTAATATTATGAACAACATTACATTTCATCAAAAGTATGGGTCATGTCCCTTATGTTTGGAATATTTTAAATGTATGGATCATTTATCATATGTTTGAATGTTGAAAAGAAAATTATGGATGATCAACCCTATGTTTTTTATCAAACCAATGTCATCAACCTTACATTTGCAATTTATCTAACGCATGCTATACAGTTCAACCTTATGTTTGGCATCAAATAATTAAAGAAAATATTATTATTCAATGGTCTACAAGCAGTTTATTAGGCTTATTTTAAGCTGGATGAAAGCTATTTTTAATATATATCTTTGAATAATTCAATTCCATTTTATCTATGATTCAAATGATCAATTTAATAGGATCTTTTCATGCTGAATTTCAATGGGAGTTATGACTGTTCTGTTAATTAAAATGTTTGAATATTATGAGTTAGAAGTCAACTTTTGTGGATATAAATTTGCAGGAGAAGTCCTTGTCATTATTATATATATGTGACATATAAATAGAGACTATAAATATATATAGATCTATTGATTTTGAAGAGCGGAAAAATCTCTATTTATTGAAGAAGAAGAATCTCGATAGAAGATTCAATCTTTCGTCATCGAAGATCTATTTTGAGTCTACTGCTTCTGAAGTTGTGAATTATATTTCTATATCTAATGCAACCAGATTGACTCAGAACAACTCTTACTTGATGATCTATATTTCATATGACGATGATCTGTCTACTGCCAATTGCATTCTGTAGCAATTGTCGAGAACAATTGGAAAGAATTATCAAAGAAAAAATATTTTTTTATTTATCTTAAGTGACGAGATTCTCGTACTAAGTTGTGTAGGTTATATGAGTGAACCAGAATGATATTTTTTTCCTTATATTGTAAAGGTGTAAACTTCCTGTACTTGGTTATGGAATGGTTTATTGACCATAGGACTAGATAGTGAAAATCACTAAGCTCATGGAGTAGAGTGTTGGTGGAGTAGACTAGGGGCATTTTGTTCCCCAAACCACTATACATCGTGTGTCTCTACAACTAAAATTTCCACTATATTAATCCATCTGATTAAAGTCAAAGGTAAGAACACGATTCCACAAAGAATTTGTAAAAGACACAATTTACCCCCCCCCTCTTGTGTATATTTGGTATGTCCTGATCCAACACTAAGAAGTGTGTGTTTATCTCTTACACACACTGTCTCCTATTCTTAAATTGAAGGATACTGAAAATCCTCACACATAACATTACTTAAACTCTAGTTTCACACATATTACTATGGAATAGACCATGTGTGGTCGGGTTTTTTTCTTCCCATGAATAATTGAAGTAGAGGTTGTGAGAACTATTCTAAAGCCAGATACAGGCTATATATTGTGTTTATTATAAATATAAGCTGCATGGTGGTAGGTAATCCCCAAGAGGAGAGAATTAAGAATCTGATTAAGACTGAACCTCTTGTTTAATTCTTTTTTTTACTTTATTTTGTAATACTCTATTTTCCTATTTTCAACTTCTTATAATTTCAAAAATAAAAAATATATTTACATTAACTCTGATTGTTTGTTTTAGTTGGTGGGTATATGTGTTTAATTTAGTAAACTTGTTTCAAAAGTTGGATAAGTGTTCCTAAACTGATTCAACTAAGTACTAATAAACCCTTGAGAGACTTATTGAGCTATTTAACATTTATTTATCTACTTCCTTAATTAACTAAGCTGTTTCAAATTGGGGGATTCTATCATAATGTTTTTAACAAAAATTTTAAGTAGGAACTCAATTCACCCCCTCTAGAGATTACTCCTAGACCAATGTATGTTATTAGATATAATAATATTCTTCTTTAAATGTTTTGTAATAAACATTTATTTATTCTAAATGATGTTCTTATGAGTATGAAAAAAGTCAATACATAATGTAAGGTATTTTGTCTCACTTTTTATTTCTATGAGATACATGCCTTCTTCCCCACTCACTTCTTTAGTGTGGTGTATATTATGACCATGAATGTATTATATGAATCCTATAATTAAATTTACAAGTATTTACATATCAATTTTATGACTCTTATCTCAGGGTTTTTATGTTTCAAAAGTTACCAAATCCGTAAAGAAACGTTTGTCTCCGTTTTCCTTTTTTGTGACATATACCAGGTTATAGGCCTATTTTTTATATGAGGTGTATATAATACCTTTTTCATGTGGTTTCATGAATATACCTATTTTAATGATATTTAATGTTCATTTAATTTTATTATTTCAATTATATTATAATTCAATGTTACCAAAGTGGTAAGGGTTTATTGCCAGAATCTCATAATTTATATATATTGTTTATCCAGATTGTTTAGGATTGTGCTTCCATTGAATAAATATTAGGATCCATATCTCAATAACACTCAATAATTTTATTAACCTATAAATATTAATGTCATTTCCAAGTAACGGTTCCATTTTTAAAATATTTTTGTACTTAAAATAATTTAGAAATATTTATCATGAAAATCCAACATTATTTCACATTTTTGTTGGAAAACTATGTTCTTTCAAAACTATATTTTCTGAAAACTTTTTCAAGTATTATTTATAAAAAATATGTTTTAAATCAAAATAGTTTTAAAAATGTTTAATTATTTATTTATAACAATTCAATGAATTTTCAAAGAATAACATTTCCAAAACATTTTCAATCTTCTTTTACATGATTTCAAGGAAAGTGGTTTTTAAAATATTTTCAATACTTTTTATAATTTTTAAAAGTGTTCCCAAATAAATGGATTTAAAAATGTTTTTAAGATTACTTAATAAGTTTTAAAGGAAAAAGTTTCTCAAAATTATTTTGAATAATCTTTTATATGTCTTTAAAGGAATTTTTTTTAAAATTATTTGAATCTTTATTTCTTTGTTTTAAATACATCATCAAAGGAAATTTTTATCTAATGGTTTTATGTTATAAAAATAATTTAATAGAAGAAAGAATATTTTCCTGAATAAATACTTTTATAATATCTTTCTAAGATATTTAGTATCTATGATAAAATTTATTGATTCTACTAATTCTTGTCTGGGAAATGATACAAAGGACCCAGTCATATTCTTCTTTGGATGGTTTTTTATGGAATGATGGTTATAACACATGTTTCATTTCAATGAGTTATATACTTCTGAAACTTAAATATTTTCATGGTTTATGCTTTGATGAAAGGTTTATGAAACCTATATATTTTTCATAGGTTATGATGTGATGAAATGTTAATGATACCCATTTCATTTCAAGGGTTAAGACATGATTTTTATAGAACCCATCTCTTTTCATGTGTAAGATGTGATTAATGTTTTCTAGCACATGCATGTATGATTTCATTATGTGATATGTGGGACCTATATACCCCCCAATGAATTAGGTAACTATGGATTAATCACGAGTAAAAATGTTTGAACCTCAATACATATTAGAAACGTTATGAATGAACCTAATTGAATGTCCAAAAATTTAGGAATGATCTTGATAACATGTTTGCAATGTTATGAGTGAACCATATTATGTGTTCATATTTATATGAATGAACCAGACTACATGTTCAAAATTTTATTCAAGGACCTAGTTTCATGTCCATATGTTTATTAATTAACCTGATTACATGCTCAAAATATTAGGTGTGAACCTGATTTATTGTTCACAACATTATTCATAGACCCTGTTGCTTGTCCTTAAGTTTGTGTGAGGGCCTTGTTTCAAGTCGATAACTTAATGTGTGAACCTTTTTCTAATTTTATATGTTCACTATGTTATACATTGATGTGAATTCCAAAATTCAATTTCATATTACTATGTTATACATTAATGTCTTATGCTCTTGATTTCCTTATGATTAATGTATTTTGAACTACAAATCATTATTCCACGATTCATTTTTGCAATCACTGATATGTAGGGTATGATCTTATAATGATCATGATCACATTATTATACCCTTATGTTCATGATATTCTTAAAATTTTATTTTATTTACCCATATTGAGTATTTTAGCTCACCCCGTTATTTGGTTTCCCTCCCCTAGGGAATAAAGAATCGGTGTTAAGTATAATTACAAAGGGGAATATCTTTGTGGAAAACCATGAAAAACATTCACTGAGTTAGATTATTTTTGTTCCAAATACCCAAAGGAACTAAAATAATATGGTCTTTTGGAGTATTTTTTTTAATCTTCTATGAATTATACAAAAGTAATGAAATTTCTATGTACATCAAGACAAGTCATTATAATATCAATAAATTTTTATCCCGGTCAAAAATACCAATATTTGATGATAAGGATAATCGATTCATGAATTAAATTGAATATTAGTTGTATGAACAAGGTTTTGGACAGAAAGAAATGGGTGGTTCCCAGTTATAGATATCCAATATATGAATAAGTAGTTCCATGAGAAAATCAATTAGAAAAACTAGATGATATTATACTAAGTAATTTTAAATTAGTTGTCCAAAACATATCAGTTTTTACCAAGTAGATTTAAACTATATTGTCAAATTTATTTATGATAGTGGTATTGGCTCCCTAAGACCTGAAATCCAATAATTAAGAATTTACTTCATTAAGAATTCAATTATTATTATTTCCCTTTATATTTTTTGCAATGATATTTTCTCTAGATGAAATGCATTTGTAATTTATTTATTAAATGGAATGTGTGTTGTGTTGTTTAACATTCCATGTTTTGATTATGTGTTATCTTACTATGATATTCACATTATTTAAATGAAATTTCTGTCTAGAATTTACATTTCTGCATTGATTTAGATTTTTTATTCATTATATCTTTTGTTGTAAATAACCCTTACTGAGAATTTAAGCTCACCCTTATTTTGTTTACTTTCCCCAATATATGAAGAAGAATAATTCGAATGAGTTAAATGATTCCAAGTGTATTCCATTTCTATGTTTTTTATTTTATATCCCATTGTAAAATTGGTGTCTTGTATTTATGTGGTTCTCCAAAATTTCTAAACCGATGAATCCTTTAATATCTCAACTTTTGAATATATTCTGATGTAATAAACCAGGAATTAGCTCCAGGATACAAGGTTTGGGGTCATAATAGTTGGTATTAGAGGATGTTTAAAAGAAAACCTAGGAAATAGATATAGGAAATCATAGATTAGTTAACATAAACATATGATATAATTTTGCGATATATATTTAAGAACATCATAATGCTTTGGTAAGGAATAGATTATGTGGATTTTCATTACAAATAAATCACTGTATAGATACTACAAGTAGATTTTATTTTTAAAACATATGTACCTTGGGGTAATAAATCTGAAATGGGTGAAGTGGGGTTGACCTGATCTTCACATAGTTCTTTTAAATTGGCCTTACTAGGAATCTAGTTTGACACAACTAGGGGATATTTTTAGGATAACTCACATTTTAATTAAAATAAATTATGAAGGATTTTAATTATATATATCCCCAAGTAAATGATTTTTATGATTATGATATTTGATGTGCTATTTTTTCAATTTATATAAAGTATTTCAATAGTTTTGGGATTATACATTATGATTCATATTGATATTTTCTAATATATAATATGAAATCATTTATAAATTGTTCCTAGAATAATTAATGGAAACCTAATCAATGCTCGTAATCCAAAGAGTAGTAATTATCATTTATTTGATGGTATTAAGATAATCTTTTTAAGGGAATGATCCTGCAAAACATTTTAATCATATAAGGAAATATTATCAAGTAATAAAAAGATTGATAATGAATTATATAAGAATTTTACCTTAAAATGTAAGAATGATAATATAAGGATAATATAGAAAAACAATGATAAAGGGAAAATGGAAATAATGGTCTTTCCACATGAGATGGTTGGGGAAATACACACCCAAGTTCATACTTAAAGGGAGTGGGAGTTTTCAAAAATCATGGAGAGAAATTCCACCATGATAACTATTTAAAGGGTGTGAAAAAGGTTTTCATTGTTCAATTCATCAACTATAAAGATATACATCACTATGAAAACTAATTCCCTAATAATTAAATGAATATTCCTCAAAAGTAACTAATGGATTATAGTCATGCTTATGCTATTAACACATATGAAATGGATTGATTAATGTCGTTGTATTTAGATTCAATAATTATGTAACTGGATAATTTTATCATTGAAATATAGGTTATAAGAATAATGAAAATTTTAACTATTATATTTTATTAATTTTTCATAATTTATTTGAAAGAATATGTTGATCTGTACTAATGATCAAGAAAAATGATTCAGTGGGAATTTGATCTTTTTTGGAAAACACATGATTGAGTGAATAATACAGTTAATATGTTATTAATGTTGATGTAATGATTTTTGGATAAATAGACAACATATATGGATAATTTAAATTGTATAGTACTTAATACCATGATAGTGAAAAATTATTTGTTGAAAAACTTGTTTATGATATCATTACTGATGTTTACAACATTTTTGGGTTTAATTGATATATAAAATAATCTATTATTTAGTTAATGATCAAGGAAGCATTAATATTTTCAATATGGGTTTATAGTAATTTATTTTATTACTGTGTTTCTAGAGGATAAAGTATGAAGGTAATCACATGTTTTGTATGTGATAATTAAGTGCTACTTAATGTTTTTATGGGATTAACAATGAATTCATTTTGAAAATTTAATGAACTTATTAATAATTTTTTTAATTTTAATCATTTAAAAGGGTTATAATATTATCCATTTATAAAAGGGTTTATGTTTAACATTGTTTGAGGATCAAGAGATTTATTCATTACTTTGTTATATATTGATTTATGCATATTAGAAAACTTTTACTATAAAATTTGTTATAATAATTAATAGAGATTGAAGGAATTGAATATCATTATAATAACATTATTAAAATCTATTAAATGTGAAGTATAGTGCTTTAATCATAAAAATATTATTTTGGGATGTTTATTTCATATGGTAAGTGATGAATGGGAAATTTATCCAAGCATAACCCAATCATGAAATTTTTCTTTTGAAACATAAACATATCATTTATGCAAATTTCCTAATATTCCGTGATATTTAATGAATTCCGCAACATTTTAAAATAGATCATGAATACATTTTATCATATTTCATTCATATTGGATAATTAAGATGGACTTTTAAACCATCACTAATATATGATTTTTATGTTCTGAACATTACATTTATCAAAACATTTCTTATGATATATGATCTATATAATTTTATATAATTATTTACATTTTTCATCCATTTAAACTTCCTCACATGTCTATAATGTTTCCATTAGTATAATCCTAGTTATTTTTTATTCTATATTATAATTTTTAATTCTTGTTTATCTTTTAATAATAAGATATTTTGTGAACAATTTTTATGATGTGTGTTTTAAAATATCTAACCCTCCATGTTTGATCACAACATCACCTTATTAGGGTGAATGTTTTTTGGTGAGAAAAATATGCGTCCCCAATATTTATATATATAAACGTTATTTGTGATAGCTTATGTGACACAGAACACCAATATTAAACAACCTATGAAATATATTTTATCTAATTTACTCTCTTTGATAACTTGTGAAACATTCAACCCCCATTCTAATGGATGTGTATTATAGTATACCATTATAAACTAGCCATTTAATTAAAAGTTATTAAAAATAAAAAAATAATTTTTAAAAATTATGGTACTCTATAGATTAAAAAAATAATAATAATTTAAAAGAAAAAAGAAAAGCTTTCTAAAAAATGTATTTTTTTTCTTAAAAGACAATTTATTCAAGAGTTGTCCTCATAATTTATAAGTAATTTTCAAAAAATTTAAAAACTTTCTTTGAAAAATAAACATAATTTTTTTAATCAGCATATCAAAATTATCTTAGGGTATTTTTTTTAATTTTATTGAAATAAATTTATTCTATGAATAGTCCAAAATACAAAACTTTAATTAAAAACACCTTTTTTAAAATATTTATAATGTAAAATTATATTTTGAATTTATTTTATTGTAAAATTACTTTAATTATATATCTATTAATCCTAATTAGGTAATTTTAGTAATTTTTATAAAGTAATGTGAAATAAAATCATTGTAAACATTTAAGCATTTTCACTTTAAAACCCTGCTTTTTCATCACGTCCGTGGAATTAATTTTAAATTAATATTTTTCTCTCATTTTATTGGAATTTAGAAAAATATATTCCATATTTGGAATCAGAGTAATTTATATTATAAAATATTGTCAAATTAATTTTCTTTTAAAATGAATTGGGAAAATGGAACAAATTATTTAGCATGGTTATGGTAAAAATAGATTTACTATGGGGGAGGGGGTTAAAATAAAACAATAATGGAAAAAATTTCCCAAAACATGTATAAAATATATTTCATGGAAATATTTATACCCTCCCATGAATATAAATTGATAATAATGGATTTTTACCATTTTGTTATGTGGAAAATGTGTGTCTGACTTTTTCTTTTCAAACATTAAATGTATTCAAATCACCTAACTTATAAAAGGATACCCCAATCCACTCTTATTAACACAAAAAACTCATTTTTATCAACTGAGGCTGGCCAAAATAACTTCCCAACATTTCTCCTATATTACAATAAGTCATAATTTTGGAATAAATTCATCCTCAGAAGGCTTGAAGTGTATACCTATAGAGTTTTTCTGATGAAGAGGTAAAATTTTATGTAACATCCCAAAATGGATGGACACTAAGATGGTATCTAGAATAGTTGGAAATATGTACTCAAGAATGACTCCTCATGATCCAAAGGCTTTTGAATACCATCGAGGGTCTTAAGGTTGTAAAATAAGGAGACTATACCCTCTTTTCAAAGTAGCACAATAGATATTAGTTGTGATAAATAGTATAAGACACATATATAAAAGAATAGATGAAGAAAGTTGTGGAAAAATAAATAGACATACATAATAAAAAATTATAGGAAAATAAAGAATAAACTGAACTACTTATAATATAAAATAATCCCCAAAGTAAGTTTCTTATCTAATGATTCATGGCATGCTATAATACAGAAAGGAATATACAATCTCAAGAAAACTATATAGTGATATAAAATAAAAAATATAACAAAAATAACTCCATAAGCATCCCAAGAATATACCATGTCCTCTTATCCTATGCTCTAACAAAATATTAGAAATAAAAAACCTTTATAAGGGATCTTTCCCATATCTATTATGTCATCCCGACTTTTTGTTACATAACTTTTCATTACATTTTACAAACAACAGATCCTTAAAGTCTAGTATCTTGAAAATCTGGAACATAATGCATGAAAACATAAAACATTATTATAATAGTCTTCTAAGGATTTAACATAATTTCATCCTAAGTACAATTAATGCATCTCATAACCATGAGACAAACATCAAAGGAAAGGGTGAGCAGAAGGCCCAATAAGGAAAACAAGTGAAACAGTTTACATGTGAACTTGAGCGATATCAAAAAGAACATGAGGGATAACATAAAGGAATAATAACGAGGCATATCATAAAAATAATAACATGAATAATACCTTGAAAATGTGGATAAAAAATTTAATTTAAACATTCAGGAACACATCACCATGTTCCATCCCAAATGTTTCCTAAAAATTACCAAGGTTATTCACCAAGGAATCGTGAAACTTGTCATCTCTAGAGATTAAATTATTAACATAATGGATTGGAGTGCTATCAGGGCACACCATTATTATATAATTATTTTCATGTGATACAAATAGATCATAATCTTACATATCATAAATAACCTGGATATAATAAAATAAACGAGTTCCATATCAAAATTGTGGCATTTTGTAAATGTTCTTGAAAACAAGATCATTATATCATTTATAAATAATGGAAATAGAATGATGGTTCTATGTATGTATATTTATGAATAAAATATATCATTTTTATTTATTTATTAATAACCTTGGAGAAGATATAGGTTTGGGTATTCACATACCACATTAAAAGGAAACTTGAAAGAAAAGAGAAAATGCGATTTCTTTTACGAACATTGAGCACCATAACAGTGTGACTAAAAAATTAAAAAAATCAGTTGATGAGAGTGGAAATGGTTTCTAATAATTTGGACATAAAATTTATATCAATAAAGATATATAATATCCTACCCCAACATAATAAAATTGAAACTAAAATACATAACATAAAATAATTCATTACTAAAAGAGGAGGGTGAAAGGATCCCTTACCTTGAAGAGTAACTTAAAAAGATTGAAGCTTGGGACGTTGGGGGTTTAGGGAACCTTGGGAGGACTCCTTGGGAGGTAAAAATACCAGATCTTATTTGAGGAGGAAATTGGAATGAAATTAATGAAGTAATGGATTTGTATTTATAGAAAAAGTTGTGGAATATTTTATTAATTTTCAGGAACACATCATTAGTGGTATTTGGAAAACCATGGGCTTGACCATGGTATCTTCACATGGTATTAGACACTTTGAACACCTCATAACATATATTACTTCCCACAATTCAAAAATACTTATTACATAATGATTACATCATTAATGATGTAATTAAACAAACCGAAACTCAAAAACTGTATTTTTACTATTCTCTGAAAAAACAAAACATTTTATAAAAATCTCATAAATTCACCCTAACCTAACATAGACGCTCTAAATTCAAAAATGAACTCCATTTTTGAAAATAATTTCCTAATTATGAGATATTTAATTTTTAATTAAAAATACTATTTACCTAAAATACTAATAATTAACTAATAATTTCTGAAATAGTTATTTGCTTATAGAATTATATCACATTACCATTCAAGATGCATAAAATATATTTATACTTTATTAAGTGAGGTTACTATTCCATTGGTCACATTACTATTAATAAGGGTAATATTACTATTCATAATTTACTATTCACCACAAAATTAATTTGATCTTATTAGAATATAAATTTCATATAGATCACAACTGTAGAAGACTTTTTTTTGAAAATCATTTATCATTATTAATTATATAAAGTATTAAAAAATATATTTTAAAATACCCTTTTTCCAAAATTCAACCTTAAAATGAAACATCTATAAATTCATCCTACATGTATCTTGATATTTGAAATTCACAAATTTTAAAATAATAAGAAATAATAATTTTAATTATACAAAAGGATTAAACAATGTTACTAAGGCCTCATTACAAAGCCCCTTATAACAGCTACATAAGACCTAAGAGTAAGGTGTGCAATGGTGATAGAATCTTGGGGAGTCTCAGAAAACATTGCCTGAGTGGTGGTTTCTATCAACTTGAACTTCTCCAATAAGAATTTTTATTGATGCGTAACATATTGGAGTTTGTCTTGGGCTTGGTGAAAAGTATATCCCAAAGATACTACCTCCTTCCCATGCTTCGACAGATGGTATTTTTATGGCTTGAGTCTACTGGATGAGGTCATCTAATCTTCTTTCTATATTAATTAACAGTGATCATATTTATTTATAAACAATAATCATAATGTTAAGATTATAGTTTCCAATAGTTATATTAACCAACAGTCATATAATAGTTGAAACTCAATGGTATCATTTTAATTATACTCAATTCATTAATTAAAGGATATGGTTTTGTTGAGTGTAAAATAAAATAACACAAAAATTTAGGGAAAAAAATATTTTTCAAAAGATTGGGTCATTAAATTCTTCCCCACTTAAGAATTTTCATCCCCAAAATTTTAACTCATACCCTCTGAAGAGAAAAGTTGGGGGTACTTCAGCCTCATAGAATCCTCTAGTTCCCCTATGTCTTCTTCACATTTGTGGTTCCACTACAACACCTTAACAAGGTGGTTAGTCTTGTTTTATAGATCATTGTCCCAACGATCCAATATCTCGGCTGGATTCTCCTAATAAGAGAGTTCATGTTCTAGTTGTACCACCTATGGATATAGTACATGTGAAGGGTTAGGTATGTACTTACTCCAGATGGATACATGGAAGACATCATGAACTTTTGCTATATTTGGGGGAAGTTCAAGCCGATAGGCCACTAATCCTATGAGAACAAGGATTTCATATGGGAAAATGTGCCTAGGGATGAGCCTCCCTTTCATACCAAACCTCATGACTCTCTTCCAAGGTGAAATTTAGAGAAATACATTCTCACCAACACTAAACTCCAAGTCCCTTAGATGGTTGTCGGTATGGATCTTTTGTCGATTCTGAGCAGCCATAATGTGTTGTTGGATGGAATTAACCTTTTCTATAATCTCTTGGACAAGATATGGCCCAATAAGATATCTCACACTAGATTCATCCCAAAAAGTAGGAGTTCAACATCGCCTCCCATATAGAGCCTCACAGGGCTCCATTTGAATGCCTCAGTTGAAGCTGTTGTTGTAAGAGAACTCATCTAATGGGACATGTTGATCCCATCAATGTTTAAATTCCATTGAGCATGGTCTCAGCATGTCCTCTAGTGTTTCAATAGTCCTTTCAGATTGGCCATTAGTTTGGGGGTGATAGGCCATACTGAAATTCAATTTGGTATTCAGAGCATGTTGGAGACTTCTCTAGAATTTTGATGTGAACCATGGATCATGATCAGATACGATAGAATGTGGAACTCCATGAATCCTTACTACTTCCTTCAAGTAAATCATGGTAAGTTTCTCAAGAGATAAATCTTCCCGAATAGTGATAAAATGTGCATTCTTAGTGAGATTTTCCATAATAACTCAGATTGCATTGTTCCCATTGGATGTTCTCAGGAGACCAGTGACAATGTCCATAGTGATATTGTCCCACTTCCATGATGGTTTGGGTAGTGGTTTCAATACCCCTTTAAGAAGTTCTCCCTCTTCCTTCACTTGCTGACATACCAGGAACCTTTAAGAGTAAACAACAATCTACCTTTTCATATTATCCCACCAATAATGATCATGATTATCTCTATACATTTTTTTACTTCCAGGATATATAGAGATTATAGAGCTTTGAGATTCATCCAAAAGCTCATTTTTTATTTCTGGAATAGATGGAACCCATAGTCTTATACTAAGTTTCACTAAACCTTCTTGATCAATATTGAACTTATCAAATTTCTATCCTTCCCAGCCTCAAAATTCTTCTGTAACAAAGAATCTTCTTTCTAAGAATTCTTGATCTTTTCTAGTAATGATGTTTGAGAAATCATTTGGTCTAGGGTTGATGATGTCCTTTCCCTTATAATTCCCATGTCCAGATTTATTATTTCATTGATCAAATGATCTCTGTTAATCATCATAATGGATATAACAACTCAGTATTTCCCACTTAATGCATCAATGACATTGTTTTCTCTTCTGGGATGATAATGAATTGAAAAATAATAGTCTTTAAGAAGTTACAACCATCTATTTTTTCTCATGTTCAATTCATTTTGTGTGAAAATATACTTCATACTTTGATAGTCTGTGCATATATCACATTTCTCCAAATAAAGATAGTGCATCCATATCTTCAGAGCAAAAAAAAAACCACTGACAGATCCGACTCATGCATAGGAAAATTATGCTCATGAGTCTTCAACTATTGAGATACATAAGCAATGTAATTTTCATTTTTCATGAGGACTCACCCATGCCATTTCTAAGATTCATCACTAAAAATAATGAATCCTTCGCCACTTGAAGGAAGAGTTAAAACAGATTTCATAACCAATCTCTTCTTCAGTTCTTGGAAAGATTCCTCACGCTCCTTTATCTAGATAAACATGACCCCTTTTCGAGTTAACTTGGTTAACAGATTATAAAGTCAGGACATTTTTTTCACAACCCTCCTATAATATCCCACTAATCCAAGGAAACTATGAATATTAGTTATTTTTGTAGGGTGAGTCCACTCCTATACAACCTTTTTCTTTGTAGGGTAATCTATGATTCCTTCATTAATTATAATTCACCCCAAGAAACCAACTTTTTGAAACCAAAATTCACATTTTAGGAACATTCCAAAATCCTCCCCTTATATAGAGTTTTCAAAATAACCATTATATTATCCTCATGTTCCTCATGAATTTGTTAATATATATCAAAATATCATCAATAAAAACTACCAAAAATTTATCATTGTAGTCCTTAAAGACAATATTCATCAAATCCATAAAAATAACAAGTCATTAGTCAGTCTAAAGGGCATAATAACATACTAATAATGCCCATATCTTGATCAAAAGTCATTTTTTTGAATATCCTCTTTATTCACCTTCAATTGATGATAACCAGATCAAAGATAAATCTTGGATAAGAATTAATCCCCATGAAGTTGGTAAAATAAGACATAAATTATTGGAAGATGGTATTTATTATTTACCATGATTCCATTCAGTTCTCTATAATCAATGCATAGTTCAATCAATCCATCCTTATTATTCACAAAGAGAACTAGTTCTCCCCAAGGAGACACACACGGTCAGATAAACCCCTTCTCCAGAAGTCCTTGGAGATGTTTCTTTAATTCCTCCAGCTCCACATTTTCTATCCTATTATGGGTCTTTGAAATCATATTAGATCTAGGTACGAGTTCAATGGAGAACTCTACCTCTCTTTCTAGGGGAGGTCTAGGTAACTCCTAAAAAAAATACATCGATGTATTCCTAGACAATGGGGACATTTTCTATCATTATACTACCGTTTCCATCTTCTTTATCAACGATCAACTCCATAAAAAAGTATAAAGGATGTTCTTTTAGAAAAAAAATCTGTTTGAGATATCTCTCCTTGGAAGATAACTATTGGTTTACTATTCATCACTACTAAGATTTCCTGGCTTCTACATTTGATCTTAGAATTATTCTTTGAGAGCTAGCTTATCCATTGTATAATGTCAAATTCTAGGATGGGAATGACTACTAGATTTGCGATAAGATTGTGATATCTAATGTAAATACTATAGATTCTAAAAACTGACAATGCATTGATAATACCATCTAAATTATTGATAGATAAATCTACTTTTAGAAAATTGGGGGTTGATTCTAATTTCATTGAAAACATGGAGGAAATAAAGGAATGCGTAGAACCAGAATCAAATAAATCACTTTCTATCTTTGAGAGAACAACAAGTATACCTTCCACCACATCATTCAAAGCATCAACATCAGCTCTTATGATTGCAAAATCACGACCTTTCCCCCTTGGCCATTCCTGAGGCTGATGATGGTTCCTCTCCCCTGCAATCAGATTTGGACATTTATTGGTACAGTTTCAAAGATGTCTACACATATAGAATAGGACATCGTGTTCGGCATGCACCATCTTATCTTTGTTGTTTGTGTTTGGGAGATGATTATTAACCTCACTACAAACATTTCAGGTGATATAGCCATAGTTTCCACACATTTATCCCATCCCACTATTGAGAAAGTAGTTCCCTGAATGATTCTTCCTACATTTATTACACATGGGACATTGCACCTTATTGCCTCCTCTTCCTAGATCAAAGTTCCTCTCTAATATAGGCTCCATTTATCTCTTCTTATCATTGTATTTATGAGACCACTGCATCTCACCAAACTCCTGTTTGACTTTCATTTCACTCTGTTCGATCTCCTCAAAGTTGTCATAGTCTTGTTTGGCTGAATTCTTCCATAGATGAGGTCTTATTCCAGCAAAGAATAAATCAACCTTACCATTTGGATCCATGAAAAACCTGGATGTGTAATGTGAAATCCTTGTGAAGTTCATCTCATAGCTTCCCACATATTCATTCTCCTTCTGGTTCATCTTGAGAAACTCTTTCTCCATTTCTTGTTCTCATAGAATAAGGGAAATACTTGTTAAAGAAGATCCCTCTAAACTATTCCCACTACAATTCTTCAACATCCACTCTTGGATTCATGTTTTTTATCAGTTGATCAGGTTCTCCCTCTAAGTGATAAAGATCCAGGGTGACCTTTTCTTGTTCTGAACAACGGACCACAGAAAAGATCTTCTCGATAGAGCAAATCCACTGTTCGACAATAAATGGTTTGATAGATCACTGAAGGTTGGTGGTCGTTGAAACATAAATGACTCAATATAATTTCATTCCCTTTGTGGTGAGATCAATATCTAATCTTGATTCATGTTATTTCCCATAACAAGAGTTAGTTGGTTCATCATTCTCTTGAAATTTACCATTCTAACTTCCATCAGAGGGTCATCAGTGCATGGTCCATTATGGTCACCATTTTCATGTTTCTTCATATTTCCCACCATTTAATAAAATAATAAATCCTTATTTATAAGATTATTTCAATTTAATTTCTTTTAAATATAAAGGATTTTATGTCTTCAAACTTCATGCTTAAACAATTACATTTCTCTATTAATCATTCATAATGATTCATAAAAAAATGTGATTAACCAAACATATCCCTAGGGAGTGTCAAACCAAGAGTGTAGAAAGGGCCATTTTTGTGTACCATGATACCCTGGGTCAAGCCCGAAACTCCTTGCCTGACAGTTCACTCCTAGGTACATCTGTGGTAGAGCCACATCCACTTTTCTATATCAAGACAAGGATTTATTTTTTCAGAAACCACTTACTTAATATTTTACCAAAATACCATGAAGTTTTACTATATTTAAACTTTTATATAGGGTTCTTCCTATATTTTTCATATCCTAATTTCCAAAAATAACTAAACTATCATTTGATACAAAATATGGCATCCTTCCTTTTTATTACATAGCTTTTCATTATATTTTACAAAAAAAATGATCTTTAAAGTCTAGTGTATTGGAAAGCAGGAACATACTAAATGAAATAATAAAACATTATTCTAATGAACTTGTATAGATTCATCATAGATTCAACTTAAGTACTATTACTGCATCTCATAGCCTGGGGACATACATCAAAGGAAAGGGTGAGTAGAAGGCCTATAAAGGAAAATAAGTGAAACAGTTTACATGTGAACTTGAGAGATATCAAAAAGAACATGAGGGATATCATAAAAAAATGATAAATACGAATATAATAACAATAATATAATGAATAATAATGTGAAAATGTGGTTAAAACATTTAATTTATACATTCATGATCATATCAACAAGGTACATCCCCATGGACTCATAAAATTTACCAAGGCTATTCACCAAGGTATCTTGAAACTTTTCATCTCTAGAGATTAAATTATTTACCCAATGCATTGAAAAGATATCAAGGAACATAGTTAATATGTATTTATTTGAATTTTAACCACATATTTCATAATCATATATATCATAAATATCCCAAAGATAATTAAATAAATGAGCTTTACATCAAAATTGTGACATTTTATAAACGTGCTTAAAAACATGATTGTTTTAACATTTATAACCCTTTGAAAGGGAATGTGGGTTTATAAATGTTAATTCCTAAATAAAATATATCATTTTTATGTCTTGATGGATACCCCTAGAGATAAAACTGTTTTTTCCATTCACATAAATAAAATAAGATAATTTCTTGAGAAAGAGAGAGAGATTCGGAGATGAAATCTTTGCAACATAACGACTATACAACATGGTTTTAGAAAAAAATAAAAAGAGAGGGGACAAGGGTCACCCACTCATAAATAACTCATAATACAGTATAGAGACTGAATAAAATGTAAATAAGATCATGGTATAGATATTTGAAAGACATGCCACATGAATAGTAAACTTGAAAGAAAAGAGAAGATGTTATTTCTTTTATGAAAATTATGTAGCCTAATGACATCGCATGAAAATTTAGAGAATCAGTTGATGAGAGCAGAAAGGGGCTATCATCATTTTTACATAAAATTTACAGAAATACGGAAATATAAGAACATACCCCCAACAAAAGAAAATGGAAACTAGAAGACATGAATTAAAGTATGTCATGACTGAAAGAGGAGGGTGAAAGCTTCCCTTACTAGGAAGAGTACCTTTAAAAGCGTGATGGTTAGGACCTTGGGTGGATTATTGCACCTTAAGAGGACTCCTTACAAGGTAAAATGACCAGATGTTCGTTGAGGAGTAATTTGGAATGAAATTATTGAAGGAATGAGTTGTTATTTATAGTAAAAGTGAGGGAATATTTTATAAATTTCCAAGGGACACCTCATCCATGGTATTTGGAAACCTTGGGCTTTCCCATGTTATTTTCCCATGGTATTTACCAAATGGAACACCTCATAACATATCTTACTATACACAAGTATATGATAATTATTACATAATTAATGATGTCATTAAACATGGAAAAACTCTAAACAATATTTTTACAATTCCCCAAAAATCAAAATATTTTATAAAAATCTCATAAATTCAACCTAACCAAATATAGATGCTCTGAATTCAAAAATGAAATCCATTTTATGAATATAATTTTCTAATTATGAGAAATTTAATTTTTATGTAAAAACAACATTTACCTGAAATTATAATACATTACTAATAATTTCTGAAATAATTATTTACTTAAGCAATTATATCACATTACGATTCAAGATGCCTAAATTATATTTATACTTAATTTAGTGAGGTTACTATTCCATTGGTCACATTACTATTCATAATTGTAATATTAATATTCATGATTTACTATTCACCAAAAAATTAAGTTTATCTTATTATAATCTAATTTTTTACTGATCACAATTATTGAAGAACATTTTCTGAAAATCGATTCATACTATTAATTATTTAAAGTATTAAAAAAACTATTTTAAAATACCCTTTTTCCAAAATTCAACAATAAAATGGAACTTCTATAAATTCATCCTATATTTATTTTGATATACAAAATTTATAAATTTTTCAATAATAAGAAATAATAATTTTTTATACAAAAGGATTACACAATGTAACTTAGGCCTCGTTACATAGCCCCTTATAACACCTGCATAGGACATAAGAGTAAGGTGTGCAGTGATGATAGAATCTTGGGACGGATCAGAAAACATTGATGGAGTTGTGATTTCTATCAACTTGAAATTTTCCCATAAGATATTCTTTTCAAGCTTAACATGTTGGAGTACAACTTGGGCTTGGTACAGAGTAAATCCCATAGATGATAACTCCTACTCACTCTCCAAGAGATGGGCTTCATACGGACTGAGACTACTGGGTGAGGCCATCAACTCTTCTTTATGTATTAATTAACCATGATCCTTTGTATTTATCAACAATAATCATAACTTTAAGAGTATAGTTTCCAAAAGTCATATCATAGTCGAAACATAAGAGTCTCATTTTAATTATAATAACTTAATTAATTAAATAATATAGTTTTTTTAGTATAAAATTAAATAACACACAAATTTAGGAAACAAATATTATTCAAATGTTCAGGTCATTACATCCATACATGTGATAATATAATCTTCTCGGGTACCAAAGGAATCCCAAGTAGTGTGTGATATAAAAAGATCATTTGGACACCACCATTTGTGACTAAATTTAATCAGGGAAGTTCTTATAAATAAACACTATTTTTTTGTAAGAAGAATAGTAAAGAAATGCTGAAATAAATAAACAGTCTGATCAGGTTCTATAAAGACACCTCACAGATCAACAGGCTTTGTCTCACTATCAAGAGGAAAGTCTGAACTATCACTATATATATAGTATTAGTATATATATAGTATAATTTATTTACTGAATTCACCTATATGGAACAAGTGAGTACTGACTCCTAATTCTCATATAACTAGAATACTAGTTCTATTTGTACCAGTACATAATGCACAGACATCCATGACCAGTCAAACTAGCCTAACAGCTCCCATGATAGGGTACATTCCCAATATTCTGATAGATTCTGGGACATCATTCCCATAACTCATGATAGTGAGTGTTCACGCCCTGGAATCACTTTGAGATGGAACATGATACTCAAAATCCCATCACCCATATATTAGTTGTGGTGAAAGAAACTGTTATCAACACTTTATGTAACAGTGTGTGATGCCCCCCTATCTCAACACCCCCTACAATCGTATCACAACCTCTGTAAAGGTGTATAATATGTTTAATTTTCATGGTGCATTACCTCACATCACTTTCAATTCATATAGACCATACACATATAATATATTTATACTCATTAATTATGTAATACATAAGTAATAACATCTTATGCATTTAAATATAATCATTTTAAAAGGCATGGTCACTTATGTAATTCAATAGATGAGGCAAGGAACTCTCATTCATGTCATTAGCCATATTCAATTTACATTTATAAAATTAAAAATGACATGATGAATTATAAAAATAAAATGAAAACGACATGGTTGAACTATATTATATATGTCAAGACCATTCAATCTATTTCAATAAAAATAATCCATCATGTATGAGTCATCCTATAAAAATCCATCTCATTCTATTTTCCTTAGAGTTAAAAAATATTTATAAGGAAAATGTTTCAGAGGAATGGTGTAATGGTCATTTAAGTAAAATGAATCTACTGTCTCATTTAACCTGTCATATTAAATCCACTTACCATAACCAATTCAATTCATCTACACAAGGAAACACCAATTCTAAGGCTCAAATGTCAAGGAAAGTTCCATGGAAACAATGAAATTTATCATTTGAGAAATTCCAATTATAAGAGGACTAAACACATATGAGGTGTCTTGGATTCAATGAGTTACACATGAGTTAAGGGAAATTACATTTAAAACCAAGATGATATCCAAATTTTGTTCTGGGAAAATTGGACTAATTGGCCAAAATGGCCAATTTTCCTTGGCACACCCCTGAGGTTTCCATAAGTTGTATGTGTGATATATAATCCACTAAACTAGGATATTTATGCATTTATTAATACAATAAGATCAATTATACATGAATGAAATAATTTAAATGATATACTCTAAAAATATTGACATATGGATTAACTGAAATAGTTTTTAAATGAAGAACCTCAATGGGAAAAAAATGTGACCACCTACCTCTCAATCGTGGACAACACCTCACTAAAAACCTACCTTAGATTCAGAGTATGGTGGAAGATATTTGATATACTATACAATGCCCTGAATATATAGTACATGATTCTGGATCCAAATAGTACAATGGATGGAATGAGAAACTAAAATTGTAGTTAGGAGACTAGGGGATCACACCGGAAGGGATCCAATACTTCATTCAGATCGATGAACGGATGCCGAAAAGAGGCACATTATTGATTCCTAGTTGAGTATGGTTATTGATATTAAACTGAGGATAATACCATTGGTTTGGATAATGGAGGTAGAAAAAAATCAATCCTTAATGTATAAGTGGGGGTAAAATGGACATTTCAGCCCAAAAAAACTGTGCAATGTTTGGGATCACGATTTGGTTAAATTGTGAACCAACTATTCTTAGCTCACAACGAGTTGGATCACACCACACAGTTTGACTAACCATGCATATACCATTTTAATTGTACAGTTTTTATGTTATCAGCTTCACATACAACCGTGCACCTCGGGTGGCATAATTTGGGACAAATCGAGAGGTCTTGTCTATTTTCCCCATTTTTAGAGCTCAATGTTCTGAACGAGTCCTAGACATTCCTGTGACCTATGTTTCTTGAATATAAATAATTTTTAGGTTCATTTTTTATATTCAAAAAGAAAATATAATGATTTGTAGTATTTATGAAAAGACGGGTCATTATAACCTCCCCTCTTTAATGCAATTTGTCCCCAGGATGGCCTTCTAGGGGAAAATAGGTACTTTCAGTGAAGATTTCCTACCAGTGTGAATGTATATCAGCTTCATAGTCCTAGGAATCATCATTTATCTGGTCAAGATGACATTTCACATATACAAAATGAAATGACACACCTTGTAGTTTCATTACTCTCTGATCAACTATATGAACAATATACTCCTCGAAGGATGAATACATATCCAATTCATCCTCATTAGGATGAATTATGTGTGATGGGACTAGATAGTATCAATGAAGATGAGATATATGATATACATCATGTATAGACTGATATCTTTGTTGAAGTCCCAACTGGTAATCCACTGGTCCATTCCGTTTCACAACCTCGAAGGGTCTAACGAAACTCAGTGGAATCTTACCATATTTCTGAATACATTTATTCCCTAACTTGGGTAGGATTGCAAAAAAAACCAGGTATGGAACCTCAAACGTAAGAGGTCACTGGTATTTGTTGGCATGCAACTTCTATTTGGTCTGAGCTATCAACATGCACTTCCTGATCAGCTATACCTACTATATCATATCCTAAATGAGACAAAGCCCAAGAAAAGATGTTTCTCCTACCTCTAACTAGCATAGAGGCGAGCAAAAAGGCCAACCATATAATTCTTAATAATGTGGCATCTTGATGGTAGTATAAAAGCTACTGTTATAAGAGAACCCAACCATCGGAATATGATTATCTGAAGAACCTCCAATGTCATAGAAACAAGCATGAATCATTTACTCTTGTAGCTAGATTATACACTCTATCTATATATCAATCTATGGGTGATAGAATGTGCTTAGAAGTACCTATGTACCTAAGGGATTCTATAACCCCTACAAAACCATGATGTGAAACGAGATTCTCTTTCAAAAATGATATAATGAGGATATCCATGAAGGCATATAATCACTTTGACAAAAATCATTCCTATTTCATATACCATTAAGGTTTATCACACATATAATAAGTGTACAACCATCATCAGACAATCAGAAACAACCCACGCTACATCATTTCTATGAGGTGATATGTGTACACCAGTCTTGAAGTCCATTAAAACATCATCCCATTTCAATTCAAGAATGAATAGTAGCTATAAAATCCTTTATAGATTTTTATGCACTGCCTTAACCTACTAATAGGTAGAATAAATAGTGATGAAGTTGTAAATTTCACATTTCTAACTAGGCCACAAATACTGGCGACGTAAGTATTGATACATTTTGGTGACACCTAGGTGAACCAACCTTGTTGTGACATGATATTACCGTATCATATCCTCTATACTATCTATTGGGAACTATACACTCCCATAGAACAACATGGTACCATACACATTCATAGTCCAACCTAAAGAAATTTCTTTATCTAAAATGCTTCTCTTAGGAAAAGGACTTTAGGATCTGATATGATTCATGAATATACACATTATGGATGATTAGAGGTCACTGCTAAGGCTGTGAGGTTATTATAACCCTGGTCCTCTTAAACCTCAACTTGAATTTTTGATAATAAGGCCAAAATATTCCATTCATCTCTGCATTCCTGAACCTCTTGAGTATGAGTCATTTATCTTAGAGCATCGGCTAAAGAATTCCCCTTTACATGTGCATTGACAAGCTCAAAATAAAACTATTATAGGTACTTGTCCCACCTATGATAGATGAGATTAGGATACTGATATGTGAAAATTTAATTGGTAGTTTTTTGATCAGTGAACACCACAAAATGATCTTCAAGTATGTAGTGTCACTAAAACCAAAAGTCATGAAAACTGTAGGGATCTCGAGGACATATATCAAGTAATTATCGTCGTGATACCTTAACTAATGATAATAATAAACAAAAAACCACTCATACTACATTAGAATATCTTGAGTCCTGATACCTGATGTGTCATAGTATATAATATTGCTCATGATTGGATCTAGAAGAATCAATATCAGTGTTTATTTTAGTCTTTCATTCAACTCCAAAAGGTTGATTCATAAGATTCTAACCATAGTAATATCAAAACATTCTATGTCAAGCCTATAAGAGGTACCTTGAGTTATAGGAAATCATAAATAAAGCACATATTACATTCCAAAATCTCTATGAAACTCTAAATTCCATGTACATTCTTGGGATTCTCCTCGGAAACTACAACTCTCACTTTATCTTGGTCTACTAAAACTTTTGTCTCATGGATAATATTACACAATAAGTGGAATTTGTTGTTCCAAAAGTGGAATTTACAAAGATCAGTATATATATGATTCTCTACCATCATATTCAGAATGATCTGCATGTGGGTTTCATGGTCATGTCTGGAGTGTAAACTATGGCATATTGCCTTTTTATTACCTACCTTTTCATTGCATTTTTCAAACAAAGGATCTTTAAAGTCTAGTGTCTTGGAAATCAGGAATATAATACCTGAAAACATATAACATTATTCTAAATAACATTTAAGGCATCATTATAGTTTCATAGTAAGTATAATTAATGCATCTCATAACCTAGAGACATACATCAAAGGGAAGGTTGAGGGGAAGGCCCAGTAAGGAAAACAAGTCAAACATTTTACTTGTGAACTTGAGCAGTATCAAAAAGAGCATGAGGGATATCATAAAGGAATGATAAAGAGGAATATCATAAAACTAATAAATTGATTCATAACTAGAAAATGTGGCTACAACATTTAATTTCTATATTCATGAACATATCACCAAGGTTTATCCCCATGGTGTCATAAAAATTACCAAAGTTATTCACAAAGGTATCTTGAAACTTGTAATCCCTGGAGATTAAATTATTTACCCAATGCATTAGAGTGCTATCAGGGAGAAACCTAAATATGTATTTATTTTATTTTGATCCACATAAATCATAATAATACATGTAATAAATAACCAAACTAAAATAAAGTAAATGAGTTTCATATCAAAATTGTGACATTTTAGAAAAATACATAAAAACAAGATCATTGTACCATTTATAACCCATGGAAAGGGAATGAGGGTTTTATGTAAGTCTATTCCACAATGAAATATGTCATTTTTATGTATAGATAAATACACTAGGAGAATAAATAGGTTTGGTTATTCACATAAATAAAATAAGATAATTTCATGAGAAAAAGAGAGATATTTTGAGATGAAAATTTTGCAGCATAATAGCTATACAGCATGGTTTTAGAAAACATTAAAAAGAGAGGGAACAGGGGTAAACCACTCATAAATAACTAATACTATAGTATTGGCATATAATTTAATTTAAATAAGATCATGTTATGAATATTTAAATGACATAACACATGAAAATGAAACTTGAAATAAAAGAGAAGATGCAAATTTCTTTTACGAAAATTCAGCAGCCTAACGACATCACATAGAAATTGAGAAAATCAGTTGATGAGAGAAACAATGGTCTATAATAATTTTAACATAAATGGTATAGAAGTAAGTGTATATAAAAACATACCCCAACATAATAAAATCCAAACTAGAAGACATAACATAAATGAAGTCATGACTAAAAGAGGAGGGTGAAAGGTTCCCTTGCCTTGAAGAGTAACATTAAAATCTTAAAGGTTGGGACATTGGGGGGCTTGAGGGAACCTTGGTAGGAATACATGGGAGGTTAAAAGTCCATATCATTGTTGTGGAGGAATTTGGAATGAAATTAAAGAAAAAATGGGTTGGTATTTATATCAAAAGTGAGGGAATATTTTATTAATTTCAAAGGGACACCTCATCAGTGGTATTTGTTAAACCATGGACTTGCCCAAGGTATTTGTTGATGGTATTGGCCACTTGGAACAAATAATAACATATATTACTATACACAAGTCTACCTGAATTATTAAATCATTATTACATTGTTAATTATGTCATTAAACACATCGAAACTCAAAACATTATTTTTTTTTTTACTATTCACCAAAAAACAAAACATTTTTAAAAAATCTCATAAATTCACCCTAACCTAATATCGATACTCTCAATTCAAAAATGAACTCAATTTTATGAAAATAATTCTATAATTGTGAGATATTTAGTTTTTAAGAAAAAACACTATTTACACAAAATACTAATACATAACTAATAATTTCTAAAATAGTTATTTACTTATGAAATAATATCACATTACCATTCAAGATGCCTAGATAATAATTTTACTTAATTAAGTGAGGTTACTATTCCATTAATCACATTACTATTCATAAGGGTAATATTACTATTCATAATTTTCTATTCACCCAAAAAATTAATTTGATATTTTTAGAATCTAAATTCCATACTCATCACAACTGTAGAAAACCATTTTTTAAAATCATTTCACATTATTAATAATTTAAAGTATTAAAAAATATTTTAAAATACCCTTTTTCCAAAATTCAACAATAAAGTTTATCTTTTATAAATTAATACTATATTTATATTGATATTTTTAATTCAAAAATTTGACCATAATAAGAGATAACAAATTTTATTTATACAAAAGGATTACACAATGTAACTAAGGCATCGTTTCATAGCCTCTTGTAACAACTGGATAGGAACTAAGTGTAAGGTATGAAATGGTGATAGAATCTTGGGGCGGTGAGGAAAACATTGCTTTAGAATTGTTTTCTATAAACTTGAATGTCTCCCTTATATTATTTCCTTCAAGCTTAATGTGTTGGAGTTCGGCTTTGGCTTGGTCCAGAGAAAAGCCCAGAGATGCTACCTCCTTCGCAAGCTCCAATAGATGGGCTTCGTACGACCCGAGTCTACTTGATGAGTCCATCGACTCTTCTTTATGTATTAATTAACCATGATCATTTTTATTTATAAACAATAATCATTACGTTAAGAGTATAGTTTTCAATGGTCATATTGACCAACGATCATATAACAATCAAAACTCAACGGTCTCATTTTAATTAAACTCACATCAATAATTAAAGGATATACTTATGTTGAGTATAAAATAAAATAACACACAAATTTAGGAAACAAATATTATTAAAAATTTCAGGTCATTACATCTATACCTATGATAATATAATCTTCTCAGGTACCAAAGGAAGCCTGAGTAGTGTGTAAGATAAAAATATTTTTTGGCCACCACTAATAGTGACTACATGTAATCCGAAAATTACTCATAACTAAACACTGTGTAGATGTAAGAATAATAGTAAAGAAATTATGAAATAAATAAAGGATCCACCCAGGTTCTAAAAAGACACCTTACGACTCAACATGCATTTTCTCACAATCAAATGGAAAATCAGAACTATCACAATATACAGTTTTAATATATATATATATATATATAGTAAATTTTATATATTGAATCCACATATATGAACCAAGTATGAACTAATGCCTAATGTTCATATAACTATAACAGTAGTTTTAGTTGTACCGGGACGTAATGCACAGACATCAATGACCGGTCTAACTAGCCTAACATCACCCATGATAGAGTACATTCCCTACATTTTGATAGTGTGTGGGTAATCATTCCCACCACTCAAGATGGTGAGTGTTCACTCTATGGAAACACTTTTAAATAGAACATGGTGGTCAACATCTCATCACCCTTATATTAGTAGTGGGGAAATATGCCATGATCAACACTCGATGTAAGGGAGTGTGATGTCCCTTTTAGCTTAACACCACCTACTATCATATCACAACCTCTATAAAGGTTTATAACATGTATAATTAGCATGGTGAATTACCTCACATCAATTTAATGTCATATAGACCAAACACATTTAATAAGTACATATTCATTCATTATGTAGTACACAATTCATAACATCCTATGCATTTCAATATAATAATTATCAAAGGCCTTGTCACATATGTAATTCAATACACAAGGCAAGGACCTCTTGTTCATGTCATTATCCATATTCAATTTCCATATAAAAAATTATTATTAATATAAGGAATTATAAAAATCAAAAGAAAACAACATGGTTTAACCATCCTATATATGTCAATACCATTTAATACATTTCAAGAAAAATAATCCATCATGTGTGATTCCTCCTATAGAAATCCATCTAATTCATTTTTCCAAAGCATGAAAAATTATTTATAATGAAAATGTGTCAAAGGAAACGTGTCATGGTCATTTCAGTAAAATTATGCCACTATCTCATTTTATCCATCATATTTAATCCCCTCACCATAACCAATTCAATTGATTTGCACATAGAAAGGCCAATTCTCAGGCTCAAATGTCAAGGAATATGTCATGGAAACAATGAAATTTCCCATTTGGGAAATTCCAATCCTAATAGGACCAAAAAAATATGAGGTGTCTTAGAATCAATGAGTTATGCATGAGTGAAGGGAAATTACATTTAAAACCAAGATGATATCCAAATTGAGTTTTGGTAAATTCAGACTAATTGGCCAAAATGGATAATTTTCATTAGCACGCCCCTAGAGTGGCCATAAGTTGAATGTGTGATCTATACACAACTAAACAAAGATATTTATTCATATATTAATAAAATAGTTTCAATTATAAATGAATTAATCAATGTAAATTATATACATGGAAAATATCAACATATGGATTGATTGAAGTAGTTATTAAATGAAGAAACTCAATGGGAAAACAATGTGACCACCTACATAGAAGTCATTGACAAAAACTGACTAAATATCAACATCATATTCAGAGTAGGTTGGAAGATATTTAAGAGACGGTCTATTTCCCTAAAAATAAAGCCCATGATCCAAAATTCAAATAGTATAATGGATAGAAAGAGAAACATAAATTGTAGTTGAGAGAGTAGGGGAGAACACCTCAATGGATCTAATTATTCATTCAAATTGAAGAATGGATGTCAAAATGAGGCTATATATTGATGCCTATTTGAGGAGGTTTTTTAATCTCAAAGATAGAATAATACCATTGGTTTGGATAATGGAAGTAGAAAAAAGAGAAAACAATACATAAAGTTTAAGTGGGGGTAAAATGGACATTTCACCCCAAAATAATTGTGCATGGTTTGGCCTCACAATTTTGTCAAATTTTTCAACATCCATTCTCATTTCACAATTATTTGGGTTACAAAAAATAGTTTTACTAACCATTCATAGACCTTTGGAAATGTACCTTTCTCATTTCAGCAACTTCTCATAAAACCGTGCACCTTGGGTCGCACAATGTTTGACAAACTGTGAGGCCTAGTTTATTTTCCCCTTTTTCAGATCTCCAGGTTCCAAATGATCCCCATACATTTTCATGACATCTTTTTCATGAATAAAAATATTTTTTAGGGCCATTTATGATATTAAAATAGAAAAATAGTGATTTTTAGTTTCGTGAAAAGATGGGTTATTACAACCTCCCCTTCGTAAAGTAATTCATCCTTTGGATAGCATTCTGAGGGAAAGGATGTACTTTTAGTGAAGATTTCCGGCCACTATGAATGTGCATCAGCTTCCTAGTCCTGGGTATCATCATGTACCCAGTCAGGCTACCATTGTTCACATACAAAAGAAATAGACCCAGCTTCTAGTTTCATTACACTCTGATCGACTATACACACAAGATACTCCTCAAAGGATTAATCCATATCTAATTCATTCTCATCAGGATGAATGATATGGGATAGAAATAGATATTATCGATTAATATGAGATTCATTAAAGACATCATGTATATACTGATATCTTTGATGAAGTCTATTAGGTTCATTAGGCTAGATACCCTGAGAGAGGGGGTGAATCAAGGTATGACAGATTAAAACAACTACCCCTTTTGATCTTGTTTTTCTGTTAGAAAGAACCCTCTTATCTATCTCCTTCCGATTTCAGTGTATGAATATACCTTAAAGTATGCACAAGAAACTACAATTTTAACTTGGTTCACCCTCACTAGGCTATGTCCAAGGATCATACACCAGAAGTGTGTCGATTTACCAATTCCACTAATAGTGCACTACTATTTACAAGTTCGGAGTGGACTCACTATAAATCCTGGTTTACAACCACTCCCAAAATAAAAGCCCACTATTCCCTCAACTAAAGTGTGCTCACTAATTCTTCAGAAGATCCACTCATAGTTTGTAGACCTATAGGTCTCTTCATTATCTCTAATGAAATTTTCATCCTTAACTGTTGAAAGATGCTTTTCTAACATCCAATATTCACCTGCAGATGAATATCACTTTGTACCAGGTGTACTATTAAATTGAAATTTTTACGGACAACCCTTACTGCACCTTGCACGAAATTCCCTTGGCCTACATGAAATACAATTTTCGCACAACACCTTCTTTTATGTGCATCCACTTATTTTTCATGAAACCTATTCTTTTTCGCACAGCCTCTATACTACCTTGCGCGTAATTCTCTGTTTTGGCCTGAAATTCAATTTTCTCGCAACACCCATTTTATGTGCAACACCATTTTTATGTGCAACAAATTATTTTACATGAAATAGTTCTTTTTATGAACATCAAATTATTTTACGCGCAATAGTTCTTACGCGCAAACTTTTTGTTTTCGCGTAACTCTCTTGTGCACTCCAATTTCACACGCCAGAGCTCAGATACTCTCTATTTCTTAAGCTACTACAAATGGAGGGGGGTCAGATCATATTTATAGGCAAAATCAACCCCACATGAAAAACCCATCTTGAGCACATAATTCTCTTCGAGCATGAAAAACATATCTTCTGTGCAACACAATTTTTCGTTCACTGCTCCATTATTTTGTGCACCTCATGCCTTTGAAAATTTTTGAGTTTCGGATCTCAAAACACCTCTTGCACAAAAAACACCAATCCTCTATTTCTCACACCCCACAAATATTTCACTCACCACTTTCATATTTCATGCATCGCGCAAATATTTCACGTACGAATTTATTATTTTGTGCACTCCATTGATATTTCATGGAATACATTATTTTTTGCACACCACACTGATATTTCGTTCAACACTTTATTATTCTGTGCCACCTTGTATTTACTCCTTTCGTACCTCCTCCAGATAGTCCATACCTTTGTCGAGGTTCTTCAATAAATCATGGATATCCAACAACATATATTGAACCCAAAAAATCACCATGTAAAGCCCATTTGTCAATAAATTTCTACATCATGGTCTGCTTTTCAACAATCACAACATGGAGGTCCGCTTTTTCAACAAACATAATTACCTCAAAAATGCTTCAATGATACCATGAGGGATTTTTTCCCAACAAAGTCCCAACTATTAAGCCATTGGTCCATTCCGTTTCACAACCTCGAAGGGTCCAATGAACCTCAGTGAGATATTACCCTACTTCTGAGTACATTAATGCCCTAATCTGGGTGGGACTTGTAAAAAACACGGTCTCCACCCTCAAACTCATGAGTTCGCCGGTATTTGTTGTCATGCGTCTTCTATCTAGACTGATATGTCAGCATCCACTTCCTGATCAACTATAACTACTCTATAGTATCCTAAATGACACAAAGAACAACAAATTTTTTCCCCTACCTCTAACCAACACAGAGGCAAGCAGTAAGTAAAACCATATAAGTGTTAATAAGAATGCATATTGATGGTAGTTTGAGAGATATTGTTGTAAGAGAACTTAGCCAGAGGAATGTGTTTCTATGAAGAACCCAAAATTTCAAAGAAACATGAATAAATCATGTATTCTAGCAGCTGGATTATACTCTCTATCTACAAATCAGTCTGTGGGTGATATGATGTTCTAATAAGTACCTACATACCTAATGGATACTATAACCCCTACCAAAACCATGATGTGAAATGAGCATCTCTTTCATAAATGATAGAGTGAGGATCTCCATGAAGACATATAATCTCTTTGACATATATCATTACTATTTCATATAACATAATGGTCTCTCACATGGATAACATGTGTAAGACCATCGTTAGATGATAAAAAACAACCCACACTACATCGTTTTGATGAGGAGATATGCGTACACTTGTAATGAAGTCCATTGAAACATCATCCCATTTAAATTCGGGAATGGAAAGTAGTTGTAAAATACTTTCTAGATGTTTATGCATTGCCTTCAACTAATAACCGGAAGAACAATAAGTGATGAAGTTGGAAATTTCACATTTCTAGCTAGGCCACTGTTATTGGCGCCATATGTATTGATACATTTTGGTGACAACTAGGTGAACCACCCTTTTTTTGACATCATATTCTTGCATCATCTCCTCTCTAATGTCTACTGGGAACCATACACTTCCATAGAAAAACATTGTACCATCCCCATTCATAGTTCAACCTGAAGAAATATTTTTTTTCTGAATGATTTATCTCATGAAAAATGACTTTATGATCTGATAGGCTTCTTGACCTTACACATTCCAAAAGAGTAGAGGTTATTACTAAGGATATGAGGGTATTCTAACATTATTCCTCTTGATCCTAAACATGAATTTATGATAATAAGGCCACAATCTTCCATTCATCAATAGATTCATGAACCTCTTGAGTCTAAGTCATTCAACATAGAGCATTGGCTAGCGAATTCCCCTATACAGGTATGTTGACAATCATAAAATAAAACTATTGTGGGTACCTGGCCCACCTACACTGCATGAGATTCATATCCTACTATTTGAAAGGTTAATTTCAACTTTTTTGATCAGTTAACACTATAATACGATCTTCAAGTATGTAGTGTCTATAAAAACAAAAGTCACGAAAAACTGAAGTCATATCGAGGCCATGTGTCATGTAATTCTTCTCGGTAGACCTCAACTAATGAGAATCATACACAATGACCCACTCATCCAAGATCAGAACATCTTGAGTCTTGATACCTGATGTGTCATTGTATACAATATATCTCATGATTGGATCTAGAAGAATAAACATCGGTTCTAAATATAGTCTTCCATTTCGCTTTTGAATGGTTGATTCATAAGTTTCTAACCATACTAATATCAAACACTTCCTAGTAAATCCAGTAATATGTTTCTCAAGTCATGAGAAATCTTGGATGAATAGACTTTTATATTCAACAATCCCTAAGAAAATATGAATTCCATATATGTTCTTGGGATTCTCCCAGGAAACTACAACTCTCACATTCTCTAGGTCTACTGAAACTCTCGTCTCTAGGATAATATTACACAATAAGTGGACTTTGTTGATCCCAAAGTGGTATTTATTTATCTTTTTATAGATTTGATAATATCTCAATGTATTCAGAATGATCTCAAGATGGGTTTCATGGTCATGTCTGGTTTGTTAATTATGGAATCCCGCCTTTTTATTACATAACTTTTCATTAAATTTTACAAACAAATAATATTTAAAGTCCAGTGTCTTGGAAATCAAGAACATAATACAAGAAAACATAAAACATTATTAAATTAACCTTTTAAGGCTTCACCATTGGTTCATTCTAAGTACAATTAATGCATCTCATAACCTAGAGACATATATCAATGGAACGGGTGAGAAGAAGGCCCAGTAAGGAAGAAAAGTGAAACAGTTTACATGTGAACTTGAGCGATATCAAAAAGAACATTAGGGATATCATGAAGGACTGATAAAGAGGCATATCATAACAATAATAATTGGAATATACAATGAAAATGTGGCTAAAAAATTTAATTTAGACATTCATGAACATATCACCAAGGTCCATCCCTAATATTTCATAAAAATTACCAATGTTATTCACCATGATATCATGAAACACGTCATCTCTAGAGATTAAATTATTTACCCAATGCATTGGAGTGCTATCAAGGCTCACAATTAATATGTATTTATTTTCATATGATCCACATATATCATAATAATTTATGTAATAAATAACCAATAGATAATAAAGGAAATGAATTTCATATCAAAATATTGACATTTTAAAAAAGTACGTAAAAACAAAATCATTATCCCATTTATAAACCATGGAAAGTGAATGAGGAATTTATGTATGTCAATTCTAGAATCAAATATATAATTTTTATATACTGATGAATACCTCTGGAGATGAAATATGTTTTTATATTCACATAAATAAAATAATATAATTTCTTGAGAAAAATAGGGAGAGATTTTGAGAGGAAAATTTTGTAGCATAACAACTATACAACATGGTTTTAAAATACATTAAAAATAGAGGTAACAAGGGTCAAAAAACATAAATAACTCAAAATAGAGTATAGGGATATAATAAAATGTAAATAAGATCATGGTATGGATATTTGAATAACATAACACATGAAAAGGAAACTTGAATGAAAATAGAATATGTGATTATTTTATGAAAATTCGACAGCCTAACAGCATCACGTAAAAATTCAGAAAACCAGATGATGAGATCAGAAATCATCTCTCATCATTTTAACATATAGTGAAAATAAATAAGGATATAGAATACCATTCCCCAACATATAAAAATGGAAAATATAAGACATAATATAAAATATGTCAGGACTAAAACAGGAGGGTGAAAGGTTCCCATACCTTGAAGAGTAACTTCAAAAGCATGATGGTCGGGACCTTGGGGAGATTGAGGGCACCATGGGGGGACTCCTTGGGAGGTAAAAAGACTGGAGCATTGTTTATGTGGAATTTTGAATGAAATTAACTATGGTATGGGTTGTTATTTATAGAAAAAGATTGAGATATTTTATTAATTTCCAAGGGACACTCATCAGTGGAATTTGAAAAACCATTGGCTTGCCCATGGTATTTTCCCATGATATTGGCCACTTGGAAAACATCATAATATATATTATAGTACATGAGTCTATAATAATTACTACATCATGATTACTTCATTAATTATGTCATTAAACACATTGAAACTCAAAACTATATTTCTACCATTCACTGAAAAACAAAACATTTTATTAAAATATCATAAATTCACCCTACCCTAATCTCGATTCTCTGAATTCAAAAATGAAATCTATTTTATGAGAATAATTTTCTAATTATGAGATATTTAATTTTTAAGTAAAATCACTATTTATCCAAAATACTAATACTTAACTAATAATTTCTGAAACAGTTATTTACTTATTCAATTATATAACATTACTATTCAGGATGCCTAAATTATATTTATACTTAATTAATTGAGGTTACTATTCCATTGGTCACATTATTATTCATAAGGGTAATATTACTATTAATAATTTAATATTAACCAAAAAAATTACGTTGATATTATTAGAATCTAAATTTCTTACTGATCACTATTGTAGAAGTCTATTTTTTGAAAATCATTTCACATTATTAATTATTTAAAGTATTTAAAAAATTTATTTTAAAATACCCTTTTTCTAAAATTCAACAATAAAATGTAACTTCTATAAATTTACCCTATATTTATCTTGATATTTTTAATTCAAAATTTTTAACATAATAAGAAATAAAAAATTTATTTATAAAAAAAGTATTAAATGATGTAACTAGGGCCTCATTACATAGCACCTTATAACACCTGCATAGGACCTAAGAGTGAGGTGAACAATTGTGATAGAATCTTTGGGCGGCTCAGACAACATTTCTCGAGTGGTGATTTCAATGAACTTGAACTTCTCCCATAAGTGATTCCATTCCAGCTTAACTTATTAGAGTTTGGCTTGGGCTTGGCCCAGAGAAAATCTCAGAGATGATACCTCCATCCCACACTCCAAAAGATTGGCTTCTTACGGCCTGAGTCTACTAGATGATTCCATCAAATCTTCTTTCTATATTAATTAACCATGATCATGTAACGCCCCGACCCCAGCTACCCAGATTCGGTGCATTACTTCGTAACATTGGCATGATCACAAGAAAGATCAAATCTCGAAAGACCGATTAGTTTAGTAGCCTTGGAAACACTAGATATATTCATAAGTTTTACATTACATCATAAAATAAAAAACTACTACAACAACATAATGTCTCCATAATCTACACTCATATCCCCACATAATATCCCTACAGGTCATTCATAACTTACTTCTTCACTACCTGGGAAAAATAAAACATAGAAAAGGGGTGAGCTCAAATGCCCAGTAAGGATAACAATATAGCGGAACATTCAAAATAAGCATAAACATTTAAGGCAATGAATTACTAAAACAAAAGCCTTTTAAAATTGAACTTCAACATAGTATGGCAAAAGTAAAATGAAATAATGCCATTTACTTGTTCACATGAATATTCTACTAATCGAATAATCACATGCAATATCAATAACCACTTTCATAATGTTGGAATGCATAATGCCAGACTATCATAACCACATAGCCAAGGCCTCGTGCCAAGACTACAAATAAGATTTTGTCAAGGCCTTGTGCCAAGACACTAGTTTGTCTCATGAGACCTACCGATGCATCGAGGAGCTATAGCGGGCTCCACCCGTCACTTATTAAGTCCAATGCATTCCCATATGAAAAGGTTTAAACATAACATAAACATTCGTATTAAAACTAGCATACGAAATGTCAATAATTTCACCATAAACTATGAATGGTATAAAAATAGCACATCCACAGTCAAACATATCACAAAACCTTCAATACAATATAGAAGTTTTGTATCATAATAAATCAACTTCAAATAATCTTAAAATCCATCAAAGGATGTTGACATAGATGAAATCAAAATTCTTTTTAAAGAAATATCTCTTTTTATTTTGAAATCATTTAAGATCCATATAAAATAAAACATTTTCTTTGAAAATATTCTTATAAGCTTGTAAGGAAAGCTTTTAAGATTTTATAACGGCGTAAAATAACCGCACCCGCCGTATAAGTTAAAAAAAACATTCTTACCTCAATTCTGTCGAAAAGGTTAAAAAGGACCTTGTTTTGAAAACGACGGAAAGATTCCTTTATAAACCTCTTATAAAAAGTCAAACAAGGGTATAAATGAATTTAACCCATATTCTTGTAAATAGTAAAAAATGTTTTGAAATATATTTTTAAGAAACATGGATGTGGATGATAAAGATATCCCAGTAGATTATTACGTATAAACAACCTCGGATAATGAAGAGATTGTGAAATAACCCTTACCTTGTACTTTTCCTTTGTTGGGGTAGGTTAACCTCCTGTATAATGGTGAAATAATTGTTATTAAATTATACAAGAATCATATACATTAATATGATATCATATATGATCTTTTAATATTGATTTGATAATAATATCTTAGTATTATCGTTGTTTCGGGTGTTAACTTACTTGTTTTCTTTCATATGTTTTGTTACGTAAGACATGTTTGTAAAGGATAGGTTGTATATTATTCATATCCAGAATGATATCAAGTCCTTAAACATCATTTTTAAATCATAAAATGATAATTATACTTTAATGGTTACGATGGAGAATGAATCTCATCGCGTTCGTGGAGACGGTAGTCCGTACGTACGCACGAGCGACAATATCATTCTTTTGATATTAAAATAATATATAAATGGATGGTATATCATATATACAGAATCATTAATATGTTATATTTATTATTTACATGAGTTACACATCATTATTATACCCATCCAAATAATAATATATTGAATAACAATTACACCACGACGTGGAGACGGTAAGCCGTACGTACGCACGTATGGTGACATGTTATTCAAAGGGTGGATAGAATACTGAATATGGTTGTACCATATTTATAATAACATCACAGTATATAAATGATACTGGAGTCATTATTTTAGAATGGTAACAACAAAGGAAGAAGAAGTGGAAGAAGAAATGAACTTGGAAAAGGGGTGGTGAAAACATTACCTCTTCTTCGGGTTCTTCCTTTTGATTTGATCAAAAGGGCTCCTTAGGTTGGCTTTCTGATCAAACTAAGGCCCCTATGTTGTAGTGAGGGATGTTGGGAGAGTATTTGGGCAGAGTTTGGCCGAACCAAAAGGCTTTAGAGGTGTGATGAAATGAGAAGGAGGAGTGCCCTTTTATAAGAGGGGTGAGGGGCACCTTTGGAAAAGCTAGAAATATTAATTTATAATAAATTCATATTCGGTTTATAATGGCTCCAAAGTTGAATATTCAAAGTTTAAGGTGGGGATAGGTCTAAAACCACTCAACCAATATAATTTAGACAGGTTTGGGTACTTATATTAACCTTATCTTTAAGTATTAACTCTAAGTTAATTAGTTTCACTTTTACAATGTCTCTTTGTATTTTTATATAATATGGTTAATAAACTTACTATATACATCCAAGCGACCCCCAAGTGGTCCATTAATGATTAACCTATCATAATATAAGTCTCTTGGACGAACCTTAGATTTTTAGGAATTTAATATCAATTAATAATATAATATTTGTTTTAAGAACTCTTTTATGTCAATTTTGACACTATTCAATAGTTGATTTTTTTGAAACTCCTAACAGATTGATTACTTCGAACAAAGTCAATTAAATCAATTCTAATATATCATATTATCATATAAAATTAGTTTAATTCATTAAAAGTTTCATATTATAATTATTTGGGTATTTATAATATCAATTATTTTAATTTTTCACTATTATAGTAATTACTGCATCATCATTGTGTCATAAATAAAATAAATTATTCAATGTCTAAAAATTATAAATAAAATATCATTATGTAGGAAATCTTTTTAGATTTCTAATGAATATTTATAATCTAAAATCCAACATGTATAACCCTATGTAAAAATTGTTCTTCTAAAAGATGTAAGCTTATGCCATTTTTATTTTTATTTTAACTTTATTAATATAATGTGTCCCTACCACATACAAGTGGCTCCAAGGGGTCCCCAAATTGACCCAAGGATGCCCATGGTCGGGTATGTGTACACCAATAAGGTTAGGACACGTTTTAGGGTAATTTAGTATTATTATAATATTATTTTTTAACCCTTATTTACCGGATTTACCCTTAACCATGGTAAATAAAATATTTACCGCAGTAATTATTCAAAATGTCTAAAAATAAAAGTTACCCATTTACACAATTTGAACATCCTGATTCCAAATATGGAATCCATTTTCCTAAATTCAAAACACAGAAGTGGCAGAAATTAATTTAAAATTAATTCCCGCTGTCAAAACAAAAAGCGTGTTTTTAAGAGATAATAACTATCAAAAGATTGACACTTGTTTATGTTCGGTTTAATTGTAAAATTATGTCCAATGACCAACATTATATTAAATGGTAAAAATATATTCTAAATATACTTTAAAACCACTCAAATTCATAATTTATCACTATTAATTATTTTGATTAAAAAAGTTGTTTTTTAATTAAAATTTAGTAATTTTCACTATTCATCAAAATATAAAAGTTATCCGAAAAGTACCAAAATTTCACCCTAGGATAATTTCGATATTCCGAATCCAAAAATGAAGTCCATTTTGAAATATAAAATATATATGATTTCAAAAAGTAGGTATAACTATTCACAACGGCTAGTTTAATTAGTTGCGGTGTGTGTTAGAACTCGAGGTTGCGTACAACACACGCTATCGCATTATTCGAAGGGAAACATACCGTGGAAGCTTGGGGTGTTACATTCTCCCCTCCTTCAAATAATTGCGTCCTAGCAATTTCTAGGGTATTACTGCATAAAAAGACTCGGGTGGTTCTTCATCATAAGTTCCTCGGGTTCCCACGTTGCCTCTTCCATCTTATGATTCCTCCACAAAACTTTTACCAGACGCGTCGTCCGGTTTCTCAGCACTTGTTCTCTCGTATCAAGAATCTTGATGGGCTCTTCGCAATAAGACAGATCGGGTTCCAGTTCTAAATCTTCATAGGTGAGTACATGCGTTGGGTCAGGCATGTATTTCCTCAACAGAGATACGTGGAACACATCGTGAACTTTGGAGAGACTTGGCGGCATTGCCAATCGGTAAGCTACAGCCCCAATTCGTTCTAGAATTTCGAAAGGTCCGATGTACCTGGGACTCAATTTACCTTTCTTACCAAAACGTATGACTACCTTCCATGGAGATACCTTCAGGAAAACATGATCACCGACTTGAAATTCCAAATCCTTCCTTCGATTATCGGCATAGCTCTTCTGCCTACTTTGAGCTGCTTTAATGTGATTTTGGATTACCTTCACCTTTTCCACCGTTTCCTCCACCAGTTCTAGGCCTACAAGTTTTCTTTCACCAACGTCATCCCAACAGGTTGGTGTACGACATCTATTTCCGTATAACGCTTCATATGGTGCCATCTGAATACTCGAATGGAAGCTATTGTTATAGGAAAATTCTACTAGTGGTAAATATTGATCCCACATACCCTGAAAATCAAGTGAGCAAGATCTCAACATGTCTTCTAAGGTCTGAATAGTCCGTTCTGATTGTCCGTCTGTCTGAGGGTGGTAAGAAGTGCTCAAATGAAGTTCAGTATCCAGGGATTTCTGAAGACTTTTCCAAAATCTTGAAGTAAAACGGGGATCACGATCAGAAACAATCGATAGGGGTACTCCATGAAGTCTCACAACTTCATTAATGTATAGTCTTGCTAGACGTTCCAGGGGTAGATCTTCTCTTATAGCATGAAAATGTGCTGACTTGGTAAGACGATCAACAATAACCCATATTGCATCGTTCCTTCTAGGAGTCTTTGGTAGCCCCATGACAAAGTCCATTGTAATATTGTCCCATTTCCACTCCGGTATGGGAAGAGGTTGCATAACTCCTCCAGGCTGTTGCCTTCCAGCTTTCACTTGTTGACAAACCATACATCTTGACACAAAATCAGCAATCTCCCTCTTCATGTTGTCCCACCAAAAATGTTCCTTCAAATCTCTATACATTTTGGTGCTCCCAGGGTGTATAGAGAAATTGGAACTATGAGCATCATCCAGCAATTCCCTTTTTAGATCAGGTATATTGGGAACACAAAGTCTCTTCCCGAATTTCAAAATTCCACCTTCATACGCAAAGTCTCTCAATCTCCCATCATTCACAGCTTTAATCTTCTTTTGGAATTCTTCATCATCAGTCTGAGAACTCTTAATCCTTTCTAGTAAAGATGGTTTGGCAACCATTTGAAAAAGCATTGATGATTCACCTTCCCTGGTTATTCCCATGTCCATCTTCTCTAGATCCATGAAAATTGGGTCCCTTTCAATTCTCATCATGTTCAGAACTCCATGGCCTTTTCTGCTCAAAGCATCTGCTACTTTGTTTGCTTTCCCCGGGTGGTAGTGTATCGTACAATCATAATCCTTGAGTAATTCAAGCCATCTCCTTTGCCTCATGTTGAGTTCTTTTTGTGAGAAAATATACTTCAAACTCTTGTGATCAGTATAAATCTCACATTTTTCACCATAGAGGTAGTGTCTCCATATCTTCAAAGCAAAGATCACAGCTGCTAACTCAAGATCATGAGTAGGATAGTTTTGTTCATGAATTTTCAACTGTCGTGATGCATAGGCAATAACTCTATCATTCTGCATAAGGACACAACCAAGTCCTTTCTTTGATGCATCACTATAAATAACGAACCCATCATTCCCCGATGGTAGAGTCAATATAGGAGCATTGACTAATCTTCTCTTCAGTTCTTCGAAACATTCTTCACACTCTTTTGTCCAAACAAATTTAACCCCTTTACGTGTGAGCTTCGTTAATGGGTTAGCCAATCGGGAAAAATTCTGGACGAAACGTCGATAATAACCTGCCAAACCAATAAAACTACGTACCTCAGTTATACTCGTAGGTGCTGGCCATTCTTGGATTGCCTTGGTCTTAGAAGGATCAACAGAGATTCCATCTTTAGAGACAATATGGCCAAGAAAAGAAATCTCCTGAAGCCAGAATTCACACTTGCTAAACTTTCCATATAATTCATGCCTCCTCAGAGTCTTCAAGATAATGCGCAAGTGATTTTCATGATCTTCGTAGGTTTTGGAGTATACCAAGATATCATCAATAAATACCACCACAAATTCATCGAGATACTCCTTGAAAACTCTATTCATCAGATCCATGAATACAGATGGTGCATTAGTCAATCCAAACGGCATTACAGTAAACTCGTAATGCCCATACCTGGTTCGAAATGCTGTTTTCGGAATGTCTTCCTTCTTCACACACAACTGATGGTATCCAGATCGAAGGTCAATCTTTGAAAATTATTGAGCTCCATGCAGTTGGTCAAATAAATCATCAATACGAGGTAGGGGATACTTGTTCTTTATCGTTATAGCATTGATCTCCCTGTAGTCGATACATAACCTCATAGATCCATCTTTCTTTTTAACAAAAAGAACAGGGGCTCCCCATGGAGAAACACTAGGGCGAATAAATCCCTTATTACTCAATTCCTCTAGTTGTTTCTTTAGTTCGACTAATTCTACAGTGGCCATTCTATAAGGGGTCTTCGATATAGGCCTTGATCCAGGAATCAAATCAATGGAAAACTCAACTTCTCGTTCTGGAGGATGCCCAGGTAAATCTTCCGGAAATACATCTACAAATTCTTTCACAACAGGTACATCCTCTATTTGAACATTCCTTTCCTCACCGACAGTTATTTCATTCTCTTCCTCCCCAATAATTGAATTAATTTGAGCTACTGGGGGTGGATCTAAATAAGAATTAGGTGGTGACGATTCTGCTCTAAAAATAAGGTGCTCCTTATCATTATCATCAAGAATCGTAACCTCTTTCTTCTTACAATAAATCTTCGCATCATAGTCTGAAAGCCAGTCCATACCGAGGATTATATCAAACTCAATCATAGGTATGACGATGAGGTCAGCAGATAAAGAAAATTTATGTGCTCTAATGGGGACTGATTCACAAAACTTTGTTGCAATGATACTTCCCTTAGGAGTTTTAACTGACAACTCCCTTATTAAATCAAATTGGAAATATCTAATTTTCTTAGAAAATTGGGAAGATATGAAACAATGTGATGATCCAGAATCAAATAATGCATTTGCTAAACTTGAGGAAACCATTAAATTACCTGCCACCACATCTTTCGGAGCTTCTACCTCAGCAGTAGTGATAGCATAAGCCTGGCCTTGATCCCTTGGCCTTTTCTGAGGTAAGTTATCCTGACGCTTAGGACATGCATTTGCATAATGCCCCATCTCCCTGCAATTGTAGCACTGAACGTTGGTAGCTTCCTTCTTCCCCTTGAAATCATGAGCTTGGTGGCCTTTTTCACCACACTTGTAACAGACTCCCATTCCCTTCAAGCAAGTACCAGGATGTTTCTTCCCGCATTCACCACAAGATGGATATTCAACCTTTCCTTTCTTCCCCTTATTTCCATTCCCAGATTGATCAGCAGGTCTCTTCTTCTCTTGCTTTGCTTTAAAGTCATAAGACTTAGAGAATTCCTTTTCGGTCTTGATAGCACATGAGAAAATGTCTTCGTACGATGAAAAGGATTGTGAGACTAATGCTCGACGGAGAAATGGTTTTAACCCATCAAAGAAACGATCAATCTTACTTCTTGGGTTGCGAATATAATCACCAGCATACCTCGCTAACCTTGTAAAGTTAGCCTCATACTTTGTGACATTCTCATCCTCCTTTTGTCTCAGACTCAGAAATTGTCTTTCTATATCTGCTCGATGGTCGCGAGGAAAGTATTTTTCTAAAAACAGATCTTTGAACTCCCTCCATTCCATATTTGATACTTCATCATCTTCTTTCATATTTTGAATCAATGACCACCATTGATCAGCATCTCCAGTGAGGCGGTAAACTGCCATGATAACTTTTTCCCTTTCACTGCTCCCCAAAGCCTGAAATATTTTCTCTAGGGAAAATATCCATTGCTCAGCTACTAAGGGATTTGTACTCCCATTGAACGTTGGTGGTTGTTGCCTCATGAATCTATCTAACATTGATCCTCCACGCTGTGGATCAGGGTGCTCCATACGGGTAAGGTTATTATTCATAACCTGAGTAAGTTGTCCCAGTATGGTGATTAGCTGATCGGCACCAGTTGCATCACCAGCCCCACTATAATTATCTTGAGCAGGAGGGAAATCCCTACATGGAGTGCGTGCATTGATACGGTTTCCATTTCTTCCACTAGGCGCCATTTCTAAACAATGGCATAAACTAGATCAGTTTATGAATCAAAATACATAATCCCATACTTATAAAACACTTAATATAAATTGAACTATTTATGGATATAATCCATAATCATAAAAAAAATTTCTTTGAGGAAGTATATACTCATAAACCCTTAATAATGATTTGTAAAGAAAATGAGAGTTATCCTAAGCATATCCCCCGGGAGTGTCGTAACCAAGAGTGCAGCAAGGCCCGTTGTCGTGCACCAGTTCCCGTTCGAGTCTAGCTCAAAGCGGTGTTTTCGGGTTTTACCCCTAGGTACATCTGTGCCAGAGCCGCCTCTACCTGCTCGTATCCAGACAGGGATGTATTGCTCGGAAAACTCACAAAATCTCTACAATACCAAAATTCTAGGAAGTTCTTCTATACTAATCCTCAAAGTTCATCTTAGGTCTACGTGCTCTAATCAGAGTTTATCTAAATCTAGTTTCCAAGGTTTGTACTAAACTTCCTCTGATACCAACTGTAACGCCCCGACCCCAGCTACCCAGAGTCGGTGCATTACTTCGTAACATTGGCATGATCACAAGAAAGATCAAATCTCGAAAGACCGATTAGTTTAGTAGCCTTGGAAACACTAGATATATTCATAAGTTTTACATTACATCATAAAATGAAAAACTATTACAACAACATAATGTCTCCATAATCTACACTCATATCCCCACATAATATCCCTGCAGGTCATTCATAACTTACTTCTTCACTACCTGGGAAAAATAAAACATAGAAAAGGGGTGAGCTCAAATGCCCAGTAAGGATAACAATATAGCGGAACATTCAAAATAAGCATAAACATTTAAGGCAATGAATTACTAAAACAAAAGCCTTTTAAAATTGAACTTCAACATAGTATGGAAAAAGTAAAATGAAATAATGCCATTTACTTGTTCACATGAATATTCTACTAATCGAATAATCACATGCAATATCAATAACCACTTTCATAATGTTGGAATGCGTAATGCCAGACTATCATAATCACATAGCAAAGGCCTTGTGCCAAGACTACAAATAAGATTTTGTCAAGGCCTTGTGCCAAGACACTAGTTTGTCTCATGAGACCTACCGATGCATCGAGGAGCTATAGCGGGCTCCACCCGTCACTTATTAAGTCCAATGCATTCCCATATGAAAAGGTTTAAACATAACATAAACATTCGTATTAAAACTAGCATACGAAATGTCAATAATTTCACCATAAACTATGAATGGTATAAAAATAGCACATCCACAGTCAAACATATCACAAAACCTTCAATACAATATATAAGTTTTGTATCATAATAAATCAACTTCAAATAATCTTAAAATCCATCAAAGGATGTTGACATAGATGAAATCAAAATTCTTTTTAAAGAAATATCTCTTTTTATTTTGAAATAATTTAAGATCCATATAAAATAAAACATTTTCCTTGAAAATATTCTTATAAGCTTGTAAGGAAAGCTTTGAAGATTTTATAACGGCGTAAAATAACCGCACCTGCCGTATAAGTTAAAAAAAACATTCTTACCTCAATTCTGTCGAAAAGGTTAAAAAGGACCTTGTTTTGAAAACGACGGAAAGATTCCTTTATAAACCTCTTATAAAAAGTCAAACAAGGGTATAAATGAATTTAACCCATATTCTTGTAAATAGTAAAAAATGTTTTGAAATATATTTTTAAGAAACATGGATGTGGATGATAAAGATATCCCAGTAGATTATTACGTATAAACAACCTCGGATAATGAAGAGATTGTGAAATAACCCTTACCTTGTACTTTTCCTTTGTTGGGGTAGGTTAACCTCCTGTATAATGGTGAAATAATTGTTATTAAATTATACAAGAATCATATACATTAATATGATATCATATATGATCTTTTAATATTGATTTGATAATAATATCTTAGTATTATCGTTGTTTCGGGTGTTAACTTACTTGTTTTCTTTCATATGTTTTGTTACGTAAGACATGTTTGTAAAGGATAGGTTGTATATTATTCATATCCAGAATGATATCAAGTCCTTAAACATCATTTTTAAATCATAAAATGATAATTATACTTTAATGGTTACGATGGAGAATGAATCTCATCGCGTTCGTGGAGACGGTAGTCCGTACGTACGCACGAGCGACAATATCATTCTTTTGATATTAAAATAATATATAAATGGATGGTATATCATATATACAGAATCATTAATATGTTATATTTATTATTTACATGAGTTACACATCATTATTATACCCATCCAAATAATAATATATTGAATAACAATTACACCACGACGTGGAGACGGTAAGCCGTACGTACGCACGTATGGTGACATGTTATTCAAAGGGTGGATAGAATAATGAATATGGTTGTACCATATTTATAATAACATCACAGTATATAAATGATACTGGAGTCATTATTTTAGAATGGTAACAACAAAGGAAGAAGAAGTGGAAGAAGAAATGAACTTGGAAAAGGGGTGGTGAAAACATTACCTCTTCTTCGGGTTCTTCCTTTTGATTTGATCAAAAGGGCTCCTTAGGTTGGCTTTCTGATCAAACTAAGGCCCCTATGTTGTAGTGAGGGATGTTGGGAGAGTATTTGGGCAGAGTTTGGCCGAACCAAAAGGCTTTAGAGGTGTGAAGAAATGAGGAGGAGTGCCCTTTTATAAGAGGGGTGAGGGGCACCTTTGGAAAAGCTAGAAATATTAATTTATAATAAATTCATATTCGGTTTCTAATGGCTCCAAAGTTGACTATTCAAAGGTTAAGGTGGGGATAGGTCTAAAACCACTCAACCAATATAATTTAGACAGGTTTGGGTACTTATATTAACCTTATCTTTAAGTATTAACTCTAAGTTAATTAGTTTCACTTTTACAATGTCTCTTTGTATTTTTATATAATATGGTTAATAAACTTACTATATACATCCAAGCGACCCCCAAGTGGTCCATTAATGATTAACCTATCATAATATAAGTCTCTTGGACGAACCTTAGATTTTTAGGAATTTAATATCAATTAATAATATAATATTTGTTTTAAGAACTCTTTTATGTCAATTTTGACACTATTCAATAGTTGATTTTTTCGAAACTCCTAACAGATTGATTACTTCGAACAAAGTCAATTAAATCAATCCTAATATATCATATTATCATATAAAATTAGTTTAATTCATTAAAAGTTTCATATTATAATTATTTGGGTATTTATAATATCAATTATTTTAATTTTTCACTATTATAGTAATTACTGCATCATCATTGTGTCATAAATAAAATAAATTATTAAATGTCTAAAAATTATAAATAAAATATCATTATGTAGAAAATATTTTTAGCGTTCTAATGAATATTTATAATCTAAAATCCAACATGTATAACCCTATGTAAAAATTGTTCTTCTAAAAGATGTAAGCTTATGCCATTTTTATTTTTATTTTAACTTTATTAATATAATGTGTCCCTACCACATACAAGTGGCTCCAAGGGGTCCCCAAATTGACCCAAGGATGCCCATGGTCGGGTATGTGTACACCAATAAGGTTAGGACACGTTTTAGGGTAATTTAGTATTATTATAATATTATATTTTAACCCTTATTTACCGGATTTACCCTTAACCATGGTAAATAAAATATTTACCGCAGTAATTATTCAAAATGTCTAAAAATAAAAGTTACCCATTTACACAATTTGAACATCCTGATTCCAAATATGGAATCCATTTTCCTAAATTCAAAACACAGAAGTGGCAGAAATTAATTTAAAATTAATTCCCGCTGTCAAAACAAAAAGCGTGTTTTTAAGAGATAATAACTATCAAAAGATTGACACTTGTTTATGTTCGGTTTAATTGTAAAATTATGTCCAATGACCAACATTATATTAAATGGTAAAAATATATTCTAAATATACTTTAAAACCACTCAAATTCATAATTTATCACTATTAATTATTTTGATTAAAAAAGTTGTTTTTTAATTAAAATTTAGTAATTTTCACTATTCATCAAAATATAAAAGTTATCCGAAAAGTACCAAAATTTCACCCTAGGATAATTTCGATATTCCGAATCCAAAAATGAAGTCCATTTTGAAATATAAAATATATATGATTTCAAAAATTAGGTATAACTATTCACAACGGCTAGTTTAATTAGTTGCGGTGTGTGTTAGAACTCGAGGTTGCGTACAACACACGCTATCGCATTATTCGAAGGGAAACGTACCGTGGAAGCTTGGGGTGTTACAATCATTTGTATTTATAAAATACAATCATAACATTAATAGTACAGTTTCCAATGGTCATATTGACCATGGTCATATGACAGTCGAAACCCAATGGAATCATTTTAATTATACTCACTATATTAATTAACAGATATAGTTATGTTGAGTATAAAAATATAATAACACACAAATTTATGAAAAAATTATAATTCAAATGTTCATTTTGTTACATTCTTCCCCCCATATTAAATTTCATCACCGATATTTTAACTCATACCCTCTGAAGAGAAAAGGTGGGGGTACTTCTTTCTCATAGAATCCTCTAGTCACCACATGGCTTCTTCAAATTTTTGGTTCCTGCACAACACCTTAACAAGATTGGTAGTCTTGTTGCATAAAACCTTGTCCCTATGATCCAAGATATCCACCGATTGCCCCTCATAAGAGAGTTCATGTTCCAATTATACCACCTCTTTATTTTTTACATGTAAATAGTAAAGTATGTACTTCCTGAAGAGGGATATGTGGAAGAAATCATGAACTTATGCTTGATTTGGTGGAAGTTCAAGCCGATAGGCCACTGGTCTTACACAATCAAGGATTTCAAAGGGGCCAATGTACCTATGGCTGATCTTCCATTTCTTAACAAACCTCATGAATCTCTTCCAATGTGAAATTCAAATAAATAATGTGTCAGTAATGTCAAACTCCACATCCCTTCAACGGTTGTTGGCATAGATCTTTTGCTGACTCTGAGCAGCCTTAATGTGTTGCTAGATGGAATGAACATTTTCTTTCATCTCTTACACAAGATCAATCCCAAGAATCTTTCTCTCACTAGATTCATCCCAACAAGTACGAGTTCTACATCGCTTCCCATATAGAGCTTCAAAGGGTTCCATTTGAATGCTCGAGTGGAAGTTGTTATTATATGAGAACTCAACTAATGGGTGATGTTAATCCCATCCACCTTTAAATTCCATTGAGAATTTTCCCATCATGTCCTTGATTTTTTTAATAGTCCTTTTAGATTGGCCATCAGATTGGGGAGATAGGCCGTATTGAAATTCAACTGGGTGCATAGAGCATATTGAAGACTTCTCTAAAATTTTGATGTGAAACTTTAATCATGATCTGATATGATAAAAAGTGGAACTCTATTAAACATTACTAATTCCTTCACATAAATCATAGAAATTAGATCAAGAGAGAAATATTCCTGAATAGGGATAAAATGGGCGGTCTTGGAGAGACGGTCCAAAATATACCATATCGCATTATTTCCTTTGGCAGTTCTCAGGAGACCAGTGGAAAATTCCATAGTTTTATTGTCCCATGTCTATACTAGTATGGGTAGAGGTTGCAATTCCCCATTTGGAAGTTGTTGCTCCACCATCACTTGCTGACATACCAGCCACCATGAAGTGTAGTCACCGATCTCTCTTTTCATATTATCCCACTAATAATGATCATGAAGGTCTCAATAAATTTTTGTACTTCTAGGATGTATAGAGAATATAGATCTACGAGCTTCATTCATCATCTCCTTTTATATTTCCCAAACATATGGAACACATAGTCTTGTACAAAATTTCAGCACACCTTCTTGATCAATATTGAACTTAGGAAACATCTCATCCTTCACAACCTCAAACTTATTCTGCAAAAAAGGATAATATTTCTGAGATTTATTGATCATCTCTAGTAATGACAGTTGATATAATGACCTGGAAATTCCGTGTAATTTTTTTAAATAAATGGGATTTTTATGAGTCGAAAAAAATTTATGGCTCTTGATTCTGAGGCCTGGTGTGCCCGAAATCAATTTCTGATGTTTTGTTCGGGTATGTTCAGTAAACGTATGAGGAGGATTTTATAAATTTTGAACTAGTGCTTAGAATTTAAATCTAAGGGAACCGTTAAACTCATAGCACCAGTATTCTCTTAAGAATACTTTCACCTCGACTGTAGTTGGTCGAGAAATAAAGTTAGTTTTTAGAGTTTTTAAGAATAAAATTAAATAAAAATAAGTGTGTAGCTTATTTTTATTTGGCGGTTAGAACCTCAAAGAGGAGGATAGAGGTAGGGACACCACACCATAACCCCCCATGAGAGGTTATGGTGGTGGGGGCCATCCAATGTCTAAACACCTCTTATCAATTAAAGAGGTGGGGACCACATGGGCTTTAAACCCCTTGAACTCTCCATAAGTGGGGGGAACTCTTGAACTTCACTCATAAATGTGTCAATCCACTCAAATTAATTAATGGAACATTAATTAATTATTTTTGAAATATTTTGAGTATTTTTCCCAACAATTAAAAAATGGGTTATCTTAACCCATTATTTTTGGTTGGCATATTCATTTGGTGGAAATTTGGTAGAGGGGTTAGAAGAGCTTGGAGGAACTAATTCTCCCAATGAAGAACACCTCTTCTTCCAACGAAGAACGATCTTCAACCGGGGCAAGAAATGGAAGCACCGTCCTTAAAGAAGCCCGACGTTGTCGTCCTCAACTTCTTTGTCATTTTTTCGACGTCAACGGAATGACTTCCACCTTTACGCAACATTTTCAACGAAAAAAAAATATGAGGTAGGGGATTTTACGTTTGAAATTGTTTCCATCCTTCGACGTACAAATTTTGTTTTGTGTTTTTTTCAATTGTTATCAACATATGGCGGAGGGTGTGGGCCACACGAACATGACCAGACTCCCCTGCGTTTTACCTTGATTTTTTACAATGGTGGCGGCGGAACGACGCCGCTGGAGGAGAGGCGGAGCAACGACGGCCAGCATCCACTACTAGAAATTCAGGCTATAGCCACGGACCTATAGCCACGGTTTTGTAGGTCCGTGGCTATATCCATTATATTGCCACGCTTAAATTTTTCTTTCGTGGCTAAAGCTGTTTCATCGTTTTTTTCTCCTATCTTTTATCGGGCTCCTCCTCCGCAGCCCTCCTCCCCCGATTCGCACACAAGCCTCCTCCCGACCACGTCTCCTCCTCCGCCCTCGCAATTCCTCCTCGCCGCGCCCTCCTCCTCCCCGACGCCTCCTCCTCGCCGCGCCCTCCTCCTCGCCGCGCCCTCCTCGCCGCGCCCTCCTCCTCGCCGCGCCCTCCTCCCCGACGCCTCCTCCTCGCCGCGCCCTCCTCGCCGCGTCCTCCTCCTCGACGGCTCCTCCCCGACGGCTCTCTTCCGACCGAGGTCGACACCCCCATCTCCCTCCCGACACATTTTCCTCATCTGCAGCTGTCTTCCTCGGTAATTTGTTTTTTTTTCTTACAGTTCATCCACCTCTTCGAACCCCCTCCTCCTCCTCCTGTTTGTGATTTCCGTCAGGTGTTCTAGGGTTCTTATCATTCCAGGTGAGGGTATCACAATTATTTGATAAATGGTGTCATTATATCATGAATTAATGATGATTTTTTTTTTGTGATTAGTATGAACCATGATGATTTGCATATCAATTTTACAACATCTAGAGGAGTTGTTTTCCAAACAGCAACACTACACTTCATCAGAAAATAGAATGGTGGCTCAACATATCTGGCTATAGTTCACTCAATTTATATTAGAATTATGCAAACATTTGTTACTTGTATTTTCCACTATTTTGAGATTTTCTCACTGGTGTCATTGTAATTATTTGGAAATCCAAGAATTTAAGAATCTATTTTTGAATTATTTAACCTTTATTGGTTTATATTTTTTATGAACATGGTAAATTCCTATGTTTTGGAATTGCATTCTCATGTTTTTTACCCAGATTTTATGTGAATCTGTCTATGCAGATTCTTATTTTTTTTCTATGTGAACTATCCATGTATTCCATACATGAATTTTCCACTGGTTTGTACCATCATTTTGAATTCCTAGAATTTAGGAATCCATATTGGAATAAGTGTGGGAGGATATTTATATATATTTTATATCTAGTTTACCCCGATCTCAAGGATTTGATGTCATTATGGTGGTAGTGAACATACTTTCCAAGTGTAATAAAGAACCCAAATCCAAAACTAGTTCCTTGGATAGAAAAGTCACATGTTTTCACTATGTTAAACCCATGCACATTAATCCCAAGTGTAGGAAACTCATGTGAGAGTTAGAACACAAAAAACCAACTGACCAGCCTTTTATGGTTGACTAAAGTTATTATGCTATTGAATTCCGGAATATATCCATCCATAAACTCAATCATGAGTGGGTCCTCAACTATGGATATTATTGTAACTTGTGTCTATATATAGAGTCTTTTTTGAATCTATTCAAGAAGTTGGAAGGGTATGCCCTTTTAGGAAATAATAATAGGTGTAGGGTTGAGGGTAGAGACTCTATTCTAATAGAGTAAGATGATCAATCCATCATCCACTTACTTGATGTAAGGTGGGTCCCCAACCTTCAAAAAAATAATATCCTTAGGAGTCCTTGAGCAAAATGGATTTACCTCTAGTTCATATAATATAAATGGATATTGAACATAATTAAATATTGATATAATTAATTTATTATAGTAATATTTCCACCTTCAATTTCAACCAAGAAGAAAACTATTTTCTATGAAATGTCTCTCTCCTTCTCAAAGATAAATAATGATGATTTCTGTTATTAATTTCTTTATGATATGGTTTATATTTTTCGTCATCTACCACTACTCAATGGGGTGCGGGGTAAGGCATAAAAGAAAACTGAGAAAAATCACTAAACAACTCAACCACACTAGAAATTCTCAAGGATTTTAGTATAATGACAACATATCTTTGTAGATATGGTTTATATTTTCCGTCATCTACCACTACTCAATGGGGTGCGGGGTAAGGCATAAAAGAAAACTGAGAAAAATCACTAAACAACTCAACCACACCAGAAATTCCCAAGGATTTTAGTAGAATGACAACAAATCTTTGTAGATATGGGTTATATTTTCAAAATGTCCCTAAATTTCAATAAATCTTTGTAGATTTAATACAGAACATCAGAACCCGTTATGAATTAACCCAAACACTTTTGGGAATTGATTATTATTATCTCTTAGATTTCATATAAACTCTTTTTACTATAATCAGTCCTCATTATTGGAACTTATGTATGACTATTCGTGAATTTTTATAATTTAAAACATTTATGAATTCCCTAAACCATAATTTTAATATATTTGTTATAATTTTTTTATTAACTTGTTATTGATGATTACTTAATATCTTATGAAACGATACATACAATGTTAAGTCATTTTCTAGATTATTTATCTAATGTATGTTTATCTGCCTCAGAATGGATAGATACTGGATGTACAACATTGATCGGATCACTGATGAATTTCAGAAGGAGTTACAATATTTTTTGGACTTTGCATTCAATAATGATTCAAATGGCGGATTGATTCGATGCACGTGTTTTGATTGTGTTGGAAGACCTTGGTTAACTCGTGAGGAAGTGAGTTACCATATCACTAAAAGTGGTTTCCAAAAAAATTATCATGTGTGGTATCACAATGGAGAAAAAGCTCAAGTGTTGAATGTCATCGATTCAGCAGAAAAGATTGGTATGAAAAATCTGATTTCTGATCGGTTTCCTTTTGTTTCTGAAGCTAGCTCCTCATGTAGACCAGTGCAAGAGGAAATGAATACTGGAACACAGTTTTCATCTATTAATCAGGATGATGACGTTGAGAGTGTTAGAAAGTTGATGGAAGATGCAAATACCCCAGTATATCAAGCATGTGGAAAAATGAGCAAACTTGAGTTTTTAATGCGATTATATCATGGGAAAACAATGTATGGATTTAGTAATACTGCAGTCGACTATCTCCTTACATTTATTAAGGATTTACTGCCTGATGATGCATGTATTCCAGAAAATGATTACATGGCATCAAAGTTGGTTAACAAATTTGGATTTTCATCTAGTAAGATTCATTCTTGTCTCAAAGACTGTTGTTTGTTCTGGAAGGAGAATGCAAACTTGAGTCAGTGCAAACAGTGTGGCACATCAAGGTGGAAGACTAATAAAGATGGATCTCAATCATGCATACCACAGAAAGTGATGTGGCACTTCCCTTTAATTCCCAGGATTCAAAAATTTTTTATGTCAGAACAAATGGCAATGAATATGAGATGGCATGCAGATGAAAGAAATAAGGATAACGATGAAATAGTGCATCCTGCAGATGGGTTGGCTTGGAAGAAATTTGATAGGTTACATCCTGATTTTGCAGCCGACCCACGAAATGTTAGATTGGGATTATCCTGTGATGGTTTCAACCCATTTCTCCAAATGCATACTGCACACAGTACTTGGCCTGTTTTCATTCACATTTATAACTTTCCTTCATGGATGTGTATGAAGAAGTCGTGCACTATCCTGAGTATATTGATATCTGGACCCAGTGATCCTGGAAATGATATTGATATATACTTGCAGCCATTAATAGAGGAGTTAAATGAGCTTTGGATTGTTGGTGCACAAGCGTATGATGCATTCAGAAAGGAGTACTTTATGTTTCGTGCAGCTTTATTATGGACGATAAATGATTTCCCTGCCTACGGAATGATGTCTGGTTGGAGTACTAATGGGAAATTATCCTGTCCTATTTGTATGAAAAATACACGTTTCCGAAGAATGAAGTTTCGATGAACTTTCAGCTTCATAGGGCATCGACGTTTTCTACCAATGGACCATCCATACAGGAATAATCGGAGACAGTTCGATAATGCCATCGAGACAGATGAGACACCTCAACGAATGTCAGGGACTGATATTGTTAAAGAACTTGATGATTTGAATTATGTTCTTGGCAAAAGTCAATCAAATATCAGAAAGCGAAAGCATGCTAATTCCAATTCCAACAGCAATTGGAGAAAGAAAAGCATATTCTTTGAGTTGCCGTATTGGTCATCGAATTTATTACGTCATTGTTTGGATGTAATGCATATCGAGAAAAACATTTGTGAGATGTTACTTGCTACTATTTTAAATGTCAAAGGCAAAACAAAAGACGATTTGCGGTGTCGTCGTGATTTGATGGATTGGGGTATAAGAGCAAGACTTCATCCTGAGTTAATTGGTCAAAATAAGTGGAAAGTCCCTGTTGCCTGTTATTCGATGACAAATGTGGAGAAAAAACAATTTCTTCAGGTCTTGGAAAGTTTGAAGGTTCCGGATGGTTATTCAAGTAATATTTCGAAAAGGGTGAATACGCAAGATGTGAAACTCAAATCTCTTAAAACCCATGATTACCATGTCTTGTTACATGAGTTGATTCCCATTGCCATTCGTCATTTACTTTCACATAATGTTAGAGTTGCGGTGATTAAGTTATGTCAATTTTATCGAGATCTTTGTGCCAAAAGATTGAGCAGAAGTGCTGTTCAGAAATTGCAGAGAGATGCACCGATTATTCTTTGCGACTTGGAGAAAATTTTCCCACCGTCTTTTTTCACAATTATGTTACATTTGACTGTGCATCTTCCCACGGAAGTTCTCTTTGGTGGTCCTGTTTCGAGTCGGTGGATGTATCCTACCGAAAGAATGATGTTTACATTGAAATCTTATGTGAGAAATAAATATCATCCTGAAGGTTGTATTGTGAAATGCTATTTAGCACAAGAATGCATGGATTTCTGTTCATCGTACTTGGATAACGTCACTACGAGGTCTAATCGACTAATGAGAACTGAAGATGAGCAATATGATCCCATTGAGCCTGCATTTCCTTCAATGCCCCAAACAGGGGGGATATCTGGATCGTACTCGTTGTGTACTTTAAGCAGGGAAGAGTGGGAAATGGCACATCGCACAGTATTATTCAACTGTAGTGTGCTTGATGATTATATCAAGTAAGTAAACTAATAAATATGTATTTTTTTCATTGTGTGATTTCTTTATATCTTCTGACATTTTAATGCTTGCATATCTGTAGAGAACATTTTGAAATTATAAAAAAGAGACATCGCTCTCTATCTATTAAGAGGAAGGAACTGTTGCACAGCAAAGAATTTGCTGCCTGGTTAAAGTCAAAGGTAATAGATTTCTTTTTCTTCTTCTCATAACATAATCACATGTCTCTGTTTAATATTCTATGTTGGTATCTTTTAGGTTTTAACTCTACCAATGATTGAAGTATCAGATGAAATAAAAGCATTGTCCTTTGGTCCAAACGATGTGGTGCGTGATTGTAAGTCAATGGTTGTCAATGGATATAAATTTGTTATAAATAGTTGTGCAAAAACAATGGCAACACAGCATGACGGTGTCACGATAAGCGCCACAACAGATTGTTATGCGAGTGCATCGGACAGGCAACCTCGATCAGAAAATATATCATATTACGGTGTTGTTGAAAGAATCATTATATTAGATTACTATGCACATGGTCGTGTCGCAATGATGAAATGCAAGTGGTTTGATTCAATGACACGACAAGGAATTCATATTGATAACTGTGGATTTAGAGTGATTGATATGAACCGCCAGCTTCGTACCGATGAACCTTATATTCTTGCGTCACAAGCTAAACAGGTGTTTTATGTAAGTGACCCGTTACAACCACAATTTGGTGTTATTGTTGATGTTATTCCTAGACATATTTTTGACGAAGGCATGGATAACAATGATGTTGTGGATGAACCTGTTGGTATTTATTCGAATGTTGCATTTGATGATACGGATGATGCAATTGTTAGAACAGATTGTGAACCAGAAATTGTCACAGACCCCACATAGCGTTGACACATTTGTAAGTATTTACCTTATATTATCGCAATATTGTATGTGTTTTTTTTAACTTTCATTCATGATATCAAAATAACTAGTATATTTTATACCATTATCGAATATAAAACTATTAATAGCCTCACCAATTTATGTTTAACCACTTCTCTAGTAAATCTTGAACATAGAAAAGTCTTGATATTTTATCAATATAAATATCACACATGAAAATGTATCTCATTGTTTTATGATACAATTGTATTATTTAACATTTTGCATTATTTCTATTTATTTGATAATATTATTTTAAATTTTCAGGTCAAAATGTCTGATTATGATGGTAGTAGAAGGAGTAGAAGAATATTGAGAAACGAACAACGTAGGTCTCCTCCTAGAAACAATGTAAGTACAAATTATGTTTGAATATTATGGTCTTTCATATTATTTATCTTGTTATCGTTCATTTTATTTTATCATCTATGTTATTTTAGACCGCATCGTCGAGGAGACGCTTGGATTATGCCACTGAGGATGATATTGTGGCGGGGGGCACTGATTCTACAGGTCAGCCTACTACTACGCCGCTTGAGACACCAGGAGGCCATCCTCCCATTATGCCACCTCCATATTATCCATACCCACCTTTTCCGTATCCCTTTTTTCCCACTCCCACATCGGATGGTAGTTCTCAGACTCCCATCCCTCAGTTTCCATTCCCACCATCCACTGTACAGGGTACTGTGCCCCCATATATCCCACCGCCATATCCATATCCATATCCACCCTCATCTGTACAGGGTTATCCATCGGGTTTTCTGCCTCCATCAGTACACTTTGCATCTACTATACATAGTACTCCTGTAGATATCTCACCTACCATGGAGGTTGCCCCCCCTCCAGACGCAGCACTTCAGGGGTCAGCAGATCCCCCATCTACTGGTATTTGTTTAAGCATTACTGTTACTGATTAATGATAAATTCATATATATTATTCTCTTTTATTTTGGTTTCATGATTAGCTACAGCCTCTACCAGACGACGAGGCCGCACAAAAATGCGCGAGGTTTGGAATCGGAACACGCAAATCATAGTTGATTACAATGAGGACAATGCTATAATTAATAAAAATGGCACGGAATGTAAAAGTTTTATGGGAACACTTGCTAGACACAGCAATATCATTCCGGTTCAACCGATAAGTTGGAAGGCAGTTGGACAAGAAATAAAGGACAAAGCCTGGGCAGAGATTTGGGTAAGTAATGTTAATCACCTTTTTTATATATATAAATTTATAAAATTTTCTTAACATATATTATGTCCATTGCAGCTTCGATATAATTTTCCCGATGGACAAAATGCAAAGGCTGCAATGATAATGTATTTAGGTGAAATGTGGCGAGCCTACAAGTATGATTTATATCTTGGGTGGAAAAAGAGAGTTGGTACAGAGCTTGAAGAAGTACCAGTGATTCAAGATTGCCCAATATCACAATATAAAGAGATGATCAACTATTGGAAGAGTTCATCGTTTAAGGTGTTTGTTAAATTTATATATATATTCATTTATTTATTTGAAAACGATTTTAAATTACTTGTTTTATTTATGTTAATGAGTTTATATAATTATTTGTTTATAGGAGAAATCAAATAGAAATAAAAAAACAAGAGTGCAATGAAACACATTTATACTCGCGGACACACTTCATTACCAGATCATGAGCAGACGCAGGTAATTTAACATTTAAAATATTTAGCTTTGTTTTGTGTAATTTTTTTAACTTCCAATTTTGATTTATTTCTTTGTTTTTTTCCAGAAAAAGTCATTGAATATTGAGGGTCGCGTTCCTCGCTCAACTTTGTTTTGTACAAGCCGGAAAAAGAAAGATGGTACTGTGCCAAATCCTGACACCGAGAAGGCGATTGTAAGTATATTTCAATTTCTTTGATTTTTAATGAATTTAATTCCTTATATTATTTTATCATTTTAATTTATGTTATATATCAATCACAGAATGCTTTAGAGGCGTTGGCAGAAAAAGAACCTGACAATTTGGGCCCAAACGATCATCTACATCAGGTATTAGGAGATGAGCATCAGGGTAGAGTGCGTTGTCGGCCTGGGAAGAAGATTGTACCATCTCGATACTGGTCTACTAACGTTTCTTCGAGTACCGGTTTCTGGTTTTGTCACAGTGGAACAAATGAATGCCGCAATCAAGAAGCAAGTCAAAAATCAGAACAGGCGATAACTGCAAATATGATTAAGTTTATGTCTGCCCTTTCTTCTACACTTCCACCAGAAGCAGCTGCAACGGTTGATGCCTTTTTGATGTCGATGCGTTCTGCTAATGTAGATTCTTCTGTTGGAGCCGGAGCCGGACCTAGTGCTGGACCCGGTGCTGGTGCCGGTTCGGATGCAGATGTCGATGCCGATGATGATATTGGTGTGTGAGAGGTGGTGATGGTGTTTCTGTAGGAGGTGTGGATGAGGGTTATCATGATTTTGATGATACTGATATTGAGACTCACTTTTGATGTTAATTGTATGTTTGGATTGGTAATGTATGACGAGTTCTATGCATCCAATTACATTGTTTTTTTGATCAATATCATTAATATTTACCATATCTTATTGGGAATGAGAATGACTACTAAACTACGGTTCTCCACTACTACAAATGCCTTTTCTGATTGGTCTCAGCTTTCTTTTAGTAGTGATAATACTATTTCTAAGATGTTCCGTAATATGAAACCTACAATTTCTATCCTTAAGGATTCAATAATACAACCTACTAACAATGACACCTCTCTTGGACTAAAGAATGAAATCAAAATAAAAGATGATGAACCAGTTTCTGCTATCCCAACTCACACTAATACTATTAGCAATCCTGCCAATTATGGGTACGCCGAGACACTAAATAAGCCCTGTAATACTGCTTTTGTGGCACCCAAATCAGTTGAACATGGTACCACAATATCGATACAGGAAACTAAGCCCATGCAGGTTATGAATGTCTCTATAGAGAAAATGCACTGCTGTACAGATCTGGAAAATATCATAAAACATCCCACAGATACTTCACAGGCCAGGTATAACTATTTCACCACCTATAGATAGTGAGCACTGTGCTATAAAATTTGGTAAATATTTCTAATCATAACTCTGTTTCTGATTGTTTTCTTGCAGAATATTGATTTTGATGACGATTAAGATGATTGATTATAATGTCGAAGAGAATGATGGTATGAAAATAATGTATACCATTGCTGTTACAGTTTTTGTAAATGAATTCTAATAACAATTGTTCACTAGATGATGTTGATCTTTACTTATTGCAGATGAGACGTTCTATGATTGATCGTACCCACCAAAGTTATGTACATTGGATGATGCTGATCATTTTTTTATTCTACCACAACCACATTCTCCTCTCGGTATTTCTATTTCACGGGAGTTCTTGTTCTGTATATCTTTCTCAACTTCTGGATGGGTGCCCAAGTTGGCAAAGCTCGTAAAAGGTTCTATTCTTATTTGCTTCTTTCTTCACATTTGCTTAATGTTGCATTATGTGATGTTTTTTGTGCATTTTTCCTCTGTGACTTTCAGGTTCAATGTGCAGTATCCGGCACTCCCTGAGCAGATGCAGGGGACCGAACCCTGTGAATTCTGATCAGCAAGAGGACTTGCACTGTTGCCTGGAGCATGCACCAGCCATGGAAGACCAGACCTATCAAAGGTCTTAACACGTGCCTATCCCTTCATACATAAAGCATCTGAATGACCTTCAAATTTCACAGCCCACAATCTTTACTCCTCTTACAATCACCTTCCATGTGACCAAAGAAGTGGAAGATGAGGCAGAAAAGGTTCTATTCTTATTTGCTTCTTTCTTCACATTAGCTGCTTTATTGTATTTATTACTCTGCTCGATTGTATTATTATCACATGATCATCAGTAGTTGCATTTTTTTGGTGCTCCAACTCTTGTGTATGTAGATTCATATCATATTCTTTCAACTTTTCTACTACCGGGTATGTTATACCTGAATCGTCTGATCATAGGGTGTCTACTTAGCGTACAATTTTATTGGACCATCCGATGATCCTCCATTGCATATTGTATTCTCACAGCGCATATTCTTTCCTCTGATTACAGTGTACTCCATCCGATGATCAATCCGATATTCTCACTCTGCCCATTCGTGTCATTGCACGACCCCTTCCACCTTCATTTCAGCCCGCTGCCACCAGCATTCTAGCCCGCAACAGCCCCCCCCCCACCTTCGAATCAGCCCGCACCATCCCCCCAACACCTGCAACCAGCCCCCTTTCACCCACATTCCAGTCTCCTCCCGCTCCCTTCACTCCTGGTCGGAAGATGCTGCCCCGCGGATGTCGCTGGATCGGGCCAACACGCCGCGGTCACGCCGCGGTCACGCCGCGGTCACGCCGCGGTCACGCCGCGGTCACGCCGCGGTCACGCCGCGGTCACGCCGCGGTCACGCCGCGGTCACGCCGCGGTCACGCCGCGGTCACGCCGCGGTCACGCCGCGGTCACGCCGTGATGTGGCCCTGCTCCAGCCACATCCAGCAGGGGGGAGGTTCAGCCCCACTTGCTCACAGGCGTTTCAGACGACCCATTTTTCAGCAAAGTCATCAGCCCGCTGCCACCAGCATTCCAGCCCACAACAGCCCCCCCACCTTCGAATCAGCCCGCACCATCCCCCCAACACCTGCAACCAGCCCCATTTCACCCACATTCCAGCCTCCTCCCGCTCCCTTCGCTCCTGGTCGGAAGATGCTGCCCCGCGGATGTCGCTGGATCGGGCCAACACGCTGCGGTCACGCCGCGGTCACGCCGCGGTCACGCCGCGGTCACGCCGCGGTCACGCCGTGATGTGGCCCTGCTCCAGCCACATCCAGCAGGGGGGAGGTTCAGCCCCACTTGCTCACAGGCGTTTCAGACGACCCATTTTTCAGCAAAGTCATCAGCCCGCTGCCACCAGCATTCCAGCCCGCAACAGCCCCCCCACCTTCGAATCAGCCCGCACCATCCCCCCAACACCTGCAACCAGCCCCCTTTCACCCACATTCCAGCCTCCTCCCGCTCCCTTCGCTCCTGGTCGGAAGATGCTGCCCCGCGGATGTCGCTGGATCGGGCCAACACGCTGCGGTCACGCCGCGGTCACGCCGCGGTCACGCCGCGGTCACGCCGTGATGTGGCCCTGCTCCAGCCACATCCAACAGGGGGGAGGTTCAGCCCCACTTGCTCACAGGCGTTTCAGACGACCCATTTTTCAGCTAAGTCATCATCACTCTGCAAGCAGATGCTCCTTCCTTTCCTACTTACTCTTTTCTGCAAGGTGTCCTCTGTTATAAGGGCCGGTTGGTGCTGTCTAGTTCGTCCCCATGGGTGCCCATATTGCTGGCTGAGTTCCATTTGTCTCCGTAGTGGGGTCATTCTGGTTTTTGCCGCACGTATAGAAAATTGACTGCCAATTTATATTGGGTCGGGATGAAAATACCGGTTCAACAGTTTGCCAATGGGCCAAATGCAAACGAAATAAATATTCCACACTATATCCGGCTGGCCTGTTGCAGCCGTTGGAAATTCCCCAGCTGGTGTGGTCGGGTCTCTCTATGGATTTTATCACCGGACTACCCTAATCCTGTGGTTGCACTGTGATTCTGGTCATCATTGATCATCTCTCTAAATATGGCCATTTTTTACCCCTAAAACACCCTTACACAGCAAAGAGTGTGGGAGTGTGGGCGAGGTTTTCGTGTGGGAGATTGTCAGTTTGCATAGCATTCCAGCGACCGCAATCCCATTTTTGTAAGCCATTTTTGGATTGAACTGCTCAAACTCCAAGGCACTGACTTAAAACTCAGCTTGACCTACCACCCGCAAACGGATGACCAAACAGAGGTGGTAAATCGCTGCCACGAGACCTACGCTGTTCCATCAGAAATCTAGTTGCCCGCTGTTGCCCATGCACTGCTTGGTCGTGGACTCAAATATTATTTGAGTCGGTCCCAAGACATCATGAAGCAGAAAACTAATACACTGTCGTCACCTTGCCCTCCATGTGGGAGATCCTGTTTCCGTACGCTTTCGGCCTCACAAACAACACTCTTTAACCTGCCAGATTTCTCAGAAACCTGCCCCTCGTTTCTATGGGCCATTTACAGTTCAGCGGAAGATCGGCCTGGTGGCTTGTTAGCTTGATCTTCCTCCCTCAGCCTGGGGGCCTCCTGAGGATTTCTTCTGTTGTTTTCCCTATTTCTTCTATTTTTCTGCTGTAATTTTCGTTCCCATCCTTTAATACAGAATTGCAGCCCTCATTGAGGGCTGGAAGTTTGAGAGGCTTAACAGAATTAGAGTATGACAGTGTGTCAAGTTTGAGAGGCTTAACAGAATTAGAGTATGACAGAAAGAAGCTTCGAGCCGAAAGGCTCTAAAGCCATTTTATTAAAAACAAAAGATGACATAAGAGAGGAGATGGGGCTAGACATTGATAAAACTGCCTTCATAATAAAGCATTTCGTTTTCATAACCCCCTCCCCGACGTCATCATCCCATTCCAAGTTGTAGGTAGATGAGCTATGAGACCTAGTCACCATCGGACGTGCGGTCTGCGCAGGAGGGCTCATTATGCGTTCTTTAAGCGTTGCGCGCGCTTGAGAAACGCGCGTGGGGGGTCCAAACGGGCCGAACGAATTGCGAATGGCCTGAAATCGGACGACATCAAAGGGTGAGTGAATTGTGATGTGGTCTAGCAGACGGCACGTCAATCGGACGTGCCGTGTGCCCGCGGTGACCGGGAACGCCGTTCTGGTGTCATAAACGGCCAAAACGGGCGTCTAACGGTCAAACTCATAGCGGACGACATCAGATTGACCTGAAATCACAGGACAACATTCAAATTATTATTCGCGACGTGCACGCGCAGACGGCACGTCAATCGGACGTGCGGTCTGCGCAGGAGGGCTCATTATGCGTTCTTTAAGCGTTGCGCGCGCTTGAGAAACGCGCGTGGGGGGTCCAAACGGGCCGAACGAATTGCGAATGGCCTGAAATCGGACGACATCAAAGGGTGAGTGAATTGTGATGTGGTCGAGCAGACGGCACGTCAATCGGACGTGCCGTGTGCCCGCGGTGACCGGGAACGTCGTTCTGGTGTCATAAACGGCTAAAACGGGCGTCTAACGGTCAAACTCATAGCGAACGACATCGGATTGACCTGAAATCACAGGACAACATTCAAACTATTATTTGCGACGTGCACGCGCAGACGGCACGTCAATCGGACGTGCGGTCTGCGCAGGAGGGCTCATTATGCGTTCTTTAAGCGTTGCGCGCGCTTGATAAACGCGCGTGGGGGGGTCCAAACGGGCCGAACGAATTCCGAATGGCCTGAAATCGGACGACATCAAAGGGTGAGTGAATTGTGATGTGGTCGAGCAGACGGCACGTCAATCGGACGTGCCGTGTGCCCGCGGTGACCGGGAACGCCGTTCTGGTGTCATAAACGGCCAAAACGGGCGTCTAACGGTCAAACTCATAGCGAACGACATCGGATTGACCTGAAATCACAGGACAACATTCAAATTATTATTCGCGACGTGCACGCGCAGACGGCACGTCAATCGGACGTGCGGTCTGCGCAGGAGGGCTCATTATGCGTTCTTTAAGCGTTGCGCGCGCTTGAGAAACGCGCGTGGGGGGGTCCAAACGGGCCGAACGAATTGCGAATGGCCTGAAATCGGACGACATCAAAGGGTGAGTGAATTGTGATGTGTTCGAGCAGACGGCACGTCAATCGGACGTGCCGTGTGCCCGCGGTGACCGGGAACGCCGTTCTGGTGTCATAAACGGCCAAAACGGGCGTCTAACGGTCAAACTCATAGCGGACGACATCAGATTGACCTGAAATCACAGGACAACATTCAAATTATTATTCGCGGCGTGCACGCGCAGACGGCACGTCAATCGGACGTGCGGTCTGCGCAGGAGGGCTCATTATGCGTTCTTTAAGCGTTGCGCGCGCTTGAGAAAAGCGCGTGGGGGGTCCAAACGGGCCGAACGAATTGCGAATGGCCTGAAATCGGACGACATCAAAGGGTGAGTGAATTGTGATGTGGTCGAGAAGACGGCACGTCAATCGGACGTGCCGTGTGCCCGCGGTGACCGGGAACGCCGTTCTGGTGTCATAAACGGCCAAAACGGGCGTCTAACGGTCAAACTCATAGAGAACGACATCGGATTGACCTGAAATCACAGGACAACATTCAAACTATTATTCGCGACGTGCACGCGCAGACGGCACGTCAATCGGACGTGCGGTCTGCGCAGGAGGGCTCATTATGCGTTCTTTAAGCGTTGCGCGCGCTTGATAAACGCGCGTGGGGGGGTCCAAACGGGCCGAACGAATTCCGAATGGCCTGAAATCGGACGACATCAAAGGGTGAGTGAATTGTGATGTGGTCGAGTAGACGGCACGTCAATCGGACGTGCCGTGTGCCCGCGGTGACCGGGAACGCCGTTTCGGTGTCATAAACGGCCAAAACAGGCGTCTAACGGTCAAACTCATAGCGGACGACATCGGATTGCCCTGAAATCACAGGAAAACAATCCCATTATTATTCGCGACGTGCACGCGCAGACGGCGCGTCAATCAGACGTGCGGTCTGCGCGGTAGGGCTCATTATGCGTTCTTTAAGCGTTGCGCGCGCTTGATAAACGCGCGTGGGGGGGTCCAAACGGGCCGAACGAAGTCCGAATGGCCTGAAATCGGACGAAATAAAAGGGTATGTGAATTGTGATGTGGTCGAGCAGACGGCACGTCAATCGGACGTGCCGTGTGCCCGTGGTGACCGGGAACGCCGTTCCGGTGTCATAAACGGCCAAAACAGGCGTCTAACGGTCAAACTCATAGCGGACGACATCGGATTGCCCTGAAATCACAGGACAACAATCCCATTATTATTCGCGACGTGCACGCGTAGACGGCGTGTCAATCGGACGTGTGGTCTGCGCGGTAGGGCTCATTATGCGTTCTTTAAGCGTTGCGCGCGCTTGATAAACGCCCGGGGTTCTGTGCAGGGGGGTAGGGGGCTGTATGGGGTTTGTCCGGGGGTGCACATGGGGGCTGTCCGGGGTTGCACATGGGGGCTGTCCGGGGGTGCACGGGGGGCTGTCCGGGGGGAATGGGGCTGCATGGGGTCTGTCCGGGGGTGCACATGGGGGCTGTCCGGGGGTGCACGGGGGGCTGTCCGGGGCTGGTCGGGGGGCTGTCCGGGGGTGCACAGGGGGTTGTCCGGGGCTGGCCCGGGGGCTGTCCAGGGGTGCACGGGGGGCTGTTTGGGGGTGCATATGGGGGCTGTCCGGGGGTGCATATGGGGGCTGTCCGGGGGTGCACGGGGGGGCTGTCTGGGGGTGCACGGGGGGGCTGTCCGGGGGTGCACGGGGGGCTGTCCGGGGGTGCACATGGGGGCTGTCCGGGGGTGCACGGGGGGCTGTCCGGGGCTGGTCGTGGGGCTGTCCGGGGGTGCACGGGGGGCTGGCCGGGGCTGGTCGGGGGGGCTGTCCGGGGGTGCACGGGGGGCTGTCCGGGGGTGCACGGGGGGCTGTCCGGGGGTGCACGGGGGGCTGTCCGGGGGTGCACGGACAGGGGGGGTGTCCAGCAGGGGGGGTTGGCAGGGGGACAAGCAGGGGCTGGGGGGGCTGGCAGGGGGAAGGGGGGGTGGCAGGGGGCAAGCAGGGGGCAGGGGGGGCTGGCAGGGGGACAAGCAGGGGGCAGGGGGGGCTGGCAGGGGGACAAGCAGGGGGAAGGGGGGGCTGGCAGGGGGGGCAGGGGGGCTGGCAGGGGGACAAGCAGGGGGCAGGGGGGGCTGGCAGGGGGACAAGCAGGGGGAAGGGGGGGGGGGGCTGGCAGGGGGGGCTGGCAGGGGCAGGGGGGGCTGGCAGGGGCAGGGGGGGCTGGCAGGGGGACAAGCAGGGGGGGTGGCCGGGGGGGGCTGGCAGGGTGACAAGCAGGGGGAAGGGGGGGGGGCTGGCAGGGGGGCAGGGGGGGGGGGGCTGGCAGGAGCAGGGGGGGCTGGCAGGGGGACAAGCAGGGGGCGGCAGGGGGGCTGGCAAGGGGACAAGCAGGGGGGTGGCGGGGGGGGGGGGGGTGGACTAACAGGGGGCAGTGGGGGACTAGCAGGGGGCAGGGGGACTAGCAGGGAGGGTGTCAGGGGGCAGTGGGGACTGGCAGGGGGGGCTGGCAAGGGGACAAGCAGGGGGGTGGCGGGGGGGGACTAGCGGGGGCAGTGGGGGACTAGCAGGGGGCAGGGGGGGAGCTGGCAGGGGGACAAGCAGGGGGCAGGGGGGGCTGGCAGGGGGACAAGCAGGGGGCAGGGGGTTTCCGGGGGTTCTGTGCAGGGGGGATGGGGGCTGCATGGGGTCTGTCCGGGGGTGCACATGGGGGCTGTCCGGGGCTGTCCGGGGGTGCACGGGGGGCTGGCCGGGGCTGGCCGGGGGGGCTGTCCAGGGGTGCACGGGGGGCTGTCCGGGGGTGCATGGGGGGCTGTCCGGGGGTGCACGGGGGGCTGTCCGGGGGTGCACGGACAGGGGGGGTGTCCAGCAGGGGGGGTTGGCAGGGGGACAAGCAGGGCGGGGGGGCTGGCAGGGGGAAGGGGGGGGGGGGGTGGCGGCAGGGGGCAAGCAGGGGGCAGGGGGGTGGCCGGGGGGGCTGGAAGGGGGACAAGCAGGGGGAAGGGGGGGGGGGGGGCTGGCAGGGGGGCAAGCAGGGGGCATGGGGGGGCTGGCAGGAGCAGGGGTGGGGTTGGCAGGGGGACAAGCAGGGGGGGCTTGCAGGGGGACAAGCAGGGGGTGGCTGGGGGGGCTGGCAAGGGGTGCACGGGGGGCTGTCCGGGGGTGCATGGGGGGCTGTCCGGGGGTGCATGGGGGGCTGTCCGGGGGTGCACGGACAGGGGGGGTGTCCAGTAGGGGGGGTTGGCAGGGGGACAAGCAGGGGCGGGGGGGCTGGCAGGGGGAAGGGGGGGGGGGTGGCGGCAGGGGGCAAGCAGGGGGCAGGGGGGTGGCCGGGGGGGGGGGGGGGGGCTGGAAGGGGGACAAGAAGGGGGAAGGGGGGGGGGGGCTGGCAGGGGGGCAAGCAGGGGGCAGGGGGGGGGCTGGCAGGAGCAGGGGTGGGGCTGGCAGGGGGACAAGCAGGGGGGCTTGCAGGGGGACAAGCAGGGGGTGGCTGGGGGGGCTGGCAAGGGGACAAGCGGGGGGGTGGCGGGGGGGGGGGGGGGACTAACAGGGGACAGTGGGGGACTAGCAGGGGGCAGGGGGACTAGCAGGGGGGGTGTCAGGGGGCAGGGGGGACTGGCAGGGGGGTGGCAGGGGGGGCTGGCAAGGGGACAAGAAGGGGGGGTGGCGGGGGGGGGGGGGTACTAGCAGGGGGCAGGGGGGGGACTAGCAGGGGGGAGCTGGCAGGGGGACAAGCAGGGGGCAGGGGGGGCTGGGGGCTGGGGGCTGTCCGGGGGTGCACGGGGGGGCTGTCCGGGGCTGCTCGGGGGGCTGCTCGGGGGTGCACGGGGGGCTGGCTGGGGCTGGCCGGGGGGGCTGTCCAGGGGTGCACGGGGGGCTGTCCGGGGCTGGTCGGGGGGCTGCTCGGGGGGTGCACGGGGGGCTGGCTGGGGCTGGCCGGGGGGGCTGTCCAGGGGTGCACGGGGGGCTGTCCGGGGGTGCACGGGGGGCTGTCCGGGGGTGCACGGGGGGCTGTCCGGGGGTGCACGGGGGGCTGTCCGGGGATACTGGCAGGGGGGACTGGCCGGGGGTGGCATGGGGGTGTCCAGGGTGTGTCCAGGGGGTATTTTTTTTTATGAATTTGGACACCCTATAGCCACGGTTCAAAACCGTGGCTATTGATGTATTGCCGCGGTTTTAAACCGTGGCTATAGACATAATGCCACGGTTTTAAACCGTGGCTATAGATTTTGTCCGGCCTTTAGTATAGCCACGGTTGAAACCATGGCATTAGGTATACAGCCACGGTTTTAACCGTGGCTCTAAACCTATAGCCACGGTTTGAACCGTAGCTATAGAGTTAAAGCCACGGTTTGGAACCGTGGCTATAGGTCTAGGCCTATAGCCACGCCAAACTTGGCCACGGTTCCTCAAACCGTGGCTTTTACCTATAGCCACGGTTTGAGGGCCTATAGCCACGGTTTAGAACCGTGGCTATAGCTCGAATTTCCAGTAGTGATCGGGCCGACTGTGAAGAAAACTGGCAGCTCAAGGCCGCCATGTCACCAGAAGGGTGCGGTACGGTTGTGCCGCGTGGAATAAAGGGACATGGCCAGGGTGGGCCGCATTTAAGGAGAAGGTGCGGCCGACATAGGGCCGGCCGTCGGTGGTGAGGAACAAGCTGGCCGCACGGCCAGCCAAACAAGGCGGGACACTCCGGGGTCCCGCGGGCTACCGAACCAGCGCCTAGCGCCGGTTCTATTTGGGTGATAGGGGTCACGGAACCCACTCCCCCCTGCCCCCACACATGGCTAGGGCAGGCCCCGCAGGGGGCCACTAGCTGCTGGCCAGCCGGGGCACGCGGGCTTCCAGCCAGGACATGCGGGCCGCAAGGTCCGACCCAAAGCGGGTCGGACCCAGCGTGGGTCGGGCCACCCCTCTGTCCAGGACGCCCCCTAGGGCTGGGCCGCCCCCTCGGGCCGGGCCTCCCCCTCGGGCTGGGCCGCCCCCTTGGTTTGGGACGCCCCCTCGAGTTGGACCTCCCTCGGGCCGGGTCAGACCCCAGTCCGAACCCGTTTGACCCGAATACACCTCTTCGCCCATAACATGGGCTACCGGTGTTCGATCAACAAACCATCTACGGTGATGGAAATCATGTAAAGAGAAGGTTCTTTTGGAATACCCCACATGAGTTTTGGACATAGTTGGGGGTATGGTCGGGTTGGTTTGAACCTAAATTCCAACCGGGGCCCCGGGACGAAAATGCCAATAAGTCATAGACCAGCCGTCTGATTGATGCACTGTCTATTGTGTTGAGACCCCTATGATGAGGTAGAACTTTGAGATAATTCTACATGGGACTTCATGAATGTTGGAGTATCCACCAGTATCTCGTGGATCAGATCCTTCCAGAGGCGAGCAGATAGAGTACGGAGACCTAGTAGCTGGCTAAGACCTGATGACTGCCTGACCGATTCGACTTGGAGTGACTCGACTGGCCCAGTAGGGAGTGTCTCTATGTGACGTGGCAGACCAATGGTGGGGAGTTCCTCTGTGTGAACACGGAAGATCCATGGTACTCGACAGGAGTAGTACCTCAGTAGGCTACGAGGGGGAGCACCTATGTGTGAGTGCGACAGACCCATGGTGGGGAGCACCTCTATATGACACAACAGACCCATGGTACTTGACAGGAGGAGTACCTTAGCAGTCTAAGGTTAGTGGTAAGCACCTCTGTGTGACGCTTCCGGCCCACTGTACTTGATTGAGGAGTACACCATCATCCGAGGTTCCGACAGTGTGACTGGGGTTGTTACTTGATACTACCCCCTAGAATAAAATTCTGGATTGAGCTATGTCAATGACTTTTGTGTTTTTCTCATGATTTAGATGGGTTACTAGATAACTTAGGTATATTTATGGGCATATACCTAAGTAAAGGTTATCTGTTGATTTCATACATTGTGGTTTATCATTGTTGGATTTTGTGAGACCTTGAGGGTCTCAGGGACCCTACTAAGTATCGTTATACTCACCCCTGCACGGGCTATGCACACACCTCATTGTGTTGGTTATAGACGAAGGCCAACACTGACTGATGTAGAGAGTAGTAGGGCTCAATAGTAATCGGAGGTGGACCACTCGGCGTGACGGTACACAGAGCGGGCATATATACGTGGAGTGCTGAGGAGTCCATCTATACCTACCCTTCAGGTAGGAACCCCAGAGGACAACCCAGTAGAGGCTTTACTTTTCTTCAGTTTTACCTGCATTTCAGTTGTACTTGTACTTTCATGTTGGGCTTGTATTTTCATCCCCTTTACTTTTCATCACTCTTTTGTATAAAACTTTGATTACTGTTTTACTTCCATCATGTACTCTATTGAGTGTGTTTTAGTTTATAAAGGAAATTCCTTCCTAGTTTAGGGATTTACGCCTTTGGTTCTAGTCACCAGTCCCTGGCCTATGGAAGGCGTGTTTGGGGTAGTCATGATACGGCCCCCGAGGGATGAGTCGTAAAAAATTGGTATCAGAGTAGTTGGTTCTACTGCAGAACTTAGGATTCTAATCATTCTTTTCTATGAAGCAATATTGTTAAGGGTACTAAGTGTGGTTTTCAATTTAGGGTTTCGAGTGTTGGTACGGGCGACTGACATATAAATACACCAGGACGCTTACTAATAATTTCAAACTTAGTGCAAGGAAACACTGATTGTGTGTGTGTATTTAAAAGTTTTATTAAGTCAGCTCAACTAGGTCATCTCACCAGGTATAATCTTTTGATGGTGTTGCTTATGTTTTTTTTTTCAGGATGCCTCCCCACAGAGCCCCAAGAGTTATACGCTTTGACAGCCCACTAAGAAACGAGGCCTTGGTGCAGGGCCCTTTAACAGCAGAGATACCAGCGGTACCACTTCCCTTTGGTCCACCAATTCCACCAACCCCTGCAGTAGACGATGCACTCTGCTTGAGCGGATTGCATGAGTTCCATGGACAGTGGCCAACCAGGTTCCATGGAGAGACAGAACCACATGCAGCTGAGGATTAGCTGGAGGCTGTGGTGAGAGTCTTTAGTCTAGTAGATAAAACAACAGACTTCAAGGTGATCTTTTTGACAGCCTCCTTTAGGCAGCATTAGGATGATGGTGGATCCTGATGCTCCAGGTGCATGATGAGGTAGCACTTCTCTGGGTAGACTTTGAGAGCCTATTCAGGGCGGAGTTTGTTCCAGCAACCCTACGTGCTGTAAAGATACATGAGCTACTACATCTACAGCAGGGTAGCATGACTTTAGATCATTACTCAGTGAGGTTCACCTATCTCTCTCACTACCCCCACAGATATGGTGTGGGACCCATTATTCAGGGGTTGGACCTTTGAGTAGGGGATTAGGCGAAAGATCAGGGCATCGATGATCTCCCTTAGCATCTTTATGCAGTTGGGGTTGTTAGATAGATCCCTCCTAGTAGAGAGTTTCCCTATTGAGAATTCACCAGCAGCGAGACCCACTACAAGTCAACATGAAACAGAGACTTCTACAGTAGGTAGTAGATAGATGAAACAGAGGTCCAAGAGGACCAGACCCATAGGTGGGCGATTTCAAGACTAAGGATCTGTTGTGCGGGGCACCCAGGGAAGTGACTTACCTGCCAAGAGTAGGCAGTGTTACTCATGCATCGGCCAGGGTAACTTGGCTCATAACTGTCCGACCCTCCATTCAGATGATCACCATACAGTTGAGGGACCTCCTAGGAAGAGGCAGAAGTTTGATCAAGGCGATCTGAAGGGCGCAGGTGGACGTGGCAGAGGAGCTGGTCAAGTAGCTGGTGGTGGATGACGTTACAAGGTGCTATCGCCGCCACCACCAGGAGGACCACCCCAACCACAAGGAGCTAGTGGAAAGGGGATAGCTCAGCTTCAGGCAGCTGAGGCATATGACCATGGATCTCCGAAGATTATTTGAGGTATGATCTATGTCTACTCCACCTTAGTTGTAGTTATTATAGACACTTGGTCCAGTCATTCTTTCATTTCCACTGGCCTCGTTCTCAGCTCGAAGATTCTGGCGGAGTCTTTGGCTTGATACATACGGCTAGAGACTCCAACAGGAGAAGACACTACAATTACACATTGGTTCCGGTAGTGTGAGCTTACTATAGGAGGTAATAGATTCGATTGGGATCTCCTTGTAGCGGGATCGAGGCCTTACGACGTCATCTTGGGTATGAACTGGTTATCTACAGTCTATGGTCAGATTGACTGTATTAGGTGAAAAGTGCAGTGTGTCCACACGGATGGGACCAAGTTCACTTTCACTGGTGAGAAGGGAACCTTTGTAGCATAGGAAGGACTTACTTAGAGGTGGGTGCAACTGATCACTCATAAGTTGTCCTGCCTTACCCTCGGTGCAGTAGATGTGGAGAGTCCGAGTTATCCTTTAGTGGTGGACCATTATGTAAATGTTTTCCCTGAATATGTTACAGGACTATCTCTTCATAGAGAGGTGTACTTCTACATTGACCTGTACCCTGGGATGACACCTATATCTACTATAGTATATCAGATGGCTCCAACTAAGCTTCTTGAGCTGTATGTATAGCTGGAGGACTTACAGGGGAAGGGATTCATCCGGCCTAGGGTTTCTCCCTCAGAAGCCCTGATTCTGTTCGCCAAGAAGGAAAATGGGATCATGAGGCTCTGTGTCGACTACCATCACCTGAACCAGGTGAATGTGAAGAACAAGTACCCACTACTGAGGATTGAAGACCTCATTGATAATATCAAGAGAGAACGGTGGTTCTCAAAGATAGACCATTGATCCAGCTATCACTAGCTTAGAGTTTGAGATGAGGATGTGCAGAAGATGGATTTCAGGTGTTGGTACAGCCACTACGAGTTCTTGGTTATGCCTTTTGGCATAACCAACGCTCCAGCAGTGTTCATTAGTCTGATGAACATGATCTTCTGGCCTTACCTCGATCGCTTTGTCGTGGTCTTCATCGACGACATTCTGATCTAATCGACTACTGAGTAGGAGCATACCTACCATTTTTAGGTAGTAATGGACACACTCTGAGAGCACTATATCTATGGTAAACTCTCGAAGTGTCAGTTTTGGATTCGAGAGGTTCACTTTTTGGGTATGTCATCTTAGAGGTTGGATTTTCAGTAGATCCAATGAAGATTGAGGCATTACTTTCTTGGGAGCTTCCAGAGAGTGTGATGGAGGTACGGAGTTTCCTAGGCTTGGCTGGATACAACTAGAGATTTGCTCCAGACTTCTCCAGAGTTTCAGGACCACTATCAACCTTGAAGAAGAAGGGGAAACACTTCATGTGGTCGAAGTGGTTCCAGCAGAGCTTTCAGGAGATGAGGCAGAGGCTGACTAGTGCCTCTATCATGAGGATTCTAGAGGAGGGTGTAGGGTACGTAGTTTACTATGATGCATCAAGGACTAGACTTGGGTGTCCTGATGCAGGAGTGAGCAGTGATCATATATGGTTCTCGGCAGCTAAGAAAACAAGAGTAGAACTACACTACCCATGACCTGGAGTTAGAAGAAGTGGTCTTTTCCTTAAAGATGTGGCAACTCTATCTTATGGATGAACATTTTACCGTGTACTTTGATCACAAGAGTCTCAAGTCTATCTTCTCTCAGAAGGTCATGAACCTGAGACAGCGATGTTGGCTTGAGTTCCTCTAGGACAATGACTTTGAGATAGTCTATAAACCTTGGAAGGAGAACGTAGTTGTAGATACTCTCAGTAGGAGATCTGGTAAACAACTGCTAAGAGAGGCAACATAGAAGATGGCTATCATACATATATCCTTTTGTGGATAGAGATGGAGAAACCTTCCTTCAGTATCTTACGGTCACTCCCACACTTCTTCAGTGAGGTAGGGAAGCACAACATGGGGACACTGACTGCGAGACATGACGTGCCCAGATATCCATAGGGCAGGCACCTGATGGATTTTCTGAAGGTGGGGAGCACATCATCCTCTTCAGAGGACGTACTGTGGTACCAGTAGCACTTTAGGAGTAAGTGTTGAGGGAGTTTTACAATCCCCTCTAGTAGTACATCCAGGTGTGGTGAAGATGTATTCGGACCTCATATGACAGCACTGGAGGACAAGTATGAAGAAGGAAGTAGTTGAGTTTTTCTCACGATGCCTCACTTATCAACAAGTGAAGGCAGAGCACCAGGTACTAGTAGGCTTGGTTCAGCCCTTAGAGGTCCCAGAGTGGAAGTGGAATGGGATATCCATGGACTTCGTGATGGGTCTTCCACGTAGATCTAGGAGTCATGATTCGATATGGGTGATCATTGACCGAATCACCAAGTCATCCCACTTCCTACCAATTAGAGAGCAGAGCTCAGTAGAGAGCATGAGACATCTCTATGTGCAGGATATTGTGAGTTTACAAGGAGTACCTTATTCTATTGTCTCTGATAATGATGAAAAGTTTACTTCCCTACTATGGAAGGGGTTTCAGGAGGCTTTAGGGACATAGCTTTGTTTGAGCACTGCCTTCCATCCTCAAACAAATGGACATAATGAGCATACCATCTAGAACCTAGAGGACATGCTCCGTGCTTATGTCCTCAACTTTGGTCGAAGCTAGGAGGATCACTTACCATTGGTAGTGTTTTCCTACAACAACATATATCACTCCACAATCGGTATGGAACCTTTTGAGGCCTTGTATAATCGACCTTGCAGATTGCCACTATACTGGACAGACCCAGGGGAGTCAGCATTGGTGGTACTGGAGATGGTACGCGCTACTATAGAGAAGGTGAAAATCATCCAAGAGCAGATGAATACTGCACAGAGCAGACAGAAGTCGTATGTTGATAGGAGGAGGAGACCTCTGGAGTTCGATTATGGTGACCACATCTTCCTATGGGTCTCACCTTGATGAGGAATATGGATATTTGGCCGAGGTGGAAAGTTATCTCCATGATTCATCGGACCTTTATAGGTCCTCAGTAGAGTAGTTGAGGTGTCTTATTGCTTATCTCTTCCACTTCAGTTGCACCGGGTTCACAACGTCTTCCACATATCTCAGCTGAGGATATATGTGCACGACCCATTCCACATCATCAACTATGGAGATCTAGACATCAACGATGGGGCGAAATTCATGGAGGTTCCAGTGGAAATTGAGCATCAACAAGAGTGGGTCCTACATGGATGGTCGATACCACTGGTACACGTTCTCTGGCAGCATGGGAACCTCCAAGAGAGAACATTGGAGCGGGAGGCTCACATGCATGCTCAGTACCCCCATTTTTTCTCTTTGTTTGAGTTGTAGATTATGAGGACGTAAAGCCCTGAGGTGGGGAGAATATAAAGACCCAAAAATTATATGGAATTTCTTTTAAATACTTGGGATTTTTACGAGTCCATGAAAATTTATGTTGCTTGATTCCTAGACCTGGTGTTCCCGGAATAAATTTTTGAAGTTTTTTTGGGTATGTTCAGTAAACGTATGAGTGGGATTTTATAAATTTTGAACCGGTTCTCAAAATTGAAATCTGAGGGCACCATTGAACTCACAGCGTTAGTATTCGTTTAAGGAGACTTTCACCTCGATGGAATTTGATCGATAATGAATGTTAGTTTTTAGAGTTTTTAAGAATAAAATTAAATTTAAATAAGTGTCTAGGTTATTTTTATTTGGTGGTTAAAACATAAAAGAGGAGGATAGAGGTGGGTCCACCACACCATAATCTCCCATGAAAGGTTATGGTGGTGGGGACCACCCAAGGTCTAAACACCTCTTATCAATTAAAGAGGTGGGGACCACACGGGCTTTAAACCCCTTGAACTCTCTATAAGTGGTGGAAACTCTTGAACTTCCCTCATAAATGTGCCAATCCACTCAAATTAATTAATGGAACATTAATTAATTATTTTTGAAATATTTTGAATATTTCGGCCAACAATTAAATAATGGGTTAGCTTAACCAATTATTTTTTTTGGCATATTCATTTTGTGGAGCTTTGGGAGAGGGGTTGGAAGAGCTTGGAGGAACTAATTATTCCAACGAAGAACGCATCTTCCGCCAATAAAGAACAATCATAAATCAGGGCAAGAAAGGGAAGTGTCGTCCTTGAAGAACGCCGACGATGTCATCCTCGACTTCTTCATCTTCTTTCCAAATTCAATAGAATGACTTCCTCCTTTCCCCAACTTCATCAACGAACAACAATACGAGGTAGGGGATTTTACATTTGAAATTTTTTCCATCCTTCAACATACAAAACTTGGTTTGTGTTTTTCAAATTGTTATCGCCATAAGGCAGAGGGTGCGTCCCACACGAACAAGGCCTAAACCCCCTCCGTTTTCCCATGTTAATGACGGTGGTGGAGGAACGACACTGCAGGAGGAGAGGCAGAGAAACAGCGGCCGACGTCGGGTAGGCCCTAAAACAAACCGGCGGCGCAAGGCTGTCAGGTCACCAGAAGGATGTGACACAGTCATTCCACGCCGATGAAAGGGTCGCGACCAGGCTGGGCCATAGAGGAAGGGTGTGACATTGTCGCACCGCACAGAAGAGGAGAGCCACAGCCAGGTCGGGTCGTGGTGGAGGAGCCGGAGCAGCCGGTGTCGGGCCGACTGCCGGTGGTTCGGAGCCGGCTGGCCACTCAGTCAGCCGAACAAGGTGGGACCCTCCCCGGTCTTGTGGGCTACATAATCGGAACCTTGAGCCAGTTTCATTCGAGTGACATGGGGCGCAACACCCCCCCCCCCCCATCCCACCCCACACGTGGCGAGGGCGGGCCCTGCTAGGCACCGCCAGCCGCTAGCCAGCTAGGCCACGCGGCCCGTCGGGCCAGACCCAGCGCGGGCCGGACCCAACGTGGATTGTGCCAACCTCGGGCCGGTCTGCCCCCTCGGGATGGGTCAGAACCGCGGTCCGGGTCAATCCTGCGGACCGGGTGGGACACACGGACCGATCCGAACCCCAGTCTGAACCCATTTTAGCCAAATAAACCTTTTCACCCATTACATGGGATATGAGTGTTCGATTGACGAACCTTCTGTAGCGATGGAAAGCTTGGAATGAGAAAGTTATTTTGGAATACCCCACTTGATTTTTGGACATAGTTGTCATATGGTCGGGTTGGTTTGAACCGAAAATCCAACCGTGCCCCCGGGATGAATATGACAACAACTCACAGACCGAGCATCTGATTGATGCACCGTTTATTGCGTTGAGACCCCTATGATGAGGCAGACCCTTGAGATACTTCTACATGAGACTTCATGAAAGTTGGAGTATTGACCAATAGCTCGGGGAGCAGATCCTTCCAGAGGCGAGCAGACAGAGTACAAAGACCCAGTAGCTGGCTGAGACCTGATGACTGCTTGACCGATTAAACACGTAGTGACTCAACTAGCCCAGTAGTAATGCCACTGTGTGACGTGATAGACCCATGGTTGGGAGAGCCTCTGTGTGATCATGACAGACCCACGGTACTTGACAGGAGGAGTACCTTAGTAGGATACGAGGGGGGGGTGCCTTTGTGTGAGCATGACAGACTCGTAGTGAGGAGCGCCTCTGTGTGACATAGCAGACCCATGGTACTCGATAGGAGGAGTACCACAGCAGTCCAAGGATAGTGGGAAGCATCTATGTGTGATGCAGAAGTCCCACTGTACTCGATAGAGGAGGATTACACCATCAGTTGAGGTTCCAACAGTGTGACTGGGGTTGTTACTTGATACAATCCCCTAGAATAAAATATTAGTTTGAGCTGAGTCAATGAATTTTTTGTTTTATTCATGATTGAGATGGGTTACTAGATAACTTAGTTATATATATGGATGTATACCTAAGTAATGTTTATCCGTTGATTTCATACTTTGTGTTTTATCCTTATTGGATTTTGTGGGACCGCGAGAGCCTCAGGGACCCTAATGAGTATTGTTATACTCACCCCTGCACGGGCTATGCCCACAACACATTGTATTGGTTGCATACGACGAACAGAACTGACTGAGGTAGAGAGTAGCAGGACTAGATGGTACCCAGAGGTGGACCACTCGGTGTAATGGTACACAGAGCAGATGGATGGACGTGGAGTGCTGAGGAGGGTATCTATACCTACCCTTTAGGAAGGAAACCTAGAGGATGACCCAGTAGATGCTTTAATTTTCTTCAGTTGAACTTTCGTTTTGATTGTACTTTTACTTTCCTGTAGGTCTTGTATTTACGACCCCTTTACTTTTCATCACTCTTTTGTATACGGCTTTTTTTAGTGTTTTACTTCCAACACGTACTCTATTGTGTGTGTTTTAGTTTATAAAGGCAATGCCTTCCCAGTTTAGGGATTTACACAATTGGTGCTAGTCACTAGCCCCTGGCCTATGGAATGTGGGCTTGGGGTAGTCACTATACGGGCCCCGGGGGACGGGTCGTGATAGTTGAGAAATCATTTTGGTTGGGGTTGATGATGTCCCTTACCTTATAATTCCCTTATCTAGCATTACAAGGTCATTGATCAAAGGATCTCTTTGAATCCCCATCATGGATAGAACAACTCGGTCTTTTGTACTTAATGCATCATCAACTTTGTTTGCTCTTCCGAAATGATAATGAATTGAACAATAAAAGTCATTAAGAAGTTACAACCATCTCATTTGTGTCATGTTTAATACCTTTTATGTGAATGTATAATTCAATCTTTTATGGTATGTTCATATATCACATTTCTCCCCATAAATATGATGCCTCTCTATCTTCAAAGAAAAAAAATGAACTCTCTCATCTCTAGATCATGCGTAGGATAGTTCTGCTCATGAGACATCAACTATCGATATGAATAAGAAATGACTTTTTATTTTTCACGAGGATACACCCAAGTCCTTTCATAGATGAATTTCCAAAAATAAATAATCCTTCTCCACTTGAGGGTAGAGTTAATATGGGTGTAGTATCCAATCTCTTCTTCAACTCTTAGAAACATTCCTCACACTCCTTTGTCCAAATAAACTTGACCACTTTTCAATTTAACTTTTTTAATGTATTATAAAGTCATGAAACGTTTTTCAAAGACCTCTTATAATAAACCACTAATAAAAGGAAACTAAAAATCATAGTTCTTGTTGTAGTCTGAGGCCACTCCTCTTCAACCATTTTCATTGTAGGGTCAACTGTGATTCCTTCATCGGTTACAATGTTCCCCAAGAAAGAAACTTATTATAACAAAAATTCACATTTTATAAACATTCCAAAAACCATTTCCTTCCATAGATTTTGAAAACAAAACCCTATGCTCCTCAATAATTTTGGAATATATCATAATATCATCAATAAAAACTACCAAAACGTTATCAAGGTAGTCCTTAAAGACTATTCATAAATTCCATAAAAATTGCAGCTGCATTAGTTAGTCCAAAGGGCATAACAACAATCTCATAATTCCCTTATCTTGATCGGAAGCTAGTTTTTAGAATATCTTATTTCATTACCCTCAATTGATGATAACCAGATCGAAGTTCAATCCTATAGAAGAGTTGAGCCGCATGATGTTGTTCAAATAAGTAATCAAATCTTGGAAAAGGGTATTTGTTATTTACTATGATCTTGTTGATTTATCTATTATCAAATCATAGCAGTGTTGATCCAACCTTCTTCTTCACAAAGAGAACAGGTGCACCCCAAGGAGACACACTTAGTCGAATAAGCCCCTACTTCAAAAGATCTTGTAGAAGTTTCTTTAATTCCTCTATCTCTACATTTTCCATCATATATGGGGTATTTGAAATCAGATGAGATCATGGTATGAGTTCAATGGGTAACTCTACCTCTATTTATGTGGGAGGACCAGGAAACTCCTCAAGAAATACATCAATGTATCCCTAGATGATAGGGACATTTTCTATCATTATACTATCATTTCCTTATTCTTCATCACTAATCAACTCCCTAATGAAGGATATTGGAGGTTCCTCTATACAAATATCATGTAGATATATCTCTCCTTGGAAGATAACCATTGGTTTCCCTTTCAAGACTACTGATATTTCCTTGATTCTGCATTTGATCTTAGAATTATACATTGAGTGTCAGTCTATCCCTAGTATAAAGTCAAGTTCCAGCATGGGAATGATTACTATATTTGCGATAATATTGTGCTCACTAATGAAAATACTTGAGTTTCAAAACACTGATGATGCTCGGATAATCCAAAAATGTGTCTGGAATGATAACTCCACTTTTCTAAAAATAGGGGTTGATTCTAATTTCTTTACAAACATGGAGGATAAAAAGGAATTAGTAGAACCAGAATAAAAAAATTGCATGATGCCTTTTAGAAAACAACGAGATTACCTACCACCACATCATTCTAAACTTCTACATTAGCTTTCGTGATTGAAAAAGCATGAACTTTTTTCCTTTTCCTTTATTAAGGATGATGGTGGTTCCCCTCCACTACCATCAGATTGGAACGGTGATTGTAAAAGTGACCATGTTTTTCACACTTGTAGAATCAAACATCAGGTAGGGCCTACACCATTTCCCTCTATCGTTAGTGTTTGGGAGTTGAGGCTTCACCTCACTACAACAATTCTGTGTGATATGGCCATCTTTTCACACATGTAGAACTTCCCACTCCCGAGAAAGTAGATCCATAAATGCTTCTTCCAACATGTATTACACATTGGACATTGCACTTGTTTTCCTCCTCTTCCATGATCAAGGTTACTCCTTAATCTTGGATCCATTGATCTATTATGTTCGTTGGATTTATGAGACCATTGCATCTCACCGAACTCCAGTTCTACTTTCATTGCACTATGTATGATCTCTTCATAGTTTTCATCGTCTCAGTTGTCCATATTCTTCTGTAGATGAGGACTTAATCCACCAAATAATCTATCAACCTTCCCATTTTGATCCATGAAAAAGCTGGAGATGTAATATTAAATACTTGTGATGTTAATTTCATATCTTACCACAGATTCATTCTTCTTCTGCTTCAGCTTGAGAAACACCTTCACTTTGGTTCTCATAGAACAAGGGAAATACATATAAAATAATATCCCTTTTAACTCTTCCCACTAAAAAGATTCAACCTCCACTCTTAGCCTCACATTTTTAATCATTTCCCACCACTAGTCATCTTATCCCTCTAAGTTATAAATAACCAAGGTGACCTTCACTTGTTCCGAATAACAGGGCATAGAAAATATCTTCTCGATAGAGCTAATCCACTGCTCCACAATCAATGGGTTGGTAGATCCCCTAAAGGTTTGTGGTCATTAACGCATAAAGTACTAAAAAAATGTATTTCCCTTTGCAGTGAGATTGGTCTCTCATCACGATTCATATTATTTCCAATAACATGAGTCATTTGGTTTATCATTCTCATGAATATTTCTATTCCGGCTTCCATTGGAGGATCGTAAGTGGGTGGTCTATTATGGTCACCATTTGAACAATTCCTCATATTTCCTTCCATTTTCTAAAATAATAAAACCTTAGTTCGATGATTATTTCATTTATGAATCTTTTAACTATAAATGATTTTATATATTAAAAACTTCATGGTTAAACAATTAAATATCTCTATAATTCATTCATAAGGAATCATAAAAAGCTTGTGATTAAAAAAACCATATCCCCAGGGAGTGTCAAAATAGGAGTGATGTAAGTCACGTTGTCATGTACCATGATACCCTAGGTCATGCACGAAACTCCATGTTGGATTTTTCAATCCTAGGTACATCTATTCCAGAGCCACATCCACTTGTTTGTATCCAGATGAGGATTTATTTGTTAGAAAACCACATACTTAATATTTCACCAAAATACTAGGATGTTTTCCTATATTTATACTTTTATATAGAATTATTCCTAATTTTTTCATATCCTAATTTCCACAAATAACTAAACTATCCTTTGATACCAACTATGGAATCCCTCCTTTTTATTACATTACTTTTCATTGTATTTTACAAACAAGTGATCTTTAAAGTCTAGTGTCTTGGATATCATGAACATGATACTTGAAAACATAAAACATTCTTCTAAAAACATGTAAATATTCCCTATAGGTTAATACTAAGTAAATTTACTACATCTCATAACCTAGAGACATACATCAAAGGAAAGGGTGAGAAGAATTCCCAATAAGGAAAAGAAGTGAAACATATTACATGTGAACTTGAGCTATATCAAAAAGAACATGACAGATATCATAAAAGAAATGATAAAAATGAATATCATAATAAGAATAACATGAATAAAAAAATCAAAATTTGTCTAGAACATTTTATTTAGACATTCATGAACATAACACCAACATCTATCCTCAAGGTGTCATAAAAATTACCAAGGTTATTCACCAAGGTTTCGTGAAACTTGTCATCTCTAAAGATTAAATTCTTTACCCAAACCATTGGAGTGCTATCAAGTAACAACCTTAATATGTATTTATGTTAATTTTATCCACAGATCATAATCATATATATCATAAATAATCCAAATAAAATAGAATAAATGAGTTTCATATCCAAAATGTGATGTTTTAGAAAAGTGCTTAAAAACACGATCATTATGTCAATTATAACCCACAGAAAGGTATTCGAGGTTTTATATAAGTCAATTATAGAATAAAATATATAATTTATATGTATTTATGAGTACCACTAGAGAAGAAATAGGTTTGGGTATTCACATATATAAAAAAATAGAATATATTGAGAAAAAGAGAGAGAGTTTTGAGAGGAAACTTTTGCAGCATAACTGTTATATAACATAGTTTTAGAAAACATTAAAATGGGGGGGGGGGACATAGGATAGACCCTCATAAATAACTCATAATACAATATATGGACAGAATAAAAGGTGAATAAGATCATGGTATGGATATTTGAATTACATACCACATGAAAAATAAAACTTGAAATAAAAGAGAAGATACGTTTTCTTTTACAAAAATTCGGCAGCCTAACTGCATCACCTAAAAATTATGAAAATTAGTTGATGAGAGTAAAAAGGGTCTCTAATCATTTTTAAATAAAATGGAAAACAATAAGGATATAGAATAACATGCCCCAACATTAACAAATAGAAACTAGAATACATAACATAATGGAAGTCATGACTAAAATAGGCAGGTGAAAGGTTCCCTTACCTTGAAGAGTAACATACAAAGCCTGAATATTAGGAAGTTGGGGGTTTGAGGGAACATTGGCAGTACTCCTTGTGTGGTAAAAAGATCATATATTATTTGAGGAGGAATTTTTAATGAAATTATTAAAGGATTGGGTTGGTATTTATTAAAAATTGAGGGAATATTTTATTAATTTCCATGGGACACCTCATCAGTGGTATTTGCAAAACCATGGTCTTTCCCAAGGTATTAGCCACTTGAAACCCCTAATAACATGTATTAATATACACAAGTATACTAGAATTATTAAATTATAATTACCTGATTAATGATTTCATTAAACACATTCAAACTCATAACTATATTTTTTCTATTAACTGAAAAACAACACTTTATAAATATCTCATAAATTCACCCTAACCTGATATCAATACTATGAATTCAAAAATGAACTCCATTTTGTTAAAATAATTTTCTAATTATGATATATTTAATTTTTAAGTAAACTCAGTATTTACCCGAAATACAAATACATATCTAATAATTTCTGAAATAGTTATTTATTTATGCAATTACATTACATTACGCTTTAAGATGAATAAATTATATTTATACATAATTAAGTGAGGTTACTATTCCATTGGTCATAAAACTATTCATAAGGGTAATATTACTATTCATAATTAACTATTCACTAAAAAATTAAGTTGATCATATTAGAATCTAAATTTCTTACTGATTACAATCGTTGAAGACAATTTTTTGAAAATCATTTCAAATTATTAATTGTTTAAATTATTAAAAAATATTTAAAAATACCCTTTTTGAAAAAACTATACATTAAAATGAAACTTCAATAAATTCATCCTATATTTATCATGATATATTAAATTCTAAAAATTTACCCAAATAAGAAAAAATATAAATATATAAAATGATTACTCAAAGTATCTAAGGCCTCTTTACAGAGCCACTTATAACACCTCTATAGAACCTATGAGTAAGGTGTGCAATGGAGATAAAATCTTGGGGTGACTCTGAAAATATTTCCCAAGTGGTGATTTCTATCAACTTGAACTTATCCTGTAAGTGATTATGTTCCATCTTAACGTGTTGGAGTTTAGCTTGGGCTTGGTCTAGAGAAAAGGCAAGATATATTACCTCCTTCCCATGTTCTGATATATGGGCTTCGTACGGCCTGAGTCTACTAGACGAGGCCATCAAATCTTCAACCTGTATTAATTAACCATGATCATTTGTATTCAATAACAATAAACAAAATGTTAGTAGTATATTTTCCAAAGGTTATATTAACCAACGATCATATAATGGTCGAAACCCAATGGTCTCATTTTAATTATAATCACTTCATTAATTAAAGGGTATGATTTTCTTGAGTATAAAATAAAACAACCCACAAATTTAGGAAAAATATATTATTCAAAATTTTGGGTTGTTACATTAATACAACATGTTATTTTTAATGAATTAAACAAAAAATTAATTCTAGATACTTGTGAAAAACCCAATTCATATGATCCAAGAAAATAAAAAATGCATTCGTGAGTCCAAAAAGAATAAAAAGGTATTTATAGACACCATACTTGCACCTTAAAGATGTGAAAGGTATTCATGAATTCTTGACATGCACCTGATGATAGTCTGACCTCATGTCTATCTTTGAAAACTCGTTCCCTCCTCGGAGTTGATAAATGTAGTCATCTATTCTAGTAATTGGATACTATTTCTTTATAGAGAGATAATTCATATGATGATAATCTACACATATCCTAATGGTAAAGTCCACCTTCTTTGTCAAAAGGATTGGTGAATCTAAGGAGAAGTAATTGGGTATATAAATCATTTCGCATCTAGATCCTCTAACTAATTATTGGGTTCCTGGATCTCCTTTGGTGTCATCCTATAAGGAGGAATAATCACTAGTGCTACTCTTGGAACAAGATCAATAGTAAACTCTGCCTCTCTCACTTGAGGTAGACCATATATTTTTTTTGAAAATATATCTCTGTAATGCTCCACTATAGGAGGAAAGATAGTGGGTTATAACCCTTGGTCATTAAGGAAAACACTGACCATCTAATCTATCATATTACATATTCTATACCACTCGTACCCTACTCTTCTCACATTGAAATCCAATTCTCCTTTATGTGTGTATGTAATTACCTCTGATGATATAAACATCACTCTCTAATGATAGTAGTCAATATGGGAACTATAGGGAATAAAATAGTCCATTCTAATGGTTACTCTGAATCCCATCAAGTTAAGGATTTACAAATTCCACACCAATAGGAAATCAACTATCTAAAGGTTGTATTCCATATAATGATGGAATCAATTAGAACATATATATAATTTCCCATCTAGAATTATAATGTAATGGAAGTACTATTCCTCGAGATCATGACTCATAGTGATTGGATTAGATATAAATGTGTGAGATGTGCATGTATCAAACAATGAAGAAACTAATGTGGAGGACACTAGAATTGTACCTCTACAATAGATGGTACCATACTATACTCCTTTTTAGTAGGCTTAACTACATGTAACTAGCTTGTACCATGTCCTGGAGTCACTTCTTGAGTACCTTTATAAATCCTACTCTATTTGTGCTGGTAATCATAAGTATGAATGCCACTTCGTCAACTTCCACTGCGACATGATCGAAAAGTGGTATTCTAGAAACCTACCTATCATGATCCTATTATCCTTCCCATGATTTAGAAGTATTTTATGATCCCTACTTTCTAGGAATTGGATTTAATATACTACAGAAAAGTTGAATGTGTACCATCCTGTCACAACTTCTGCACTTGACCATATCACATGGACAATACGACATAATATGTCCTATTTTTTCAAACATTTTATTATTATAAAGCTACTGTAAAAGGATCATGGCCAATACTACCTCTAGGAGTGACCTCAAACTACCTGTTTTTCCAATAAGAAGAACCATTTGATGTTCTAGGTGGAGAACTTCCCTAGATCACACTTTTGATGTCCCTTAAGTTCTACTTTTTAGTAAGGTCCAGATTGATGATTTAATAAATGGTCACCAACATGATTACATTGAACTATGATCAGATGACAAAAACTATCCATATTTTAATATCCTCTATTTCATAAGATCATAAGTAGCTAGAGCGGGAACAAAGACCTATATCTTAGTGAAACAGGATGAGAATTCCATAAATAACATACTTCCCTACTATATATTCTGGAATTATTTAGCTCTACCTACCCATAGATTCTAGGAAAATAATTAGTCATAGAATACAGTATAAAAATCTGCCTAGACCATGTCCCTTTATCAATATGACTAGGTGATGATGTCCAACCACCACATAGCTCAATCCTAAATTGTACAAGCCACTATCTTGACACTCAACTCTAGATGTGTCTCTAAATGTTCAAATATTGATATGATAGCATTGATTCAAGGATTCAAAACATGTGGTCCTCCATCCATCAAGAAGGTTGGATGATTTTTCTATTGAAACTCATGATTCAACTCTTACATAAAAAGGGAGGTCTCACTATGCCTTGCTTACCCTAAATAATACATAGAAAACAATCTCTATACTAGGCATTAATTCCCATATCTGGGAAAAGAAGAGTAGCCACAGGTGGACCTATAGGAGGAAACACTGGTTGCTCATGGACAACCACCTAACTATTATAGTCAACACCACCTTCCAGGTGTATGAATGGAGAATGTCTTGGTAGAATTTCACTACAATTTTAAACACATGCCTCAGAAAATATTTAAGATATTTAGAAAATTACATTCAAGAAAATTAGATAGGTACAATTCCTTGATATAAAAAAGTCATCACCTCTCTTCATACTTCTAAATCTTGGTATTAATGGTAGACAATACTATAATAGGATAGAAGAACAAAGAAACACCCACTCCCCACTATTATTATTAGGTGTTGGTTTAAGAATCTGTGTCATATGTGTATAATATTATTTTATTCCTTTTAGATGACATATAAAAATTTAAATTATATTAATTTAAACATTTGAGTCACTTTCAAATTGTGGAAAGATATGGTTTTCAATTTTCATACATATAAGGCCCCATACACCTACTAAATAAAAACATCGAATCAATTAAACTCACCCCATACCATGTTCTTTCTCATGAGATCGATGTTCCATAGCTAAATATGCCATAATTGACTACTTAATGTGTATGTTGTAACCTATTTAGGAAAACATAGTTAGGTTAAGGCAGACACTTCAAGTGTCAATTACATTTTTCATCCATACCAAGAATTACAGAAGAATTCAAGATAATTTCATGGAACTACAAATTGTTAATAATAAGAATCATGCTAAAAATAAATATGGTATGTAAATTATGCATGGACTATAAATCATATTGTGACTATAGTGATTTATGATCTAATTCAAGTCCCTCATCTCATCAGGCGATAATATAAATACCATAATATAAATGGAATCAACATTAATGAAATAACAAATCATATGTCTCCCCTAATAGTGAAATAATATCAATAATAAATAGTAGATTCAATAAAAAAAATTAATTAATGAAACTCAGTCGTTACCACAAAAAAAATGCATTTGTGATTCCTAATAATGGATTATGGAAAAGTATGAAGTGTTTCTAATCAATTATCGACAAATTGTCAGTCAAAAAAAGGAACTACTAGATACCACTTTATAACATGCTGACCCGACTGTCAACTAAGAGAGTAGCTAGACTGATGGGTCACATGGCCTCAAGCAAGCCTCCCCATTTGACAACTACTTTTGACTAGCAGTAAGGGAGAAGAGGTGGTACATTGGGGAGATAATACCCTAATGTCAGAGTAGCACAATAGATTTAAGAAGTGAATAATAGTAGTGTATTTATATATAAACATACAGGTGCAAAAAATTACAGAAACATAAATACATAGGCAATATAAATAGATAAAAATTTAAGATTTAATAAAAATATTATCTGATAATAATAAAAATCATAAAATTAGGTCCTTATAAAATGATTCATGGCATACTAAAACACAAAAAGGAATAGACAATCAAAAGAATGTTATACTGTGATTCAAAGAAAAAAACTCAATAATAATCTCAATCGTATTCCCTATCTTATGCTACTATGCTCCAAATAAAGATAATAATATCAACAACCTATAGACACGAGGTTTCCTTTATTTATACATGTTACAATATAATCATCTCAGATACCAAAGCCAGCCTGAGTAGGGTATGAGATATAAATCTCTTTAAGCCACCACCAAAGCTGTCTGCATGTAATCCAGATAGTTCTCATAACTAAATAGTGTAAATATGTAAGAATAATAGTAAAGCATTAATGAAATAACTAACCATGTTGTTGGGGTTCCATAAAGACTCATGACGAATCCACATTCTTCAACTCATTGTTGGAAGGAATGTATGAACTATCACTATATATATAGTAGTAGCATATATAAATAGTGTAGTTTATATTTTACAGAAACCTATATCAAACAATTTTTTCTTGATTCCTAATGGTCATATACATATAATTATAGTGCTTTCTAGACTGAGACATAACACACAGACATCCATGATCAGTCAATCGATCCTAAATACTCCCATTGTAGGGTACATGGCCTATATCTTGATAGGGTGGGGGATGTCATGCCCAAAACTCAGGATTCTAAGTGTGAATACCATTAAAACACTCTGATATGGAATTTGGAACAAAAATCCCATCACCCATATAGTATTAGTGGTGTGAGATTCCATTCTCAACACACGATGTAAGGCAGTGTGATGTTCGTCATGGTCCAACACCCCTTACCATCATATCAAAAACTCTATAAAGGTTTATAATTTGTATAACTATCATGGGTAATTAAAACCCCTCCATTTCATTTCATATAGAACATACATATATAATAGAGGAATATTCATTCATCAAATAATTCATAAGGAAAAACATCTTATTCGTTTAAATTTAAACATTATCAAAGGCATGGGCACATATGTAATTAAATACATGAGGCATAGACCTCTCATTACTTCTATTATCCATATTAAATTTCCATTTAGAACATTACCATTGACATAAGTAATTTTAAAAATCATAATAAAAATTCATTGTTTAATCATCCTTTATATATCAAGGCCATTCAATCCATTTGGAGAAAAAACAAGCCATCATGTGTGAGTCATTCTATGCAAATCCATCTCATTCAATTTTCCTAAACATAGAAACATAGTTTATAAGGAAAAGGATAAAAAATTAATTTTTTCATGGTCAATTAATTTAAAGGATTCCACTATCTCATTTAATATATTCCATTTAATTTACCCACCACTACCAATTCAATTCACTTACACATGGAAACACAAATTGTAAGGCTTAAATGTCAAGAAAAGTGTCATGGAAATAAAGAAATATCCCCATTTAGAAATTCCAAATATAATTGTAAAAAACACCTTTAAGGTTTCCTATAAACAATTAATTAAACATGAGTCATGTTAAATTACATTTAAAACCAAGAGGATATCCAAATTGAGTTTCGGTAAAATTGAAAAAATTGACTAAAATGTCCAATTTGACCTGGCACACCCACAGGTGGCCATAAGTGGTAAGTGTGATTTCTAAACCACTAAAAATGATATTTATTCTTGTATTAAGACATAATGATCAATTAGACATTAAGGAACAAATATTAATGAGAGGACCAACAAAGGATGACATATAGCTCGATGGAAATAGTTAAGAAATGAAGAAACTCAATGGGAAAACATTGTGACCACCTAACCCTAAGCTATTGATGAAACCTCACTAAATATCAGCCTTAGATTCAGAGTTTTTTATAAGAGATCTGAGAAAAGTTCCAATTCCATAAAAATAGGGCATATGATCCTTGATCAAAATTGCATAATGGATATCAAGAGAAACTTATATAGGATTTGAGAGACTAGGGGGATTACCTCAAGGGATCCAATGCTTTCTTTGGATCAAATAATGGATTCAAGAAAGAGGATTTAGCTCAATGCCCTATTAAGGAGGGTTATTGACCTCAAAGAGAGGATAATCCCACTGGTTTGGATTCTATATGGAATGGAAAAAAAGAATTAAAACACAGGGTTTAGGTGGGGGTAAAGTGGACATTTCACCAAAAATAAGACTATGCACAGTTCGATTGCACGGTTTATCCAAACCATGCACCAAATGTTCTAATATAAATACTAGTTGGGAAAAAATGATTAGGTTCATGGTTTGACTAACCGTGTTCATATCGTGTGAAATTTATCTATTCCATTTCTGTAACTGATCACACGACCATGTGCCCGGGGTCGTATGGTTTCATATGAACCGTGCGACCCATTATATTTCCCCCATTTTCAGGGCTACAGACTCCAAAAAAAATCCCGAGACACTCTTATTACATACTTTACTTGATTATAAATTTCTATTAGGACCATTTATGTCATTAATACTGAAAAACTATTGATCTGTACCTTCGTGAAAAGCCGACTAATTACATTCTTTAAAGGTAATTTTTTATTTATTTCTCCCTCCACCTCGTAAAATTATTATTAAACCATTATGATATAATAAAATCTATATCTTGCATATAAATATATTCTTTTATGAAAAAATCACTACCTAAAACCACCCATGAATCCATCAAATGAGTTATGAAATATTTATTCCAGTGTGTGACGGACTACAGCCTCGCTATGTGATGTCATTCATTTTTTCGATTACCACCTCTCATGGGTTTGAATCATGAAAGATATAATGTATATAAATTGTATTTAGAAGCTAATTATATCTCTAAATTAATTATATCATATAGAAAATGTTTTTACAATTCATTCCATAGGGAATAACATAATGTCGCTCGTGTATACAACGAATTACAACCTCATGAAGCGATGTGATTCGTCATTCACTAACACTTTACATGGATGGTGATAAGGATAATATTAATTAATATATGTGATATACATTAAATAATTAAAATATCTAGTAAATATTTATTATTTTTAAATTATAATGTATCACATTATTTATGACACTGAAAAATGATAACATCGTTCGTGTAAGTGTAGACTACCGCCTTCATGAAGTGTCGTGAAACTCTTCTCACCACAAACCAAATGGATAATATATATAAGTATATTTAAATAAATTATATTATATTATCATCATTGTATAAAGTAAAAATATTAATTACCTCCTTTACATATTGATCATTGAAAAATTTAAATGTTACTCATGCATACGTACAACATACCTTCTCTATGATTGTAACCTACTTCATTTCTCATAACCATATTTCAGTATTGGTATTAATTGAATAATATATGAATAAATAAAATAATAATTCAATGATTTTTAATCTCCATTTGATATAAATTTATAATATTCATAAGAATTGGAACTTTCATGAAAAATAACTAGTGAGAAAACAAGGAAATTAACACACAAAATAATGAAAATAATGAAATATTGTTAACCAAAAGGTGATAAGATGTTACAAAAGGATCATATATGAATGTGTAAATATTTATATGGTTCTAGTATAAGTTAATAAGATGCTTAAGGCTAATATATATTTGGTTAAGTCATGTTAAACGAAAAGGAAGTATGAGGTAAGGGATTTTGTCTCAATTTATATTCCATTGAGACTTATTTTTTATTATACAAAAATTCACTTTCATATGGTGCATATACAACCCATTTGACATGTATTATCAAGATTAATTCATATTTATGATCTTTTATGTTTACATTTGAATCATTTCATACAAGGGGATTTTACATGAAAATTTCCAAGTGGTAAAAGTTATTGTATAGTCTCACATTCATTTTAGATTATTATCTTTTTCTTAAAACAATCACCTTTGAGTAATCATTATTCATTAGAAATTAAATTCATCTTAACTATAGATATTATTTAATTATGGATATTATTATTTCATGTAACTTACATTATTTTAATATATGGTGTTTACTTTGAATGATATTTGATTAACTGGTGATATATTGATAAATCAATATCCTTTACTCAACACAATATTTGATGATAAGGCATTATGATTCAAGAATTAAATTAATTATTTGACTTTTGGGGAAGGATTTAAACATGAATATTTGGATTTGTCTTAGTCATAGATATCCTCTTAATACATTGATATTCTAACGATATAAATTTTTTCTCCAAACTTAATGAGTTTGTACCCAGTAGTTTTAAATCAATTAGGAAAACTAGACAAGTTCTTACAAATTGTTTTAAACATACTTTTGAATGGTCTTGATGGTAGAGATATCCTATCCTTGAGGCATGAAATCAATTAATTATGAATTTCCATCACTAATAATTCACTTATTATAATTATCTATAATATTTTACCAATGATATTATCTCTTATTGCGTGTCTTTTTCTCCATATAGATTAAATAGCATGTGTGTCCAATTATTTACTGTACCATGTTTTTTATTCTTTATCTTATCATTCTAGTTGTTTTATTTAAATTTAATGTTCATTCAGTTATCTACCATTCCAATTTTATTTTTAATATTGATTCATGATAGCATCCCCTATAATTAAATTTTAATAAGAATTTGATATCACACTTATTTTGTTTTCTTTCTCCCTGATATGAAGAATAATTCTTGGAATGAGTTCTAGTATGGTTAGGGTTTTGCATTTCTATGTTTTTTATGTTATATAAATATGTAAAACGGGTATCATATATGTATCTTGTTCTCTAAAATAGCTAGACTAATAATTCCATGAAGATTTTAAATTTTTTATCTATGATAATGTAATAAATCAGGCACTGGATTTGTGTTGTAAGGGTTAGGGTTGTTAAATATTTCTGTTTTATTTTGTCATTCTACATTGAGGGTGAAATGTATCTATTGAATGAGATAGTTGTTTTCGAGAAATCATTTATTTTAAATAACATGTGATACCTGAGTTTTCCAAATCCTTTTATTATCATGTTATACCTCTATTAAGTACTGTTTATGTGTTTTTAAAATGGTTTCATTGATTTATTCACTTTAAATAAAGTTATTTTCATGTATTATAAGATTTTTATATTTAAAATAATGTTATTATGTATAAAAATTGTTTTTAATGTAATAAGTGAATATTTTAACTTAAATTTGATTAAAACATGAGGTGTTTAACTTAAATTTGGTTTTAAATGGTCCAAATTATGTTCCTTAAATGGTTTTCCATAGTTATTTCCTTGTATTGATTTTCAAGAGGTGTTTTAAGGATTTATATTCCATGATGGTTCAAAAGTACCATTTGACAGTTGATAAAAATTAATCCTTGGTTTTTATGATAAGGATGTTTTCATAGATTTATTTTCTATGATTTATTTAAAATAATATATTTGAATTTGATAAAAAGTGGTTTCTTTATTTTTATGATTCTAACGTTTTAGCCTCTTTTTGTTCTGTATGATATTGAAATTTTTCTTATATGGGATAAAATAAATTATAAATTTAATCTTATTATAATATGAATGGTGGTTTTTCATGAGATAGTGTTGAAGGTGTCATAATTTTTAGGCATTATTTTTTTATTTTTTTATATTTTGATCAGATGAACAGGATATTATTTTCACCATAACATTGTTATTTCATGGGTACCCATTAATGATAACTGAGGGATCCTAATTTCCAAAACACTAGATTTGATAATTATACTGGAGAGTATCCTCTAGTGTATTATATTCCTTGTCTAAGGGAGTACCCCTTATGATGCTAAAGAGAGTAACTCTGGTGGTTATTTCGTTAGGAATAAAACACATGATAATCATTGGTTCCCCTTGAGTACTGTTAGGTTGTTCTCATATTAGCACCTAGTTAGATTCCCATGATTCTTTATCCATTTTTTGATAATATCATCTCTAGAATCTCATCAAAACCATTATTGAATCCCACAATTCTCATATTTTTTATATGGATCTGCTTTTCTTGTTTATTTGTAATTTTTCCAAATTATGATGGTTCTCATATGATTTTGTATTTACTTTTATTAAAATTTAGTGAGATTTTATACTTATTTTTTTAAAAGGAAAATTTTATGAAATATTTTGAAAATAATAAAATGTGTTAGATTTTTTCAAAAAACATGGGAATTGCCTTTAAAGTTATTGAAGTTGTTTTCTTTTCAATTTTTTTGGTTTTTGATTTCTTTTTTAAAAATTGGTTTTAGAATAAGATTTCTTTAAAAATGATTGCATATTTTAATAAATTTTAATGTATCATTTCCATGACTGATGGTGGGCTTGTTTTATAAATATATGTTTCACTATATATATTTAGAAAAAATTATGTTCACTTCCAAGAAAATTATATTACTTTCTCTCTTATACAATATCATTTTAAAATAAATTTAATAAATTATTTTGAAAATAGCATAATGAAATTTTTCATTATATGAATTATATTGAAAATTTTCTAAAATCTTACTGGACATTTTCAAATCACACCCTTCATAGACACTGAATTGTGTATGTGGATCATATATTATCATATTGATTCTAAGATTTTATCTCTATTATGGTGATTACAATTTTGTTACATTCTGAGGAGTTTTGTGAAGTGGTGGTGACCTTATGTCGCATGGAGGTGTCTTTTATATGTTTAGTTTTATGATGTATTTTTATGGAATTTTGTTATATAATCCAATACAATATACTATGTAGTTTTAGTTTTTTTATTTACGTAGGGTATGATCATGTATTAATTTGGATATTATAATTCTTTTAAAATAATTTTTGATGTTATTCTATTTATTCCTCATCTATTTTGGTTATTGCTTGGAATCTATTTATTTCTTCTATAGAGAAGTATAATAAATAGACACACCATTCTTAATTCATGGTTATATTTTGATTCTAATTTAATTTTATTTGAAGGAAAATGAATCCCATGTGGATTTTTATTTTGATTACCTCATGCTTGTCACTTGATAACGATGACCATGAATGCGAATTAGGCCTTTTTTTGAGCTGACTCAGGTGACATGATAGGTTGACCTAATCCATTTGGTGGAAAATGTTATTATAAAATCTATTTTATGGATGTGAGATGGTTGAATTATGTTAATATTTTTTAGACCTAGGATGTAGGTAATGTGTATATGAATGATCACTACCATTTGTGATGAAACCTGAGATTCCATGGGTAGTCTGGATACTGAAACTGAATTTGGATTCATCCATCGATTTTTTTTATTTTAATTGAAGTTGTTTTAATCCCAATTGAGTTATACTAGATACATTTGAGTTTCTATTGATTTTAAGACTATAAGTATAGGTTTAATTACATGAAAAAAAAGATAAAATAAACAGTTTGAAAAACCATACAGAGCCCATGTGCATTGTTTTATACACAATTGTTGTAATGGTTCAGGGATGGAACAGAGTCTACCAAACCGTGTGACCAGGTCATTCACAATCCAATATCCTTATTCCTTCTCTAATGGCCTAATGGAAAAAAAATTATTTTTTTATAAAACCATTTTAATCTGGGTTGAGTGTGAAACCTTTACATGACCCCTATACCTAATAGGACTATGAATGAAGTATATAATCTAAAGACCAAAAATGATCAACACCACTATAATAACCACTCCCTATGATTTGATACATTTAAGGTTATAGATATAATCCTCACATGGATGTATGACTAGAATTTCCCCATAAATAGATACATGGAGCTTGGCACTGGTGGAAGATTCAATTCCCTATCATCCTGCCCAATATGATATCCCTTTATTGGTGAGTTCTACTTCTAAAAAGCCATATATATGTATTATTATATAAAGTTTGTTTCCATCGATTTTTTCCATTCATTTTATTACCATCACGCTCCACCGGTCAAGGTCTTGCACCCACTGATACGTCATCAAGGTTTCACACCACCACCTACCTCCTGGACAAGGTACATTTCACAATCCACCATTGAAGTTGATAAGGACCTCCACCAAGTCACCCTATCAATAATTCATTGTAGTAACCATAACTTCACTACATCGAGACCCACCCAAGTATTATTTCCACTAGACCACCAAAGATGAACTCACCATAATCTATTAACCTCACTGCATGTCATGATTTTGTCGACTATAACACAACTCAACCACATATTTTTTTCATCCACCCCAACTAATGGGGTTAAATTATTATTTGATATTGTTATTTTTTATTCTAGATTACTTTGTTCCTTTTCCCACTATGCCATACCCCAACTACTTAAGTATCCATCTTGAATTTTTTGTTTTAACTAATTTTAGATTCTAATGATATTATAAATTAATTATCATTTATCAATGAGTAATCAATGATGTTTTTTGGATGAAATGAATTTTTTTTTGAGAAGTTAAATTCAATTTTTATATTATGTTATTGGTTTTATGTTTTAAAAACAATTTTTTCATGAAAATAATGAAATTTTGAAGGTTTGGAAAATATAAGAAGTTATTATGGTATATTTTTTAATTTATTTTGAATCTGATGTTTTATGTACAATATTAGAGTGTTTTATAATGAGATTAATAAATGTTTTTAAATTAATTTTTTGTTTTATATAATTTTCTTGGGTTTCAGAGTTTAGAGGAAGAATGTTTTAACATAATGTAGTGTCTTTTATTTTAATTAAGTTATAATATTTGTTTTATCCCTTTTTTTGTATTGATATTTCATGATTTGAATTGTGATGAATGAACTGATTAGTTCATGATTATGTTATTTAAAATATTCATCACCTAATGGATTTGATGAAATATATAAATTATATCTTCTGGGATAATCCTCAGAATGATTCCTCTCATTTGTCAGGAATGATCCTTCTGATTATTGACTCTACCTTAAATATGAATAGTGTTAGGGATTTAGAATATTCATTTCTCTTGGACCCCTTCCATTTCATTTTCAATAACCATCCACCTACTTTATTTGGATATCCAGGTCTTCTTGATTTAATGGAGTTAAAAGAGTGGATAAAGATAATTTTAATTAACTAGAAACTCTAGATACTTTTGTGTTAAAGTCTATTATAGTCCTAATTAATGTATTGATATGTGTGTGGTCAGAGACCATTATTCCATAAACATTTCATTTGGAGATGTATTGGGAATTGTTGATAACTATATTTATTTAGTGGTTTCTTCAAATGAATTAATGGAGTTAATAGTCATTAAATTAATGAGTCTTAATTAGTTAAGGAGAATAATAAAGGAGTGTGATGCCCCTAAACAATTCCCCTAGATTAAAATCCATAAAAGTATACCTTACATACTAACTTTGATTGTTACTATAAAAATATATATATAAACATATATAATAAAAAAAATTAATCTCTTAGATTCCAACAGATCATTTCTAGTATAAATCTTAAAGCTAAGAAAAAAATAATATCAATAAAATCTCATGTTTTTTGTATCCAAGAGAAAATTTTCCAAATATATATTAACTACTTAATCCATAATTAATTTTCAAAATATCAAAAAAATTCAATCACACATGATATCCTTTTAAAAAGTTTTGTAACATAATAAATTACTACATAATGTATACAAATTGAAACATAAGATGGGATGACCTTAATCACTTAGAAAGGGAAATTATAAAACTAAAGTTATCATGATATAAACTTGCTATAAATATTATGGAAGGAATAGTTAAACAACATGAAACTATAATAAACATGAAATTAGGATCATGTTATATCTATCAAAACATATGAAAACATAGATATCAAATTTAATGATCTCATATTTATGGAATTCACAGAACTTTACATCATCATCTAATAGTAAAAAAAATTCCTAATAAATTTACTTACCAATGAGAATGTAATTAGGACATATTTTTGAATTTAGAAAGAATACACAAAATACAAAAACTTATTGTGTCTCATGAGACCTATAAATTCATCAAGGGTTTATATAATTCTTGGTCCCACAATTCACCTAATTAATTATAATGCATTCACTGTAAGTGACATAAATAACTTTTATTTCATTCCCTAAGGAACCATTTTCTTGATAAAAAAACAAGGTTAGATATATAATGAAAAATAAAAACAACCAATGCTTGATAAACTTGAGTTAGCTTACAATAATCCTAAATAATTTTAATATATTAAGCATATAAATAAAGGGATTACATGATCATAAACTATCCATAGAAGAAAGGTGGATACACAATAAATACATTGTATACTTGATTCTGCTCATTTTTATTGGAGTAATAATATACAATACACTAATAAGATTCCCCATCATTAAAAAATATTATACATACTAGGATAATATCATCCAATGTGATTTATTTAATATGCGATGTTAACACCATATAGAAAAATGAGTATAAATCTGTATCAATACTATAATAACATTATTATAAACAATTTGGAGAAATTATGTGGCTGGTTTCAAAAGAACATATCCCAAAAAGTGAGGCATATTTGATAATGGGTTAATGTTATCAGAATATATATCCTTATAAAACAAATAGATTATACTATAGAGATTAATAAAATGAAAAAATACCAGGAAACTAAATGAAATAATTTAAAGGAAATAATTATAACTAAATAAATAAAAAATGAGTCACCAAAAAACTTTTGCTACTCGGGATGAAATAGAATCAACAGCTATAGGAATACTGGATAATTTCATAGATATTAAATCCCATGAAATGTAATGAGTATGATAAAAATATATCAATGGGTAGTGGATACACCATTCTATGATAATATGATTTCCAAAATGAATAATTTCTTAAATAATATAAATTGTGACTTAGAATAACCATAAGGATTTAAAAACATTTAATTAAAAACCCCTTGCAAGAGTGGGACTATAATATAAATTTAAATAAATTTATTAAATGACGATCTATGATATTATATCTCATATAGTTAATGTTTACACAACATATGTCAAATTAGGTTTATAATACAAATCAAGTCTCAAATTGAGTAATTTTAGATGAAAACCCTTTAAATCATTTCATAAATTTCACAAATTTAATTTTACCTCTGATATTTCAAAAAAATCCATGTTAATAAGTTAATTGCTAACAATAATCATATCTATTTTAATTCATAATCTTAATAAATAGTAATTCTATACTGAATTATTCTGAATTTCCATTTCTAATATTTATAACAATGATCATTTGTAATAATTGAAAAATAGAAGTATTTGTATTCATTATTTATATATTGTTAATCATTACTAGTTCATTAATGTTACTATTATTATTTATTAAAAAAATATATTATATTATAAATTATTTTAACAATTTTTTTATTCATTATCCTTGAAGATAAAATTGATAAGTAGCATGTTTTGATGATTCGTGATGATTAAATGGTGTTTTTTAATTGATGAATTAAATGTAGATATAACTATACTAGAACAAAAAAAATCTATAAATATTCATGTAATATATTACCAATAAATATTTTCTCATAGTCGTCCATTCCATAAATTTATTGTACTGATCTAGTATGTGGTTAAACCAACCCAAACATGAACCTACCGTGATTATTGTATAATTATGAGAAGATTTAGTTATAATATCATTATTAAAATAATATAATTATCTTATTGACTGTTTATTATTTTTCACATATCAAAATTATAATTATTTATAATAATAATCAATGGATATTGAAATATTACACAATTTTAATAAATTGTTATCATCTTAGTACACTGATTTTAAATTATTAAAATAACGATGATCATTTTTTGATTATATAATTAATAGGTTATATAAACTGTTATAAAATATATTTAATCCCATCCTAAATATAATTTTAATAATTTTAATACCATCTATAAACATCTTTTTAAGTTAGTGATGGAAAATAGAACAACTTACATCATAGAGGTGAGGCATGATCAATAGTTTTGTTTTTCTTAATATATGTGGTGTACAATTTTAAATGTTAATTCCCATAATATAGTAACCTTAAGGTATATAAATTATTCTAACATAATTATGTTATTATTACTATAATAAATTTAAATGAATATAATTTAGAGGAAAAACAAACCAGTTGATAATAATCATATCATGGCCATAAATTTTCCATGGAAATATCATTTAAAATAAATGCCTTATGCTAAATAAAGATTAATATATGATTTTTGAATGATTATTGGGTTTTAGTAAGGTAACTGTTCATTATTTTCAATAATAAATTTGAATGATATGTGAGTCTTGATGAGGTGTAGATGTTATCCTTTTATAAGTGAAGAGAAATGATGTCTTTGGAGTATCCATTACAATTTCAATAATTTCATGTAACTATTGATTTGAAAAAGTAATAATTGAAAAAACATGGAGAGGAAAATTTTTGTGGATAAAAAATCACCTCAACCACTCTTTAATGAGATAAAAATGTGTATTATCGATTTCTTTGTTCTTAAATTTTACCTTAATTTACTTTTACCTTGGTAATTAATTTATAACACTAGTAATTAATTTTCATGAAAAGTATTAGTATTTAACATTCTAACAAATATGATAATTCATATTCAAAATTTAATATCAGTTTACTAAAAAATTCTAAAGGATTTATTATTTAAAAAAATTCAATATACTTTATCATGTACAATAGTTTTTCGAGAAATAACAGTTTAAATTTAAATTTATATATAAGATAAATTTAATTTCAATACTGATTAAAATGAAATAAATTGATTTATTATTAAAAAAATAAAAGATATGTGGTACACAATGCATTCAAAAACCAAATCCATTTGAAAATAATTGATTCAATGAAAATACCAAAAATAAATTTTTCAATAAGAAATTTTAATTAGTTTTAAAATAGAGGGACATAGAATTTACAAGTTAAAATAATATTTGAAAATGTATTATGTTAATTAATAGATTCATATTTTCTCAGATGAATGTATTTTTAATATAATATATCATTATCACATTGGGATAAATTCATAAAAATTATATATATATATTTTGAAAATAATATTTTTTTTAAAATAAATAAACCATTTCAAAGGAAGAAAAAGTACTTACTATGTTAATTTTGATATTAGTAATTCAAATAATAATGTTATTTTTTATAAACTTTTAAATTTGAAAACTTAAAAATTTAGTTTTTAGATAAAAACATATAATATATGAAGGAGTTTTTTTATTGGAAAATGTAATTATCAAATATTAACTCTTATTATTCTTATTTCATATCATTTACAAACCAAATTTTTGTTAAAAAATTATTAATATAATAAATTATTTATCATCTTTAATCATATATTTCTTGAAATAAAATTTGATGCCACATAAAACATCCATTTTTAGAAAACTAAATTTCTATGCAATTAATGTTCATAATAGATATGTTAGGTAAATGAATTGAATTTCATTCATAATAAAAGTAATGAATATTTTATTTATATATATAATTTATAAAGAGGCTACTCCTATACAATTAAAATAATTAAATTACTAGTTTAATAATGGTCTAAAAATATCATTGTTTTATGTTGGTATAGTTTTTCATGTGGATCAAGAAATCTGACACATTGAATGATTTAATGGTAATAATTTATTATAATTTCTTCATGTTACATTCCACCACCTTAAGTAAACTGAAACCTCATAATTTGAATCATATTATTAGATATGATTATATAGGGAATTTATAATTTAATCAAAACTTCTAGATGAACATGATTTTATTTAATATGTCAAATTATATTTATCAACATAATGATTAATTATAATACCTTAATAATTGTATTAATACATTTTAAATTTCACACCAATTTATATTAAGGGGTGTAGATATATATCAATAATTAATAAATTCCCACAACCCCATAAAATGATTTATATTATAATCATGCATCTAATATTTTTTTATTAATAACTCAATATCAAGTAGTTAGAGAAAACATACATTAAATAGAACGTAAAAAAATAAAGATTGAAATATCACTAGCTGATTCATTAGTAGTAGTTTCATATGGTTCTCTTGGTTCATAATATTTGAATGACTATTTTCATCATTGGCCCTTTTATTGGTACATTAAGCTTCAAAATGGCTACCTCTCCTTCACATGAAGTAATATTTTTTTGTAACATTTCTCTTTACCTTTTGCTTTTGAGTCTAATAACCTTCATCTCCTCACTTATATATTATATATTTCCCTTGAAGGTAATTTCATCCATGTTTCATCCAAAATTTTTAATATATAAGAAATTGAATCTTACTTTCTTCAGTATCTTTATTAATTTAACTTTCATGAGACTCTATCTTTGAATTACTTAGTATGTTTAGTAATTAAACTATTTTCACATTGTTTATCAAAATTATTGATAGTCAGTTTGGAATAATTACAAGATTTCTCAGTCTGTACCTTTTCCTATTAAGTTGTTCATTAGGACAGTTCCCACATTGTCCAAGATATAGATTATTAAATTGGTTAAATAGGGATTCATCCAATAATAAAATAGATAAAATTAAAATTAGTGACAAACATTATATGTAAATTATCAAAAATATATATAAGAAAATTTATCCTTATGATTTATAATTTTATAATTAAATGTTTTTGTCTTATATTTATTATAATCAAACTTCTATCAAACAAGGTTAATCCTATACCACTAAACATTTAACATATATCATTTTTCCTACAACCTAGGTTATTATGAGTTGTATTCTCTAAAACTTATTTACATAACCCTCAAAATTGTGATCACATATTATAATAACATTTTGAAAAATAATGTAATCCCAATAAGTATTGTAATCTATTCTCTCAATTCACAACATATCCTTCATTATGCAACATTATTAATTCTTAAAATCATATACCATGTATGAATATAGCCGATTCATATTCTCTCAGTAACATAATATTTTGAATAACATTTAAATATCTATGACATTAAACTATAATGGTGTTATTAATTCATCAAAAAATAACACTATCTTTTAACATCAAAAGGTATTACCCACTAGTTCATAAGGCCACACATTATTGACTATATTCCATAAACCAAAAAATGAGATTAAATTTTGCAAAAAAATCATAAATCAATTATTTATCTCAAGGAAACCAATTACTTTATAACATAATTCATCAAAATCCAACCACAATTTATTATATTATCGTCATGTGTGTATGAAACTTTAGATTTATCCATACATAAATCAAGTGTTCTCCAATAGTTATCCCAAAAAATATAAACATGTAATAAAATTATTTTTGAATGTTTCTAATTCCATTTATTAAATGTTTACATACCATTAATGTAAAACTACTAAATAAAAAATCCTTATACATTTCATATAATCCTCATAAATTTTTTAATATAAAATTATATCATCAAAAAATATTACTTTATTCCCTTGTGACTACTTTTTTTAATTGATGATAAATTTGGATCATCCTATGACTCTTCTTGTTCACTCCTTAGTTATATGTTACCATTTTCCTACCATTTTATATATAAAAAATAGTTAAACCATTCATAAATCCTTTATAATGTTTCATAAAGTGAATGTTATTACCCAAATCATATCACATGTGAGTATCTATCATCATATACAATCTTCAAACTATTCACCATGAGCCTGAATGATGATTGAGTTAATGATCAACAAAAAATTTTAGGGGTGACTACCCTTAGATGCATCTGTGACACAACCACATCAACATTCCAGTATCATTAAAAATATATGATTTATAGGAAAACCACATAGTCATGTCTTTACCAATCATTCAAGATATCATCATATAGTTAGACTCATTTATAGGGTTTCCACTATGGTTATCTTACCCTAATACTTAAATAAGATGTTCTATATTACCTAAACATTAAATCATATATATAATCTAGAAGGATATATATAACTTTTAAATTATAATCTACCTTAACTTATCAACCCTTTAATTGTACTAAAAACATTATAATCTCCGAGGTTATTTAAACCATTCATCTCATATTAAAGTGATTCCCCAAAACTGTGATCTCGTATTTGTTTATATAAACACATAATTTATATACACTCTTTGATACCAGATCTAAAATCTTATATATATCCATACATAATCACAAAATCTCATTTATTATAACATATCATATATTTAAATGTTTCTTCTTAAATTTATAGTAATATATAATACAAAAAAAATAACTTATTAAATCCCATATTCTGTATATCAAGTATTAAATTTTCCCCTTATATACTGAATTTTATAATTCATAATGAGTCATTAGTATCTCCCATAAATAATTTTATATTTTCTACCCTTATAAACAGGTCATTTAAACTGCTTTTCTTCATAACCTAGGTAAATGAACAAATAGGAAGTGTTGGGATCAGACACTAATTAAGGGAAAACATACAACTGATATAGTAATGGCATAAACAAGGAGTAAATAATATATTAAGAATTTATAAAATAACATGAATCCATAATCAATATGAAAATGGATGAATTATATATCCATAACAATAAATCAAACTTATAAATCAATAACACTGATCTAAATATAATAGAATTTAAAATTCCAGACATCAAAAATATATAATAAAGGCCTCATAAAAAACAATTACTTCTCATCGAGACCGTAGTCAATAAATATATATGAATTTGGATTGCATAAAACAATTACCCAAAGCTGTTTTTCATCATGATACCTGTTGATGAATCAAGGTGCTGTATAATTTGTGTCCAACCCATTACCTCAATTTGCCAAATGCATTAACCATAAAAGTAAATAATTCATTAAATATTATTCCCAATGAGAGCATTTTCATAATAAAAAACACGGATATCAATATAATGAAGAGTGAAAAATTTGAACATATGATTACTCTGCATTATGAGGAAATAATCATAAAGAATGTCAAAAAAAATCCCCATGTCAATAATGTGATAAAATTATAATAACTCATCATTAAGAAGAATATGGATGGTAAAAAATACATTCAACATACCAATGATCGTCCAAATTAGAATAAAAATATATGATACACCAATAATTTTCCTCATGTGAATATAATATCATACATTCAAGGTGAACATTATCCAATATGAGTAATGTAAAATTTTATTTTCACACAGTAGATAGAAATGAGCATATGGTTATGTCAATTATATAATAATATGATAATTATATATGTATATGTAAAATAAATGTCGATGGTTAAAATATAATATCTTCAAAAAACTGAGAAATGTGTTTCAAAGGGTTTATATGACATCCATGACCTAGTTCACTCATGTGTAACTGAACACGGTCGACCACATTGCCTTAAGAATACCTCTCCATATGATTGACGATGTCGATTAAAAGTGGGGTCCAAGGGTATATCTATGAGGAGACTATTCCCTTAGTTCAATGTGAAGCACAATGGTTATATTACATTACTAAATAAACAAAAAGATAATAATACTAATTTATGTGTATGGAAATAAGAATAAACATCCATGAAATAAGAAAATATCAACATAATACCTGTAAATTATATCATATACTAAATGATTATTGAATTTGTTTATAAAAATGAAATAATACATACATGTTAATAGTAAATTAGTACAATACACGGTATAAAAAATAATCAAAAAGAAGAAAAATCTATACAAGCATCCAAAGCCCTAACCTAGACATCTTGTACCAAGCTCACATCCTAATGCATGCATGTTAGGTGCCTAATGTGGGGAAATTACCTTTTTCCACACCCCCAATCATATAATATTCTTCTATTCCAATGTCCCCCAAGGTAGAGTGTGAGATAAATCTCAGTAGTCCACCATTGACGAAATATATAAAAATCTAATCTATGTATATAAAATGAACATCATGTAGGTATATATAAAAGTAAATAATTTATGTATTATATTAAAAATAATACCTTCAGCCTCAGCTTGTAATGTCTCTGAACATTATATTATTTAACTAATTTATTCAATATTAATTATATATAGCTAAACCTTGTGTATATGTAATGACTCTAAAATAAAGCATGATAATAATAATAAAAGAGTCTCTAAAGTGAGACCAATGAATCCTTGACATCAGGGGTATTTCCAACTAAAAGTAGTAACTCATAAAGTATGGCTATAAGGAATATTATTGTAGTCCTAAGGTAATTCCCAAGGAACTCAACTACAAAATAGTTTAAATGAGTCCATGAATCTCGTCCATGGTAATCACAAGTTAAGCATGACTAGGCATGATGGGGTGAATCCATGGTTCTGTGTGTTTGAAGACATCAAGTTGAATCCAAGGAGTGTATACAAGACATTTAAATATCTGAAAAATGACATAGGAGAATCATTTGTACTATGATATAGAGATCACGTGAAAACTCAAATACATAATTCTTTGGTTGGTATCTCCCAAATCAACCGACTCAATGAATCATAATGGCATCCTCTAAGAGCTAAAGGCATTCTCTTCAGAATCCAAGGATGGATGAAGTCTCACTATTCCTATAATGATGAAAAAGGTCAAAATCTATATGAACCATTTTATCAATACATTTTTAACAAATGTAATCATGGGCCATATAATACCCATTCCGTTTGATTATTTAATAGGTTCATTTTGTTAACATTCATTAAATAAGAAAAGTTTAATCACAGACATGTTACCAATTTCAATTCAAATAATCATTTATCTAGTGTAAGTTATATATATAAATATATACATTCCATTTATGAATTTAGGATTCATTAATTAAATTAATTCACATACTTTATTAAAGGTCAACAATATCACACCAAAATGGTGTTCCAGCTAATATCAATATTGGTTATCAAGGCACAAATGAAGATAAACCCCTAAATGGGCGGTTCATATTGAGGACTCAACCTATAATGGTGTCATGTGAAAATATATGGGATTTAGAATAAAATATATCAAATTTAAATTAAATCATATGAATTTAATGGGTAATTCTTGATGAAATCGGTGTTCACATAAAAGAAAAAATTTATAGATGGTGTAAACATAAGGGATGAGTCATAGACAACTGACCTTATGAATGTGGTATATTCCTTACCCAGTATCAACCCTTAGTATGAACTACATCAAAAGAAAATTTAAGAAAATTTAAATGCTTCAAATATAATATATATGATCCTACATACAAATAGAATTAAAGATGGAAAAATGATGAACATAGCCTAAGGAGTGGACAACATACCAATAGGAATCCAATGTAATGAATGACTATTGATTCCATATTTGTATGAAGGATAAATCAATCAACCTCATAAGAGGGGATTGGGATCTCTTCATGGGATAAATGGTTAGGGTTGTCGATTGGAATAGATAAAGAAAGGATGTGTTAAAATTATAAAGAAACAAGGGAAAAATTTTAATTTACCCCATTCAAAAATTCATTGAATGGTTTTGCCACAATGTTGAACAAACCATACAACTACAGTGCTTCATAAACTATGCAAGGAGGTAATCACATAGTTCATGCATACTATTTAGGAAATAGTGTGAAAAACATGGGTTTTTCCTATACTGAAATCTATAAATATTTTTCATGGGAATGTGGCCTAGGTCGCATGATTATGGAAAACCATGCAGCCCACAACTGAGCACCGAACTGCCACACACTATTAGGGAAAATGGTGCGGACTAGGCCACACTGGTCCTACCTACCTTGTTTCCCAGTTGTGTCTTCCAATTTTGTGGGTTCCAGGCTCTGAACATTAAATAGACATCATCATTACTCCATATCCTCCCTATGAATCTATGTTACATCAAAACGAATAAATTAGTCCACAAATTAAAGAATTCTCAAATAAAAGAAAAACTAGGTTCTTATAGTATTCCCCTAAAAAAGGATTTATTCCCTAAGTTTCCCATCCAATGGTGGTAGAACCCTATCTAAGTACGTGCCATTCCACAAATCATATACATCGGCCACCTGCTCAAAATTATTTTCATGTACATGGCCATGTTATTGTTGAAACTATACTAAAGAGATATATTAGCCTTTGATATCATAAATGTGATGATCAATTATTAGTACATGATACTCCTAAACAGAATAATCTTTATCCCTTTCAACATCCCCACTGTCAAAATTATGAGATTGGTCATCATGATAATGATTAAGATGTGAACTATAGATGATGATTTGTATGGAATGACACCTTTGTGGTAATAAAAACATGAAGAATATAGGAATGACTCTATCAATGATCCCAATAGTCCCCTAAAGGCGATAATAAATATTCCCTTTCCTCTATATTCATGTCTTCCAAAGTCTTGGTGATACCCGTAGAAAAACATGGAACACGATCTCGAAATCTAATGGTTGTCAATGTAGATCAATATAAGATTTTAATCTAAAACGAGAAGTAGATATAAGATTTATGATCAACCTCACATACTCTGAATTCTCTATTATGAGAGGACCTAGTAGCACTGCCTCTCCCACCACCAACCCACACAGGGTTGAATAACACTACCTACAATATATATCCACATGTGGATCTATTTGAATTATAACCAACATGATTTTCTGTAGGAAAACATTACCAGAGGGATATTATTCCCTCGAGAATCACTAAAATCAAGGATGAATTCTTAGAAATATCCTCCAATACATGTATAGATAATTCAGACTAGCCATCATTATGAGGGCGAAAAGTTATAATCAATTGTACCTACATACCCAAATAACTCTATAACCCCTATAAGAACATTAATGTGAAACGAGAATCACAATTTTAAATGATATTATGTGGTACACCAAGTTGGTTTATAATCACATAAAAATATAGTCTTCATAGATCATAAATTGAGAAAGTCTCTTTGATTGGAAGGAAGAGGGATACCCTTTTAATTCAATCTATGACTACCCAAACCACATCGTTATATATTGGTGACCTTGGTAAACCAACCAAAAAATCTATTATAATGTGTTCTCATTTCCATTCAAGGACCGATAACAACGGTAACAAGGTAGGAGACCACTGGTTATCCACATTTGAATATAAATATATTTAACACCATGTGAAAAAAACTATAATATGATGTTTTATCTCTAGCCACTGATACTGGTAACGCATATCAGAATGCATCATGGAGATACCTTGATTTACTACACTCTAAGAAGCATGTGATTCTCACATTAGCTCTTATTTCATGTCTATAAGAACCCATATATTCCCATGTATATTTCGGATTCTTTCTCTATCAATAGACTAATCCAATGGTAGGACATCACTAGAAGTACACTACAATGGGACCAAACCATCAGGTTCTGAGAACTACCTTATCTCACCCTATAAGGGAGTAAACATGTAACTTCTAAAGACATAAGAAAAGGACACTATTAACTCTCATGAACCTCTAAATATATATCAGAATAGAGGGACATAAATATCCATTAATCAGTGGATTCTTTTATGAGGTATTCTTATGTTTTTCGACTCAGTTAAATAGCTACAACATTACCCTTTCCATGTGTATAGATATTCTCAATGTCAAAATGAAATAGGTATTTGACTCATCCTCACTATCTGAGATTCAATTCAAATTTTGTGAAGATATATTTGAGACTCATTTGGCCTATAAACACCACAAGGAACTCTCCCATTAGATAGTGTCTTCAATAACATTAGGCATTGACAATTGTTGCAACCTTAATGTCATACATCGGTTAATTACCCTCATGAGGGATCAAATAGAGATACACATATGAGACGAATATATCCTACTATATCAGTATTATACCCAACCCAATTATTGATGCATCATAGAATAATGTATTTCCACTATGATAATCTAGTAGAATCTGAATGTTTGTTAAAGTAAGCCTTCCTTTTTGATCCTAAAAGGCCTTATCACACCGTTCATACCAAAAAAACATCACAAACATCATAGTAAGATTTGTAAGAGGTACAACAAGGAATGGAATTTATAATATTAAAAACCTATAATAACCATCCTAACCCAATAAAACTTTTATATAAAATGCATTCCTGGGATTCTCAATTGATACCACTTCACTAACCTTCTATGGGTCAATTGATACTCATAATTTTATGATAATAGGACCCAATAAGTTAACCTTGTCAATATAGAAGTGTCACTTAGGGAGACTAGAATATAATTTATGTTCTCTTAGTGTATTGAAAATGATCTCAATATGTTTGGTATAGTATCTTCAAGCATGAATATACACAAAGATGCCATCCACAAAATCTATGAAAAAGAAATCCAAATAGGGGTGGAAAACATGATTCATCAAATCCATAATAATAGTGGGAGAATTCATAACACTAAACAACATAAAATGATACTAATATATACCTTACAGAGTTTGGAATGTCAAATGTGGTGTATCTGGAGTCCATATGTGTTCCTGATGATATCATGATCTAAGTTCAATCACTAAGAACACCCAATCTCCATGGAGCTAGTCAAAGAGATTATATATTTTTGTAAAATGAAACTAGATATTAACTGTAATATATTTCAATCAATGTAATACAAGTATAAATTATGTGTACCATCTACCTTTTTTGAGAAAAGAATGGTTGAAACCCAATAATAAGTGATGGATTCTATAAATAAAATAGATTCTGAATCATATAACTATCTTCTAAGATCTTGGGATCTGTAGGTTTGATATTTTATAGAGGAATAGATATTGTATATGTTATTTGAATATGATTAATCATAAACTCATCCTATCTATCATTAGGTAAATTAGAAAAAAATTGGAAATGAATCATTAAAATGATCTACTATAAGAGGAAAATCTGTGAGATGCATTGTTTGATCATTAAATAAAAGGTTAGTGTTCTAGGCTATCACTCCCCCATCCCATGATTCTCTTGTCCAACTCTACTGGCCTAGAAATCCCACCCACCCTTTTGAAAATAACTATCCCCCTCTGTTGATGAAATGATACCCTAGATCAATATTAGTCCACATTAGCGTGATAGGGGATTAACAAGTCCATATCAAGAACGAAATTAATGCCCATAATATTGAGTACCACGAGGTCCCATAATAAATTATATCTTCATAACTCAATGGTACAATACATACAATGGTGTGTAATCTCTTTATAAATACAAAATAGGGTGACCGTGGTCATTACTCCCTAGAAGTACTAAATTTCATTCCCAATAAAATAAATTGTCTATAAAGAGAATAATGAGATAGATACATCTATATTGAAACTTTGGATATGATAGTCGAGACTAATATAATAGAAACTCATATATTAGATAGTTATATGCTATGATCATTGAGTATATTTTGTAACGCTTTAAACTCGAATGATCCATGGTTATGAGGCATTACTAGGCTACACGGAGTAGGTTCAATCTACTACAACTAATAATTTGAAGTCTATATACCTCAGCCACGAACTATTTCTCATCCTGTTCAGATGGTGCTACTCTAGATTCCTACCCAATGTGGTGTAACTAATCTTGTTCCTAAAGGTAGTGCTCATGCATGTCCTCTTCTCCTAGAAAATATGCCTAAAGGTATGGAAGAATCTATAAGGATTAACCATATTACTGAGAGAATGACACTCAAGAAGGTCTCTGTTACACTGAGGCTTTACAGGCCACTATTTTCCACTCTAATGACATATAATGGATCTTGTAGTGTAGGTAAACTAGTCTACACTACACTAATGATAAACATCAAGGCTAAACTTCATGCTACATGATGAACTACTACCCTATCTTGGCACTAGTCATCTATTCCCAGTACTATTGACTTATCTAAGGTTGTTTCTTGTGATAATATCATGTTTCCTATTCTCATAAATGTTACATAGGGAAAAAATTCATCAATGAGCATATTTAATACTTAATCTCATCCTCTAAGAATCTCACTTACAATAGTTCATCACTGACTAGAAGTAGTGAAAAGCATTTCAAATCAGTGAAACAAGGTGAATAGTCCATGAAAGACATATTACCCTACTCCATGGACATAAAACTATTTTCTTGGTTATCTCTCAATGTCTGAGGGAAAATTTAATCATATAAGGAAGTCTACAAGTCCATCTAGATTAAGCCCTACTAAAGTCTAACCTGTGTAATCACATCCCACTAGCATTTGGACGAATCATGAAACATGTAGGTGGTGATCTTGAACCTTTTCTATGGATATTTAACAAGATTATAGAAGATATAAAGAATGTATTATATCCATGAATCAACATAATTATTTCCATAATTCCTTAAAAATATTGGATTGTACTGCTGATGGAACTCGTGGGTCATATCAGACATTGTAGGTGCAGGTTATGGAGCACCCTGCATAGACTGTATCAAGCATATGAAACTCTATCAATGCTATGTGTTAGTTCTATGTTTAATAATAATAGGAAATGGATCAGGCATAACTATTATAGGTATAATGGTGTCCAGGGGCCACCACCTCCAGGGCATGGTCTTAACCACCATCATTAAAGATGACTAGAGTACTTTATGGTGTCACAGCTCAATAAATCCAAAAAACATTCTACATAAGAATATTTGAAAACATATATAATCCCTTATGTAATCATATAAAACTAATAGGACATCACTTCCCAACATACTATCACAAAAAACCCACTTAGAATGATATATTTTTTCTAAGTTTTCATGTATTTATTTTCATAGGATCTAGTATATGGAGGGTCAATAATAGTCCAAGGAGTAAACCCATATTTAAATATTACTTGGCCTCTCTTTTTATGGGAAACCATTTAATTTATAAGTTAAAATTTATATTTATTTTTTTGTATGTGATTTAATACATAGGACAAGGATTTATTAAATTGATTGTAATCAACATCCATTTAATTACACATATCCCCCCTTACATTTTGTCTCATAATGTAATGGGGAAAATATAATGGATCAATTCAATGATTTACCCAATCCAATTTATAAGGTACAAACACCTTATAGTTGATATTGGTAATGATGAAATCCCATTAAAATCCTCCCTCATGGAATCTAGGTTACATATCATACTTGGGGAAAATTGGTTATTTAAGATGCCTCCATCAATATATATAGAAAAAAATATTTTGATTGAAATTTTAATTTTAATTATCCAATTTCCCATCCCTGTAGATTATTTCAATATTTCATGAATATATAACAATGACGCATCACTCAACAATCATAGGAAAAATTGGTAATGAAAGCAACAAGATACAACTATATGGCATGGAATATGCATGGAATGATAATTTTAGGTGCCTATGATGATGCATGATGAAATATTTTTATGAGATACCAGGTCAAGGGTAAAAATCATGAATCATATGAGACATCAAACATTCATTTTATCACCCAATGGTGAAATAAAGGAAAATGAAATAATCAAAATTGAGAACAACAATTTCCCAATCCAATGAAACATGATGTTTACCCAAAATGTGGATTATCAACTCCCAATAATAGTTTATAACCATATTTCAACATATTAATAATCTCATATATAATATTCCCAAATGATAGGACAAATGAAAAGAAATTTCATCTCTAATACCACTTTCTGATGTTCTTTACCCATTTCACTCCTAAGTAACCTTACCCGGATGGCCGCATGACATCAACCATGCCTCCCCATTTTCCATAGGTTGATAACTAGGAGCAAGTGCATAGGGTGTGTCCATGCAGAGACATTTATCTACGGTTAGAGTTCAAGGAAGTGGTGATATAACATGAATAAATAAGTGTAAGAATAATAATTATAATAATGGAAGGTAATAGAAATAAGCATAAACATCCATGTAATAAGAAACCATCCACCCAATAAGTGTAAAATGATTCATATTCTAAATGATGATGGCATGTCTCTAAAAATAAAAAAGTAGATATACAATACAGAAGGAAATCATTATGATACAATGTATACAAAATAATCAAAATAATAAAAATATCTCCTTGTATCCAAGGAATAAGACCAGTCATCTACTACCTAGATCCAATCCTAAATCATGCAATAAAGTAGTCAAAAGCAGGGATATTTTCTTTTTCGACACATGTAATCGTATAATATGCTCAGGTCCCAATGATGACACATATAGGGTGTGAGTTAAATCTTAGTAGGCCACCACCAATAACATCTATACAAATCCATTCAGAGTATATAAACTGAATAGTGTAAAAGACTATATAAAAGTAATGAAATTCTATAATAAATAATCCAAGCCTTCTTTAGTCATAGCTGGTAATGTCTCTGAACATGATATCATTTAAATAATTTATTGAATAATAATTTTATATAGATAAGTCATGTGTTGGTGTTAAAATCACAAAAAAAGATCATGATACTAATTATAAAAGAGGTTCCAAGGTTAGACCAAGGAATCCATGACCTTAGGGGTCACACCAACTCATTATAGAGACTCATTAATTTTATATATAAGGGGTGAGAGTTTAATCCAAGGGGAATTACCAACACATTACATAGTAAATTATTTTAACTGAGTCTACGGAGATCGTCTATAGTAATCAAGGGATAAGCATGATAGGGTCAGATGGGGGTAAATCTGTGGACTCATTTTTTTAAGACATCGAGTTGAATCTAAGGAGTGAATATAAGGAATTATAATATCTAGAAAAATATGTCATGTGATTCTTCATTGAAATTCTCATGAATTCATGGAATAAGACAAATATCATATTCTGTGGTGGTTATCTCCCACCACAATTACCTCAATAACATAGAATGGTGTCTTGTGAGTGCTCAAGGTTTTTCCCCAAAGAATCCATGGCTAGATCAAGTCTGCTAATTTCTATAAACATAAAAAAGGAAAAAAAATCAATATGTACCTTATAATAATTCCATTTTTAACACATTTAATCATTTTCCAGGTAACACTCAGGTCATTTAATCCTTTAATGTGATCATTTCATTACCTATCTTTAAAAATGACTAGGTAAATCCAGGACATGAAACCAATATTAATTAAATTTATAAGTTAACTAGCCCAGATGATATTTATAAATATATACCTTCTATTTTACAATTTAATATTTTTTTTATTAAATTTAATCCCATAACTTATTAGAGCTCAAGAAGAGCACACCCGAATAGTGTCTTAACTAATCTCAAAGTAGGTATTGAAGGAAAAAATGAATAATACACCCTAAATGGGTGTTCATATGACAACCCTGCTTTTATTACAAACTTAAACATGATTTATTACATAAAACTTCACTTGATACAACAAAGAATATTGAAAGGTTTAGTGTATTTGGGGCCTAGGATCATTACATAAAAACATAAAACATGAAATACAACATCTTTATTGAAAACTTCTTTTACAGGACCACTATATTCCCTCGTACTTAGCATTGCATGGGATAACCTGAGGACATGTATAATAAAAGGGTGAGCTATAAAGCCCAGTAAGGGAGTACACATGGAATAACATGAGGAGTACAATACATGTTAGAAAATAGGAATATCAATAGAGCGTAAGAAAAACATGAACATAAAGGCATGATAAATCATGATAATCATAACATGGAAATGTGGCATCAACACTTAACATGGAATTAGCATGAGCCAAGGCCCATTGCACATGGAGCATGAGTAAATTCTAATTGCACATAAAGCATGAGTAAACACTCATTGCACTAGAATTATCATGAGCCAAAACTTATTGCACATGAAGTATCATGATAATATACTTTACCCAATGCATTGGAGCGCTATAAGGGCGTACCCTTCTTAAACATTTCATTTCATGCATAAGTGTGCCACATGGATCATAAAACATGGATTCATAAAACATAACCATTTATTCCACGATAAAAGAATGTGGAATTCATACATTAAACTTTATACTCAATAAGTAAATGTTCATAAAGGTGAATACCCTTGATGGAGAAATGGGCATGGTATTCACTACACAATGACATTGGCGTAGAAAATCAGAGCGATTTCGGCAGCGTAACAGCATGACATAAGAATTCAAAAAAATGGTTGATGAGAGAGAAAGGGGCTCCTCATCATATTTACATGTAATGGACAGTAAGGAGGTCATATAGATACATGTCCCAAAAATTGTAATGGAATTTAGATTCATGATACAAAAGTATTGCTTGAATGTAAAAGAGGAGAGAGAAGTTCCTTTCAGAATTTCAGCATAGTAACAGGTGTACATGGGAGGCATTTAATGAGAAATAAAGGGTCCTCCATCATTCAAACATAAAGAGGGCAGTACGAGGGAGGAGTTAAACGATACCCCAACATTTATAATTTAAATATAAATGGCAATACAACTTAATTAAAATTGGACAAAAATGAGAAAGGAAGAAAAAACCCTTACTTGGAAGTGTGCTTCCAAAGGCTAGAGAGAGGCTTGTGAGAGGCTTCTTGGGAGCTTGGGAAACCTTGGGAGGATTATAGAGAGAGTATTTCAGAGGTTTTATGAACTCCAAGGGCTTTGAGTGATGAGGAAGTGGGATCTTATGTGGGTTTATATAGGAAAGGTGAGGGAATTCTTTATTATTTAGGTTTGGGACCCCTTATATTAAATTAATCCAAACCACAAATCATCTCATGGTTTTTTCCCATGGTTTATAGAAAAGGGAATAGGAAAACAATATTTAATAATGTCAAAGTCCGAACTTCTTAAAATAATGAGGTTTCTTAATTGGAGGTGAGTCACACTCCCATCGAAATTAATTTAAAAAGGCAAAGTGTTGAATAAGTCTTGAGGGGTCCATTAATGCTTTAAAAAGTAAGTAAAAAGACCAAAAATAATATTATTTTAATGGTAAAACATATATTGGCCGAACATAAAGATTATAGTACTTTATTACATCAAAATTGGGTCATTATGATGTCATAAAACACACTATATATTTAAACGGTATTTAATTTTTACCCAAAAATTTGACTGTCTCAGAAAATTATGAAAAATTCACCATTGGATAATTTCAATATCCTAATTCCAAAAATAATATTTATTTTATCAAAATAATTTTCTAAATATGTGAATTTTCACTTTTAAAATAAAAATAGACATTTATCGAAAATTCAAGGGTTTCGACAGAAATGGCTTTCAAACCTTAATAAAAATTTTAATTGCAATCATAAAATTATAAGATCATTTATATTTAATAAAAATTAAATTAATAATATTATTATTATTTTATTAAAATATTATTTAATTCAAAAATCCCCTAATTTAATGAAATATATTTCTTAATTAAATATTAACTAAAAACACCATTTGTACTTTAAAAACTATTTACAATGTATCGAAAATGACTAGAAATTATATTCATTATTATATACAAAAAATAATGTACATGAACATAGTACTAATTTTTTGTTACATAACCCCTTAAAATAGCCGCATATGACCTAAGGGTAAGGTGTGCGATGGTGATAGACTCTTGGGGTGGCTCAGATAACATCGCTCGAGTGGTAATTTCAATCAACTTCCACTTTTCCCATAGATGGTCATGTTCAAGCTTGAAATGAGGAAGCTCATATTGGTCTTGGTCAAGAGTGAAGCACAAGTATGCCACCTATTTTTTTAGCTCGGACAAATGGGCTTCATATGGAGAAATTCTACTGGACGAGGACATCGCTTCTTTTGTCTGAGTAAATTGGATTTGTTAAAGTCCTATATTTATACTAATGATGTGATCACTGTTCAACAGCTATATTAGCAACGATCAAAATTCTTAACATAAAACCCATGAAGTTGACATTTTATATAAACATAAAGAGGCATTTAATTAGATCAAGAGGGATTTACATTAGTGAAACTTTGGGTCGTTACAATATTCCCCCCTTAAGAAATTTCGCCCTCGAAATTTTCCTTTTCCCACCCTAAAACAAATGTGGGTAACTCAGCTTCATCATATCCTCTGATTCGCAGGTCGATTCTTCAAACATGTGGTTTCTCCACAACACCCTGACGAGGGGCATTGTCTTATTTCATAGAAACTTTTCCCTACGATCTAAGATATTCACTGGTTTCTCCTCATAAGAAATACCGTCTTCCAATTGTACCACCTCAGAAGAGAGTACATGTGAAGGGTCCGGTATGTACTTCCTTAAGAGGGATACATGAAAGACATCATGCACTTTGGCCATGGTAGGTTGAAGTGCTAGTCGATAGGCCACAACCCCAACAAGATCAAGAATCTTGAAGGGGCCGATGTACCATAAACTTAACTTTTCTTTCTTTATAAACCTCATGACATTTTTCCATAGAGATATGCGTAGAAACACCATGTCTCCAACATTAAACTCAAGGTCTCATCGACGATTATCTGCATATCTCTTCTTTCGACTCTGGTCTTCCTTGATATGTTGTTGAATGGTCTTCACCTTCTCCACCATTTCTTCGACCATTTCTGGTCCAAGAAGCTTACGTTCACCGACCTCATCCCAACATACCGGTGTTCTAAACCTTTACCCATACAGGGCTTCATATGGTGCCATTTGGATGCTCCAGTGGAAACTGTTATTATAAGAGAACTCAACCAGAGGAAGATGTTGATCCCATCCTCCTTTAAAGTCCAATGATCATGCTCTCAACATATCCTCAATTTTTTGGATAGTCCGCTCGGATTGGCCATCGGTTTGATGATGATAGTCCATACTGATTATCAGTTCAGTATTCAGAGCATGTTGAAGATTCTTCCAAAACATAGAGGTGAATCTTGGATCTCAGTCAGACACAATAGATAGTGGTACTCCATGCAACCTTACCACTTCCCTGATATATATTCATTCCAGTTTATCCAAAGAGAAATCCTGCCGAATAGCAATGAAGTGTGCAGTGTAAGATGATCCACAAAAACCCAGATTGCATTATTGCTTTTGGATGTCCTTGGATGTCTAGTGAAAAAGTCCATGGTGATGTTCTCCCATTTCCATTCTGGTATGGACAATGGTTGCATCATCCCCTTAGACTTCTGCCTCTCTTCCTTCACATGCTGACACACCAAGCACTTTGATGTATATTCAGCGATCTCCTTCTTCGTATTATCCCACCAAAAGTTTTCTTGTAGATCTCGATACATCTTTGTGCTCCCTGGGTGAATAGAGAAATTTGATCTATGTGTATCATCCAAAAGTTCCTTATTCATCTCTGGACTTGATGGAACACATAGTCTTTTCCCAAACCCCACAATTCCTTCTTCATTAACATTAAACTCTAAGGATTTCCCTTTTTTGATAGCTTCCACTTTTTCCTGAATTCCCACATCATCCTTTTGAGTATCCTTTAACCCTTCCAAAAGAGATGGTTGAGAAATAATTTGTGAAAGGATTTATGATGTTCCATTCTATATGATTCCCATGTCCATCTTCATCAAGTCTAAGAAGATTGGATCCTTCTCAATTCTCATCATTAATAGAATTTCTGGGTCCTTTCTACTTAGGGAATCTGCCACCTTGTTCACTTTCCCAGGGTTTTAATGTATTGAAAATTCATAATCCTTGATGAGCTCTACCCATCTTCCCTAGCGCATATTAAGATCTCTCTGTGTGAATATATATTTAAGACTCTTTTGGTTAGTATATATCTCACATTTCTCCCCATAGAGATAATGCCGCCATATTTTCAAGGCAATGATCACAGCTGCTAACTTCAGATCATGCATTGGATAGTTTCTCTCATGGATTTGATACTACCTTGAGGCATAGGATATCACTTTATCATTCTGCATCAGCACACAGCCTAAGAAATTTTTCGAAGCATCACTAAATACAACAAAAAGTTCCCCACTTGTGGGTAAAGTGAGCACGGGCATAGTGATAAGCCTCCTTTTCAACTCCTTGAATCTTTCTTCACACTCATCACTCAAAGAAAACATTACTACCTTCTGAGTTAGCTTGGTAAGAGGGTTGTAAAATCGTGAGAAATTCCTCACAAATAGTCGATAATATCCAGGTAACCCCAAGAAGCTACGGATATCTGTTACCGATGTTGGCCTCAGTCATCCCTCAATTGCATCTGTTTTGGATGGGTCCACAGATATCCCATTTCTTGTGATGATATGGCCCAATAATGAGACCTCCTTCAACCAGAACTCACACTTGCTGTATTTTGCAAAGAGCTTCTCCTTGCGCAAAGTCTCTAGTACAGTTTTTAAATGCTCTTCATGATCCTCCTTGGTTTTGGAGTATATTAGAATATAATTTATAAATACTACCACAAATTTGTCTAGGTAATCTCTAAATACTCTATTCATCAAGTCCATGAAGATTTCTGGATCATTGGTGAGTTTGAAAGGCATTACTATGAATTCATAGTGCCCGTATCTTGTGCGAAAAGCAGTCTTGGGGATATCATCCTTCTTCACCCTTACTTGATAATATCCCAACCACAAATATACCTTGGAGAAGTATTGTGCTCCACGCAGCTGATCAAACAAGTCATCAATTCGTGGGATAGGATACATGTTCTTTATCGTGATTTTGTTAAGTTCACGATAATCGATGCAAAGCCGCATTTCCCCACCCTTCTTCTTGATGAAGAGGACTGGTGCACCCCATGGTGAAGAACTTGGGCGTATAAACCCTTTATCCAGATTTTCCTATAGTTGTTTCTTCAGCTCTTCAATCTCTACAACATCCATTCTATATGGATTCTTGGATATTGGTAAAGCCACGGGTATAAGTTTAATTGAGAACTCAACATCTCTTCTAGGAGGAAGACCAGGCAGTTCCTCGGAAACACTTCAGAAAATTCCCTCACAATAGGCATTTCTTCAAGGATGGTTTCTTCCTTGGACTCAATCATCTGAGCAAGATATGCGTGGTCATAAGGCAGTAATACCTATACTTGAGATGATGGAGCTAAAGGAGATTCATCTTCCTCCTAACACTTGTAAAGAATTGGGGGTCGATTCTCCATATGGAGTGTGATTTCCCTCTCCCGACAATTTATGTTGGCTCTATATAAGGAAATCCAATCCATGCAAATAATTGCATCAAATTCCACTAGAGGGAGTAAGACAAGGTTCGCTGGGAAATTCAATCCACAGATTATAATAGGGGAGGACTTATATTCATGGGATGCAATGATTTCCCCATTTTCTGTACTCATCGACATCTTTACTTCCATGATTTGTGGTGGTGCTAGGATTGTTCTACTAAACTTTTGAGATATAAAAGAATGCATAGAACCTGAATAAAAAAGTACGTTCGCTATTCTTGAATGAATAACTAGCGTAAATGTCACCAATTCATTGTCGGGGTTCACTTCGGTAGAAGTGATGGCAAAAGCCCATCCTTACTTTCTTGGAGGTTGTTGGTTGTCTCTAAAAACCCTTGGATTAGGGCACTGATTTGCAAAATGACATGGTTCTTTGCATTTATAGCATTAAACAATGCGTTGAGGTTTGAACGGAGCGTTCATCTCCTCTGTTGCAGCCATGGGTCTTTCTTGCCGATAGTTAACAGCTAGGTTCCCTTCTCTTCCACACCTGTATCATTTTCTCGTCCCCTTAAGGAAATTTCCATGGTGCTTCTTTCCACACTTTTGGCAAGTGGGGTGCTGGATCTTCTTAGCACCATTGGATTTATCCATCGGACCACCAACATTGAATTCCACCTTGCGCTTCTTGTCCCCATGATACCCTTGTGATTCCTCGATCTCCATTTCGACCTTGAGGTCACATCGGACAATTTCCTCATAGCTTTCAAAGTCACGGATCGCTAATGCTTTCTGGAAGCTAGGAATCAGCCCACCAATGAAGTGGTCAACCTTGCATTTGGGGGTAACGACAAAGCTGGAAGCGTATCGTGCAAGCCTTGTGAATTTTTCCATGTATGCTCCAACAGATTCTTCATCTTTTTTCTTGAGGGAAAGGAAGTCCCTTTCAATCTTAAGCCGGAGGGTGCGCGGAAAATATTTATCAAAAAACATCTTCCGAAAATCATTCCATTCCAATGCCTCGATCTCCTCCTCAGGCTTCGTATTTTTGATCAACGTCCACCATTGATCAGCTTCACCATCCATATGATAATCTGCCAAGAGAACCTTCTCTTGTTCAGAACATTGAAGGATGGATAAGATCTTTTCAATGGAGTTGATCCATTGTTCAGCGATTGTGGGATCAGATGATCCAGTAAAATTAGGAGGCCTTTGTCTCATGAAGCTCTCGATAGAGACTTGTTCTTTCTTAGGGGGGTTGAACATTCCTCTTTACCTTTGTTTCTATTCAAAACTTGAGTTAGCTGAGAGATAAGTGTGACAAAGTTTGCGATTCCCGCTCCCATTGGATTGGGCATCTCATCTGTACAATCATCACACTGATCTTCACAACGGTTGTTAGCTCGAGTCCTCCTATTACCGGCCATTGGATGGAATAAAAGGAAATTTAGGGGTAACACATAAAGGGTAATCCAAAGAAAAATGTTGATGACTTATAAATAAACTTTCACTTCCTTAACTCATGAGTCTATAGGCTTCAATCTAGGATTTTCATGATCTACTTTCTAACATATATTCTTAGGGGATTTTTTTTTTAAATTCTTTTAATAAGGGTTCATAATAAGCTTATGAATTTATCAAAACATATCCCTCGGGAGTGTCGTAACCAAGAGTGAAGCAAGTCCCATTTTCGTGCACCAGTTCCTGTTCGATTCTAGCTCAAAGCGGTGTTTCGGGTTTTACCCCTAGGATACATCTATTCCAGAGCCGCTTCTACCTGCTCGTATCCAGACAGGGATGTATTTGTTTGATAAACCACTTACTTAGTGCTTAACAAAACTTAGGGATGTTTTTATTATACTTAGTCTTGTATCAAAGGCTTTACTAGGGTTTCCTAATCTCAAAAATAACTAAACCTATCCTCCAATACCAACTATGACAACCCTGCTTTTATTACAAACTTAAACATGATTTATTACATAAAACTTCACTTGATACAACAAATAAGATCGAGAGGTTTAGTGTCTTTGGGGCTTAGGATCATTACATAAAAACATAAAACATGAAATACAACATCTTTATTGAAAACTTCCTTTACATGACCACTACATTCCCTCGTACTTAGCATTGCATGGGATAACCTAAGGACAAGCATAAGAAAAGGGTGAGCTATAAGGCCCAGTAAGGGAGTACACATTGAATAAAATGAGGAGTAAAATAAATGTTAGACAATAGTAATATCAATAGAGCATAAGAAAAACATTAACAAAAAGGAATGATAAAGAATGATAATCATAACATGGAAATGTGGCAACAACACTTAACATGGAATTAGCATGAGCCAAGGCCCATTGCACATGGAGCATGAGTAAATCCTCATTACATATAAAGAATGAGTAAACCCTCATTGCACTTGAATTGTCATGAGTCAACACTCATTGCACATGATATATCATGATACTATACATTACCCAATGCATTGGAGCGCTATAAGGGCACACCCTTCTTAAACATTTCATTTCATGCATAAGTGTGCTATATGGATAATAAAACATGGATTAATAACACATAATCATTTATTCCATGATAAAATAATGTCGAATTAATACATGAAACTTTATAATCAATAAGTAAATGTGCATAAAGGTTAATACCCTTTATGGAGAAATGGGCATGGTATTCACTACACAATGACATTGGCTTAGAAAATCGGAGCGATTTCGGCAGCGTAACGACGTGACATAAGAATTCATAAAAATGGTTGATGAGATAGAAAGGGGTTACTCATCATATTTACATGTAATGGACAGTAATGAGGTCATATAGATACGTGTCCCAACAATTGTAATGGAATTTAGATTCATGATACAAAAGTATTGCTTGAATGTAAAAGAGGAGAGAGAAGTTCCTTTCGGAATTTCGGCATAGTAACGGGTGTACATTGGAGGCATTTAATGAGAGAGAAAGGGTCTTACATCATTTAAAAATAAATAGGGAAGTGTTATGGAGGTTCAAAACCATACCCCAATATTTATAAATGAAATAAAAAGGGCAATACAACTTAAAGAAAATTGGACAAAAATGAGTAAGGAAGAAAAAACTCTTACTTGGAAGTGTGCTTCCAAAGGCTAGAGAGAGCCTTGTGAGAGGCTTATTGGGAGATTGGGGAACCTTGGGAGGATTCTAGATAGAGTAGGGAAGAGGTTGGACGAACTCCAAGGCTTTGAGTGAGGAGGAAGTGTGAGCTTGGGTGGGTTTATATAGGAAAGGTGAGGGCATTCTTTATTATTTAGGTTTGGGACCCCTTATATTAAATTAATCCAAACCACAAACCATACCATGGTTTTTACCCATGGTTTTTGGAAAAGGGAAGATTAAAACAATATTTTATAAGGTAAAAGTCCAAACTTTTTAAAATAATAAGGTTTCTTACGTGGAGGTGAGTCACACTCCCATGGAAATTAATTTAAAAAGGCAAAGTGTTGAATAAGTCTTGAGGGGTCCATTAATGCTTTGAAAAGTAAGTCAAAAAAACCCAAAATCACATTATTTTAATGGTAAAACATATATTGGCCGAACATAAAGATTATTGTATTTTATTACATCACTATTGGGTCATTATGATGTCATAAAACACATTATATATTTAAATGGTATTTAATTTTTACCCAAAAATTTGAATGTCTCAGAAAAGTATGAAAAATTCACCATTAGATAATTTCGGCATCCTGATTCCAAAAATAACATTTATTTTATCGAAATAATTTTCTAAATATGTGAATTTCCTCTTTTAAAATAAAAATCGACATTTATAAAAAATTCATGGGTTTTGACAGAAATGGCTTTCAAACCTTAATAAAAATTTTAATTGCATTCATAAAATTATAAGATCATTTATATTTAATAAAAATTAATTTAATAATAATAATATTATTTTATTAAAATATTATTTAATTCCAAAATCCCTTAATTTAATAAAATAGATTTCTTAATTAAATAATAACTAAAAACACCATTTGTACTTTAAAAACTATTTACAATGTATCAAAAATGACTAGAAATTATATTCATTATTATAAACAGAAAATAATTTGCATGAACATAGTACTAATTATTTGTTACATAACCCCTTAAAATAGCCGCATATGACCTAAGGGTAAGGTGTGCGATTGTGACAGACTCTTGGGGTGGCTCAGATAACATCGATCGAGTGGTAATTTCAATCAACTTCCACTTTTCCCGTAGATGGTCATGTTTGAGCTTGACATGTTGAAGCTCAGCTTGGGCTTGATCAAGAGAAAAGCCCAAGGATGCCACCTCTTTTCTGAGCTTCGACAAATGGGCTTCGTATGGAGCAATTCTACTGGACGAGGCCATCGCTTCTTTTGTCTGAGTAAATTGGATTTGCTGAAGTCCTATATTTATACTAATCATGTGATCACTGTTCAATGGCTATATTAGCAACGGTATAAATTCTTAACATAAAACCAATGAAGTTGAAATTTTATATAAACATAAAGATACATTTAATTAGATCAAGAGGGATTTCAATTAATGAAACTTTGGGTCATTACAGTTCAATATTGAGGTCATAGAATAAAATGGTTTTATGGGGCAATAGCATGGACAAAGAGTATAATCTATCCAATTTAAGTTAATGAAGATGAATTTAATGGGAAATGGTTAGTGAAACTGGCATGCATGAAATGAAAACAATTGATAGATGACGTGACATTGATAGATGAGTCATAAACCATCTACCTTATGACAGCAATAGATGGATCAATCTATATTGTCCCTTAGTTTAGAGTAGATTTAATAAAAACAGAATAACGGATGAACTCCCTCAAAATAGGTCATATGAGACGACATCAAAATAGCATTGTCTATAGGAATAAAAATAAAGAACATGTCCTAAGGAGTGAAGATCTTATCGAGAAATATCCAATTAGATGATAAAATATGGATTATGAGTTAATAAATTAAGAAATAAATGAACCTAGGAGGAATGGGATTCTAAGAACGTTATAGGAGAAAAGGTTAGGGTTTTCCAATGGAACAAAGAAATAAAGTGTGTGTAAAAACTATAAACTTATAAGGGAAATAGTAATTTAATAATTGAAAATTGGGACTCATGGTTTTGTTTCCCAGTTGGAAAAACTATGATCCAAAGGTGTTGCATGCACTTGAAAAGGATAAACCCTTCACGGTTCACGTGCATGGTTTTTAAAACCATGCATTTTCTTTTACTAAACACTATATAACTTTTACTTAGGAATGCGGTCTGGGTCGTACAATTAGTTAAAACCATGTGGCCCACTACTGAGAGCTGAAACACCCATCATGGTTTGAAGAAACCATGAAAACTCATATACATGATACCCACTAATAATGTTTCCATGTTTTTTCTTCAACAGTATATGGGTTTGAGCTACGATCAATCCTCAGACACCCATGTTTCCTTAATATCCTCACTAGGTATCCACATAAGGTCAAAACTAAGGAATTTAAATAAAATTAAAAATATATAACTCAAATAAGAAATGGGTACATATATTTTATGTGGAAGTAATTTATATCCTTATAAAAAAAAGAAAATACCAATAATAAAATTAAATTATAGAATATACACAACTTATATGAAATAAGTTTAAGGTAATGATCATAACTCAATGAAAAAAAATTGTGTTACCAAAAAATAGTACTACTTGGGAAACAAATAAATCAATATAAACATGTAAAATAATCCTTTATTTGGATATTAAATTAGATTATATTAATGTTTTGTGATAAAAATATATCCTTGGGTATTTAATATACTATTCAAAGAAAACATTCTTTACAAAAATAATTTTTTCTCAAATAATAAAAATCGAGAATAGGAAAACCCTAATAGCATTAGAAAAATTCAAATCAGAACACCTAGAAAGAGAGGACTTGTAATTGAACATGAAATACCAGGATTGAATTACAATTTGTTATTATATGTCTCTTATAGGTAGCATGTAAAAAACAAATGCTAAATTAGGAACCTAATAAAAACATGCCTCAAAGAGATGAATTTGTGACGAGAAACCCTTACATGATTTACTGACATTCTTGAACATAATTTATCCTATTATATCATAAAATATTTTTCCTAATAACTTAATTCATAACATTACTCATATATATTTTCATTAATAATCATCATAAATAGAAAATCTCTAAATGAATTCTTTGTATTTTCTACATCTGGTGTTTTTAGTCTTGATCATTTGTACGAGTTTCATAATGGAAGAGTACATATTCATTATTATTAAAAATGTCATCATTAATAGGTATTTAAATTTAATATTATGTATTTTTTATAATAATTCCTTATGTTTCAAATTCCTTTTATGTGTGTCTTAGTGTTTATCTTGTAATATGAAATAGATAATAGGCATGTTTCAGGGATTCTTGTCTATCAAAGGGTGGTTTATTTGTAACGACCCAAAGTATTGCAATGGAAAATTCCCTTCTTATATTTATGTCATAAAAACACAAAATAATGAACTACTAAGTGATAAGTGACCTTTAAACATAATTTTGTCACCCCTGTGTTTGGAATTTTAAAAATCTGACATACACGGTTGTGTTCAAGATAGTTTTTGGAGTCTATTGAAACAAAAATAATTTTTGGTGAATAGTAACCTACCCTTATGGATAGTAACCTACCCATATGAATAGTAATATGACCCTTATGAATCGTAAATATGAGTAACATTACCTATGAATAATAAAATAAAATTTAGACATCATAGAAAGTGATAATTTGACCTTAGTAAACGTTTTTGGTATTTTATAAGTCATAAATAATTAATTATAATTAATTAATTAATTTTAAAGAATATTTATTTCCCTGAAATTTATTCATAAATTATTTAATCAATTTATAATAGTTTTTAGATAATTTTATAGACCCTACGTAATTTTTGAAAGAACTGCAAAATCAGTTTTAATTTTAAAAACTGTTTTTTTAAGTAAATTATGATTTTAATTAAATATGAAATTAATAATATTGAGAAAATTATTTTTGAAAAATTGACTTCATTTCTGGATTCTACATGTAGAAAAATGGTTGGGGTAAATTTTTGGTAATTTTCTGAGATACTTGAATTTTTTATGAATAGTGGAATCTGATAATTCACAATAAAAGCTAAATAATGTATTAATTGAGTCATCGATGATGTTCTGCTGATGTAAGACCACTTGGTTCGGGATTATATTATAAAATTACTATTCTTGGTCATTCAAGACTCACTATTCCTTGTCTTTGGTGAAATTAATAAACTAATCAATTTTATATTAAGGAAACCTCTCTCCCCTCCACTATAAAATCCACCCTTCACTCCCTATTATCCTCACACCTCTCAAGCTCCAAGACTTCTCTAAAATCTGCCCAAACACCTTACCTAACCCCTTCCCCACGTCCACGAGCTTCTGGTCTCATCAAAAGACCAATCTTAGACCCTTAAGGAGGTTCTCAAGAGGAGGATTTTAAAGGTAATTTCTCTCCCTCTTCTCCTTTAATTTCTTTTCAAGTTCAAGTTCTTTTCTTGATCTCTACCTACCTATATTCATCCAAATTGTTTTTTAACTACATTGTTATACATATAATTTAATCTTATTATTATAATGGTATATTATATCACCCCACACCCTTTCCCTCTTCCTTTTATTTTAGAGAACATTGTTCATGAGGTGTTAAATTTATCACCTTTAAAAATGACATGTTCTCTTCTTCCATTTCTACCTTCAATCTGGTCATGAAACCATTTTTATGGTTGAACCAGAATATTTTATTTGTATTATGTTCTATTTTAAGTTCGGTAAATAACCTATGGCTATATTACTAAGTTAAATGTTAAAACAAGTTCATTGTGATCCAAAAACCGCCCAAATTAACCCAAATAACCATCATTAAAATCTTATCTAATGATTCGTCCACATGGATCTAATATAACTCATTATAAAATCATTAATTATTCTGTCATATAATTAATAGCATGTAATATCAGTTCTTTATTTTTACCCATGATCTACCCAAACATCAATTTAATAATACAAGTGAACCACTCAAGAAAACCATAAAAACGAACATCCCCAAACAATGTTTTTAAACTCTATAAGTCATCCAAAGGAACATAATATAAAATAATGAAACCATAATGAACCCTATTAATGTACACATGGTTCTGTATTTCTAATTAATGAATATAATTTCATTATACATGATATTAAAGAGAAGGAAGCATTCGGGTACAAGGTAAGGGGAAACCTCGAACCCAATTTTTTTCCTTCGGGTTCTCCCTCTTTCACGCCATTTTTGATATGGTTACTCCTCAAAGATCATTTATTCATCATTTACTTTACTTTTTTGGGATATACATGTTTGTCAATGGTTTTTATGTCCATCAAAATGTTTTCCAAAATAACTCTTCTTTCAAGATCTCGCATTTTACCTCTCATTCAAGGTTGATGGTTCTTGTATCAAGTATGTTATTCCCTCTTTATTTTCGGAACCCAAAGCTTATGAATGTGTTATTATGATATGAAACCAATTCCATTCCATGGGTTATTTATGTACATGTTTTATATGTTTTCTATGTGGAAATAATGATAATGATAATGTTATGATGTGACGGGTGCGCCCAGAATTATATAGCGCAATATGAATGTTTAAATCTGACGGGTGCGCCCAGAATTATATAGTGATCCAATGCATTGGGTAAAGTGATTAATCTCATGAGTAAATGTGAAATGATGTGTGAACAAGATGCTAGCTTTTTTCACAAGCATTTGTGGTAGTTAACCACTAAGACATGATGTTTCATTTTTATGCATTGCCATATTTCAAGTTTATTGTTTATGCACCTCTCATGTTCATGATCTTTTGCCTATGTTATGAGTATGCTCACCACATGATGTATTGTTATTATCTATCCTCTTATTGGGCTTTTTTCTCACCCCTTTTTATGTATATCCTCAGGTGTCTACATGTACTAAGAAGAGCACAAGTGCTACTAAGAATCTATAGAAGAAGAAATTAAAAGAATGTTTACGCTTGATGTTGTACTTGTTATGTGTAGTCCAAGTTTTCCCAAGAAACTAAACCTCTGGATCCTCCATGTGTAATACTATTTTGTTGTTTATCTTTGAAATGATTTAATAGTAATGTAAGAAATGACTGGGTCGTTATAGTTGGTATCATAGGAATGGTTTAGTTAATTTGGGAATTAGGATTAGTAAACCCTATAGAAAACCTGTAGCATGAGAATAAGTACAAATATGTACACAAGAATATTTACCTAGGGATCCCATATGTTATTTTTTTGGTATAATTGGTTAAATGAATGAGTTTTTCATGACTTGTTTACTTATGTTTTGTTTTAACCTTTTCTATTTTATAAAATGGTGGGAACCAGGAGAAATCAGGCCAACAACTCTTGCGAGGGACAATGCAACGATTGCCCAAATGACATCCCCAATGATTTTGGAGGTGGATTTCAAAACTTCATGGTGATGCTTACCCAATTATCTCGGGTTATGAATAATAACCATAATAATGGGGAACATCCTCTTTCACCAAAGAGGGAGCAACTAGCTATCAAATGTTTTATGCAGCAACGACCATCGATGTTGTGTGGATCTTCTGATTCACTAGTTGCAGAACAGTGGGTCAACTCCATGGAGAAGATATTTTCTGTTCTTCACTGTTCTGAGATGGATAAGGTGACTCTAGTCGTTTATCATCTAGATGGAGAATCTGATCAATGGTGGGCTTTGATTAAGAACACCAATCCAAGGGAGGAAATTGAAGAGATGGAATGGGAAGACTTTAAGATAATGTTTCTTAGTAAGTACTTCCCAAGAACTCTTCGCATGAAGATGGAGATATAATTCATAGAGATCAAGAAAAAAGAAGGAGAATCTATCACAATCTATGAAGAAAATTTCACAAGGCTCACAAGGTATGCCTCGGGTTTTGTTATCAACAATGATAGAAAAATTGATAGATTCTTTAGTGGATTAAAACCACATCTTCGAAAGGCTCTTTCAATCTGAGACTTTGGGAGTTATGAAGAAGTTGTTCGGTGTGCTCTCAAATTGGAGATGGAGTTTGGATAATGGTCCCATGGCTATGGTGATAAGAAAAGAAAGATGGAGTTTCAAGCTGGTGGATCTTGTGACAAAGGTGGGAAGAAAAATCAACGTCCCACATGCCAAAAATGTGGGAAGTTTCACCATGGGAACTGCCTCAAAGGTACGGGGAAATTATTTAAGTGTGGGAAGGAAGGACACTAAGCTCACGAGTGTCAAAAAGACATGAAAAGGAAAGATAATGTATCTGATGAAAGGAGAGAACCACTAGTGGTTCAATGCTACAACTGTAGGGAGCTAGGGCACTATTCAAACCAGTGCACTAAACCTTGAGCTCTCTAGGATAATCAGCACCAACAACCACCAAATCCAAAGGAACAAGGGAAGGCTTATGCCATCACTACTGCGGAGGTAGAACATGATAATGAAGTCGTACAAGGTACACTTCCTATTCACTCAAAAATGGCAAAAATCTTATTTGATTCTGGTTCTACGCATTCCTTTATATCTTGCAAGTTTGATAGAACTATAGAATCGAAGCCCCAAAACCTTGAAGTAGATATATCTATAAAAATACCAAGTGGTGCAATCATTGCAACCCAAGTGTTTGATTCTTCTCCTGTTGACGTATGTGGAAAGATTATTCTAGAAAATCTAGTAATACTTCCCTTGGTGGAATTCGACGCTATAATGGGAATGGATTGGCTCTCGTTATATAGAACACATATCAACTGTCAGGAAAAGTAAATATATTTTCATATTTTGAACCATCCCATGCTCCTCTACAAATGCAAGGAAGATCATGAATATCCTTTGAAAAATCCATCCATGGTGTGGGTGTTGATTCCCTATGAAGAAGCATACCTCGCCCGAATGGTTGAGTCGAAGAAAAGTGCCAACCTTGAAGAAATGCCCATCGTGAGGGAATACAGTGATGTATTTCCCAAAGTGTTACCCGGAATTCCCCCAGATCGTGAGGTAGAGTTCTCAATTGAACTCATACCCGGAGCTACTCCTATCTCGAAGTTCCCCTATAGGATGGCTCCTATCGAACTGGAGGAGTTAAAGAAGCAGCTGTAAGAGCATCTGGACAAAGGGTTCATACGCCCTAGTGCATCACCTTGGGGTGCGCCAGTGCTCTTTGTAAAGAAGAAGGATAGCACCATGTGGTTGTGTATCGATTATCGGGAACTCAATAAGATCACCATAAAGAACAAGTATCCTCTCCCAAGGATTGATGACTTGTTCGACCAGTTAAGAGGAGCTCAATACTTCTCGAAGGTGGATCTTCGTTCAGGATATCATCAAGTAAAGTTGAAGAAGGAAGATATTCATAAGACTGCCTTCCATACAAGGTATGGGCACTATGAGTTTTTTCTGATGCCCTTCGGACTTACTAATTCCCCTGTAATCTTCATGGATTTGATGAATAGAGTCTTTATACATTACCTCGACAAATTTGTGGTAGTTTTTATCGATGATATTCTCATCTACTCCAAGATTAAGAAGGAACATGAAGAACATCTAAGACTTGTGTTGGCGACATTTAGAAAGGAGAAGTTGTACGCCAAGTTCAGAAAGTGTGACTTTTGGATGAATCAAGTCACATTCTTGGGACATGTGATCACAAGTGAGGGAATTTCTATGGACCCTTCAATGACAAAGGCGATTGAGGAATGGACCAGGCCCTCTAGTTTCATAGAAATCCATAGTTTTCTTGGATTAGCTGGGTACTATCGACGTTTTGTGAGAAACTTCTCACGATTGTCAAACCTGCTAACTAAGTTAACAAGGAAAGGGGTAAAGTATGTATGGACAGAAGAATGTGAGGGAAGCTTCAAGGAGATAAATAAAAGTCTGATCACTGCACCTGTACTCACACTACCGAAAATTGGAGAAAGTTTTTTGATATACAGTGATTCATCAAAGAAAGGCTTGGGTTGTGTACTCATGCAAAATGATAATGTGATAGCCTAAGCCTCATGACAGTTGAAGATCCATGAGCAGAATTACCGACACATGATCTAGAGCTGGAAGCCATGATTTTTGCCATGAAAATCTGGCGGCACTGCCTTTATGGTGAGAAGTGTGACATATACACCGACCACAAGATCCTAAAGTATATATTCACACAAAAGGATCTCAACATGCATCAAAGGAGATGGTTAGAGCTAATCAAGGATTGCGATTTCTCTATTCACTATCATCCTGGAAAGGCGAACAAGGTAACTGATGCTCTAAGTAGAAAAGAACCTGCTACTCTATCCATGTTGAGGATTGAGAAAGACCCTATCTTCTTGGATATGCAAAGAATGTATTTGGAAATCATAAGGGAAGGGGATACATCCTACCTTTCCCAAATGATTACGCAGCCATCCATCAAAGAGAAGATTAAGGAAGAACAAAGGGATGATGTGGAGATACAAAAGAGGGTGAATGCAGTAAAGGAAGGGAAGCTGCAAGAGTTCCATATCGATGATTATGGTGTGATTCGGTTTGGAATGCGGCTTTGTGTGCCTTCATCACCCGGGATAAAGAAGGAGCTATTGGATAATTCACATAGCTCAACTTTCTCTATCCATCATGGAAGTACCAAGATGTATCGTTATCTCTGAGAGCACTTCTGGTGGGATAACATGAAGAAGGATATTGCGTAATATATATCAAGGTGATTGGTATGTCAGTAAGTTAAAGCTGAGTGGCAAAAGTCCAAAGGTATGATGCAGCCATTGCCTATACCAATGTGGAAATGGGAAAATGTTAATATGGACTTTGTCACGGGTCTCCCGAAGACGTCAAAGGGAAATAATGTGATATGGGTTGTGGTTGATCGACTCACCAAAACTGTCCATTTTATCACTATTCGGGAAGGCCTCTCACTTGAACAACTTGCAAGGATATATGTGATGGAAGTGGTGATATTGCACAGTGTTACACTCACGATTGTCTCTGACCGTGATCCAAGGTTCACATCTAAATTTTGGAGGAGCCTTCAATGTGCTTTGAGTACTGAATTAAATTTCAGCATGGCCTATCACCCCCAAACTGATGTCCAGTCTGAAAGGACTATTCAAATGCTCGAAGCTATTTAAGAGCCTGCTATCTTGAATTCAAAGGTGGTTGGGATCAGCATATCCCATTGGTTGAGTTCTCATACAACAATAGCTTCCACTCGAGTATTCAGATGGCTCCGTATGAAGCTCTTTATGGGAAGCAATGTAGAACTCCAACCTATTGGGATGAAGTTGGAGAAAGAAAGCTACTTGGTCCTGATCTTGTTCAAGAGATGACAGAGAAGGTTCAAGTCATCCAGAAACACATCAAAGATGCTCAAAGTAGGAAAAAGAGCTATGATGACAACCGTCAAAGGGACTTGGAGTTTGACGTTGGAGATAAAGTCTTCCTTCGAATATCTCCATGGAAGAGAGTCATGATATTTGGGAATAAAGGAAAGATAAGCCCAAGGTATATTGGCCCCTTTGAGATCCTTGATCGTATAGGATCTGTGGCGTATCGTCTGGCACTTCCACCGAATATGGCTCAAGTTCATGATGTGTTTCACATATCACTACTGGGGAAGTACATACCAGACACCTTACATGTACTAAACTCAGAGGAGGTATAGCTGGAAGATGATCTCTCCTATGAGAAGCAGCTGGTAAAAATTTTGGACCGAAGTGATAAGGTTCTACGCAACAAGACAACCTATAGCATCCCATCTTTTTATAACATAACTTTCATTCCATTACATGGAACTGAGGATCTTTAAGGTTTAGTGTCTTGGAAACAAGGAACATAAAACATGAAACAAAAAAAAACATTCTTCTTAAACACTTGAAAGGATTCTCCTCATGTTCACCCTAGGCTCATTACTGCATCTCATAACCTGAGGACACACATCGAAAGGAAGGGTGAGAAGAAGGCCCAACAAGGGAAACAAGTGAAACATTTCACATATGAACTTGAGATACATCAATAAAGTCATGAAAAGAACTTTAAGGCATGAAAATGAAATCATGAGGCATATCATAATAAAAATAAAACTTTTTCATAACTTGAAGATGTGGCTACATCATTTAACATAGACAATTATGAACATATCACCAAGGTCCATCCCCAAGGTGTCATTTGAAAATTACCAAGGTTATTCACCAAGGTATCGTGAAAATTGTAATCTCTAGTGGTTACATCATTACCCAATGCATTGGAGCGCTATCAGGGTGCACACTTAAATTTGACTTTATTATCATGTGAACCACATATATCATCATCAAACAATTCATAAATAACCCATATAGTATAAAATAAATGGGTTTCATTTCATAATCATAATGTTTTTAAAAACTGCTTTAAATACATGATCTTTACGTCACTTTAAACCCACAGAAAAGGAAGGTGGGTCTCATGTATGTAAATCCCAGAATTTAAAATAGAACATTTTGGTATATATTTGAATACCCCTTTAGAAGAAAGAACTTTGAGTATTCACTTAATAATATAAAAGAACTTTAGAAAAAAGAGAGAGACATTTTGAGACGGAAATTCTGCAGCATAACGGCTATGTTACGAGGTTTTAGAAGACATTAAAAAGAGAGGGAAAATAGGTCAAACATTCATAAATGACCCATAAAACAGTATATGGAAAGAATAAGAAGTATATATGATCATGTTAATGAAATTTCAAGGACATTCCATTTTAAATGAAAAACATGGAAGGAAGACAAAAATTAGATTTCTCTTATGAATGTTCGGCAGCCTAACGGCGTTACTTAAACTTCAACAAAAATGATTTGAAAAGATCAAATAGGGTCTCTCATCATGTGAACATAAGAGTTCAGTATGAAATATATAGATATAATGCCCCAACATAATTAAAAAGGAACTTGAAAGACTTGACATGAAAGTATAACTTTGAAAAGAATGAGAAGGTTGAATGAATCCCCTAAAAAATTCGGCAGCCTAACGACGCCACGTAAAACTTCAAAATACTGAATTAAAGAGATCAAATGGGGTCTCTCATCATATGAACATAAGAGTCCAGTATTATAGATATATATATCATACCCCAACATAACAAAAAGGAACTTGAAAGAATTGACATGAAAGTAGAACTTCAAAACGAGAAGGGTGAAGAACCACTTAATAAATTCGGCAGCCTAACGAGGCCACTTAAAACTTCAAAATACTGAATTGAAGAGATAAAATGGCGTCTCTCATCATGTGAACATAATAGTTCATTATGATAGATATAGAGATCATACCCCAACATAACAAAAAGGAACTTGAAAGAATTGACATGAAAGTAGAACTTCAAAACGAGAAGGGTGAAGAACCACTTAATAAATTCGGCAACCTAACGGCGCCACTTAAAACTTAAAAATACTGAATTGAAGAGATAAAACGGGGTCTCTCATCATATGATCATAAAATATCAGTATGATAAATTTAGAGATCATACCCCGACATAACAAAAAGGAACTTGAGATGCTTTACATGATAATAGATCTTGAAAAATGAGAAGGGAGAAAGAATTTGTTACAAAAATTTCGGCAGCCTAACGGCGCAACTTAAAACTTCATAAAACGAAATAATGAGAGCAAGAGGGGATCTCTCATTATATGAACATGAAAAGGGCAGTAAGAGGAGTATAAAATAACATCATTTAACATAAGAACATGGAGCATAAAAGAAATTACATAAAAGAGATTTCTTGAAAAGAAAGAGAGAGATCGGATCCCTTACCTTAAAACGTAACTCTTAAAACACAAAGGTTTGGACCTTGAGGGATTGGGGCACCTTGGGAGGACTCCTTGGGAAGTAAGGAGACCAGAAATTCATTGGGGGAGAGTGGGGAGTCGAATGGATGAGAGGATGGCTTGGTATTTATAGGTAAAGTGAGGGGACAAGGCATTAATTTCCAAGGGACACCTCATTAATGGTTTTGGAAAAACCATGGGCTTGCCCATGGTATTTGCCCATGGTATTGGCCACTTGGGACACCTCATACCTTATCTTACTATTTATAAGTCGACCATATTGATTACATACTTAATAATCATTTAATGATGTCATTAAACACCCTTAACTTAAAAACTGTATTTTCACTATTCATCGAAAATTCAACTTTCTCAGAATAATCCCAAAATTTCACCTTAACCAAATATCAATGCTCTGATTTCAAAAATGAAATCCATTTTATAAAAATAATTTTCTAAATATTTTTAATTAAATTTTTAATTATAAACACTATTCATCGAAAATTTATTTTTTTTAGCAAAATCCCCAAAAATTACCTTAACATAATATTGATACTCTGAGTTCAAAAATTAAGTCCATTTTATAAAAATAATTTTCTAAATATTTTTAATTAAAATTTTAATTAAAAAAATACTATTCATCCGAAAAAACTAATACTTGAATAATAATTTATGAAATCGTTATTTAACCATTTTATTGAATCACATTACTTAATCAAAGTGCCTAGCTTATTTTAATACTTTCTTTAAGTGAGATTACTAATCCATTTGGACACATTATTAATCCTAATCATAAAATCACTATTCATAATTTACTATTCATCAAAAATCAAGTTGATCTTATTAGACTCTAAATTTTGTACTGAACATAATTGTAGAAGACCATTTTTTGAAAATCATTACACATTTTTAATTATTTAGGGTTTACATAAACATATTTAAAATATCCTTTTTCTAAAATTCATCAAAAATATGCATACTATATTTATCCGGTCATTTGAAAATTCATAAAAGAAATCGAAATTTTTATTTAAAACAAAGGATTACACAAGACAGTTACGGTCTCCTTACATAGCCCCTTATCACACCAGCATAGGACCTAAGTTTAAGGTGTGCTAAGGTGAGAGAATCCGAAGGAGGCTCGGCCAACATCGCATGAGTAGTAATTTCTATCAGTTTGAACTTCTCGCGAAGGCGATCCCGTTCTAGCTTTATATGATGAAGTTCAGCTTGGGTTTGGTCCAGAGCAAAGTCCAGTGGTGCTACCTCCTTCCCAAGTTCTGTTAGATGGGATTCGATCGGTCCAAGACTATTGGGTGAGGCCATCGAATCTTCTTTCTATATTAATTAACCAAGATTGCCTGTATTTAGAGACAATAGTCAAAACTTTTAGTTTCCAGCGGTCATATTGACCAATGGTCAAATAATAGTCAAAACCCAATAGTCTCATTTTAATTATACTCATGTTACCAAATGAAACATTTTTGTTGAGTATAAAAATAAAATAAAATAACACATAAAATTAGGAAACAATATTTATTTAAAATTTCAGGTCGTTACAATCTTCCCCCCTTAAGAAATTGCGTCCTCGCAATTTTTAAAATTGGGATTTGAAATTTCATTGAAAGTCCCACATCGGAAAAGGAGTTAGTAAAACTATTACTTTAAAAGAAAGAAAGGGAAGTACAAAGGTCACCCGAGTTAACCCACACTAGGATTCTATGTAGGAAAACATGGACATGGAGGAGAAAAAAACGGTCAAGTTCTGAGGGAGAGTGATAGAGAACATGATTAGGAGAAAGTTAACCATAAGAAAATCCCAAAATTATGATGTGTGTAAACGGTCTTTGATTACCTAGTAGGAAACGTGAACCAACAACATTTTTGTTTTACGTTTCTTTTCATAATTTTGAGGAATTCATTTACTACATAGAACAAAAACATAAGAAAATATACCTACCTTCAAGTAGAGTTTCATCCTTTAATAAGTCCCTACCAACACTAATCTTTTCTCCAAATGATGAGAATTCAAAAACACTTGGTCTCATAAAAGCACAAGAATCATCTTCTAGAGAATCACATAATCTACAAAATATTAGCTATCTATTTCTTCTTTCTTTAAACATTATCCCAAAAACAGAAAGGTTAAGGTAAAACAACTCTTCAAAAAGAAAGAATCCCATAGGAATGGAAACTACTTTTAAATCTTCAAAGTTCCATGGTACTACCCAAAGTTCATCATAGACCATTCCATAAATAACGGTTCTTAAAATTCCTCAAAATAAACCAAACTAAGATTGAAACCCAAATACAAGAAGGATTTGATAACATAGTCTTCCAAAACAACTTCATTGTTCATATCCAGACAACATCAACCACTCCTAACATCTTATAACAAAAGTAGCTAACCTAAAAATATTTTACCCAAGATAGGTTAATCATTCCCATAAGTAACCTAAATTACTATAAGCCCACCTTAAATTCATCAATTCTTCAAAATATAAGTCAACCTTACTCCTCAATGAAAATACTATAGTAATCTATTTACCTCGATCATATAGGGTCCCCAAAATAGTGAACGTCTTCCAAAATAATAATCATCTTTTAATCCCCTAATCATCTTTGTCATATTAATACAGAAATTGTCGCATTTCCTATCACATTGGTTGTTGGGACACGTTATTCCATTTCCCACCATTAACTAAGAAGAGAAAGTATAATTAGAGGCTTAAATACTTAACCAATAATCATGAAAAGGAACTTAAAGCATATACGGATAACTTGTAGAAGAAAAGTATACCCTAACTTGTGATCCCCTAAGTTCCCATCTAGGTTATCCATGATCATATATTCTTATGTGAATCTTTATTTTATTTTATCTTTGTTCCTTTAACAATGGTTCATACCAAGCTTATGAATTTACCAAAGCATATCCCCCAGGAGTGTCGTAACCAAGAGTGCAGCAAGGCCTGTTGTCGTGTACCAGTTCCCGTTCGAGTCTAGATCAAAGCGGTGTTTTCGGGTTTTACACCTATGTACATCTGTGCCAGAGCCACCTCTACCTGCTCGTATCCAGACATGGATGTATTTGCTTGGCAACCCCTTACTCAATACTCACCAAAATACCAGGAAGATTTCCTATATTTAAACTTTTCTATAGGGTTCTTCCTAGAGTTTTCATATCCTAATTTCCACAAATAACTAAACCATCCTTTGATACCAACTATAGCATCTCGTCTTTTTATAACATATCTTTCATTCCATTACACAGAACTGAGGATCTTTAAGGTTTAGTGTCTTGGAAACAAGGAACATAAAACATGAAACAAAAAAAAACATTCTTATTAAACACTTGAAAGGATTCTCCTCATGTTCACCCTAGGCTCATTACTGCATCTCATAACCTGGGGACATACATCGAAAGGAAGGGTGAGCAGAAGACCCAGCAAGGGAAACAAGTGAAACATTTTACATATGAACTTGAGATACATCAATAAAGTCATGAAAAGAACTTTAAGGCAGGAAAATGCAATCATGAGGCATATCATAATAAAAATAAAACTTTTTCATAACTTTAAGATGTGGCTACATCATTTAACATAGAAAATCATGAAAATATCACCAAGGTCCATCCCCAAGGTGTCATTTGAAAATTACCAAGGTTATTCACCAGGGTATCGTGAAAATTGTAATCTCTAGTGGTTACATCATTACCCAATGCATTGGAGCGCTATCAGGGCGCACCCTTAAATTTGCCTTTATTATCATGTGAGCCACATATATCATCATCAAACATTTCATAAATAACCCATATAGCATGAAATAAATGGGTTTCATTTCATAATCATAACGTTTTTAAAAACTGCTTTAAAGACATGATCTTTACATCACTTTAAAACCCACAGAAAAGGAAGGTGGGTCTCATGTATGTAAATCCAAAAATTTAAAATAGAACATTTTGGTATATATGTGAATAACCTTTTGAAGAAAGAGCTTTGAGTATTCACTTAATAATACAAAAGAACTTTATAAAAAAGAGAGAGACATTTTGAGACGGAAATTCTGCAGCATAACGGCTATGTTAAGAGGTTTTAAAAGACATTAAAAAGAGAGGTAAAATGGGTCAAACATTCATAAATGACCCATAAAACAGTAGATGGACAGAATATGAAGGATACATGATCATGGTAATGAAATTTCAAGGACATACAATTTGAAATGAAAAAAATGAAAGGAAGACAAATATTAGATTTCTCTTATGAAAGTTCGGCAGCCTAACGACGTTACTTAAACTTCAACAAAAATGATTTGAAAAGATCAAATAGGGTCTCTCATCATGTGAACAAAAGAGGTCAGTATGATAGATATAGAGATAGTGCCCCAACATAATTAAAAAGGAAATTGAAAGACTTGACATGAAAGTAGAACTTTGAAAAGAATGAGAAAGGTGAATGAATCCCCTAAAAAATTCAGCAGCCTAACGGCGCCACTTAAAACTTCAAAATACTGAATTGAAGAGATCAATTGGGGTATCTCATCATATCAACATAATAGTCCAGTATGATAGATATAGAGATCATACCCCAACATAACAAAAAGGAACTTGAAATAATTGACATGAAAGTAGAACTTCAAAACGAGAAGGGTGAAGAACCACTTAATAAATTCGGCAGCCTAACGGTGCCACTTAAAACATCAAAATACTGAATTGAAGAGATCAAATGGGGTCTCTCATCATCTGAACATAAGAGTTCAGTATGATAGATATACAGATCATACCCCAACATAACAAAAAGGAACTTGAAAGAATTAACATGAAATTAGAACTTCAAAACGAGAAGGGTGAAGAACCACTTAATAAATTCGGCAGCCTAACAGCGCCACTTAAAACTTCAAAATACTGAATTGAAGAGATAAAATGGGGTCTCTCATCATATGATCATAAAATATCAGTATGATAAATTTAGATATCATACCCTGACATAACAAAAAAGGAACTTGAAATACTTTACATGATAATAGATCTTGAAAAATGAGAAGGGAGAAATAATCCGTTACAAAAATTTCGGCAGCCTAACGGCGCCACTTAAAACTTCATAAAACGAAATAATGAGAGCAAGCGGGGATCTCTCATTATATGAACATGAAAAGGTAAGTAAGAGGATTATAAAAGAACATCCTTTAACATAAGAATATGGATCATAAAAGAAATTACATAAAAGAGATTTCTTGAAAAGAAAGAGAGAGATCAGATCCCTTACCTTAAAACGTAACTCTTAAAACTCAAAGGTTTGGACCTTGAGGGCTTGGGGGAACCTTGGGAGGACTCCTTGGGAGGTAAGGAGACCCGAAAATCATTGGGGGAGAGTGGGGAGTCGAATGGATGAGAGGATGGCTTGGTATTTATAGGTAAAGTTAGGGGACAAGGCATTAATTGCCAAGGGACACCTCATTAGTGGTTTTGGAAAAACCATGGGCTTTCCCATGGTATTTGCCCATGGTATTGGCCACTTGGGACACCTCATACCTTATCTTACTATTGATAAGTCTACCATATTGATTACATACTTAATAATCATTTAATGATGTCATTAAATACCCGTAACTTAAAAACTGTATTTTCACTATTCATCAAAAATTCATCTTTCTCAGAATAATCCCAAAATTTCACATTAACCAAATATCAATGCTCTGATTTCAAAAATCAAATATATTTTATAAAAATAATTTTATAAATATTTTTAATTAAATTTTTAATTAAAAACACTATTCATTGAAAATTTATTTTTATCAGAAAAATCCCCAAAAATTACCTTAACATAATATCGATGCTCTGAGTTCAAAAATTAAGTCCATTTTATAAAAAAAAATTCTAAATATTTTTAATTAAAATTTTAATTAAAAAAAATATTATTCATCCGAAAAAAATAATACTAGAATAATAATTTATGAAACCGTTATTTAACCATTTTATTGAATCACATTACTTAATCAAAGAGCCTAGATTATTTTAATACTTTCTTTAAGTGAGATTACTAATCCATTTGGACACATTATTAATCCTAATCATAAAATCACTATTCATAATTTACTATTCATCAAAAAATCAAGTTGATCTTATTAGACTCTAAATTTCATACTGAACATAATTATAGAAGACCATTTTTTGAAAATCATTACACATTTTTAATTATTTAGGGTTTACATAAACATATTTAAAATATCCTTTTTCTAAAATTCATCAAAAATATGCATACTATATTTATCCGGTCATTTGAAAATTCATAAAAGAAATCGAAATTTTTATTTAAAACAAAGGATTACACAAGACAGTTATGGTCTTCTTACATAGCCCCTTATCACACCAGCATAGAACCTAAGTGTAAGGTGTGCTAAGGTGAGAGAATCCGAGGGAGGCTCAGCCAACATCGCATGAGTAGTAATTTCTATCATTTTTAACTTATCACGAAGGCGATCCCATTCTAGCTTTATACGATGAAGTTCAGCTTGGGTTTGGTCCAGAGCAAAGCCCAGTGGTGCTACCTCCTTCCCAAATTTTGTTAGATGGGCTTCGATCGGTCCAAGACTACTGGGTGAGGCCATCGAATCTTCTTTCTATATTAATTAACCAATATTGCTTGTAATTAGAGACAATAGTCAAAACGTTTAGTTTCCAGTGTTCATATTGACCAATGGTCAAATAACAGTCAAAACCCAACAGTCTCATTTTAATTATACTCATGTTAACAAATGAAATTTTTTTGTTGAGTATAAAAATAAAATAAAATAACACATAAAATTAGGAAATAATATTTATTTAAAATTTCGGGTCGTTACACAACCCGCCTTGTCAAAGTGTTGTGGAGCAACCATATGTTTGAGAAACAAACTTGGGAACCAGAAGAGGTAATTAAGGATAAGTACCCTCACCTGTTTGTGTAAAGTGAAATTTCGGGGGTGAACTTTCTTAAGGGGGGAAGAATGTAACGACCCAAAGTATTTCAATGGAAAATTCCCTTCTTATATTTTTGTCATAAAAACACATAATAATGAACTACTAAGTGATAAGTGACCTTTAAACATAATTTTGTCACCCCTATGTTTGGAATTTTAAAAATCTGACATACACGGTTGTGTTCAAGATAGTTTTTGGAGTCTATTGAAACAAAAATAATTTTTTTTGAATAGTAACCTACCCTTATGGATAGTAACCTACCCTTAGGAATATTAATATGACCCTTATGAATAGTAAATAAGAGTAACATTACCTATGAAAAATAAAATAAAATTTAAACATCATAGAAATTGATAATTTGACCTTAGTAAACATTTTTTATATTTTATAAGTCATAAATAATTAATTATAATTAATTAATTAATTTAAAAGAATATTTATTTCCCTGAAATGTATTCATAAAATATTGAATCAATGTCTAATAGATTTTAGATAATTTTATAAGACCCTACGTAATTTTTGAAAGAACTGCAAAATCAGTTTTAATTTTAAAAACTGTTTTTTAAGTAAATTATGATATTAATTAAATATTAAATTAATAATATTTAGAAAATTATTTTTGAAAAATTGAATTTATTTCTGGATTCTACACGTCGAAAAATGGTTGGGGTAAATTTTTGGGAATTTTCTGAGATACCTGAATTTTTGATGAATAGTGGAATCCGATAATTCACAATAAAAGCTAAATAATGTATTAATTGAGTCATCGATGATGTTCTGCTAATGTAAGCCCAATTGGTTCATTATTACATTATAATATTACTATTATTGGACGTTCAAGGCTTACTATTCCTTGTCATTGGTGAAATTAATAAACTAATCAATTTTATATTAAGGAAACCCCTCTCCCCTCCACTATAAAAGCCACCCTTCACTCCCTCTTTTCCTCACACCTCTCATGCTCCAAGCCTTCTCTAAACTCTGCCCAAAAACCTTACCTATCCCCTTCCCCACGTCCAAGAGATTCTGGTCTCATCAAAATACCAAGCTTAGTCCCTTAAGGAGGTTCTCAAGAGGAGGATTCTAAAGGTAATTTCTCTCCCTCTTCTCCTTTAATTTCTTTTCAAATTCAAGTTCCTTTCATGATCTCTCCCTAACTATATTCATACAAATTGTTTTTTAACACCATTTTTATACATATAATGTAATATTATGATTCTAATGGTATATTATATCACCCCACACTCTTTCCCTCTTCCTTTTATTTTAGAGAACGTTGTTCATGAGGTGTTAAATTTATCACCATCAAAAATGAGATGTTCTCTTCTTCCATTTCTACCTTCAATCTGGTCATGAAACAATTTTTATGGTTGAACCAGAATATTTTATATGTATTATGTTCTATTTTAAGTTCTGGAAATAACCTATGGCCATATTACTAAGTTAAATGTTAAAACAAGTTCATTGTGATCCAAAAACCACCCAAATTAACCCAAATAACCATCATTAAAATCTTATCTAATGATTCGTCCACATGGATCTAATATAACTAATTATAAAATAATTAAAGATTCTGTAATATAATTAATAACATTTAATATCAGTTCTGGATGTTTACCCATGATCTACCCAAACATCAATTTAAGAATACAAGTGAACCACTCAAGAAAACCATTAAAACTAACATCCCCAAACAATGTTTTTAAACTCTATAAGTCATCCAAAGGAACATAATATAACATAATGAAACCAGAATGAACCCTATTAATTTACACATGGTTATGGATTTCTAATTAATGAATATAATTCCATTATACAGGACATTAAAGAGAAGGAATCATTCGGGTACAAGGTAAGGGGAAACCTCGAACCCAATTTTCTTCCTTCGGGTTCTCCCTCTTTCACTCCATTTTTGATATGGTTACTCCTAAAAGATCATTTATTCATCATTTACTTTAATTTTCAGGGATATACATGTTTGTCACTAGTTTTTATGTCCATCAAAATGTTTTCCAAAAGAACTCTTCTTTAAAGATCTCACCTTTTACCTCTCATTCAAGTTTGATGGTTCTTGTATCAAGTATGTTGTTCCCTCTTTCTTTTGGGAACCCAAATCTTATGAATGTGTTATTATGATATGAAACCCATTCCTTTACATGGGTTATTTATGTAAATGTTTGATATGTGTTTAATGTGTAAATCATGATAATGATAATGTTATGATGTGACAGGTGCGCCCAGAATTATATTGCGCAATATGAATGTTTAAATGTGACGGGTGCGCCCGGAATTATATAGCGCTCCAATGCATTGGGTAAAGTGATGAATCTCATGAGTAAATGAGAAATGATGTTTGAACAAGATGATAGCTTTGTTCCCAAGCATTTGTGGTAGTTAACCACTAAGACATTATGTTTCATTTTTATGCATTGCCACATTTCAAGTTTATTGTTTATGCACCTCTCATGTTCATGATCTTTTGCCTATGTTATCATTATGCTCACCCCATGATGTATTGTTCTTATCTATCCTCTTAATGGGCTTTTAGCTCACCCCTTTTGATGTATATCCTCAGGTGGCTACATGTACTAAGAAGAGGACAAGTGCTACTAAGAAGCGATAGAAGAATAAATTAAAAGAATGTTTACGCTTGATGTTGTACTTGTTATGTGTAGTCCTAGTTTTCCCAAGACACTAAACCTCTGGATCCTCCATGTGTAATACTATTATGTTGTTTATGTTTGAAATGATGTAATAGTAATGTAATAAAAGACTGGGTCGTTATATTTTTAATTTATGAATTAAAAATTTATATAACCATAAAATAACCCCAAAACATTTTATAAATATTTAATTTATATTATACCATTAAATAATTTCTTATATTACTTAATTAAATAAATATAGTGCATTTTTCAAGTAGTTTGTTAAACTGTGTCAAACCTAAATCTAGCATTTTTAAGAGATGATTATGAAATGGTTAATGGTAATATAATTTTTTCCTAATAAAAATGATCATATTTAGAATTTATTTTGGATATATATAAAAAATATAAGGAAGTATAATAATGTTTAAGGGATATTTAAAAATTACATAATTTGAATAAAAGGTTATCATCTTAGTACGCTTATTTTAAATCATTAAATTAATGATGATAATAATTTGATCATATCATTAATAGGTTCCCTAATTTTCCATAATAGAACCTTAATTATATCATAAACATCACATTTATCATTTTATAGCATCCTCAGATCCATCCTTATAAGGTAGTGATGAAAAATGAACATTGTCACGTCATGGAACTGGTAACTCCCACAACACACGAACAATAATTTTACTTTTTTAATAGACTAGGTATATGAAAAATAATTATAACAACCTTAATATAGTGACTAAAAATTATATAAATTATACTAATATTATTATATTGTGTTTATATAATAAATTTTAATGAATGTAATTTAGGCAAAAAGATATGTAGTCTATAATACTCATGTGCGGGACTCAAATTTTCCATATAATTATCCTTACAAGTAAATGTATTACAATAAATAATGGTGAAAAAATAATTTTAATTTATGAGATGGGTCTATTAGGATATAATTGGATATTATTATAGAGGAAAATAAATGTATATTTTATTCTTGACATGGTTAAAGTGTTACCATTTTATAAGTTAGGGGAATGAATGTTTTTATAGTAGCCCGTACATTTTCAATAATGTATTTTTTATATTCAAGTGAAAATTAAAAAAAAGAAAAAAAGTATACTAAAATGTGTTTGGTTCAAAAAAACCCAAAAAACTCTATTTTTCTGAAAATTTTGGAACTTTTGTGCTTTTTTATTTCATATTTTTATATTTTGCCCTGATTTACTATTATATTGGTTATTAATTTCATGACATAGTAGTTAATTTCAATGATAAATATTAATATAAATATTTTCACCTCTTTGACACATAAACATAAAAAAAATTTAATCATTTTATCTAATTTAAATTATAAATTTGTGAAAATATTTTCTTAATATAAAATACACTTAATAGAATAAAACAAGTTTTTAGAGAAATAACTTTTAAAAAATTTAAATCTATATAGAAGGTATAATTTTTTTGGATACAAATTTTAATATAATAAGGTTAATTATTCAAAAATAAATAAACTATATAATGTTTCCTATTCAATTAAAAATGGAATATCCATTGAAAATAATTTATTCAATGAAAAAACAGATAGTGGTGTTTTATTAATGTAACATTTTAACTAGTTCAAATAATAATATTCATATGACATATATGATTAAGGAAAATTTTTAAATTCATAATTTTATTTCATACATTTATATTTTAGTATCTGAAAGGTTTTTTTCAATATATATATATAATTAATATATAATGATATGTTCATAAAAATTATAATTTTCATTATGTTCATATTTTTTAATAGAAACCATCCGTTCAAAAAAAGATCAAAATATTATACTAATTTAATACTGATAAGATTAATTAAAAAATTAGTTTCGTATTTATTTATTTTAAATTAAAAAAAAATTAATTTGTTTTTTTGAAATCATAATATATAATGAAAAAATATTTTTTTATTTACTTTTGAAAATATAATGTACTATTATTCATATTTCATACCATTTACAAGCTAAACTAGTATTAAAAATTAATTAATATCAAAGATAATTTATCATCATTATTCATATGTTTCTTAAAATTGATGTGCAAATGACATAAAATGAATTTTTTAGAAACATACTTTTCTAAATAATAAAGGATTATATTAGTCAATTTAGGAAAACGAATTTAATTTTATTAATATTAAAATTATTATTTATTATATATATAATTTATAAAGTAGTTACTTATATTAAATCCCACCAATTAAACATTTTAGTTTTAATGGTATAATCATATTATGCTCTAATTTTTATTAATTTTCTCTTATGATGAAAGCTACTAAAAATTTTAACATATATTAAGGTAATTATATTTCAGAATTCTCTGGTGTAACATGGAGTGTTCTGGTTGGTTCTCTAAGTAGGTGTTTATCTCCTATGTGCTAGTCACTAATGAATCTATAAAATCTCAATTCATGAAAAGATTTCTTTCCCATAACTAAGGTCAATTTTCTATGAAATTAGTTAGAGATATTATAGAAATGTAGTGGACAATGACATGATGGTGGAATAATACTAGAATGACGATGAACTTGGTTTTATATGTAACATTAACAAGGGTTTATCTTCCCCAAGTCATATTACTTATATTAATAAGAATAGATATATTTTTATTTTTATTGGGGGATATTTTGGAAACACTTTCAAATTTTCTTGATAAATATTTAGATTTATCAATATTGGGGAAATTTAGGTCAACATAAAAAATATTCACAATTGATTATTGATTAATGATGATGGAAATTAATATATATCCTTCATTAGATAGTTTATATTTTGAGGATTGATATTTCTTTATTTTATAATATATGATATCATTTGGGATGGTTATAATTTTTTTTAATTCCCGTAGGGAATCCATATTATACCCTTTTTGAGGAATTTCCTGATTATATGGCTATTGGTGATTGATATTGGTTATTATTCTTTATGTGAAATCCTAATTTTTTGACTATTTATCTTGGTGGGTGGGTTGTATATACGGTTTTATTCATGTGATGAGATCTTGATTTGATCAATGTTTTATGGGAAACCATGGGTACATACTTAGTTAAATTAGATGAGTGCTTCAATAGTATAGATTATGAACTGGTTGGGGCCCCCATATGAGACTAAGCCTTTGTCGAGCTTCTGTCAGGTTCACCAAATACCAGCATTTTATGATATAGTTTCCTTGTTTTCTTCCCTCTTTGATACATGATCCAAGGTTAAAAAAAATTAATTTCATGTGGAATAATTTTTCATATTGATCTATATTTCCCATTGATAATTTTTGGGATGTTGATGTAATCTTCCACCTTGTATTCTGGTCTCTTGGGTGTTATTTAGTGTTGTGGTTCCTTTTTTGAATTATTTTATACATTTTTTGAGTAGGTTTCGGTGATTAGTATGTGATTATAATTCCACTTGTTTTTAATTTGGGAGGTTTTCAGGATGATTTCGTTTTTCTTATATGAGTATCTATCATTTTCCACACAATGTTTAGATGAAACATAAAATTTTAGGTGATATAACAACCTTGCTCTATATTACACATTTATAAATGTTTTATTAAAAAAACCTACACTAAAAAACCCAAAATATCGATAATTATAGGGTATTTGGGAATGAGGTACGTTACATAACAATATATAACATGGGATACGAAAAATTATTGAATATCTTCTTGACATGATCCTTATATTCCAATGAATATTAAGATGCATGGGATACCCTAGGGACAAAGATAATAAAGGGGTCAACTATATAGCCCAGTAAGGGAATAAAAAAGTCATAAAATGGTGGAGATTAAACATTTTAGTGTATATGAATATCAATGGGGAATAAAAAGTTTAGGAATAATTAACATGAATAATGAGAGATGATATAACATGGTAATCATAAAAGGAAACATGGGAAATGTGAAAAAAAACCTAAAACATTTTACCATAAAAATAAGAAATGTATAAAAAAACAAGACATCATAATGCAAAATGTACCATAAAGTAATATGGTACAACCTCGTCTGAACATTACATACAATGAAACTAATAATTACCCATAGCATTGAAGTGCTATCTAGGCACACCCATCATATTCATTTTATTCTCATGCTTAAGAGTGCCACATTGATCATAAAACCTAGAATCAATCAACATAATAATTTATTACGTGATCTAGAAATGTGGAATATATACATGTAAGTCCCTAATCAAAAATTACATACATTAATATCAACCCCTTGATAGAAAATAGGTATGGTATTAACTACACAATTATTTTGGCATTGAAAATCGTGGTGTACTTTCAGAAGCATAACTGCATCCCAAAAAGTTTCTTAGAAATGTCTTGTTGAGAAAGAAATGTGACTCTCAACACAAATACATAAAATGGGAAGTAATAGATATACAAAATTACATATTAAAGAATTATTAATTTGGATATATAAGGCATAATGTAATGAAGAAACAAGAATATATTAAGGAATCCTTATGATATTTTGGCATAGTAACAAGTGTACATAAAGGATAATGGTAGTTTTAATGAAAGTGTAAGGAGGATCTTATTATTTCTAAATCAAATGGAAAATATGGGGAATATTTAATATCCTATCCCATCATAAGAAAATGAAATGTAAAATACATAAGATAAAAGGAATGAGTAATAAAAGAGAAGATTAGAAGATGTGGTTCCCTTACTTCAGTGTGTGACTCCAAAGGCTTAGGAGGGGCTTCTTGAAAGCTTTTTGGTGACTTCAGAGGACTCTAAGGATAGGAGGAAAGAGTTTGGTCATTCTAAAATGAGTTTTAGTGAAAATAAGTGGGGACTTGGGTGGGTTTATATATGAAAGGTGGGGGATTTCTTTATTATTTAGTTTTTGGACTCTCCATAATAAAATATCTAAAACCACATACTATCCCATGGTTTTCCCCATGTTTCTTCCAAAGAGGAGTGTTTTAAATTAATTTATCTATCTATGGGCTGAATGTATTATATTATTACTGTTGGTGATGTGGAGGTGAGTCACACTCTTAAAGAAATGATTTTAAAATAATAAAATATATTATTAGTTATGGAGGATTCATAACGAATTTAAAAAATATATCTATTAAACATAAAATCACAATATTTAAAATGAAATTTTTTATTTTTTTTATTTATTCCGTTTATATTACTTATTATATCACATTTGGCTCATTATGAAGCAATAAAACACTAAGTATATTTATATGATATTTAATTTTTACCTGAAAATTTGATTATCCTAAAAAATTATGAAAAATTCACCATTGGATAATTTCGATTTCTTGATTCCAAAAATAATATTTATTTTATACAAATAAATTTCTATATATTTTAAATTACAATTTTAAAATAAAAATTGACATTTATGGAAAGTGGCTTGTTTTTTTATAGTAACATTTTTGGAAACCTTATAAAAATTACATTTGACTTCATAAAAATTATGTGATCATTTTATAAAAGTTATTTGAAAATATTTTATTAAAATATTATTTATTTCATAAATCAATTAATTCAAAAATTTATTAACTGAATTTTAATGTTAACCAGAAATATAAATTTGTGATTTATTATATCAAAATAAAAATCATTTACAAAGAAACAATAATATGATGAAAATATATCCACTATTTTATAAAAAAAATATTTAAATACCAAAATTTATAGGTTATTGATAAAAATAAATTTAATACACTAGTATAAACCCTAATATTAAGCTGTACAATGGTGGGGACTTCATGGGGTCGTTTGGCGAACACAGTTTGTATTGTGATCTAAATGAGCTTGAACTTCCCCCATAAATGGTTTTAGTCATGCTTAAGTGTTTTGATAATGGATTGGGATTGGTCTAGAAAAAGCCATAAAAACTATCTCCCTCTAAATCTATGATAAATTGATTTATAGTTTGTCATCCTACCGGTTCAGATCATCACTTTATTTGTTTCAGTCAGTTGGGTTTGTTAAAACCCTCTTTTTATTGTAGTCATGTGATCATTATTCAATGACTATATTGTCAATAGTAATGATACATAAAGGTAATTTAAATTCAATTGGATAAAATAAATCAATATAAGTGCTTGTGTTTTCTATATTATATATAATAAGAAATTTATTTAAATAAAAATGGGAATGTTATTCATAATAGTTTGGGTAATTAAAATCTTCCCACATTTATAAATTACTCGGTGAAAATATTCTTTTCTCATACTAAAATAGATGTGGATAACTTTGCTTCATCACCTAATCCAATTTTCACATTTCTTCTTCAATATTGTGGTTTCTCTATAACACTTTGATGGGGGGTATTGTCTTATTTCATAGAACTTTTTCTCTATGCTTTAAGATCTTTACGAGATTTTCATCCTAGGAAAGATCATTCTCTAATGGTTACACCACAAGATTGATTACATTACTATGGTTTGGTATGTACTTTATCAAGAGGGATACATGGAATACATTATTTACAAGAGATAGGTTTGGTTTGTAACACCTCAAGCTTCCACGATATGCTTCTCTTTGAATAATACAATAGCTTGTGCTATACGCAACTTCAAGTTCTAATACACCACAACCAATCTAACTAGATGTTATGAATATTATTACCCACTTTTGGAAATTTTATAAATTATATTTTTCAAAATGGACTTCACTTTTGGATTTTTAATATCGAAATAAGCTTAGGGTGATTTTTTTTTATTTTTCTGAAAACATTCAATTTTTGAGGAATAGTGAAAAATATTATGTTATTTTTTAAAACTGACTTCTTATATAAATTATTAGTTATTTTATTTAAATTTATATTAGGTTAAAATAGATTCATAATACCAATAGTTTTTCAATATAATTCATTGGAGTCATTTCATAATAAGATTAGATATATAAAGTTTCATTGAACTTTTTTCCATCTTTTACACATCTTCTAGGTACATTTTCAAATTTGCATAAAACATAATTTTACCACTTCTATTAACTGAATTTAAAAAATCCAAGAGACATGGTTGACATCAGTAAGTAAAATTTGGTTCAATAAGATGGAAATAATTTTTTGTGAATAGTAACTTTTGACTTTTATTTACCACGGTTCAAAGTAAATAGGGTAATTAAATGTAAAAATGATATTATAATTACCCTAAAATATGGACTAATTATATTAGAAAAGTATAATTATACCAAAATAAAACTTAGGAATAAATTATTATCTTTTTGTCCTACTTGGATTAGATTATGACATTTATTATTATTTTATTTTAAGAAGAGCTAAAAGTGTTAATTTCAAAGTTTAATAACTAAACCATTTTTAATATTGGGTTATACATAATATAAATTAGACTATAAATATTAATTAGAAATATAAAAATATTTTCTACATAATGGTATTTTATTTAAAAAAATTATACCTTAAATAATTAAATTTATTTATGATACAATGATGATGCAGTAATTACCTTATTAATGAAAGATTAAAATAATTAATATAATAAATATCCAAATAAATGTTAACTAAGAATAATGATTAATTACACTAATTTTATAGGTTAATATGACATGTTAGGGTTTATTATATAATTTAATTTTAAGTGATAATGTTTTTTTGACTTTCACAAAAACAAAATACCAAATAGTGTCAAAATTGACATAAATGAGTTTTTAAAACAAATACTATATTATTAATTGATATAATATTTATAATAATATAAGGTTTATCCAAAGGACTTAGATATTGTTAGATATATTATTAAGGAACCACTTAGGGTTCTCTTGTCTTTTTATTGTAATTTTATTAACCTTTTAATATAATAATACAAGAATATATGGTTTAAGTTAAAATATTTAACAAAGAGTTAAATCTGAAATATAAGGTTAATATGGTGACCTAAACTTATCTGAAACCAATTGGTTGAGAGGTTTTTTACCCATCCATATATTATCCTATAAATAAATCATTTTTAATCCATTATAAACTGAATATGATTGTATAATAAAATAATATTTCAAGATTTTCCTAAAGTGACCCTCACCTCTCTTATAAAAGGGTACTTCCCCTTCCCTCAAATTCACACCTCCAAAGCAAATTGGCTTGGCCACCCCTACAACAATATCTTCCCAAATACCCTCAATTCGACCAAGAGGTCTTACTTTGATCCGAAATCCCCCCTTAGGGATCCCTTTTGATCAAATCAAAAGGAAACACTGGAAGAAGAGGTAATAATTTCACCACCACTTTTAAAGTTCTTTTCTTATTCAACTTCCTCTTTATTTGTTTTTTCCATACCAAAATAATAACTCTAGTACCATATACATACTGTTTTTTCTTATTAATATGGTACACATATTATTTATTCTATCCATCCTATGAATGACTCTTCACCATACGTGTGTGCGTACGGCTTACTGTCTCCCCATCGTGGGGTAGTTGGTTATTCAAACACTTCATTATTTGGATGGGTATAATAATGAGTACAACTGATGTAAATATTAAGTATAACATGTTATGTATTATGTATATATGATATATGATCCAATTATATATGTTTTCACTATCAATAGAAAGATATTGTCGCTCGTGCCTATATATGGATTTCTGTCTCCATAAACGCGATGAAATTAATTCCCCATCATAACCATTCAAGAATAATTTTCATTTTATGATTAAAAATAATTTTTAGTAACTTAATATAATTTGTCATATGAATCAAATACATCCTATCCACAACAAACATGTCTTACGTAACAAAGCATATAAAGGAAAATGAATCAGTTAACACTCGAAACAATGATACTACTGAAATATTATTAACAAAGAAATATTAGAAGATTATATATGATATCATATTTATGTATTTGATTATTGTATAATTAAATAATTATTATTTAACTATTATACAATAGTTTAACATACCCTCGATCATGTAAAATTACTAGGTAAGGGTTAATTCTACAATCTCCTCATTATTCGAGGTCGTTTATACGTGAGTATCTAATGTGACCTCAAGATCATGCACATTCGTGTTTCATAAAAATGTATTTCAAAACATTTTTTATATTTCCTATACTATGGGTTAAATTCATTTATACCCATGTTTGAATTTTTATGATATGTTTATAATGGAATCTTTCTGTCGTTTTCCAAACAATTTCATTAACAACATTTTGGACAAAATTAAGGGAAGAATTTTTTTTAACTTATACAGAGTGTGTAACTATTTTCGGTCATTGTAACACCTTCGAAGCTTACATTAAATGAATATAAGAATATTTTCAAAATAATTTTTTTCTTTTAAAATTACAGGACTTTTAAATGATTTCAAAATAGAGAAATATATTTATATCAAATAGTTTTGATTTAATCTATGTCAACATACATTGTTGGAAGTTGCGCTTTTTTGAAGTTGATTTATTATTGTAAAATATTCCATATTGTATTAAAGGTTTTATGATATGTTTGACTATGGATGTGATATTTTTATACCATTCAAGGTTTATGGTTAAAGTATTGTCATTTCATATGCTAGTTTTAATATGAATGTTTATGTTATGTTTCAACCTTTTCATATGAGGAATGATTTGGACTTAGTAAGTGGCGGGTGGAGCTCAATATAGTTCCTTGATGAATTGATAGGTCTAATGAGACAAACTAGTTTCTTGGAACATTTCCTTGAAATAATCTTATTTGTAGTCTTGGCACAAGGCTTTGACTATGTGGTTATGATGTCTGGCATTATGCATCCCATCATTATGAAATTGTCTATTGATATTACATTTGATTATTCGACTAGTAGAATATCCCTGTAAATTTTTAAATTGAGTTATTTGATTTCTCTTTTCCATATTATACTCATGTTTATGTTTAAAATGATTTTGTTTTAGTCTTATAAATTGCCTTAAATATTTATGCTTATTTATGAAAGTTTCTTCTATATTGTTACCCTTACTGAGCACCTGATCTCACCCCTTTCTATTTTTTATTTTTACTAGGATGAGAAGAAGTATATTATAACTGACATGTAGGGATAGTCCAAGGGAGATGATTGTGTTAAAAGAATACACAATGTGGTTTTTTTATTTCAATATGTAATGTAAAACTTATGTATGTATCTAGTACTTCTAAGGCTACTAAATTGATCAGTATTTCGGGACATGATTCTATATATCATGTCAATGTTATGTAATAATGCACTGACTCTTGGTAACTGGGGTCTAAAAATTTTAGTTGGAATCTGAGGAATTTTAGTAATATCCATAGAAGCTACATTTAGAAAAAACTCTGATTAGAGAACATTACCCTAAGATATACTTTGAGGATTAGTATTGAAGAACCTAAAATAATCTTGGTAATGTAGAAATTTTGTGAGTTTTCTAAGAAATAAATCCCCATATATATATGATCAGGAAGAGATATCTCTAGCACAGATGTACCTAGGAGTCAAAACTCTGACAAGGAGTTTGGGGCTTGACCAGAGGTATCCTGGTACACGAAAACGGGCCTTGCTACACTCTTGGTTACGACACTCAAGGGGATATGCTTAGGATAATTCACATTTTATTTACAAACCATTATAAAAGGATTATGAATATATTTCACTTCAAAGAAAACATTTTTTATGATTATTTATTATATCCATAAAATTTAACTTTTATGTTAAGTGTTTTATAGGTTTTGAATTATGTATTGTGATTCATAAACTAATCTAATGTATGCCATTTTTTAGAAATGGTGCCTTGTGGAACGAATGGAAACCATATCAATGCATGTAATAAATATAGGGATTACCCTCCTTCTCAAGATAATTATAGTGGAGCTGGTGATGCATCTGGTGTTCGTCATCTTATCACCATACTGGGACAACTCACTTAGGTTATTAATAATAACCTTACCCATATAAAGCACCCTTATCCACAACGCGGAGGATAAATGTTAGAACGCTTCATGAGGTAACAACCACCAACATTCAATAGGACTACAAATCCAATTGTACCAGAGAAATGGATAAGTTCCTTATAGAAAATATATCATGCTTTTGGGAGTAGCAAATGGGAAAAAGTTTACATGGCAGTTTATCATCTCATGGGAGATGTAGATCAATGGTGGTCATTAATTCAAAACACCAAGGAAGATAAAGAAGTATCAAATATTAAATGGTGGGAGTTTAAAAGGATTTTCTTAGAAAAATAATTTCCTCCTGACCATTGATAGGATATGGAAAGACAATTTTTGAGTCTGACCCAAAATGATGATGAGAATGTCACAAAGTATGAGGATAACTTTACAAGGTTAGCAAGGCATGAAGTAGATTATATACGTAACCCAAGGATTGAGATTTATTGATTCTTTGATGGGATAAAACCATTTATCCATCAAGAATTAGTCTCACAATTCTTCTCATCATACGAAGATATTGTCTCATGTGCTTTCAAGACTGAGAAGGAATTCTCTAAGTCTTACAACTATAAATCAAACAAAGAGAAGAAGAGATCTTATTAAAACTTTGGAAATATAAAATAGGGGATAAAGGGAAAAGGTTGAATTTCCATACTATGGTAAATGGGGGAAGAAACACCTCAGTTATTTTTTGAAGGGAGTTGGAGTCTGTTACAAGTGTGGTGAAAAGGCCACCAAACTCATGATTGTAAGGGAAAGAAAGAGGTTTTAAAAGTTGAATGCTACAATTATATAGAAATGGGGCATTATGAAAATGAATGTCCTAATCTCCAAGTAAACATACCTCAGAAAATGCCAAGGGAGAAATTCCAAGCTTATGTGATAACTATTACTGATGTTGAAGGACTAAATGATGTGGTGGTAGGTAATTTAATTATTTCCTAAAATTTATCTAATTATTTATTTGATTCGGGATATTTGCATTGTTTCATATCTTCCTAGTTTTCTAAGAAAATTATATATTTCACATTGTATTTAATAAGGATGTTTTCAAACAAAACTTCTAAGGGTAGTATCATTACTATATTTTTTTGTGAATTAGTCCCCATTAGGGAATATAAATGTTATTTATCTACTGATCTCATCATCATATCCATGATTGAATTTGATATAATCCTTAGTATGGATTGGATTTCTGACCATGAAGAAAAAAATTATTGTAATAAGAAGGAGGATACAATTTTTGATGAAGATAAGAAGTACCTTATCCTCAGAGCGGAAATGTCACCATCTAATTATTATCTAGATCCACCCCAATAGCTCAACTAAATTCAATTATTAGGGAGGAAGAGAATGAAATAACTATGGGTGAGGAAAAGATTGTTCGAATAGAGGATGTACCTATTTTACATGAATATGTTGATGTGTTTCCAGAGGATTTACTTGGACATCCTCCAGAATTAGAAATTGAGTTTTAAATTGATTTAATTTCTAGTTCAAGGACCATATCGAAGACCCCTTATAGAATTTCCATTATGGAATTAGTGTAACTAAAGAAACATCTAGAGGTATTGAGTAATAATGGATTTATTCTCCCTAGTGTTTCTCCATGGGGATCCCCTATCCTATTGTTTTGAAGAATGATGGATCTATGAGGTTGGGCATTTACTACAGGGAGAAAAATGCTATAAAAATAAAGAAAAAGTATCCCCTTCCTTGCATTGAGTATTTTTTTAATCATCTACATAGATCTCAACACTTTTCAAAGATTGAACTTCGATGTAGATATCATCAGTTGTGTGTGAAGGAGGAAGAAATTCTGAAGACAACATTTTGTACCTGGTATGGGTATTATGAGTTTACAGTAATGCCTTTTGGACTGACTAATGAACCCTTTGTCTTCATGGATCTAATAAATATATTTTTCAAGGAATATCTTGATGACCCTTTAGAGCTATTTATTGATGATATCATGGTTAACTCTAAAATCTATGAAGATCATGAAAATCACTTGTGTACTATTCTAAAGACTCTTAGAAGTAATGAATTATGTGGGATGTTTAAAAAGTGTGAATTCTGTCTTTAGAAGATTTATTTTTTATGGCCATATTGTGTCTAAGGATGGATTATCTATTGATCATTCTAAGATAAAAGAAATACAAGAATGGTCAGCATCGATAAATATAACTGAGATACACAATTTTATTTGTTTAGCGGGTTATTCTCAGCATTTCTTCCAGAAGTTTTTCCAATTGGAAAACCCATTAACCAAGATCACATGTAAAGTGGTTAAATTTGTTTGGACAAAAGAGTGTGAATAATGTTTTTAAGAACTGAAGAGAAGATTATTCAATTCTCATATCCTGAATCTACTATTGGGAAATGATTGCTTTGTTATTTATAGTGATGCTTCAAAGAAAGGACTTGGTTGTATCCTTATATGGAATGATAGAGTTATTGAATATGCATCACGACATCTAAAAAGTCATGAACCAAATTATCCTACTCATGATCTTGAGTTAGCAGCTGTAATATTTTCTTTAATGTTATGGAGACCATATCTCTATGGTGAAAAATGTGAGATATATACTGATCACAAGAGTTTAAATTATATTTTCTCAAAGAATGAACTCGATGTGAGGAAAAGATTATGGATTGAACTACTTAAAGATTTTGATTGCACTAAACACAACCACCCTGGGAAGGAAAATAATGTGGAAGATTCTTTAGGCAGAGAGGATCAGGGATTTTTGAACTATATGAGATTTGAAAGGGATCCTATGATCATGGATCTTGTAAAGATGGATATAAGAATAATCATGGATGGTGAAACATCACAAATGTTTCAAATGGTTTCCAATCCAACATTACTAGAAAGGATAAAAAGTTCTCAGACTGATGATGATGAGTTTCAAAAGAAAATTAAAGTTGTGAATGAGGGGAGATTGATTGAATTCATATATGAAGATGGAATTTTGAAATTTGGAAAGAGACTCTATGTTGATGATACACCTAATCTAAAATGGTAATTGTTTGATGATTCCCATAGCTCCAATTTCTCTATATACCCTAGTATCACTAAAATGTATAGAGATTTGAAGCAACATTTTTTGTGGGACTACATGAGGAGGGAGATTTTTTATTATGTGTCAAGATGTATGGTTTGTAAATAGGTTAAGGGTTGAAGACAACATCCTCGAGGATTCATGCAACCTCTTCTCATACCTGATTGGAAATGGGATTATATTACGACGGACTTTTTCATGGGACTACCAAAGACTCCAAGAAGGAATGATGCAATATGGTTCATTGTTTATCATCTTAACAAGTCAGCATATTTTCTTTCTATAAGATAAGATTTACCACTTGAATTTATAGCAAGAAAATATATTATTTAGGTTTTAAGACTCCATGGAGTTTCTCTATTGATTATTTATGATTGTGATCCATGTTTTTCATCAAGATTCTAGAAACGTCTTCAGAAGGCCTTGGATGCTAAAATTTTCTTGAGTACTGCCTACCACCCTCAATTTGATGGACAATCAGAATAAACTAATCAAACCTTAGAAGACATGCTGAGATATTTCTCACATGGCTTTCAAGGTATGTGGGATCAATATTTACCTCTGGTAGAATTTTTCTATAACTATAGCATCCATTCAAGTATTTAGAAGGCACCATATAAAGCATTATGTTGAATGAGATGTCACTCAACAACTTGTTGGGATGATGTTGGTGGAAGAAAACTCATAGGCCTAGAACTTGTTGAGTAAATAATGGAACATGTGATGGTTATCCAAACTCACATCAAAGAACCACAAAGTAGGCAAAAGAGTTATACTGATAATCGAAGGAAGGAATTGAAATTTCAAGAAGGAGATCATGTTTTCTTGAAGGTATCACCATGGAAGGGTGTTATATATTTTGGTAAGAAGGGTAAATTAAGTCCTAGGTACATCAGAAATTTCAAAATTCTTGAACTAATTGGAGTTGTAGTTTATCATTTGGAAATGTCGCCAAGTCTCTCCAAAGTTCATGATGTGTTCCACATATCATTGTTGAGAAAATATATGCCTGACCCACCGCATATTCTCAACTATGAAGAAATAGAACTAGAACCCGACCTGTCTTATTGTGAATAGCCTATCAGAATTCTTGATATTATAAAATAAGTGTTGAGAAACCAGATGTCTGTTCTGGTCAATGTTCTATAGTGAAATCATAGGATGGAATACCCAACATGGGAACCTGAGAAACATATGATGAAGAACCACCCGAATCTTTTTATGTAGTATTATTCTAGAAATTTTTACAAGGAAATTATTTGAAGGAGGGGATAATGTAACACTATAAGCTTCCATGGTACACTTCTTTTGGAATAATACAATAGTTTGTGTTGTACGCAACTTCGAATTCTAACACACCCTAACTAATCAAACTAGTTCTTTTGAATATTAATACCCACTTTTTGAAATTTTATAAATTTTATTTTTCAAAATTCACTTCATTTTTTGATTCAGAATATCAAAACTAGCTTACAGTGAATTTTTGATATTTTTTCTGAAAAATTTCAATTTTTGATGAATAGTGGAAAACATTGCATTATTATTTAAAATAGAATTTTTATTTAAATAATGAGTTATTTAATTTAAATTTATATTATATAAAAATATATACATAATACCTATATATGTTCAATCTAATTCATTAGAGTCATCTTATAATAATATAAGAAATATAAAATTTAATTGATCATTTTACCGTCTTTTTTACCCACCTTTGAGGAGCATTTGCAAATTTGCATAAAACATAATTTTACCGCTTCTGTGAATTTAATTTAAAAATTTTGAGAGACACGATTGACATCAGTAAGTAAAAGGTGATTCAATAAGATTAAATTGATTTTTTTGTGAATAGTAACTTTTAACATTTATTTACCACGGTTAAGATTAACTAGTGTAATTAAAGGAAAAATATGATATTATAATTACCCTAAAACATGTCTTAATTCTATTGGATAAGTTTATTTCGACCAAAATAAATCTTAGGAATAAAATATTATCCCATTGGTCCACTTGGATTAGATTAGGACATTCATTATTATTTTATTTAAAGTAGAGTTAAAAGTGATAAATTCAAAGTTAAATAACTAAACAATTTTTAATATTGGGTTTTCCGTAATATAAATTAAACTATAAATATTCATTAGTAATCTAATAAAATTTCCTACCTAGTGGTATTTTATTTATAATTTTCAGACTTTATATAACTAAATTTATTTATGATACAATGATGATGTAGTAATTACCATGTTAATGAAATATTATAATAATTGATATTATAAAAATCCAAATAAATGTAAATTGAGAATTATAATGAATAAAAATAATTTTATAGAATAATATGAAATGTTAGGGTTGATTAAATAAATTTATTTCTAAGTGATAATGTTTTTCTAACTTTCACAAAAACAAAATACCAAATACTGTCAAAATTGACATAAATGAGTTTTTAAAACAAATACTATATTATTAATTAATATAACATTACTAAATATATAAGGATCATAAAAAATACTTAGATAATGTTAGATATATTAATAACTAACTACTTGGGGTTCTATTTTCTTTTTATAGTATGTCTATTAACAATTTATTATAATAATACAAGAATACATGGTAAAAGTTAAAATATTTAACTAAGAGTTAAATCTAAAAGATAAGGTTAATATGGTGACCTAAACCTGTCTAAAACCTATTGGTTGATAGTTTTTCGACCCATATCTGCCTTATCCTCAAAATAAATCATTATTTATCCATTATAAGCCAAATATTCTTGTATAATAAAAATAATATTCCAATCTTTTCATAAACTGACCCTCACCTCTTTTATAAAAGGGTACTTCCCCTTCTCTTAAAACCACACATCCAAAGCCATTTTTATCAGCCAAAACCTTCTCAAATATCCTCCCAACTACCCTCACTTAGACCTAGAGGACTTACTTTGATCAAGAAGCCATCCCAAGGATCCCTTTTTGTTAACTCAATAGGAAACACCCGAAGAAGAGGTAATAATTTCACCACCACTTTTAATGTTCTTTTCTTCTTCCACTTCCTCTTTATTTGTTGTTTCCACACCAAAATTATAAGTCAAATAAATTATATATACTGTGATTTAATTATAAATATGGAACAAAAATATTCATTATTCTATCCATCATATGAATGACAAGTCACCATACGTGCGTACATACGGCTTACTGTCTCCACTTTGTGGTGTAGTTTGTTAATTAAACACTTTATTATTTAGATGTGTATAATAATGTGTATAATTGATGTAAATAATAAATATAAAATTTTAATTATTTGGTATATATTATCTAACATCCAATTTAATATGATTTAACCATCAATATAATGATATTGTCTCTCGTACGTACGTATGGATTACCGTCTCCACGAACGCGGTGAAAATCATTCCCCATCATAACCATTCAAGAATAATTTATATTTTAGGATTAAAAATTATTTTTAAGAACATAATATAATTATGGATATGAATAAAATACATCTTATCCATAATAATCATGTCTTACATAACAAATCATATAAAGGAAAATGAATTAGTTAACACCTGAAACAATGATACTACTAAAATATTATTAACAAAGCAATATTAGAAGATCATATATGATATAATATTTATGTATTTGGTTATTGTATAATTTAGTAACAATGATTTAACTATTATACAATATGTTAACATACCATCGATCAAGGAATAGTACATGGTAAGGGTTAATTCTACAATATCTTCATTATCCAAGATTGTTCATACATGAGTATATACTGAGACCTCTTTATCATCCACAACCGTGATTCTTAAAAAGTATTTCAAAACATTTTTACTATTTCCTAGACTATGGTTTAACGTCATTTATACCCTTGTTTGACTTTTTATGAGATGTTTATAAAGAAATATTATGGTCGTTTTCGAAACAAGGTCCCTTACGACCTTTTTGACAAAATTTAGGATTTTTTTTAACTTATACAGTGGGTGCAGCTATTTTCGTCCAGTTTAACACCTTCAAAGAATCCCTTACAAGCTTATAATAATATTTTCAAAATAAATTTTTTTATTTTAAATTTAAAAGTCTTTTAAATGATTTCAAAATAGAAAGATATTTTTCTTTCAAATATTTTTGATTTCATCTTTATCAACATCCTTTGTTTGATTTTACGCAGGTTTGATGTTGATTTGTTATGATAAAATCTTTCATATTGTATTAAAGGTTTTTTGATATGTTTAACTGTGGATGTGATATTTTATACCATTCATGGTTTTTTTTAAAGCATTTAAATTTCTTATTATAGTTTTAATATGAATGTTTATGTTATGTTTCAACCTTTTCATATGAGGAATGCATTGGGCTTAGTAAGTGATGGGTACATCTATCTATATCTCCATGATGCATCGGTAGTTCTCATGAGAAAAACTAGTGTCTTAGAACAAGTCCTTGTTAAAATATTATTTGTAATCTTGGCATGAGGCCTTGACTATATGGTTATGATGTTCAACATTATGCATTCCATCATTATGAAATTGGCTATTGATATTACATGTGATTATTCAACTAGTAGAATATCCATGTGAATAAGTAAGTAGAATTATTTTATTTATATTTTCCATATTATGCTCATGTTTAAGTTTAAAAGGATTTTTTTAGTCTTATACCTTTCCTTAAATGTTTATTCTTATTTATGAAAGTATCTGCTATATTGTTATCCTTAATGAGAACCTGCGCTCACCCCTTTCTATGTTTTATTTTTTCCAGGATGCGAAGAAGTATATTATAACTGACCTTCATGGATAGTCTAAGGGAGAAGATTGTGTTAAAAGAAGAGACAATTTTTTTCTTTTATTTTATGATGTAATCTAAAACTTATGTTTGTATATATACTACTTCCTAGGCTACTAAACTTATCAGTATTTTGAGGCATGATTCCTTGTATCCTTCCAATGTTATGTAATAATGCACCAACTCTAGGTAACTAGGGTCGGGGAATTATACGGTTTGAGTGCTATTCGATAGGACACTACTCAGATGTGATCATGGATCTCCAACAGTTTGATGTATCATGGACAATGAGTTCTCTTTTTCCCATATTGCCTCACTTTCTTCCATAGAGATATTTGGAGGAATATTATGTCTCAAAAATCAATCTCTATGTATCATTTATGATTATAAGCATTTCTCTTCTGTCTAATCTAAGGAGCCTTGATGTGGTTCAGAATGGTATTAACCTTCTCCATTATTTTTTGACCATTTCAGGACTCAGATGTATTCATTCCCCAACTTTATCGCAATATTCCAGTGTTCTGCACCACTTACCATAAAGGGATTTAGAGGTATCCATTTGGATGCTCGATTGGATACAATTATTGTAATTTTACATGACCAAAAGGAAGATGTTGGTCCCATATTCCTTTGAAGACCATTGAGAAAGCTTGCAACTGGTCCTCAAGTGTTTGGATAGTCTGCTCAGATTGTCCATCAGTTTAAGGGAGATAAGACGTAATGACGTTTAGGTTAGTGTTTAGAGAACGATTGAGAAATTTGAAAAACAAAAAGGTGAATCATGTATATTGATAAGCCACAATCAATAGTGGAACTCTATGAAACCTTACAACATCTCTAATATATATCTGTGCTTGTTGATCTAGTGAGAAACACTCTCGGATCACAATGAAGTGTTCTATATTTGTAAGATGGTCCATAATAACCAATATAGAATTGTGTCCCTTGGATGTTTTCAGATTTTTGGTGACTAAGTTAATAATGATGATTTCCTATTCCCATGTTGGTATGTGTATTGGTTTCATCTCCCCATTATAATTATTTCATTAAGACATCACTTGCTGACATACCAGGCATGTTGATGTATATTCATCAATCTCTTTCTTCATGTTGTCCCACCAATATTTCTTACATACATCATGATTCATCATTGTGTTTCCTGGGTGATTAAAGAAAGTCAAAATTTGTGCATCATCCAACAGTTCCTTCATTAACTCAAGATTTTATGGAACATGTATTCTTGACCGAAAATCAAACAATTCCTTTTTCATTAACACTGAAATCCAATGATTTACGATTCCTTAGAGTTTCCACATTCTTCTTAATTCCAACACAAGTTTTTTGGGTACCCTTTAACCTTTCCAAAAGATATGGTTGAGAAATAATTTCTAAAATGATTGATGATGTTTCTTTCTTTTGGATTCCCATGTCCTTCTTCTTCAATTCCATGAAGATCATATCCTTCTCAATTCTCATCACTGGTAGAATTGTTGGGTAATTTCTACTTAGAGACTGTTTCACCTTATTTTCTTTACCAGGATGGTAGTTAACTGAGCATTCATAATCCTCGATGATCTATAACTCCCTTCACTAGAGCATATAAAACTCTTTCTATGTGAATATATACTTGATGCTCTTGTGATCAATATATATATCATACTTCTCCTCATAGATATAATAATATCAAATTTTCAATAAAAATATCATATCTGCCAATTTAAGATTGTGTGTGGGGTAGTTTTTCTCATGGATTTTCAACAACTTTTAGGTTTAGGCTAAGACTTTTTCATTTTTCATTCAGAAATAGCCTAATCCCTTTTATGTGGAATCACTGAAAACCATTAAAGGTTCTCCACTTATGGGTAGTGTGAGTATAGGTGTAGTGATAAGATTAATTTTTAACTCCATGAATCTTTCTTCGCATTAATCATTCCAAAAAAAAATTGACTACCTTCTGAGTTAGCTTGGTAAGAGCATTGGAAAAGTGTGAAAAATATCCCAAAAACGGCAATAATATCTAGCTACCCCTTGTAAGCTATAAATATATTTCCTCGATATTGGCCTTAGACATCCTTCAATTTCTTTTTTATTTTAAGGATACAAAAATATTCTATTTCTTGAGATAATATTCCATAAAAATGATACTTCATTCAACAAGAACTCATACTTTCTATACTTTTCATATATCTTTGACTTTTGTAAGGTCTTTACCACGGTGCTAAGATGCTCCTCATGATCCTCCATGGTTTTCATGTATATTAGAATATTGTCTACAAATACTACAAAATTTCCTTCTAGAAAATCTCTAAAGACTATATTAATAATGTAAATTAATATTTATATAGAATTAGTGAGTCCGAATAGAATTACTATGAACTCATAATGGCCATACCTTGTACAAAAAGAAATTTTGGGGATATCCTCCTTCACACTAACATAGTAATTTAATAAATATATATTCATCATGGGAAAGTATTTTGTTCCATGTAGCTGATTGAATAGGTAATCAATCCATGGAAAATGATAAATGTTCATTAATTTGATATTGTTAAGTTCACATAATTCAATGAAAAGGCACATTAACTCATCCTTATTCATGACAAAAAGGAATAGTTCACCCCATGGTGAAGTACTTGGTGTATAAATTCTTTATCTGGATTTTCATGTAGTTGTTTCTCTATGTCCAAAACTTCCACAACATCCATCCTATATAGAATCTTAAATAGGGGAAATTCCCCAAGTATAATCTCAAATGAAAATTCAAACTCTCTACTAGGAGGAAGACCATGTGATTCCTCGAGAAACACAATAGTGTATTCCCTCAAAATAGAAATGTCTTTGAGGATGGTTCATTCCTCATACTAAATAATCTGAGTTATGTTGGATCGAATATGTAGATACATATGTATATTAGATGGAACAGTACAAGAGCGGGGTGATTTTTAGGTTTAAAAACACTGTGTTTAAACACTAATAAATTAGTTTAAATGATCCCAAACTAATACAATTCACAAAAAATACAATTAACCACAATTCTATTGTATATAAAGGTATGATATGATATAATACTATAAGAACTATAAAGAAATTGTATTCAGGATGAATATAATAATCAGAGTAATACAATAGTGAAGGATTCTACCATAAAGCGTATAGAATCAATCAATACAATATGAAATAGTATGATTGTAATTGAAACAATTACAATTGTATATGAAATGAAGAAAGATAGATAATATAATTCCCTTTCTTAAAACAAACAGCAGTAGAAATGTAAAATTATTACAATTTCTTTCACCCAAAGAGAAGGGTTATCCTTTCACCTAGGATAACAGGTCTGTCTTAACGCCACCTTGGTAAGCCCTAGATACGATGATTGGTATGTCTATCTTTCTATCCCCATAATCCCTTGATACAATGATTGGAACGTCTTTCTTGCTATCCCCGCAGGCCCTCGATTTTGCAGGTAATTGGTACCTCTGTCTTTCAAATTCTTGAAAGCCCTCGATACGATGATCGGTAGCACCGTCTGCCTATCCCCGACATCCCTTAATCATTATAACCTAATAGGTTGAACAAAGAAAAAAAATTCACTTATTGAAATACAAAAACTAAGAACAAGTCATTCACGTTTTGTAGTTCAAGGCTTTCGCACGAAGCAGGAGAGAAGTCACATCATCTCTCTCTAGAACTTGATAGAAGCATAGAATGATCAAAGTATCAGTATTTCAGCTATTTTGATCATCTTTAAATTACCTCCTATTTATAGGCCTCTGGTTCCAATGGTCACATTTCCTCCAACAGACATATTTCTCCGAAAAACTCAGAGGGACTTGGACACCTGGCATTATAACGATCATATTGAAATAGAAAACAAGACATCATTTTGGTTAGTTTGTAACTAACTGCATGACATCATTTTGGTTAAAATATATATATATATATATATATATGTATATATATATATAAAGATGATAAACATGAGTACAATTGACATGTTTAGTATTATTTTCATGATTAGTATGATTGACAGTCAATACGATCGACAGAGTCAGTTCGATTGACAGAGTCAGTATGATTGACAGAGTCACTACGTTTGATAGAGTCCGTATGATTGACAGAGTCAGTACATTTGACAGAGTCAGTATGATTGACATAGTCAGTACATTTGATAGAGTCAGTATGATTTACATAGTCAGTACAATAAGCATAGTCAGTACGATCATCATAGTCAGTATGATCAGCATAGTCAGTACGATCAGCATAGTCAGTATGATCAGCATAGTCAGTACGATAAGCATGGTCAGTACGATCAGTATAGTCAGTATGATCAACATAGTCAGTATGATTAGAATATACATTTTTGATTTCCAAAACAAGACATAAAAGTCAAAATAGAACTTTTGACTCAACAATCTCTCCCTTTTTGGAAAGCACAAAACATAAATTAAGAACAAAAAGAAAAACTTATCTCCCCATGAGTTATTGGAAACTCTTCTGAATATGAAATTGAATACAAATAACTCACCCTTAGCTATGTGCTTTCCCAAGTATTGTATTCATAGATTTTACTTGATTTATAATTATTTGATTAAAACATTATCTCTTTATAAAGCATTCTCCCCCTTTATAAAACATTCTCCCCCTTTGCGGTTTAAAAAAAGAATGGGGTAATCTTGACTTTCCTGAAAGAGTTAGAGAAAAGAAACAAAAAGCAACGAGAAAGGTAACATAAATCTCATTGAGATAAAAAAGTATATAGAATTCTAGATATGAGCATAAAAAGATACAACAACACTCATTTGTTTATAGAAAGATACAACAACACTCATTCATAAGGAGTCTTATAGAAAAGGGTCATAGCTTCATCAAGAATTCCGAAAAACCGGTGTGGGTTTGGTTAGGGGAGGGGTGTATTTATATGGGAAAAAAGGATGACTGTTGATCTTCTATGGTTGAGATTATACGAAAAAAATCAATGGATATGATTTATCGGTTTTAAAAAAAAGAAACAATAAAAAGTAATAACAATACAAGGTAAGGAAAGTATGTACCTTCCAGAGATTGTAGGGTAATTGGTGGTTTAATAGTATTAACATAGTAAAAGAAAACATAAGTGTACGAGGAGAAAGAATATGATCAGTTGTCAAGCCGATGGAAAACAAAGTCATTACCATAGGTTGTCTATCTGATGGAAAACAAATTCATTACCATTGGTTATCAAGCTGATGAAAAACAAATCATTACCATAGGTTCTCAAGCCAATGGAAAAAAAAGTCATTACCATAGGTTGTCAAGCCGATGAAAAACAAAGTCATTACCATAGGATTTCATGCCAATGGAAAACAAAGTCATTACCATAGGTTGGCGTGCTGATGGAAAACAAAGTTGTTACCATAAGTTGACGCATCGATGGAAAACAAAGTTGTTACCATAGGTTGACGTGCTGATGGAAAACGAACTTGTTACCATAGGTTGACGTGCTGAAGGAAAACAAAGTGGTTACCATAGGTTGATGTGCTGATGAAAAACAAATTTGTTACCATAGGTTGATGTGCCGATGTAAAACAAACTTGTTACCACAGGGTGATGTGCCAATGGAAAACAAACTTGTTACCATAGGGTGACATGCCGATGAAAAAAAATAAGAAATACGACAAAAAAGTTAAAAAATATAACTAAACATTCAATACGATAAATAGAAATACAAAAACACAATACAAGAGAATAAATAGATAAATAAAAAGAATATTAAGTAAAATGATCTCCTTTTTAAGAGGAGTATATTAATGTAATAAGAAGTGAAAAACATGAATTATACATGAATAATTAATTTAATGTAATCATTTATAGCTTCTGTTTTATAAACTCAAATCTATCAGATGGTAGTGATTTTGTAAAAGTGTCAGCAATTTGTTCTTGCGTTCTGATGAATTGTAAAATAATATCTCTTTTTTGTGTGTGATCCCTAAGAAAGTAATGCCTAATATCTATGTGTTCTGTTTCGATAATCTTTTCAAAGTAATCTTATTTTCCGTTCATGTGTCGAGAACAACCACTATCCATGTACCAAATATTCTTGTTGGTACACTTATTTTCTGGAAAAAGAAACAATTAGTTTTTTGAAATACAAACTTTTTTGGATCCAGAAGGATTAGAGAAAGGAATTTTAGGAATCCACATTTGTTTTGAAAAATGAGATTTATGAAATTCTAAAGACTGAGTTCTATTAAGAGAACAGTCTCTTTTCCAGTGTCCACCACATTGACACTTAGTACAAAAAGGGGTACTTTGAGGAACAAAATAGTTATTACTAAAAATCGGTTTAGAATGAGTATAACCAAATCTAGAATGATTTCTCAAAGGTTGAATTTTAGAATAAATTTTGTTAATGTTTTCCTTGCCATGAGAAAAGTTTGACAAACATTTTTTCAAGGAAAAAACTTCTGACTTTAGTTTTAAAACTAAGTTTTTATCCTCCAAAACATTTGATTTTGAACTAGAGATAGGCTCAAAAACATTTTTCTTAGAAATTACAATTTCTAGATCCTTAGAAAGTTTATATTTTTCAGAATTAACATTCTCAAGGGTTTTTAAAATACATTCAAAATTAGAAGTTTTTATATCAAGATCATTTGAAAGATCTGATACTTCTTTAGTTAAAATTGAAATTCTAGAATTTGCTTTATCAAGCTTTTTCTTGAGTTTAGAATTTTCATTCTCAAGTAATTTAGAAAACCTAGATACTTCTTCAAATGAAGGTAATGTATTATCTTCTAATGATGAATATTCATCTAAAGATTCATAATACGTATTATCAGTATAATTCGCATTCAATGAAACATTTGTAATAGCTTCAGCATTGTATACCTTAGCCATGAGACAGTGATCTTCAATTGGTAATCTGGCTATAAGTCCAATATTTCTTTGTCTTGAGGATTCATATTCTGAAGAATTATCTGAGGAATCGCTATCACTTGCACTCCAAGTATCATTTTTCTTCAAGACTTTCTTTTTCTTTGTCTTAGAATACTTTTTCTTATTTCTTTCATAATTTTTCTCCTTTCTGTCTTTTTTCTTTAGTAAAGAACAACCATGTCTTATATGACCTAATTTCTTACATTCATAACATGTTACCTCTAAATATTTCTTATCATTCCTATCTTTCTTTTTGAATCTGTATTGGAAGTCTTTCCTTCCCACAATCTTGTTTATACTTCGAGCAAGATTGGCTAACTCATTATCTGAATGATTACAATCACTTGAATCAAAGATAACAATTTTCTTGGCTTTGGATCTTTTTCTCCTTTTAGGTGTTTTAGCTTTAGATGTAGTAGTAAAAGATACACTTCCATTCCCATTTTTCTTCTTATTGAAATCAATATCTCTCTTCATTCTTTTCTCATGCTATAGAAGAGTTCCAAAGAGTTCGTCAAGAGTAATCTAAGAAACTTTTTTATTTACATCAATAGTTATCCTTTTTTACTCCCATTAGTTTGGCATTATATCAATAATCATATCTACAAGAGCTTTATCATCAAGACCTTTTTCTACCATGGATTGTAAACTGTTGACAATTGTCATAAATCTTTTTTTCACTTTACATACGGGCTCTCCATAAGGAAAAATAAATTCATGATACTCTGCTCAAAGCATTGCTCTTCTTGTTTCTATAACTATAGATGTACCAAAATATGTCGCTTATAATTTCTTCCAAATAAAGTTGGCTGCTTCACAAGACGATATCTGACTATATATATTTCTGGTCATAGATCCTAGAAAAGTATTGTGTACCTTGTAATTCAGTTGATATTCTTGCTTTTCTTGATTAGTGAAAGTACTGACTTCTTTGTCAAGAATTTTGTATCCTCCAGTAATCATTATAAAATTGTCTACACCAGTATTGATAATAAATGTCTTCATTCAATATCTTCAGTACCCATAATCATTCCCATCAAAGATAGGTGGTCTAGATGGATTAAATTGTCAATTGACCCAATATTCATTCCTTCCATCTAATAAAACAAAATCTTTTCCACTTCACACGTTAGTGCAGAAAAAAAAACTTGAAAGAAATAGAGCTAGTAATACAAATCAGAGGAAACCTCCTCTGATACAAATTGTTGGATCGAATATGTAGATGTATATATATATTATATGGAACAATACAAGAGGGGGTGAATTTTAGGTTTAAAAACATTGTGTTTAAACACTAATAAATTAGTTTAAATGATCTTAAAATAATACAATTCACAACAAATACAATTAACCACAATTGTCTATTATATAATGGTATGATATTATGTAATACTGTAAGAACTGTAAATCAATTGTATTCAAGATGAATACAATAATCAAAGTAATACAATAGTGAAGGTTTAAACCATATAGCATATAGAATCAATCAATACAATTTGTAATAGTATGATTTTTATTGAAACAATTACAATTGTATATGAAATGAAGAAAGATAAATAATAAAATTCCCTTTCTTAAAACAAACAGCAGCAGAAGTGTAAAAGTATTACAATTCTCTTGACCCAAAGAGAATGGTTATCCTTTCACCTAGGATAACAGGTCTATCTTACTACCACCTTGGTAAGCCCTCGATACGATGATCGGTATGTCTGTCTTTCTATCCCCACAAGCCCTCAATACGATGATCTGAACTTCTATCTTTCTATCCCCGCAAGCCCTCTATTTTGTAGGTAATCAGTACCTCTATCTTTCAAATGATTGAAATCCCTCGATACAATTATAGGTAGCACCGTATGCCTATCCCCGGTAGACCTCGATCGTTATCACCTGATCGGTCGCACAAATCAAAACAAATAACTTATTGAAATAAAAAAACTAAGAACGATCCGTTCACATTTTGTAGTTTCAAGGCTTTCGCATGAAGTAGGAGAGAAGTCACAACGTCTCTCTCTAGAACTTGATAAAAGAATATAATGATCAAATTCTCAGTCTTTCAGCTATTTCGGTCAGCTTCAAATGACCTCCTATTTATAGGCCTCTGGTTCCAATGGTCACATTTCCTCCAACAGTCATATTTCTCCGGAAAACTCGAAGGGAATAGGACAACTGGAATTATAACAGTCATATTGAAACATAAAACATGACATCGTTTTGGTTAGTTTGTAACTAACTCCACAACATAGTTTTGGTTAAAACAAAAGATATATGAAGATGATAAACATGAGTACAATTGACATGTTCAGTATGATTGTCATGATCATTACGATTGATAGTCAGTATGATCGATAGAGTCAGTACGATTGATAGTGTCAGTACGATTGACAGAGTCAGTACGTTTGACAGAGTCAGTATGAGTGAAAGAGTCAGTACGTTTGACAGAGTTAGTACGATTTATAGAGTCAGTATGTTTGACAGAGTCAGTATGATTGACATAGTCAGTACGATAAGCATATTCAGTATGATCAGCATAGTCAGTATGACCGGCATTGTCAGTACGATCTGCATAGTCAGTATGATCAGCATAGTCAGTACGATCAGCATAGTCAGTATGATCAGCATAGTCAGTATGATCAACATAGTCAGTACGATTATCATATACATTTTTGATTTCCAAAACATGACATAAAAGTCAAAATAGAACTTTTGACTCAACAAGAGAGATACATTTTCTTGTAGGGAAAATATATCCATGATGGAGATGATGGTTCGAAAGAAGATTCATTCTCTTCCATGCACTTGAATAGTATCATGGGTTGATTCTCCCTACAGAGAGTGATTTCCTTCTCATTTCAATTTATTTTATATCTATATAGGTAATGCCAATCTATGACAAGAATTATATCAAATTCCACCAAAGGTAGTATGAATAAGTAATATGGGAATTTCAACCCACTAACATTGATTTGGGAGGACTTATGTACTTGGGGTAAAATAATATACCCATTTTTTCACTAACATTTGTACTTCCATTATTTTTTGTAACACCCCACACTTCCATAGTATATTTCCCTTTCAATAATACAATGGCTTGTGTTGTACACAACATTCAGTTCAAACACACCACAACCAATCAAATTAGCCATTATGAATAGTAATACCCACTTTTTAAAATTTTATAAATTTTATATTTCAAAATGGGATTCATTTTTGGGTTTTAAATATCTAAATTATCTTAGGGTTAATTTTTAGAATTTTTCTGAAAACATTCAATTTTTGATGAATAGTGAAAACACAGAGTTATTGTTCAAAACCAACTTTTTATTTAAATAATTATTTAATTTATTTAAATTTATTTTAGGTCAAAATAGATAAATAATACCTCTATAAGTTCAATGTAATTCATTAGAGTTAGTTTATAATAATTTTAGATATATAAAAATTTTATTGAACTTTTTACCGTCTTTTACCCTCCTCCTAGGAGCATTTCCAAATTTGAATAAAACATAATTTTACCACTTTTGTGAATTGAATTTTAAAAATACAAGAGAAACGGTTGATATAAGTATATAAAATGTGGTTCAATAAGATAAAAATACTTTTTGTGAATAGTAACTTTTGACTTTTATTTACCACAGGTAAAAGTAAATAGGGTAATTAAAGGTAAAAATGATATTATTATTACCCTAAATCATGTACTAATTGTATTGGATAATTGAAATTAAACCCAAAAAACCTTAGTAATGAAATATGATCCTTTAGTTCCACTTGGATTAGATTAGGACATTTATTGTTATTTAATTCAAAGAAGAGTTAAAAGTGTTAAATTCAAAGTTTAATAACTAAACCATTTTTAATATAGGGTTACACATAATATAAATTCGAATATTAATATTCATTATAAATCAAAAATGATTTACTACATAATTTTATTTTATTTATAATTTTTACACATTAAATAATTTAATTTATTTATGACACAATGATGATGTAATAATTACATAATTAATGAAATATTAAAATAATTGATATTATAAATACCCAAATAAATGTAATTTGAGAATTTTTATGAATTCAACTACTTTTATAGGTTAATATTACATTTTAGGGTTAATTAAATGAATTTTTTTTGAAGTAATAATTTTTATATGAATTTAGCAAAAACAAAATACCAAATAGTGTCAAAATTGACATAAAAGAGTTTTTAAAACAAATACTATATTATTTATTGATATTCTATTCCTAAAAATATAATGTTCAGTCAAAGGTCTTAAATAATGTTTTATTTTTCATTAATGAACCACTTAAAGTTCTCTTGGATGTTTATAGTATGTTTATTAACCACATAATATAAAAATACAAAGAGACGTGGTAAATGTCAAACTATTTAACTAAGAGTTAAATCTAAAAGATAAAGTTAATATAGTGACACAAACCTATTTAAAACCTATTAGTTGAGTGGTTTTAGACCCATACCCACATTATCCTCGAAATAAATCATTTTTGAGACATTAGAAACCGAAAATGATTTTATTATAAAATATTATTTCAATCTCTTCATAAGGTTCCCCTCACCCCTCTTATAATAGGGCACTTCCCGTTCTCTCAAATTCACACCTTCAAAGCCATTTGTCTCGGCCAACCCCTACCCAAATATACTCCCAATGGTCCTCCCTTAATCCTAGAGGCTTTCATTTAGTCATAAATCCACCCAATAGTTCCCTTTTTGATCAAATCAAAAGGAAGAAACAGGAGAAGAGGTAAATATTTCATCACCTCTTTCAAGTTCATTTCTTCTTCCACTCTCCCTTTCTTTGTTGTTTCCATTATAAAATAACAACTCCTGTATATTCTATATACTATGATGTTATTATAAAAATTGTACAACCATATTCATTATTCTATCCATCCAATAAATGACAAAGTCACCATACGTGCATACGTACGGATTACCGTCTCCACGTCGTGGTGTAATTTGTTATTCAAACACTTAATCATTTGGATGGATATAATAATGAGTATAAATGATGAAAATAATAAATATAACATGATAATGATTCTGTATATATGATATTCCATCCAATTATTTATGATTTTAATATCAAAATAATGATATTGTCGCCCGTGCTTACACACGGATTACCGTCTCAACGAATGTGATGAGATTCCTTCCCCATCCTATCCATTCAAGAATAATTTTTATTTTATTAATAAAAATAATGTTTAAAGACTTAATATAATTATTAATATTAATAGGATTCATCCTATACATAAAAACATTACTTATTTAACGATGTATATAAAGGAAAACTCTCAGCTAACACCCGAAATTATGATACTACTGAAATATCATTAACAAAGCAATATTAGAAGATCATATATGATATAATATTAATGTATATGGTTCTTTTATAATTTAATAACAATTAATTCACCATTATAAAATATACTAACCTACCCACAACCAAGGAAACGTACAAGGTAAGGGTTAATTTCACAATCTCTTTATTATCTGAGGTCATTTTTACGTAAGTATATACTGGGAAATCTTTATCATCCACATCCATGTTTCTTGATAATGTATTCCAAAACATTTTTACTATTCACTATACTATGGGTTAAATTAAATTATACCCTTTTTTGAATTGTTATAAATTTTTTTGAAAAGAATCTTTTCGTAATTTTCCAAACAAGGTACCTTTTGACCTTTTCGAAAAAATTAAGGTAAAAATGTTTTTTAACTTATGCGGTGGGTGCAGCTATTTTCTGCCATTATAACATCATCTAAGCTTCCCTTACAAGATTATAAGAATATTTTCAAAATAAATGTTTTCTTTTATAATTTTATGACTTTCAAATGATTTCAAAATAGAAAGAGATATTTCTCTAAGAAAATGTTTTGATTCCATCTATGTCAACATCCTTTGATGGATTTTTAAGCTTAATTGAAGTTTATTTGTTATGATACAAACTTCCATATTATATTGAAGGTTTTGTGAGATGTTTGACTGTGGGTGTGTTATTTTTACACCATTCATGTTTTATTGATAAACAATTGACATTTCGTATGCTAGTTTTTATAAGAATGTTTATGTTATGTTTGAAAATTTTCATATGAGGAGTGAATTGGACTTTGTAAGTGACGGGTGGAGCTCTCTATAGCTCCTAGATGCATCGGCAGGTCTCATGAGACAAAATAGTGTCTTGGAACAAGGCCTTGACTATGTGGTTATGATGTTTGGAATTATAAATTCCATAATTATGAAAGTGCCTATTGATATTGCATGTGATTATTTGAATAGTATAATATCCATTTGAATAAGTAATTGGCATTATTTGATTTTATATTTTCCATATTATTCTGAAGTTAAAGTTTAAAAGGATTTTTTTCTATTCTTACATTTCCTTAAATGTTTGTTCTTATTTATGAACGTTTCTGCTATATTATTATCCTTACTCAGCATCTGAGCTCACCCATTTTTATGTTTTATTTTTTCCAGGATGCAATGAAGTATATTATGGCTGGCCTGAAGGGATAGTCTATGGGATCTCAATGTTTTCCATGGAAACAATGTCATTGTAGTTTTCCATTTTATGATGTAATGTAAACCATATGAATGCATGTAGTACTTCCAAGGCTACAAAACTAATCAGTCTTTCGAGACTTGATCTTTTGTGATCATCCCAATGATACGTAATAATGCATCGACTTTGGGCTTCTGGGTTTGGGGCATTATAGTTGGTATCAGAGTGAGGTTTAGTACACACCTTGGAATCTAGATTTAGATAAACTCTGATTAGAGGTCATTACCCTATGATAGACTTTGAGGATTAGTATAGAAGAACTTCATAGAATTTTAGTACTATAGTGATTTTGTTAGTTTTCCAAGCAATACATATCTGTCTGGATATGAGAATGTAGAGGTGGCTTTGGCATAGATGTACCTATGGGTAAAACTTGAAAACATTACTTTGAGCTAGACTCGAATGGGAACTGGTGCACGACAATAGGTCGTGTTGTACTCTTGATTACGACACTCCCGAGGGATATGATTAGGATAATTCTCATTTTCATTAAAAATCATTATGAAGGGTTTATGAGTATATAAATCCTCAAAGAAATCATTTTTATGATTATGGATTATATCCATAAACTATTAAATTTATGTTAACTATTTTACAAGTTTGGAATTATGTATTACGATTTATAAACTAATTTAGTGTATTACATTGTATAAAATAGTGCCTAGTGGAAGGAATGGAAACCATATCAATGCATGCAATCCATTTAGGGATTTCCCTCCTACTCAAGATAATTATAGTGGAGCTGGGGAAGCAACTGGTGTAAATTAGCTTATCACCATACTGGGATAACTCAATAAGGTTATGAATAATAACCTTGCCCTTATGGAGCACCCTGATCCACAATGTGGAGTATCAATGTTAGACCGCTTCATGAGGATACAAACACCAACATTCAATGGGAGTAAAAATCCATTAGTAGCTGAGAAGTGAATAAATTTCTGAGAGAATATATTTCACACTTTGGGAAGTAGTGAAAGGGAAAAGGTTGTCATGGCAGTTTATCACCTCACGGGAGATGCAGATCAATGGTGGTAATTGATTCAAAACACAAAGGAAGATTCTGAAATATCAAATATGTAATGGAAGGAGTTTAAATAGATTTTATTAGAAAAATTATTTCATCATGACCATCAAGAGGATATGGAAAGGAAATTTCTGAGTCTGAGGAAAAAGGAGGATGAGAATGTCGCAAAGTATGAGGCTAACATTACAAGGTTAGAAAGGCATGTAGTAGATTATATACAGAATCCAAGGAGTAATATTGATTGATTATTTGATAGGTTAAAACTATTTCTCCAGAGATCATTAGTCTCACAATCCTTCTTGTCATACGAAGATATTGTCTCATGTGTTATCAAGATAGAAAATTAATTCTCTAAGTCTTATGACTTTAAAGTAAAGAAAGAGAAGAAGAGATCTTCTGAACACTGTGGAAATGGAAATAAGGGGAAGAAAGGAAAATTTGAATATCCATCTTGTAGTAAATGTGGGTAGAAACATCCCGGTACTTTCTTGAAAAGAATGGGAGTCTGTTACAAGTGTGGTGAAAAAGGCCACCAAGCTCATGACTGCAAGGGGAAGAAATAGGTCATCAATGTTGAATGCTACAATTATAGAGAAAGGGGGAATTATGCAAATGAATGCCCTAAGAACCAAAGAAACTTACCTTTAAAAAGGTCAAGGGAGAAAGGCCATGCTTATGCGATCACTAATACTGAGGATGAAGCACCGAAAGACGTGGTGGCATGTAATTTAATGGTTTCATCATGTTTAGCCAATGCTTTATTTGATTCTGGATCATCTAATTATTTCATATCTTCTCAATTTTCTATGAAAATTAGATATTTTCAATTTTACATAACAAGGTATTTTTCAGTCAAAACACCTAAGGGATGTATCATCGCAACAATGTTTTGTGAATCAGTTCCAATTAGGGTATATAAATGTTCTTTATCTGCTGATCTCATTGTCATACCCATTATTGATTTTGATATAATCCTTGGAATGGATTAGATTTCAGACCATGATGCAAAAAAGTTATTGTAAAGAGAAGGAGGTTACAATTTTCAATGATGATAAGGAGTACCTTATCTTTAGAGAAAAAACATCACCACCTGATTCTTATCTAGATCCACCCCCAGTAGCTCTATTAAATTCAATTATTGGGGAGGAATAAAATGAAAAAATTATGGGTGAGGAAAATAATTTTCAAACAGAGGAAGTACCTATTGTTCAAGAATATTTTGATGTGTTTATAGAAGATTTACCTGTACATTCTCCAGAATGAGAAATTGAGTTTCCCATTTATTTAATTTCTAGTTCAAGGCCCATATCAAAGACCCCCTATAGAATTACCACTATGTAATTAGTGGAACTAATGTAACAAGTAGAGTAATTGAGTAATAAGGTATTTATTTTCCTAGTGTCTCTCCATGGGGAGCCAATGTTCTTTTTGTTAAGAAGAAAGATGGATCTATGAGGTTGTGCATTGATTACAATGAGATCAATGTTATAAAAATAAAGAACAAGTATACCCTACCTCGCTTTGATTATTTATTCGACCAACTTCATGGAGATCAATATTTTTCAAAGATTGAACTTCGATCTGGATATCATCAGTTGTGTGTGAAAAGGAAGACATTCTAAAAATAGCATTTTGAAATAGGTACAGAAATTACGAGTTTACAGTAATGACTTTTTTATTGACTAATGCACCCTATGTATTCATGGATCTAATGAATAGAGTTCTCAAGGAATATCTTGATTAATTTTTAGTGGTATTTATTGATCATATCTTGGTATACTCCAAAAGCTACGAAGATCATGAAAATCACTTGGGCATTATTCTAAAGGATCATAGAAGAAATTAATTATATCAGAAATTTAGCAACTAGGAATTTTGGTTTTAGGAGATTTCTTTTCTTGGACATATTGTCTCTAAGGATGGAATCTCTGTTGATCCTTCAAAGACCAAGGCAATACAATAATTCCCAGCACCGAGAATTATAACTGAGGTACGCAGTTTTATTGGTTTAACGGGTTATTATTGAAATTTCGTGCAGAAATTTTCCCGATTGGCTATCCCATTAACAAAGCTCTCATGTAAATGGTTTAAATTTGTTTGTAAAAAAGAGTGTTAAGAATGTTTTTGAATAACTAAAGAGATTATTAGTCAATGATCCTGTATTGACTCTACCACCAGGGAATGATGGGTTTGTTATTTATAGTGATGCTTTAAAGAAAGGACTTGGTTGTGTCCTTATGCAGAATGATATAGTTATTTACTATGCATAATGGTAGCTAAAAATTCCTGAGAAAAACTATCCTACTCATGATATTGAGTTATCAGTAGTAATCATTGCTTTGATGATATAGATACATTATCTCTATGGTGAAAAATGTGAGATATATACCGATCACAAGAGTTTGAAGTATATTTTCTCACAGAAAGAACTCAACATGAGGCAAAATAGATGGCTTGAACTACTCAAGGATTATGATTGCACAATATACTACCACCCACGGAAGGAAACTAAGGTGGTATATTCTTTGAGTAGAAATGATCCTAGAGTTTTGAACAAGATGATAATTTAAAGGGATCTTATTTTCATGGATCTAGTAAAAATGGATATGGGAATAATCATGGAAGGTGAAACATCAATACTTTTTCAAATGGTTGTGAAACCATCATTACTAGAAAAGATAAAAATTTCTTAGGCTGATGATGAGGAGTTTCAAAAGATAATTAAAGCTATGAACAATGGGATATTGAGTGAGTTTTGATATGAAGATGGAATTATGAATTCTTGGAAGATACTTTGGGTTCCTAACATACCTGATCTAAAAAGGGAATTATTGGATGATGCTCGTAGCTCCAATTTCTATATACACCCTAGTCTCACTAAGATGTATAGAGATTTGAAGGAACATTTTTGATGGGATAACATGAAGAGTGAGATTGCTGATTATGTGTCACGATGTATGGTTTGTCAATAAGTGAAAGCTGGAAGGAAACAGTCAGGAGGAGTCATGTAACCTCTTCCCATACCTAATTGGAAATGGGATAATATTATGATGGACTTTTTCATGGGGATACCAAATTCACCTAGAAGGAATGATTCAATATGGTTCATTGTTGATCGTCTTACTAATTCAGTACATTTTATTTCTATAAGAGAAGATTTACCAGTTGAACGTTTAGCAAGACTATATATTAAAGAATTTGTAAGACTCCATGGTATACCCCTATCAATTGTTCTTATTGTGATCCCCATTTTACATCAAGATTATGTAAAAGTCTTCAGAAAGCCCTAGATACAAAACTTTGTTTGAGCACAGCCAACCACCCTCAAACCGAGGATAATCAGAAAAGACTATTCAAACCTTAGAAGACATGTTGAGACCTTGATCAATTGATATTCAAGGTATGTGGGATCAATATTTACCTCTGGTAGAATTTTCCTACAATAATAGCTTCCATTCAAGTATTCAGATGGAACCATATGAAGCGTTGTATGGAAAGAGATGTCACACACCAACTTATTGGGATGATGTTGGTGAAAGAAAACTCATAGGCCCAGAACGTGTTGAGGAAATGATGGAAAAGGTGAAGGTTATCCAAACCCACATCAAAATAGCACAAAGTAGGCAGAAGAGCTATCCCAATTTTTGAAGGAAGGATTTGGAATTTCATGTATGATAACATGTTTTCTTGAAGGTATCTCCATGGAAGGGAGTTATACAATTTGGTAAGAAGGGTAAACTAAGTCCCAGGTACATTAGACCTTTTTAAATTCTAGAACAAATTGGGGTTGTAGCATACCAGTTGGCAATGCCGCCAAGTCTCTCCAAAGATCATGATGTGTACCCCTTATCACTATTGAAAAACTACATGTCTGACCCAATGCATGTACTCACCTATGAGGAAATTGAATTGGAACCTAATAAGTCTTATTATGACGAGCCTATCAAAATTCTTGATACCAGAGAACAAGTGCTGAGAAACCGGACGACTCGTCTGGTAAAAGATATATTGAGAAATCATAAGATGGAAGAGGAAACGTGGGAACATGAGGAACTTATGATGAAGAACCACCCAAATATTTTTACGCATTAATATTCTAGAAATTTTGAGGATGAAATTATTTGAAGGGGGAAAGAATGTAACACCCCAAGCTTCCACGGTACATTTTCCTTTGAATAATACAATGGCTTGTGTTGTACGCAACTTCGAGTTCAAACACACCAAAACCAATCAAACTAGCTGTTATGAATAGTAATACCCACTTTTTAAAATATTATCAATTTTATCATTAAAAATGGACTTCATATTTTGGTTTGAAATATCGAAATTATCTTAGGGTTAATTTTGGTATTTTTCTAAAAACATTAAATTTTTTATGAATAGTGAAAAACACTGAGTTATTGTTCAAAACAGACGTTTTATTTAAATAATTATTTATTTTATTTAAATTTACTTTAGGTAAAAATAGATACATAATACCTATATAAGTTCAATGTAATTCATTGGAGTCAGTTTATAATAATTTTAGATATATAAAAATTTTATTGAACGTTTTACCATCTTTTACCCACCCCCAAGGAGCATTGCCAAATTTCTATAAAACATAATTTTACTACTTATGTGAATTGAATTTTAAAAATACGAGAGACACTATTTATATAAGTAAGTAAAATGTGGTTCAATAAGATAAAAATAATTTTTGGTGAATAGTAACTTTTGACTTTTATTAACACAGTTAAAAGTAAATATGGTAATTAAAGGTAAAAATGATTTAATTATTTCCCTAAAAATTTCCTAATTTTATTGGATAAGTGTAATTAGACAAAAAATAACCTTAGGAATAAAATATGATCCTTTAGGTCCACTTGGATTAGATTAGGAAATTTATTATTATTTAATTCAAAGAAGAGTTAAAATTGTCAAAATCAATGTTTAATAACTAAACTATTTTAATATAGGGTTACCCATAAGATAAATTAGACTATAAATATTAATTATAAATCTAAAAATATTTCCTACATATTGGTATTTTATTTATACTTTTTATACCTTAAATAATGTAATTTATTTACAACACAATGATGATGGAGTAATTACCTAATTAATGAAATATAAAAATAACTGATATTATAAATACCCAATTAAATGTAATTTGAGACTTTTTATGAATTAAACTAATTTTATAGGTTAATATGACATGTTAGGGTTGTTTAAATAATTTTTTTGAAGTAATAATTCTATTATGAATTTAGCAAAAACAAAATACCAAATAGTTGAAAAATTGACATAAAAGAGTTTTTAAAATAAATATTATATTATTAATTTATATTCTATTCCGAAAAAGATAAGGTTCAGCCAAAGATATTACATAATATTATATATGTCATTAATTAACAACTTGAGGTTCAATTTGATGTTTATTATACATTTATTAACAATATAATATAAAAATACAAAGAGACTTGGTAAATGTCAAACTATTTAAGTAAGAGTTAAATCTAAATGATAAAGTTAATATAGTGTCCCAAAATGTATAAAACCTATTGGTTGAGTGGTTTTAGAACCAAAACCACATTATAATCTAAATAAATCATTTTGGATCCATTAGAAACCGAAAATGACTTTATTATAAAATAATATTTTAATTTTTTCCTAAGGTGTCCCTCAACCCTCTTATAAAAGGGCATTTCCCCTTCACTCAAATTCACACCATCAAATCATTTTGGCTCGGCCAACCCAGCCCAAATATCCTCCCAACTATCCTCCCTTCATCCTAGATACCTTCCTTTAGTCTTAAATCCATCCTATGGATCCATTTTGATAAAATCAAATGGAAGAACCTGAAAAAGAGGTAAATATTTCATCACCTCTTTTGTGTTATTTTCTTCTTCCATTTCCCCTTTCTTTTTCGTTTAAATTCTAAAATAATAAATTCAATATCTTCTATATACTGTGATTTTTTTATAAAAATGTTACAACCATATTCATTATTTTATCCATCTTATAAATGACAAAGTCACCATACGTGCGTACGTACGGATTAGGGTCTCCACGTCATGGCGTAGTTTGTTATTCAAACAATTCATCATTTGGATTGGTATAATAATGAGTATAAATGATGAAAATAATAAATATAACATGATAAAGATTATTTATATATGATATTTCATCCAATTATATATTATTTTAATATCAAAAGAATGACTTTGTCACTCGTGCATATGTATGAATTATCGTCTCCACGAACGCGATGAAATTCATTCCCCATCCTATCCATTCAAGACTAATTTTCATTTGATGATTAAAAATATTATTTAAAGACTGAATATAATTATTAATATGAATAAGATACATCCTATCCATAACAAACATTACTTACATAACAAATAATATAAAGGAAAATGAATCTGTTAACACCTGAAATGATGATACTGTTGAAATATCATTAACAAACCAATATTAGAAGATCATATATGATATCATATTGATGTATATGGTTGTTGTATAATTTAATAACAATGATTTCACCATTATACATCATGTTAACCTACCATCGTCTAAATAAAAGTACAAGGTAAGGGTTAATTTCACAATCTCTTTATTATCCGATGTTGTTTTTACATAAGTATCTACAGGGACATCTTTATCATCCACACCCATGTTTCATAAAAATGTATTCCAAAATGTTTTTACAATTTACTATACTATCGGTTAAAGTCATTTAAACTCTTTTATGAATTTTTATAAAATGTTTTGAAAGGAATCATTCCATCATTTTCCAAACAATGTACCTTATGAACTTTTCGACAAAATTAAGGTAAGAATGTTTTGTTAACTTATATGGTGGGTGAGGCTATTTTATTCCGTTCTAACATCTTCAAAGAATACCTTACAAGGTTATAAGAATATTTTCAAAATAAATGTTTTCTTTTATAATTATATGACTTTTAAATGATTCAAAATAGATATATATATTTCTCTAAAAAAATGTATTTCAACTATGTCAACATCATTTGATGGATTTTAAGCTTAATTGAAGTTGATTTTTTATGATACAAAAAATCCATATTGGATTGAAGGTTTTGTGATATGTTTGACTATGAATGTTTTATTTTCACACCATTCATGGTTTATGGATAATGTATCGACGTTTCATATGCTATTTTTAATATGAATGTTTATTTTATGTTTGAACCTTTTCATATGAAAAATGCATTAGACTTAGTAAGTGATGGGTGGATCCTGCTATAGCTCCTCGATCCATCGGTAGGTCTCATGAGAAAAACTAGTGTCTTGGCATAAGTCCATGAGAAAATCTTATTTGTAGTCTTGGAACAAGGCCTTGAATATGTGGTTATGAAGTCTGGAATTATGCATTCCATCATTATGAAAGTGGCTATTGATATTGCATGTGATTATTCTACTAGCTGAATATCCATGTGAATAAGTAAATGGAATTATTTGATTTTATCTTTTCCATATTAATATCAAGTTCATGTTTAAAAGGATTTTTTTCTAGTCTTACATTCCATAAATGTTTATGCTTATTTATGAACGTTTCGGCTAAATTTTTATCCTTATAGAGCATCTGAGCACACCCCTTTCTATGTTTTATTTTTTCTAGGATATGAAGAAATATATTATGATAGACATGTGGGGATAGTCTAATGGATATGAGAGTGGCCTATGGAGACTATGTTTTTTATGTTTTTCATTTAATAATTTAATGTAAAACTTATGAATGATTCTAGTATTTCTAAGGCTACTAATCTAATCAGTATTTAGAGACTTGATATTTTGTGATCATTCCTATGTTTTGTAATCAGGCACTGACTCTGGGTAACTAGGGTCAGGGCATTACATTTGTGGTGGTGTTTAGATAGTAATACTAAAATTTTGTGACATGGTGGAATGAATAGAACTGGAATCAAAAATTATATTCACTATTATTGAATAAATAATAGGTGTACCTTTCACCACATCATTTTTGGGATTGAATTTGGCATTAGTGATGGAAAAATCATGGCCTTGCAATCTTGCAGGTTGTTGGTTGTATCCAAAAACCCTTGTATTTGAGTGTTGATTTTTAAAGTAACCCAGTTACTTATAGTCATAGCAATGAAATATTTGTTGAGGGTTGACTGGAGAATTTCATTCCTCTTTCGTAATTGTGTGTTTGTCCTATGAGTAATTTCAACCAAGGTGTTTATCCTTCTTATGCATACAGAATTTTCTTATTCCCTTTAAAAAAATTTAGGGTCCTTCTTCCCACACCATTGAAAAGGGGGGTTTTGAAATTTCATAGAACCAATATATATCTATATCAGAATTCTAAAATTATTCCCCACATTCCACTTCTTATCCCCATGATACCCTTCAGATTCACCAATTTCTATCTTCATATTGAAGAAACATGAAATAATTTCTTCAGAACTATTATTGTTACGGATTTTTAAGAATTTTCGTAGGATTTGTTTTTTACCACTAAAGTGGTGGTCAACCATGAATTTAGGGTTAATGACAAATTCTGAAGTGTATCCAATAATTCTTCTGAATTTTTCCGGTAACACCCCAAGCTTCCATGACACGCTTCTCTTTGAAAAATACAATAGCGTGTGTTGTATAAAACTTCGAGTTTTCATACACCACAACCAATCAAACTAGACGTAATGAATAGTAATATACACTTTTTTAAATTTTATAATTTTTAACTTTCAAAATGGACTTTACTTTTTGATTCAGAATATCAGAATTAGCTTAGGGTCATTTTTTGTATTTTCTGAAAACTTTCAATTTTTGATGAATAGTGAAAAACACTTAGTTATAGTTTAAAAACAATTTTTTATTTATATAATTATTTATTTTATTTAAATTTATTTTAGGTCAAAATAGATACATAATACCTATATAAGTTCAATATAATTCATTGTAGTTAGTTTATAATAATTTTAGATATATAAAATTTTTATTGAACTTTTACCATCTTTTACCCACCTCCTAGGAGCATTTGAAAATTTATATAAAACTCAAATTTACTGCTTCTATGAGTTGAATTTCAAAAATCTGACAGAAATGGTTGATATCATTATGTAAATGTGGCTCAATAAGATGAAAATATTTTTTTGTCAATAGTTACTTTTTACTTTTATTTACCACGGTTAATAGTAAATAGGGTAATTAAGGGTAAAAATAATAATAATATTACACTAAAACATGTCCTAATTCTATTGGATAAGTATAATTAGTCCAAAAACAACCCTACAAATAAAATATGATCCTTTAGATCCTCTTGGATTAGATTAGGACATTTATTATTATTTAATTCAAAGAAGAGTTAAAAGAGTTAAAATCAAAGTTTAATAACTAAACCATTTTTAATATAGTGTTACACATAAGATATATTAGACTATAATTATTCATTAGAAAGCTATAAATATTTCCTACATAATGGTATTTTATTTAATGTTTTTATAAATTAAAATATTTAATTTATTTATGACACAATGATGATGCAGTAATTACGTAATTAATGAAATATTAAAATAATTGATATTATAAATATCAAAATAAATGTAATCTGGGACTTTTTATGAATAATACTAATTTATAGGTTAAAATTACATGTTAGGGTTGGTTAGATGAAATTTTTTTCGAATTAATAATGCTGTTATGATTTTAGAAAAAACAAAATACAAAACAGTGTCAAAATTGGCAAAAAAGAGTTTTTAAAAAAAATTATATTATTAATTAAAATTATATTCCTAAAAATCTAAGGTTCGGAAAAAAGACTTATATAATGATATGTGTATCATTAATGAACCACTTGGGATTCTCTTGTATGTTTATAGTATGTTTATAAACCATATAATATAAAAATACAAAGAGACATGGAAAATGTCAAACAATTTAACTAAGAGTTAAATCTAATGGATAAAGTAAATATCCTGACCCAAACCTGCTTAAAACCTATTAGTTGATTGGTTTTCGACCTATACCCACCTTAAAATTTAAATAATTAATTTTTGATCCATTATAAACTGAAAATTATTTTATTATAAAATAATATTTCTTTATTTTCCTAAGGTTCCCCTCACCCCTCATATAAAATGGCACTCCCCCTTCTCTATAATTAACACATTCAAATCCATTTGGCTTAGACAAAACCTACCCGAATACCCTATAAATTTTCCTCCCTTAATCTAAGGGGCCTTACTTATGTCATAAATCCATCCTAAGGATCCATTTTTATCAAATCAAAAGGAATAACCCGAAGAAGAGGTAAATATTTCATCACCTCTTTCAAGTTCCTTTCTTCTTCCACTACCTATTTCTTTGTTGTTTAAATTATAAAATAATAACTCCAGTATATTATATATACTGTGATGTTATTATAAATATTTTAAAACCATATTCATTATTATATCCATCCTTTGAATGACATGTTACCATACGTGTGTACGCACGGCTTACCGTCTCCACATCGTGGTGTAATTGTTATTCAATAAATTATTATTTGGATAGGTATATTAATGATGTGTAATTGATGTAAATAATAAATACAACATGATAATGATACTGTATATATGATATACCATCCAATTATATATTATTTTAATATCAAAAGAATGATATTGTCACTCATGCGTATGTACGGATTACCGTCTCCTCGAACGCGATGAGATTCATTCCCCATCATATCCATTCAACACTAATTTTCATTAGATAATTAAAAATAAATTTTAAAGACTTAATATAAATCTAAATATGAATTATATACATTCTATCCATAAAACAATTACTTACATAATAAAGTATATAAATGAAAATGAATCATTTAACACCCAAAACAACGATAATACTAAGATATTATTAACAAAGCAATGTTAAAAGATCATATATGATATCATATTAATGTATATGATTATTGTATAATTTAATAAAAATTATTTCACCATTATATAATAGGTTAATCTACCCTTAACTAAGGAAAAGTAAAAGTTAAGGGTTAATTTTAAAAACTCTTCATTATCTAAGGTTGTTTATACATAATTATCTATTGGGACGTCTTTATCATCCACATCCATGTTTCTTAAAAATGTATTGAATTTTTTTTTATTATTTACTAGAGAATGGGTTAAAGTCGTTTATACCCTTATTTGACCTTATATGTTTTTAATGGAATCTTTCCGTCTTTTTCCAAACAAGTTACTTTATGATCTTTTCAAAAAAATTATGGTAAGAATCTTTTTTTAACTTATACAGTGGGTGCGGATATTTTCCGCCATTATAACATCATCGAAGATTCCCTTAAAATCTTATAAGAATATTTTCAAAAATAAATGTTTTATTTTATAATTACATGAATTTTAAATGATTTCAAAATAGAAAAAGATATTTCTCTAAAAAGGTTTTGATTTCATCTATTTCAACATCCTTTGATGGTTTTTAAGCTTGTTTGAAGTTGATTTATTATGATACAACACATCCATATTGTATTGATGTTTTTGTGATATGTTTTACTATGGATGTGTTATTTTTATACCATTCATGGTTTATGGATAGATTATTGACATTTCGTATGCTATTTTTAATATGAATGTTTATGTTATGTTTAAACCTTTTCATATGAGGAATGCATTAGACTTAGTATGTGATGGGTGGATCCCACTATAGCTCCAAGATGCATCGATAGCTCTCATGAGACAAACTAGTGTCTTTTTAAAAGGCCTTGAAAAAATAATATTTGCAGTCTTGGCACAAGGCTTGACTATGTGGTTATAAAAGTCAGGCATTATGCATTCCATCATTATGAAAGTGGCTATTGATATTGCATGTGATTATTCGACTTGTAGAATTTCCTTGTGATTAAGTAAATGGAATTATTTTGATTTATATTTTCCATATTATGATGAATTTTATGTTGAAAAGGATTTTTTTTTAGTTTTATACATTGCCTTAAATGTTTAGGCTTATTTTTGAAATCTTCCGCTATATTGTTATCTTTACTGAGAATCTAATCTCAGCCCTTTCTATGTTATATTTTTTCAAGGATGTGAAGAAGTATATTATGAATGACCTTTAGGGATAGTCTATGGTATCTCGGTGTTTTCCATGGAAACAATTTCATTTTAGTTTTCCATTTTATGATGTAATGTAAACCTTATGAATGTATCTAGTACTTTCAAGGCTACTAAACTAATCGGTCTTTCGAGACTTGATATTTTGTGATCATTACAATGATACATAATAATGATCTGACTCTGGGCTTCTTAGGTTAGGGTGTTATAATTAGTATCAGAGGAAGTTTAGTACAAACCTAGGAAACTAGATGGAGAAAAACTCTTATTAGAGTACAAATCCCTTAGATAGACTTTGAGGATTAGTATATTAGAACTTCCTAGCATTTTTATATTGTAGAGATTTTGTGAGTTTTCCATGAAATACATCCCTATCTGGATACGAGCTGGTAGAGGAAGCTCTAGCATAGATGTACCTACAGGTAAAACCCGAAAACACCGCTTTGAGCTAGACTCGAACGTGAATAGGTGCATGACAACGGGCCTTGCTGCACTCTTGGTTACGACACTCCAGGGGGATATGATTAGGATAATTCTCAATTTCTTTAAAAACCATTATGAAGGGTTTATGCATATATACATCCTCAAATAAAAAAAAATTTATGATTATGGACTACATCTATAAACAGTTCAATTTATGTTATGTGTTTTACAAGTTTAGATTTTTGTATTGTCATTTGTAAACTAATCTAGATTAAGAAAATGTTTATAAATGGTGCCTAGTGTAAGGAATGGAAACTGTATCAATGCATGCACTCCATGTAGAGATTTTCCTCCTACTCAAGATAATTATAGTGTAGCTGGTGATACAACTGGTGTTGATCAACGTATCACTATATTGGGACAACTCACTCAGGTTGTGAATAATAAACTTACCCGTATGGAGCACCCTGATCTGCAGCGTGGAGGATCAATGTTAGATCGCTTCATGAGGAAAAAACCACCAACATTCAATGGGAGTACAAATCCACTAGTATCAGAGCAGTGGATAAATTACTTATAGAAAATATTCCATGCCTTGGGGAGTAGCGAAAGGGAAAAAGTTTTCATGTCAGTTTACCACCTCACTTGAGATTCTGATCAAAGGTGGTCCTTAATTTAAAACACAAACAAAGATGATGAAGTATAAAATATATAATGGAAGGAGTTTTGAGAAATTTTCATAGAAAAATATTTTTCTCATGGCCATCAAGTAGATATAGAAAGAAAATTTCTAAGTCTGAGGAAAAAAGGAGGATGAGAATGTCACAAATTATGAAGCTAACTTTACAAGTTTAGAGAGGCAAGCTTCAGATTATATAATTAACCCAAGAAGTAAGGTTTATAATTTCATTAATGGGTTAAAACCTTTTCTCCATCGAGCATTAGTCACACAATCCTTCTCATCGTATGATGATATTGTCTCATGTGCTATAAAGACAGAAAAAGAATTTTCTATGTCTTATGAATTTAAAGAAAAGAAAGAGAAGAAGAGATTTGTTGAATACTCTAGAAATGGAAATAAGGGGAATAAGGGAAAAGTTGAATATCCATCCTGTAGAAAATGTTGGAAGAAACACCCTGGTACTTGCCTGAAGGGAATGGGAGTCTGTTACAAGTGTGGTGAATAAGGCCACCAAGCTCGTGATTGCAAGGGGAAGAAAGAGGATGTTGATGTTGAATGCAACAATTATAGATAAAGGGGGCATTATGAGAATTAATTTACTAAGAATCAGGGGAACATACCTCAAAAAAGGCCAAGTGATAAAGGCCAAGATTATGCTATTACTACTGCTAAGGTTGAAGCTCCAAAAGACGTAGTGGAAGGTAATTTAATGGTTTCCTCAAGTTTAGCAATTCCTTTACTTGATTCTGGATCATCACATTGTTTCATATATTCCTAGTTTTCTAAAAAAATTAGATATTTTCAATTTGATTTAACAGGGTAGTTGTCAGTCAAAACTCCCAAAGGAAGTATAATTGCAACAATATTTTTTGAATCATTTCCCATTAAGGAATATAAACGTTATCAATCCGCTGATCTCATCATCATACCCATGATTGAATTTGATATAATCCTCAGTATGTATTGGCTTTTAGACAATGATGCGAAAATTTTTTGTAATAAGGTGGTTTAAATTTTTGATGATTATAAGGAGTACCTTATCTTTAGAGCAGAAACGTCACCACCTAATTCTTATCTAGATCCTCCCCCAGTAGCTCAACTAAATTAAACTATTAGGGAGGAAGAGAATGAAATAACTATGGGTGAGGAAAAGAATGTTCAAATAGAGGATGTACCTATTGTGTGAGAATTTGTTGATGTATTTCCAGAGGATATACCTGGACATCCTCTAGAATGAGAAATTGAGTTTTCCATTTGATTTAATTTCTGGTTCATGGCCCATAACAAAGACCCCTTATAGAATGTCCAGTGTGGAATTATTTGAACTAAAGAATCAACTAGAGGAATTGAGTAACAAGGTATTTATTCTCCTTAGTGTTTCTCCATGGGGAGCCCCTATTCTTTTTGTTTAGATGAAAGATGGATCTATGAAGATGTGCAATGACTAGAGGGAGATCAATGATATAACAATAAAGGAAAAGTATCCCCAACCTCGCATTGATGATTCATTCGACCAACATCGTGTAGCTAACTACTTTTAAAATATTGAACTTTGATCTGGATATCATCAGTTGTGTGTGAAGAAGGAATACATTCTGAAAACAGCATTTCGAACAAGGTACAGGCATTACAAGTTTACAGTAATGCCTTTAGGATTTCCTAATGCACCCTATGTCTTCATGGATCTAAATAATAGAGTTTTTAAGGAATATATTGATGCCTTTGTAGTTGTATTTATTGATTATATCTTGGAATACTCGAAAATATATGAAGATAATAAAAATCACTTGCGCATTATCCTGAAGACTCTTAGAAAACATGAATTATATGGGATGTTTAGTAAGTCTGAATTCTGGCTTTAGGAGATTTTTTTTCTTGGAAATATTGTCTCTAAGGATGAAATATCCATTGATACTTCTAAGGCAATAGGAATCCAAGAATGTCCAGCACCGACGAGTATAACAGAGGTCTGCAGTTTTATTGGTTTAGCCGGTTATTACCGGCATTTTGTCCAGAATTTTGCCCGATTGGCTAACCCATTAACCAAGCTCACACGTAAAGGGGATAAATTTGTTTGGACAAAATATTGTGAAGAATGTTTTGAAGAACTGAATAGAATATTAGTCATTTATCCTATCTTGACTCTGCCATCGGGTAATTATGGGTTTGTTATTTATAGTGATGCGTCAAAGAAAGGACTTTATTGTTTCCTTATACAGAATGATAGGGTTATTGCCTATGCATCATGACAGCTAAAAATTCATGAAAAAAAACTATCCTACTCATGATCATTAGTTAGCATCTGTAATCATTTCCTTGAAGATATGGAGACACTATCTCTATGGTGAAAACATGAGATATATAGCAATCATAAGAGTTTGATGTATATTTTCTCAGAGAAATAACTCAACATGAAGAAAAGAAGATCACATAAACTACTCAAGAATTATGATTGCACTATACATTAACACCCCATTAAGGAAAATAAGGTGGAAGATGATTTGAGTAGAAAAGATCAAGGAGTTTTGAAGAAGATGAAAGTTGAAAAGTAACCTATATACACGGATCATGTAAAGATGGATATGGGAATAACCATTGAAGGTGAAACATCAATTCTTTTTCAAATGATTTCCAAACCGACTTTACTAAAATGGATAAAATGTTCTTAGGCTGATGATGAGGAGTTTCAAAAGTAGATTAAAGCTGTGAATAACAGGAGATTGAGTAACTTAGTATATGAAGATGGAATTTTGAAATTTGGGAAGAGACTTTGCATTCCCGATATACCTGATCTAAAAAGATAATTATTGGATGATGCTCATAGCTCCAATTTCTCTATACACCCTGTGAGCACCAAAATGTATATATAATTAAAGGATCATTTTTGGTGGGAAAACATGAAGATGGAGATCACTAATTTTGTGTCAAGATGTATGGTTTTTCAACAAGTGAAAGTTGGAAGTCAATATCCTGGAGGAGTCATGCAACCTCTTCCCATACATGAGTGGAAATGGGATAATATTACGATGGACCTTGACATGGGACTACCAAATAATCGTAGAAGGAACGATGCAATATGGGTCATTGTTGATCATCTTACCAATTCAGCACATTTCCTTACTATAAGAGAAGATTTACCACTTGAACTTTTAGAAAAACTATATATTAATGAAGTTGTAAGACTTCATGGAGTACCAATATCGATTGTTTCTGATCATGATCCTCATTTTACATCAAGATTCTGGAAAAGTCTTCTGAAATCCCAGGATACTAATCTTCGTTTGAGCACTTCCTACCACCCCAAACTTATTGAAAATTAGTAAAGACTATTCAAACCTTATAAGACATGTTTTGATTTTTCTCACTTGACTTTCAAGGTATGTGGGATCATTATTTACCTCTGGTATAATTTTACTATAATAATAGCTTCCATTCAAGTATTCAGATGGCACTAAATGAAGCATTATACAGAAAAAGATGTCGCATACCAACCTGTTGGGATGATGTTGGTGAAAGAAAACTCATAGGCCCATAACTTGTGGAGGAAATGATGGAAAAGGTAAAGGTAATCCAAACCCATATCAAAGAAGCTCAAAGTAGGCAAAAGAGCTATGCCGATAACCGAAGGACGAATTTGGAATTTAAGGTAAGATATCATTTTTTATTGAAGGTATCTCCATGGAAAGGTGTTATACATTTTGATAAGAAGGGAAAATTGAGTCCCAGGTACATCGGACCTTTCAAAATTCTAGAATGAATTAGGGCAGTAGATTACCATTTGGAAATGCTGCCAAGTCTCTCCAAAGTTCACGATGTATTCCACATATCACTGTTGAGAAAATACATGCTTGACCCAACGCATGTACTCACCTATGAAGAATTGGAACTGGAACCCTATCTATCTTATTGTGAAGATCCTGTCATGGTTCTTGATACAAGATAACAATTGTTGAGAAAATAGATGACTTGTCTGGTAAAAGTTCTATGGAGAAACCATAAGATGGAAGAGGAAATGTGGGAACACGAGAAACTTATGATGAAGAACCACCTAAGCCTTTTTATGTAGTAATATTTTAGAAATTTTGGGGACGAAATTATTTTAAGGAGGGGAGAATGTAACACCCCAAGCTTCCACGGTACGCTTATTTTTGAATAATACAATAGTGTGTCTTGTATGAAACTTCAAGTTCTAACACACCACTGCCAATCAAATTAGACATTATGAATAGTAATACACACTTTTTGAAATTTTATAAATTTTATCTTTCAAAATGGACTTCATTTTTTGATTTTGAATAATGAAATTTCTTATGGAGAATTTTTAGTATTTTTATGAAAACTTTCAATTTTTGATGAATAGCGAAAAACACTAAGTTATAGTTTAAAACCGAATTTTCATTTAAATAATTATTTATTTTATTTAAATTTATTTTAAGTAAAAATAGATACATAATACCTATATAAGTTCATTGTAACTCATTGGAGTTAGTTTATAATAATTTTAGATATTTAAAAATATTGTTGAACTTTTACAGTCTTTTACCCACCTCCTAGGAGAATTTGAAAATTTACATAAAACATATTTTTACCACTTCGGTGATTTGAATTTCAAAACTCTGAGAGACACAGATTATATCAGTAAGTAAAATTTGGTTCAATAAGATGAAAATATTTTTTGGTGAATAGTAACTTTTTACTTTTATTTACCGTGGTTAATAGTAAATAGAGTAATTAAGAGTAAAAATGATATTATCATTACCCTAACACATGTCTTTATTATATTGGCTAAGTATAATTTGACCAAAGACAACCTTAGGAATAAAATATGATCCTTTAGGTCCACTTGGATTAGATTAGGACATTTATTATTATTTAATTCAAAGAAGAGTTTAAAGAGTTAAAATGAAATTTTAATAAATAAACCATTTTTAATATAGGGTTACACATAAGATAAATTAGACTATAAATATTAATTATAAATAGAAAAATATTTCCTACATAATGGTATTTTATTTATATTTTTTATACATTAAATAATATAACTTATTTATGACGCAATGATGATACAGTAATTACCTAATTAATGAAATATTAAATTAATTGATATTATAAATATCCAAATAAATGTAATTTGAGACTTTTTATAAATTAAAATAATTTTATAGGTTAATCGGACATGTTATAGTTGTTTATATGAATTATTTTTGAATTAATAATGCTATTATGATTTTAGAAAAAAGAAAATACCAAATAGTGTCAAAACTGACATAACAGAGTTTTTATAACAAATATTATATTATTAATTAATATTCAATTCCTAATAATAAATGGTTTGGAAAAAAACATATATAATTATAGTTGTATCATTAATGAACCACTTTTGGTTCTATTTTATGTTTATAGTATGTTTATTAACCATATAATATAAAAATACAAAGAGACATGGTAAATGTCAAACTATTTAACTAAGAGTTAAATCTAAAAGATAAAGTTACTATAGTAACCCAAACCTATATAAAACCTATTTTTTGACTGGTTTTCACCCATCCCCACCTTATAATTTAAATAATTTATTTTTCAGCAATTAGAAACGGAAAATTATTTTATTATAAAATAATATTTCTAGCTTTTCCTAAGATGCCAATCACCCCTCTTATAAAAGGGCACTCCCCCTTATCTCCAATTCACACATTTAGAGCCATTTGTATCGGCTAAACCCTACCCAAATACCCTCTAAATTGTCCTCCCTTTATCCTAAAGGCCTTCCTTTAGTCAGAAAGACAACCTAGGGATCCCTTTTGATCAAATCAAATGGAAGAACCCGAAGAAGAGGTAAATATTTCATCACCTCTTTCAAGTTCCTTTCTTCTTCCACTTTATTTTTCTTTGTTGTTCCATTATAAAATAATAACTATAATATCCTCTATATTTTGTGATTTTATAATAAATATTTCACAACTATATTCATTATTCTATCCATCCTTTTAATGACATGTCACCATACATGTGTACGTACGACTTATCGTCTCCACGTCGCGGTGTAATTGTTATTCAATACATTATTAGTTGGATAGGTATATTAATGATGTGTAATTGATGTAAATAATAAATATAACATGATAATTATTCTGTATATATTATATAAAATCCAATTATGTATTATTTTAGTATTAAAAGAATTATATTGTCGCTCATGCGTACGTAAGGATTATCATCTCCTCGAACCCGATGAGATTTATTCCCCATCATATCCATTTAAGACTTATTTTCATTAGATAATTAAAAATAATGTTTAAAGACTTAATATAATTCTTAATGTGGATAAGATACATTCTATCCATAACAATCATTACTTACGTAACAAAGCATATAAAGGAAAACAAATCAGATAACATCTGAAATGATGATAATACTTAGATATTATTAACAAAGTAATGTTAAAAGATCATATATGATATCATATTAATGTATATGATTATTTTATAATATAATAACAATTATTTCACTATTATACAGGAGGTTAACCTACCCTCGACCAAGGAAAATTACTAGGTAAGGGTTAATTTCACAATCTCTTCATTATCTGAGGTTGTTTATACGCAATTATCAACTGGGACCTCTTTATCATCCACATCCATGTTTCTTAAAAATGTATTTTAAAAACATTTTTACTATTTATTAGACAATGGGTTAAAGTCATTTATACCCTAATTTTACCTTATATTTTTTGAAAGGAATCTTTCCATCATTTTCCAAACGAGGTACTTTATGACCTTTTCAAAAAAATTAAGGTAAGAATGTTTTTTTAACTTATACGGTGGGTGCGACTATTTTCCACCATTATAACATCATCGAAGCTTCCCTTACAAGATAATAAGAATATTTTAAAAAATAAATGTTTTCTTTTATAATTACATGACTTTTAAATGATTTCAAAATAGAAAGAGATATTTCTCTAAAAAGGTTTTGATTTCATCTATTTCAATATCCTTTGATGGATTTTAAGCTTGATTGAAGTTAATTTATTATGATAAAAAAATTCCCTATTGTATTGAAGGTTTTTTGATATGTTTGACTGTGGATGTGTTATTTTTATATCATTCATTGTTTATGGATAAAGTATTGACATATCATATTCTAGTTTTAATATAAATGTTTTTATTGTATTTAAACCTTTGCATATGTGGAATTAATTGGACTTATTATGTGACTGGTGGAGCCCCCTATATCTCTTAGATGCATCTGTAGGTATCATGATACAAACTAGTGTCTTGGAACAAGGCCTTAAAAAAATATTCTTTGTAGTCTTGGCACAAGGCCTTGACTATGTGGTTATAAAAGTCTGGCATTATGCATTCCATCATTATGAAAGTGGCAATTAATATTGTAGGTTATTATTTGACTATAAGAATATCCATGTGAGTAAGTAAATATCATTATTTTGATTTATATTTTCCATATTATTATGATGTTTATGTTAAAAAGGCTTTTATTTTAGTTTTATACACTGCCTTAAATCTTTATGCTTATTTATGAAATTTTATACAATATTGTTATCCTTACTGAGCATCTGAGATCACCCCTTTCTATGTTTTATTTTTCTCAAGATGTAAAGAATTATATTATGACTGACCTGCAGGTATAGTCTATGGGATCTCAGTGTTGTCCATGTAAACAATGTTGTTGTAGTTTTCTATTTTATAATGTAATGTAAACCTTATGAATGTATCTAGTACTTCCAAGGCTACTAAAGTAATCGGTCTTTTGAGACATGATCTTTTGTGATAATGAAAATGATATGTAATAATGCACCGACTCTAGGATTCTGGGGTCTGGGTGTTATATTTCCTCTTACTCCCCAATAGATTCATTTTCTTTATTATCGAGTGCAAGGAAATCCCTTTCCATTTTAATATGGAGAGTGTGAGGAACATATTTATCAAATAAACATATTTTGGAATTCCTTCCACTCTATTTCATAGATCTCTTCCTTAAGATTTATATTCTTGATCAATGTCCATAACTCATTAGATTCTCCCTCCATACGATAAAAAACTAGTAGAACATTCTCTTTATCATAATATTGAAGGATGGAGAAGTTCATCTCAATGTATTTGATCCATTATTCGATGATTAATGGATCATATGATCTAGGGAATGTAGGAGGCCTTTGATTCATGAATCTCTCGATTATGGATTTCCCTATCTTAAGGGGTATTGGGTGCTCCTTTTGGATCTATATTCTATTCATAACATGAGTTATTTGATAGATTATCGTGAGAATGTTTTCAATTTCTACTCCCATTGAGTTGGATATCTCATTGGGGTAGTCATCACATTTTTGTTTGAATTAGTTGTTAACCCAATTCTTCATATTTCCAGCCATTGGATAAAATAAAATGAATCTTAGGGATGTGTATCTTGAACTATTCAACACATAATAAGGAATCCAATGAAAATAAAGTGATAACTTCTAAATTACATTTATTCCCTTAAACTATGAATTTATAAGCTTCGATATATGTTATCCAAGATCTATTTCCTAACCTATATTCTTATGTGAATTTCATATTTTGGTCCTTAATAATGGTTCATATTGAGATTATGAATTTACCAAATCATATTCCCTAGGAGTATCAAAATATATGTGCAGTAAATCCCATTGTCGTGTACCAGATTACCGAGAGTCTGGCCTGAAACATCCTTTCAGAGTTGTTATTCTTAGGAACATCTATGCCAGAACGACGTCCACTTGTAGTTTCCCAATATAGAAGTATTTTCTTGATAAACCACTTACTCTATACAAAACAAAAAATATGTATTTTCTCTTATACATATTCTCATCCATAATAATTTCACTATATTTTTTAATCCTACTCCCAAAAATAACTAAACTCTTTCTCTAATACCAACTATAACAATTGTGATCTTTATCACACATTAATACATGTTTTATAAAATAAAAGTACACTTAATATGACCTAAAATATCTATAAGTCTAGTTTCCTTTGAAATTAGGTGCCTTACATAACAACTTATAACATGGGACAAAAAAACATTATTATACACTTTTGTGAAATGATCATAATATTCCAATGAACTTAAAACCACATGGGATAACCAGGGGAAAACATAATAAAGGGGTGATCTATAAATAATAATAAGGGAATAAATAAAGAATAACATGGATAATATAGTACATGTTAGACAATATTAATATCAATGAGGCCTAAAAAGAGTATTAATCTTAAACAATAATAATGAGACATGCTATAACATGGTAATCATAAAGGAAATATGTGAAATGTGGAAATAAATAAAAACACTACATCATAAACATATTTTGAGGATAAAACACCAAGAATTCATGGTAGAAAACGTCCCATAAAATAATCAGGTAAATAATTTTCCCAAAATGACGTATCATGATACAAAACATTACCCAATGCATGGGAGTGCCATCTGGGAAAACCCGTGATATTAATTTCATTCACATGGTTAAATTCACCACATCGATCATAAAACATGGATTCATACATCATCATAATTTAATCCACGGTCAAGAAATTTTTAATACATAAATTTATGTCCCCACACAAAATTTATATGCTTAAATGTGAAAACCCTTGATAGGAAATATGTATGGTATTCACTACACAATTGATTTGTCATTTAAGATCATAGTGAAATTTTGACCGAATAATAATGTTAATTAAATATTCATAAAAATGGTTTAATGAGAGTGAAAGGGGAAAAATTACATATATAGAAAAAGGGAAGTAATAGGGACATGAAATCATAATACAACATTATAAATTGGGAAAAAGAAGGCATAAGGTAATAAAGAAACATGAATAGAGAAAATAATCATTATGAAATTATGACATGGTAATGGGTGTAAATAAAGTATCATGGGAAGGTTAATGAGATTGTAAGGAAGATTTAATTATTTATAAATAAAATGTATACTAAATATAATATTTAATATAATATTCCATTATAATCAAATAAAATTTTAGATAAATAACATAAAAGGAGTTCTTGATAAAAGAGGGCAGTGGAAGATGTTGTTCCATTACATGAGTGTGTAACTCCAAAGGCTTGGTAGGGGCTACATGAAATAATGGGGCTCCTTGGGAGAAATATAGGGAGTGGAGTTAAGTGTTTTAGAATTATAAAAGGATTTTCTGTTAATAGAAATGAGAGCTTGGGTGGGTTTATATATGAAATTAGTGAGATTTGTTTATTTTTTTGGTTTTGGACTCTTCCTAACAAAATATACAAAACCAAAACCCATCCCATTGTTTTTCCCATGGTTTCAACTAATTGGGGTTGGTTTAAATTATTTTTTATTTCCAAGGGTTGAAATTATTAAAATATTACTAGTGGTGATGTGGAGGTGAGTCACACTCTTAAAGAAATGATTTTAAAATAATATAATTTATTATAAGTCTTGGAGGATTCATATTGGATTTAAAAACTGAATAAGATAAACTTAAAATAAAATTATTTTAAAGGAAACACATACATTAAGTCTTGAATTCCATTTATATTACTTATTACATCACATTCGGGTCATTATGATGTCAAAAAACACAATGTATATTTATACAGTATTTAATTTTTACTCAAAAAATCTATTGTCATAGAAAGTTATAAAAAATTCACCATTGGATAATTTATACATCTTGATTCCAATAATAATAATAATTTTATTAAAATAATTTTATAAATATTTGAATTTTCACCTTTAAAATAATAACTAACATTTATAGAAAATGATATGTTTTTTTACAATAACATTACTTGAACCCTTATAAAAATCACATTTAGATTACAAAAATTATGTGATCATTGAATAAAATTTATTTAATAATATTATATTAAAGTATTATTTATTTCAAAAATCCATTAATTCATCAATTCATTAATTTAATTTTAATATTAACCATAAATACAGTTTTGTGCTTTATTGTTTCAAAATAAAAATCATTCACAATGTATCAATAATAGAATAAAAATGTATTCATTATTCAATAAAAAAATGTACAAACTCGGATTTTAAGGGTTTTGATACACACCCCTCTAATACACTATCATACACCCTAGGAGTGACGTGTGTGATTGTGGGGCTTTCGTGGGTCCATTCAGCAAACATAGTTTGGGTCGTGATATCGATGAGTTTGAACTTCTCCCATAAAAAATTTCTCCTTTGCTAACGTTATTGGATCTCAGATTGGGATTTGTGTAGGTAAAATCCCAGAAATTATATATCCTTCAGAATCTATGATAATTGGGATTTATATGGTATTATCCTTCTGGTTTAGGCCATCACTTCTTTTTCCTCTGTTAGTTAGGATTGTTAAAACCCAATTTTTATAAAAGTCATTTGATCATAGTTCAACAACTATATTAACAATTGAAATGATACATAATGTTAATTTAAATTCAATTGGATAAAATACAATAAAATAAGTGCATTTTTTATTTATTATATATAATAAGACATTCAATTAAAAAAAGGTGAGTCTTATACATATTACTTCTGGTCGATAACGGTGAACTGTTGTAGGTCTTCATGATCTTTATGAATTTAATTTATTTTTTTCATTATGACTTATACTTTAGGTTATCAAGGGATGTTTGTGGGTTATATTTGATTAGATTGATAAATTTTATATTTTAATGGTGCTCTTATATTTCATAAATATTTTGTGTTTTCTCCGATCCACCAACCTCATGCTTCTAGACACATGATTGAGGTATATGATTTTTTATTTATATCAACTAGAATAAATAAAATAGAAAGAATATTCATTATTATGATACATCAGTTATATCTACTAAATTAGTTAATTTCCATGGTATACCAAAAAAACCCCTAATTATGTAAGGAGGTTTGGTTACTCAACGCTTTATACCTTTTCCAAAAACATTCTGTAGGTATAATGATTAATGGAGGAAATGTTGTAACACCCCCATGTCATTATTGTATGAAATATTCTATTATTTTGATTTATTTTAAATTTTATTTAGTTTTTATGCTCCACCCTAGAATATTTTTATGTACTAATCTATTTCATAGTAACTTTGCAACTACCACACACTCAGGAGAAATCGTGTGGAAGACCTTTACATTTGGGTCGAACCATATGGTTAACCATTACTAAAGAGGAATCAATGTGAGTTTCCCTTTCTTATGGGGCTTTTCAGATCATTTGGATGTTCATTTTTAGTGAACTTTTTTGAGACCAATGAAACATTATTTTATATGTGTGATTTTACTATTATATATGAGGCACAAAGGTTATTAATGACTAAATAAGACAGGAAAGTGACCCTTATGTAAGGACCTTACTTATGGTTCCAGATTTCTGCATAGTTTGAAGTAAATAATTTGAGTCATAGTAGTGGTAATAAAAGTCACTTTTATATATGGGACGTTCATTTAGGTAATTTTAAAAGGGTTATAGAACCATTTGAGTCAATTGTGTTGGGGGTATAGCTTGATTATGGTGCAGACTATATAGTTTCTATATGGTTTAGTAAATTTTGTGGCCAAACTATGTGAGCTACCCAAAATATTAAGACATATTTAATCCATATTCCCCAATTAATTAGTCCCAATTTAGACTTTATTTTCAACTAATTTCTCATGTAATTAATTATAGTTAGGGAAAGATCAAGGGATAGTACACTATATTTCATACTTTAATCAATGCCTAACTTCCTCATATTTTAAGTTGATTTTGAAGGTAAAGTCATCATCTTCTACTCATTTTTCATCCTTCTCCCATTTCTTCTTGATTCCATATTTAGACATGAGCATTAAAGGATGTGGAGTCCAAATGTTGGGTTTATAGTAATATTATCCTTAGGATTTGGTTGTTGGGGGATTATAAAGGCCACTTTCCTCCTTGACATGTCTTCCACACTCTAAGGGGAGTTGTTACCAGAAATTATGGTAGTGTATTTATATAATTCCTATATTTAACATATAATTTATTGTTTTATTTATATATATATATTCCCCATAAATGGGGAAATATATATTTAAAAATGGTTTTCCATGGTTGTTTCATTATAATGGTTTTAAAATGGTGTTTTATGACTCATTTTTCTATGTTTAATAAAAAGACCCATTTGATACTTCCTATAAAAAAGTCCTTTTTTTAAAAAAATATTGTTTTTATGGATTATATTTACATGTTTGTTTAAAACTTTATTGTTAGAATATTATAAAAAGAGTTATCTTATTGGTTGTGGAACCCTTATTTGGCCCCCTTTTTGTTATGTTATATATAAACTATTTCCTAATGTGGGATGAAATTAATGGTAAATTTATGGATATAATAATTTTAAATAGGTTATATCTAGAGATAATGTCATAGGTTAGATGGTAATTATACTGTATGATTTATTTTTCATTTATATTGAGCTTACATGGATTGATTATTTCCTGTGATCCACTTTGATTATGCCTTATGAACCCTAGGATCCTTGGTTAGAGATATTCATTTTTGTTAAACATGAATAAATTAGTACACTAGATAGTTTCCCTAAGTTTATGCTGCACCTTTTCTAGGGGAGTTCCCCCGATGAGGCTAGAGATCTTAATTGAGGTGGTTATTTATTTAGGAATGAAATATAGACTAGTAGTTCGTCACACATGAGTATTATTAGGGTCCTCCCACATTAATAACAAGTGAGTTTCCCTTGATGTGTGTTCCTTTCATGGATGGTATTATCTCAAGGTTACAACCATGGACATCATTGCATCCTCTTATAAATATCATATATTTATAGAACCAATAGTTTTGTTTTTTTATAATCTACATACTTTAAATAATGTTTCCCTCTTCATTACCTAATTACTTTTATTTATGGGTTGGATAAATTTTCATCTAGTTTTAAAAAAGCATGATTTTATAACGAGTTTTGAAAAGAGGAAATAATATTTTTTTATTTTAAATAAAATCTTATTTTTATTCATGTTTTTAAGTGGTTCTATTGTCAAATTTATGGTTCCCAAATAATATTACAAAAAGGTGTTTTGGAATGATGTATGAATGGAAATTATGTCACATCTCTATAAATTTTAAAGTATCATTTCCTAGCTTGATGGGGATCTTTTCCTCCAAGGAGTGGTTTTACTATATAGACTAGGAAAAGAAGTCATTTTCACATCAAGGAAAATCGTGTTAATATTTCTCTTAACCCATGCCATATGAAAACATGTTTTATATAGAGTTTTTTAACATGAATTTATTAAACGTTTTATTAATGTATTTTTGTATAATTTTAGTTGATATCCTATAGTGGATGTTTAGAACACACCCTCTATAATCATGTATATTTATATGTACCTATGTTGTAGTTATATAGATTCTCATGATGAAATATGTAGTTGTTTGATGCCTGTGATGGTCCATGGTTTGACATATTATGATATGTTACTGACCATTATTCAAATAGAGTTTATTTTTAGTTGATTGTATTTGTGGTTAAATGTTTTGGGATGTTGATGTACTGTACAATTCATCCAATTGTGTATTTTTATTTTAGGTTTCTGTATATTGAATGTGATTATATGTTCATTTAAACGAGGTAATTATTTTAAAATTATTTTAGATGTTATTTTATTTATAAATCATTTGGTTTGGGGATTGATTAATAACTTTTGATATCATATTCATTGATGTCTTGTATAATGATGTATCATGATAGATTCCGAGTAATATTCCAATAGTTATTTGAATATAATATAACTAAAAAATCATCCCACTTAGGATATATATTGACTCTATGGTGATTTTATAAAGCTCATAGTGATTGAGAACACACTTCAAGCCTTGTTAAAAACATGTTTGGGAGACATGGAAGGATTACCCAGGATAGTTCATGAAAACTATTCTTATTATTCCACCTAAATATTAAAATAATCAATAGAATATTCTAAAATAACTATCCTACTTAGATATATAAACACCTCTCCTCCACCAATTTCTACACTCTCACAAACCTTATTTCCTAGATAATGGGCTTCTAAAATCCCCATATAAACTATCCTTCCCACAAACCTAATCCATTTATGTTACCAAAACATCCACCTCTAATGTATATAGGCTCAATCTAAAAGATGTGACTCAATGATGAGGTAAGGGTTCCCAAGTTCCTTTTTACATCATATTTAATATTATTCATTAGTAAACTATATTATAAAGACACTTCCATTACATGGTTTTTTTCCAAAGGTATTAATTTTTCTTATTAATTATCATTGATATATCACCGATTTTCTTTCATCCATGTTTTTATTCAATAAGTGGTTACTATAAAACAATATGGATTTAAAAATCCATATTTTCATCCATTCTGATTATTTTCATTCAAATTTTAAAAAATAATAACAAAATAATGAATCCTTAAAATAGAGGATTTAATATAATGTAATGTTTTTATAAATATCTTATGTCAACTAATTTACCTCTTATTTTTAAAATTATCAAAAAATCATCATTTCACCCAATATAGTTTTGCACTATATATGTGAATGATGAAATTTATTTTATAATTATTCCTTTCATGAATGTTTTTAAAATTTGATTTATAAATTTAAAAATAAAAATTCAAATAAAATAATGTCTCTAATTTGGGAATTATAATACATTATATAAAATAATGAACTTAAATGTAAAAAATATTATTTATTTTTATATGTTCAAAATATTCTTAACATGGATTATTAGATATATTTTAAAATTTTCAATACCTATAAAACTTTATCTCTTCTTGAGTAAAAAGATATATATAACATTAAATATTTATATTTTGAAATCATTTTATAGTGTATTTTAACTATTACCTCTATATCAATGCAGTTTTGGAACCATGAATCAAACAACATCGAAAGAGTCAATGAGAACATTATTAAGATAATGAATAAATAAAACATGATAAAAATAGATTATAAAAGATGCAATCAATATGTGTTTTTGTAAATTAATTAATTAATGGATGTAACATGACTATTTGAATGTTTATTGAATTGTCAGATGCAATCTGGGACCTAAGGTTAGGTTTTCCTTCATTTTCATTCCAGTTCTCAATGTTATATTCTCTATCATCCAATCTCTTTTTATATTATTATCATATTATTCTAATGTTTTTATATAATTTATTTTTTCTTCAGATTTATAACTTTTATGGAATATGATTTCCATTACACATCCCGTCTATTATTTTATTATGTCAATCCTTACAATATTTTTAAGGGGGTCAATTCTAGTTTCATTGTATTTTTGGTAAAATTATTCTTATGATTTATCTCTTTATATATTCATTAATTCATTGAATGAATCCTTTTAATATATGTTGAATCAGAAATTTGATAATACCAAATGGTTTATTTCTATAAATTTATGGCTATTAAATTTAGAATCTATTTGAATAATATTTTTTATGTAACTCTGTAATACATTTCTATTTCATATATTCCTTCCATCATTTCTCTTTATGTATGTGTCTCTTCTATGTTGCACACATATGAGTAAAAAATTATGATGATTGGTGGTATATTGTTATAAAACCATAAAATTAATTGGGTAAGACATTATACTTCATGAGATTATGTTATGATGCTTTAGTAGTTAGCCTTGGATTATGTTTAGGATGATTTGGTGGTGAGCCTTATCCATTTTTTATGATGACTTGGTAATGAGCCTTGACCTATGTTTAAAAATTCATTATCGTGAGACATATATTTTTCTGATTTCATGTATAATTTTTGTGACACATTTTTATGTTTCCTAGGATTTCCATTCTTCAATGAAATTTTGTAACTTATTCTATGCTTCAATGTTATATATTATCAAACCTTTAATTTGTGATTCCATGCAGTAAGTTACTAACTCTTACGAAATTACACTGTATTTTTATCCAATTTTATACCCTTAATTGGACTTATGGATAAACCGTTATTTTATATATAACCCCAGGTTTTCTAATAGAGTGACATGTGTGGCATCCCCTACCCAGGATCCACTAACCGATGACGTGAATCGAGCCACCACAGGACCTTAGGTTCACCACACCATATGCTAGAGGCAACTGAAAATAAAAGAGGATCTAATAGGTCACAAGGGGAGACTATACGCTCTTTACTATAGTAATACACAAAAAACAAGATATTAAATGAACTAAATAATAAATCATAACAGTAAGCATAAATTAGCAATAATTTATTAAAAATGGTCACTAGTCCAAAACCAAACGTTCAATATGATATGTAAGGCCACTTAATTCCATGTATGTAGAATACAAAAACTAAAAAGAAACTAAGGAATACCCAAAATGGGTTCTGAATCTGTGTCTGGATCTCTCATCCATGCACATCCCAAGTCCATATCCACCCTCTAGCATATGACCTTTGACCTTATCCTGACTTGAAACCATGGAATATACTCGAGGACCTAATGGAGGCCCCTAAAAGGTGTGGTTTTAGCTCAATAGTCAACCCCAATAGTGTCTAAAAAATATTCTCTCTAAATAGAGAGTTTATAAATTTACTTAATAAATAACAAAGTAAACAAAAGAATGACTCAATTCCATTAATTAATAATATTAACAAAAAAATATTTTCATTATTTATTCCAAGGGGTAGGAATTATCATTAATTACACCACATCCTAGGATAATATAATACTATTCATAAGGGGGTTATTCATGTTCCTTATCTCCCTAGGGATATCACTTCACATGCAATTACATCCCACATACCTCAGAGCCTCAGTCAAGGTAGTCTCATCAAATGTATCCAATAGGGTCATAAAGCCTCAGTCCAACCTCTCTAACCCATGCATTTTAGAGATAGAATTTATAGAAATTTTCTAACACAATCTATGGGAATAAATCCCCAAGTCCAATACCCAATGATACCAAGCCATGTGAATAGTTATTATTAACAAGTCATTACACATAACGAATTAAAAACCATACTCATTAAAGCCTCATAAACTTATCAATTCATAGTTTGTTTCAATACATAAATAATCTTCAAACCATAACTCATTTTAACATTATCATTTACATGCATAAACTCATATACATATTTCAATTACAACCCATCAATCATTTTACACATTCACTTATATTCATTTAACACATTTAAAATATTTCTAACAACCCCTTATGCCATGTAAAAGACGTGAAATGGCTACCATTAATGAATTTTCATAATATAAGATAACATGTATTTATATTAATCATGGTTCATACTTCCTAAAAAATAAATTCTATGCTTATCATTACAATTCTTCGCATTCGGGTAGTGGGACACCGCATGGGTGGCAATATTACTGGTTTTATGAACCTCAACGAATCTAATAGGGATCATGAGGGGATCAATTTATCATTTAGAAAAAAAATAGGAAATTTAAGAACATTTATCCAATGAAAAACTATAAGTAACCACATCACAACCACACACACAAATCGAACATCAAGACTATGGTATACAACTTATAGACTAGATACCTTGATTCTGAAGATGAATGGTCCCTTAACCATTTCCATTGATTCAGAAACAAACACAATTCACAGCCCCAACCAATGATTTTAAAGAAAATGTGTGTTTTAGGGATTTAAAATAAAAAGAACGACTAAACAATACCTAATGAAAAAATAGATGATAGAGTATTTTTAGACTCACTATGAGATTTGATTCGCACACAACGACGCACCAAATGGCATAAAAATGGAGACCAATCCTTGGGAAGCTTGGAGAACTTTATTTCATCACTAGGTATGATGGAGGATTATTGGAGTAAAATCTTGGGTTTGAAAAATTAAGGCTTGATAGGAAAATTTGGTAAAATTCCTCTTTTTACAAGCCACACATTTTGGCTGCATGGTTTGCCAAACCATGCATAAACTCTGCACCACACTCTATCCAAGTGGCGGGAAAGAAATCATTGTTAATTTAGAATCCCACTCTATATAAAAAACAATGTGGTAACCAAGTGGGATAGTTGTATCCAATCTTCCATTTATTTCATTCCCCCTAGCATGGTTTATTCAAACCAGACAAACCACCTCCAAGCATGCATAGTTTGGGAGAAAGATTAATAGTAACCATGAACCAACCGTGAAACATGCACTGGATGGACTAATTCTTCCTTCGTTCATGTTGCAAACCCCCAAAACAACCCTAGTCTTCTCATAAACATGGTAAAAATTCCATTAACCCAAATATAGATACTTTAGTGAAAAATTAAAAAAACCTCAAGAAGGTTTGGCATATGACAACATCACCACCATAAAATGGATTATCCTCAAGCTAATCTCCCAAGAACAAATGATTTTCTGGGTTAAAAGGATCAAGAAATTGGTACCACATATAAATCTTTCACTACTAGGTCTCTTCTAGTACATTTTCATGCTTCCACAAAACATAATCTAGGGGCCCAACCTCACCGCACAAAACTTTCTCACTACGATCCACTATACAAACCAGATGCTCTTCAAATGGATGCATCAACCTTAATATCAACATACTATAGATCAATCAAATTCTTAGGGTCTAGGTGATACTTCTGAAGTTGAAACACATTAAAAAAATAATTCATAACACCATTCCACTATAGAAGATTCCACTAGTATTCCTCCAATATAATCCTCTATACAATCATAAACAAATCCATATACCAAGGTGATAACTTACACTACTCTTGAATATGACGATGACCCAACCATGGAAAAAAATGAAGAAACATGTGATCACCCACCAAAAATTAAATAGGTCAATGAAAATGATATTCATATGACTTCTTCCTACACTAAACCATATCCATACATTTATGAATGAATTGAAACTGTTCTAAAATATCTTGCTTGAGACTCAATCCCAAAAACATAGATTCCCCAACCTCCATCACAAATAATGGAGATCTACATGGTCTTCCATAGAGAACCTCGTACGGTGCCATCTAGATTTTGGTCGGATAAATATTATTCAAGGAAAATTTAGCCATGCTAAGTAATTTTCCTACTATCCACCAAAATATAGGACCCACTCTTTCAATATTTCATCTAGTACCTGAATAGTATGCTTCGATTTCCAGACCATATATGGGTGTAAATACGTACTCAAAACTCCTAGGTACCAATAAATTTATGTAATCCCCACTAGAAGCATGATGTAAAACATGGACCATGATCTAAAAGAATAGTTCATTGAACCCCATGCAACTACACTATTTCTTAAATATACAACTCATCCAACTGATCAATGTTGAAGGTCTCTTCTATTATTAATAAGTGTTCCACCTTAGTTAAATGATCCAAAAAAACCTAGTTAACATCATTCTTATCAGTTGCTCTCATAAGACCCCCCACCCCCCCCCCCCCCCACGCACACACAATCCATCATCATTTCGTCCCATTTACATTTTCAAATGGGAAATTTGTGTACAAATAACCCAGTCATTGAGGCTCATCCATCACTTGTTGAAAGTTTTAGCAGTGCATCATGAACCTTGCAACCTTGTTCTTCACTCTTAGACACCAATATTACCTGAATATCTTGATACATTTTGGTGAAATCAGGATTCACCACCCACTTCAATGAATGAAACTTGTGCATCAACTTTTATTACATACAAGTTGGCAAAACAAAAATACCTCGAACATAAATGATCCCATCATCACCAACAGTTCAACCGGGGGGAGACTCTCTACCTTCAAGAATTTAAATTAGGGAAAAAAATCTACATCCTCAAACTTCCTTTACATGATCCTACTCAAAAGGTTGGAATCAACTATGAAGGATAAAAGGGTCATCGGTCCTTTTCTATCATATAACTCCAAGTAAATGTTAGAAAAAAGAACATCCATTATCCACTCAAAATAGGAATCCCGAAGCCACTAATTTTCTAGTTGGATGAGATGGTGGATGCTGACAATGGTGAATTTCTTGATGATGGAGGGGGACCGTGGACACGGGCCAAAACTATTAGAAGAGGGAAGCATCCTCATGGGTGGGGTGTATGCTCCCCACATCATAATATGAATACTCGGTCTAAAATGGCCTAAAGTTTTTCTTTCTATAATTTATATCTGTTTTTGATTCCTCTGTATCTTTCTACCTTCTTTTGATTCAATAAAGAGGCCTATGTGCCTTAATTTTATAAGGAATGATACCAACACCTTAGAAAGTAAACCACCAAAACCAAATCTTGATCATATGTGAGGTAATTTCATTCAAGAGGATGAAACTGTCATGATTCATATGCCACAAACCAATATTCCTGCATTAACACTTCCAAAAGAGCAATTGTGGATGAATTAAAAATGAAGGTATACTCATTATCTGGTTTGGGTAAGATCAGTATCAGTGTGGTTGGATCCCACTTTATTAACTCATGGAATGAATTATCACATGATTCATATCCATCAATATTCATTCCCTTACTAGTAAAGACGGAGAGTGTTGTATCCAAATTGGAAAATTACTTCATGAACCTTCTAGAATAGCTATCTAAATCCAAATGGATATGGATATCAAAAACATTCATGAGATTCTACCATGATACCACTACCTTCACTTTCTCTGGGTCCACTAACACACCTTCCTCAAATATTATATCACCTAATAAATGTACCATGACAATCTAGAAATGAAATTTATATTTATTTCCATATAGGAACCACTATATAAATGTACTTAAAATAATTTAAAGATGTTTGGAATTATTTTAATGATTCATGGAGTGCACCATGATTTCATTCAAATAGGTAACTACAAACTAATCCTAGTAGGGTTTAATGATTAGAGACATTAGGTCCATAAACTCTACTGGTGAATTGTTAAACCAAAAAAACATCACAAAAAAATATATGACCCATACCTACTCTTAAATGTAGTCCATGGAATATTAGATGTCCTCACTCGTATATGATGATAAGCTTATCTCAAATTAATCTTGTAGAACACTGAAGCACCTCTAAGCTGGTCAAAATGATCATCGATTTGAGGAAGTGGGTATGGGTTCTTAACCCTCATCTAATTTATCTTCCAATATCCGACACTTAATTGTAAGGATATTTTATCCTTCTAAGAAAACAACACACGATATCCCCTAGGTGAATTACACAGATGAATAAAACCCTTGATCTCTAGTTCCTCCAATGAGTATTAATCACTAGGATTTTCTCTAGTGCCATTCTATATGGTAGAATTGAAACTGGATATCCTCCCAGAAGAAACCCTATCATGAACTCAATATATATCTCAAGTGGTATCTCAGATAAATCGTAAAAACACATCCTAAAATTGATCCAACATAGAATGAATGATAAGATTTTGTACTCCAAAATCATAATGCATAAGACAAGACACATGGGCTATGAGTTCCCCCAACTACTGACAAACTAGATCTTCCCAACTAGCTCAAATGTCCCATTCCACATGATAAACATAAATTTATCCCCCAAGAGAAATGAATGTTACTCTATGATGATAATACTAAAAAAATCATGGTAAAAAAACTAGTTAATCCATGCCTAAAATTAAATCAAAACCAGAAATCTTAAGAAAAAAACAAGTCCCGTAGAAAATTATACCCTCAAAACTCAATGGTACACTCCATACATCACCGTATGGTTTATACTTGGACACCTAATTGTGTATAGATCAACATAACCCCACAAATTTTCTCCATATAAAGGTCCAAAACACTCAAAAATTGGGAAAATATAAAATATTGTGAGGAAACCGTACTAAATAAAGAAGCAATAAGTATGGAAGCTATAAGAATTGTACAATGAAAATCCAAATGGTATAGCCTCTATACATTTAGGTGTAGGATAAACTACATGACGATGACCTACCCCTCTACCCTAGGATCTAGTCTATGTACTGGATGTTGAACTGCACTGATGATATGGATTCTCACATTATAGATTACTATATCTACCACCTCGACCAGAATGACTAGTAGAGATACAATTGCCTTACTAATATATGGTAACTAACCCCATTATAGTAATCTACATCATCCTCAATCATTGATCTATTACCTACTGTAGAAGGTTCCTATAGAAACTTTGCACATTCCCCATCCTTCCATAGTAATAGCACTCAAACCAATGGTTAGGTGAACTGACCAAACATGTACCTCAACCCACAACACTAATAGGGAAACACATGTTCACCAATGTGAGAGGATAATCATATCCTTTGAAAACATTATACACCACCCTGGTGAGGAATTGCAAAATGATGCTTATTTCCCATGGAAGTCACACCACAGGACCATCCAACAGAAAACACATGCCCACCACATGACTCCTCTCTTATGTTACCTTATGAAATAAGAGACAGATAAACCCCATAATAAAACCAATTTAAACAAAATATATTCTCTCAGGAACTAATCTATTGTCTAAGTCCATCATCGAAAAATAAATCCATAGCTACCTCATCCCCTCCCAATGCTAGAACAAAGTGTTGCAATTTAGTGAAGCAGACAAGATAATCGATCACTAACATTATCCCCTAATTCAACCTCATAAAATCTATAACCTTCTCCTGCCTCAAGGTGTCCGGATAAATGTTCTCCAGAAAATTTTCATAGAATTTTTTCCATAACATACCTTTAGAATGTTGAGTCTAAACTAGCATATCCAACCAACTATTCATCGATCCTTACAACATACAAGCCATCAATTTGACTCTCTAATATGAAGGAGTATCAAAGTGATCCAAAATCTACTAGATGGATTGTATCCAAAATTTTCCTCCTCAGTTACACCTTCCCTGAAAAAAGTCGGATGGTGCTACAATTAAAACTCCATAGTGAGATCATACATACAAGGAACATCCAACCTTGGATCCCATTGCATCATCCAAAATAATTAAGAGATCCCTTTATGGTACATATCATCTCCTCAGTCGCCCGGGATCAATAGGGTTTCTATATCTTCTACAAATGAAGTGGTATCAGTGATAACTACATGTTCCCAAGATAGAACACATCATCAGGATAGAATATTTATACAATTCCAAACATAGATCTTGGAACACATAATGTAAAACATCCACAATTTTCACAAAATAAGGCTCCCCAATATCCATAAATACCCCAATTCCATACAATACCCCAAAGGTTACAATCACATCTTATACACTTCCCTCAACCATCTGTACCATGGGTAATGGTGAACATGTGGTAACCAACCCACGTAGACATGAGTCTTTCATTAGATAACCTTTTTTACAATTTTACCATCACAACATAACCCTTTCACACATAGTAACATTACCATGTTTACAACTTATTACCACCAACATTTTAACCCATTTATTACATTTCATTAGGTGTTATTCTTTACCAATTCTTTCATATACCAACCATTTTTACCTTTCACATTTTCTTTAATATATATCACTTCTTTAAAATATCTAGAGATGAAAAAATGCATTTTAACCTTCATGCCATATAGATCTTCCTTATGTGTGTCTATAATGATGCATGTCACACATCTACCTATGTTTCTAAAATAAATCAGGTATGCATAACCTCGTACCATTTTTTCCATTAGAAAAATATCATAAAATAGTCAAATTACACAATGAGTGCATCACACACTGGTTCAATACCTTTAAATTGTAACAATACACATCCAAAAGAGTAATCCCACCTTGGGTCACATGGGTTTTCCCTCATACATGGTTTATCAACTCCCATACACAAGCTCATTTCCAAGGCCCTGAATATCCAAATCTCCTATCTACCACTTCCAAATAGAAAGGAAACAAAAAATAACTAATTTTATTCCACTTTATATTGTCTCCATCCTATTATCCACTAATTGATTCCCTAATCCAACCCACCAAATGAACTCATGCGCGCCTACCCACACGCCAAAGGCTGTCGACTAGAGATGAGGGTCTAATAGGTCACATGGGTATACAATTCCCTATTTACTAGAGTAATCCAAAATAGATAATATAAGAAATAAATCAATCCAAAAAACCATAAAAATAAGAATGGATTACCAATGATTTACCAAAACTAGGTAAAAGTCCACAAACAAATGGTCAATATGATATGTCAGGTCAAATAATGACAAGTGTGATGAAAAACAAAAATAAAAACAAACTGATGAATCCCCAAAGTGGATCACGTCTCTGTGTCCTGATACCATATCCATGCATATCCCAAGTTGATATCAACCCTCTAGAATAGGGTATTTTCTCTTACCCTGACCTACAACCATGAATTATTCTCGGGTAACCAACAGCGGCCCAAGTAGGGTGTGAGAAAAACATAGTAGGACACCACAAATGTGTTTTAAAAAATATCCATTCTAAACAGACAGTGTATGCAAGTACTAAATAAATAAAAAAGTAATTAAAATAATAATTAGGTTACATTAATTAATAATATTCACTTAAACCATTTTCTTCATTTATTCCAAGGCTTAGGAATTTTCATCAATTACACTATGGCCTATAATGGTCAACTACTTTTCCAAAGGTGTATGTTATGTTCTCTATCTCACTAGGGATATCACTTCACAAACAATTACATCCCACATACTTTGGAGCCTCATTCCTTGTAGTCTTAACCAATGAAACAACTAGGGTATTTTACCATCAGTATGACCTTCCTAACCCACACATTATTGAGGTGGGGTTTAGAGTCTCTGTCTAACCCAAACAATAGTCATAGATCCTTAAGTCCACTACCCTACACTAGCATGCCATTTAAAAATGGTTTATTAATCATTCATTACATATATAGAAACAAAAACCATACCAACTGAACACAAATAAACTTATCAATTCATAGTTCACCTCAATACATAAAAAATATTCATTCCATTAATCAATTTAAACAATATAATTTACATGAATTATCATATTTACATGTTTCCATTACAACCCAACATTCATTTGAAACATTCAAGTTTATTCATTTAACCCATTTGCAATATTCAAAATAACCCCACATTCCAAGTAAAATAATAGATGAAATTAACATTAATTCCATTCCATAATACAAGATAACATGTTTTCATATTAATAAAGGGATATACATCTTCAAAAATAAATTATATGCTTGTCATTACAATTTTCCATGTTTGTGTATTGGAACACCCCTTGGGTGGTCCTATAACCAGTTTAATAGACCATGATGCATCACATGAGGATAACAAGGCATTCAAATCATCATTAAGACAACCAATTTACCAAATATACTTAAAGGAATAAAATTCTCCACAAGAAGGCACCATAGCACAAAATGACACAAAAATCAAACATCAGGACTATAAGATATTACTTTTAGACCACCTAACTTGATTATGATGATGGAAACTCCCTTAACTATAACCATTAATTCAGACACAAACACCCTTTTATGACATATCCTAAGATCCCATGGAAAAGAGGGTTTTTTGGGACTTGGAAAGCAAATAATGGATAAAAGATCCCTAATATGAAAAGAGCTGAAATCAGAGTGTTATACTCTTACAGATATTTGATTATAACACAACGATGATCCAAATAGCCTAAAAATGAAAGATATTGATCCTTGGGAATCTTCGGGTATTTGGTTGGTCACTCAGGCTATGAGAGGAAGAATGGATATAAATCCTAAGTTAGAACACTTATGTTCTGAGTGGGAAAAAGGTAAAATCATAATTTATAAGAGGTGTATGGTATTTCCCCAGGGTTGGAAAAATCATTTTCAAACCTTGTGCCACCCTTTTTCCAAGAGGGGTTCAAGCCACATAGTTACCAAGGAATCCTGCATAGCTTGATAAACTATAAATTTTCTTTATAGGATGGATCTCTCCAAGCTTGCATAGGTTTTCTTTCCCCCTTGAAAAGTTTCTTTAAACCATGCACCCTTCCACCATGCATGCATAGGTTGGGAACACTATTAATACTAATCATGCACCATCCATGAATCTTTCCCTTTATGGCCCTATTATTCCTTATTTCATGTCCCTAACCCCTAGAGCTCCCCTGAGTCCTCTCATACTCCTAATAAACATACCATTGAAAAAATAAAGACACTTAAGAAAAAAATAAATAAAATTTACCTCAAGAAGGTCTGTGATCTTAAAACATGTGTAATGTGTTCAATAAGAGATAATATTAAGTTCGTGGATAAAAAGTGTATAGTTTTTTTAAAAAATTCTTATAACATACTTAATTGTATAAGGTGATTCGAATTCTCTATTTTTGGGAATGTATTATATGGGTTAGGTGTTAAATAATATCTAATATTATTTATAATAGTTATGATTTATTATTGTTGAATATAATAATGGTAAACTTACTTTTGGGGATTATGTTAGAACAGTTAATAAGAAATTATGTCTAAATAACATAGATTAAACATTAGAAATCTATAAGGTATGATTTACTTATGATTTATTCTTTGTATATTCATAATTTTCCTCTTATATCATTATTAATTTTTATTTTATAACCCATAACTATTATTTACCATATTAAGTGTCTAAAAATAGAGGGAATAATGTCAATAAACAATGATTGTCGAATATGATGTTTTCCTAAAAAATATTCCTAATACAATGGGATAGAGTCAAAATCCTCCTGAATTTTATTTTCCAACTGAAAAATGTTTCAAAAAATTACATGAATCATGAAATGTTTGTGGGATCTACAATGAAAGGATCAAATTATGGTAGATCCCATTTAATAACAGTAACTACACTATTCTTATGGATCTTCAGATACCTTAATCTTGAAAAAATAGATAGAATACATTGAATTTTTTATTTGGTCTGATGATCTCAGAAAGGGACGGTGATATTAGATATTAATCATTAAAATTAATAATACTATCACTGTTTCAAATTTTTCTACAATATTAAGATGATGGATGATATCTACTAAGTGGAATTAGAATAATTCATAAAAATTCTTTCCAAAAAATATTTTACAAGAACTTTCAACTCTAAAATGAAAAGGTAATATATAGGACCAAAATAAAGTGAGGTTGTGTATTTTAATTATATGGGGAAAGACATATAAATATTCAATGTTAAACCACTATTTTATTCATTGAGCCTAAAATCACAGTTAGTAACTTCTTTATGGGAAAAAACAAACTCTTTGAAAATATTTAGTGATTCAAAACATTGATATCTATGTAGAAATTATTTGATGTTCCCATATGGTGGAAATAAAGATCAGATCATCTCAATTTTATTATGGTACTTTTGATGATAATATAAGAACAAATTTAACTATAGAGGTTAAAAATATAAATTTATTTGGGGTAAGATGATATAGCTACCCATACATAAAAAGTGTTGGAATTTGTATCACAAAATCTATAAAAAAGTGATGAGATTATTCAAATGTGGATAGAAAGGTCATCACACTCAATATTACTAAAGGGACATAAAAATAAAATCAATATAATTGATGAAAATACAATTACACTCTACCCCAACCAAATATCTAATGTTACAGCCACAATTAACATGTAATCCATGTAAATAATTGATACACACCATAGGTCATAGTGGATAGTCAGTCAATCACCACAATCTCTAAATCATGATAATGTAGTGGTAACTAGAACACTAGTTATTCAATTAAGAATAATAAATTACAAAATAGATTCTATTTCAATATTTTTTTTCTAAATAATTTTAGTACATTATAAATATTCAATAAATGACTATAAAAAATAGGTTGATCAATCAGTAAATAAACCAAGTTGTGAAATAATTTCATCTTAGGCATATAATAATTCTTCAAATAATATTTTTTATAATAACCTCCTTCTAAATCTAGTTATTATCCTTTTGATAGAATTTGATTCCATTCAAAATAATGACTTTTTTTCCTTATATAAATCTAAAATCAGTTATTAAGAGAGGGAAATAAATTTTCATATTATAAACCAACCACCTATATTGTATATGTGTTATGATAAATATGATATCTTCATTGGAAACTTATTATGTATAAATATTATTTCATTATGGTAAGTCATATATAGACCAAATGATTGAGGAGATTGAAAGGATTATCCTTAATGATGAGAACATTTTATAGAAATATATAGATGTATTTCCTTAATAGTTTTTTATTTTTTCACTACATCAAGAAGATGTATTCAATATAGATTCTCTTACAAGTTATGCTCCCATATCAAAGAGTCCCTATTTAATATCCCCCACCGATCTGGAGCAGTTGAATAAGAAACTACATAAAAAATAACGAATTGCTTTTTATATAGACAAGTTTGGCTCCATGGGTTTTAGTCGTCCACATTATTAAGATGAATGATACATCACTGTGGCACTATATTTATCTTCATGAGCTTAATATGAGGATTATAAAGAATAATTATCTTCTTCTACATATTGATGACTTATTCAATCAACTTCAGGGGGATAAATATTTCTCCAATAGAAATATTCAATAGTGAAACCAGTAATTCAAGGGGAACATATTATATTACTTTTAATTCCATATTTACAAGATTTAAACATTATAAGTTCATTAGTTCTTTAATACATATAAACTAATTCTCTAATAAATGTTATGGATAAGAACAATAGAGTCTATAAATATTACATCTACAAATTTGCTATGTTATTTTTTTATTGTATTCTCACATATGAAAAAATTACAAAATAACATGATTAAAACATCATGATTTGGTAAAATAATTTCTAAAATGATAATACTCATAAAAACAATATTAAACATTAATTTTTTATGATTCATTTCAAAAACATGGGACATTTAATCATAAGAGAAGTTACATCTATTAATCCTTCAAATAATAAGGTGATAAATGAAGTGTTCATACTAACATCTTTTATAGAGATATATCATATATATAAGCTATGTATTATCAATAATTATTTGTAAATTTATCATGATTTTTATACCCACTGAATAATATTACATAGAAATAAGAAAATATTTTCTTGACATATGAATGTGTAGTGAGATCCAAAGGGATGAAGAAAAGGCTACTCACTACACCTACATTCAAACTACATTCCTTTTTAAAAGGACTATGATATAAATTGATTCATCAAAATAATTTATTTGGTTGTGCACTACAAAAAATTAAAAAATGATATCCTTTGTATAAATATAATTTAAGTTGTATAAGAAATATTACTCCACTCATGGTCTAGATTAGGAAAGAGTAATCCTTGAAGAAAAATTTTATTTCATTTTCCGTTTGTAGAAAATTTTGGTATATATTCAAATAATAAAAACCCAAGTCATATATTCAAAAAAATGATCTAAATATAAAAAAAATATGGTAAAAACTAATCAAAGTCTATGACTACTCATTTTTTTACCTTATCAAAAAAAGAAAAAATAGCATATTCTCTAGGAGTAATGGTACTTGAATCCCTATAGAGGATCTTAATTTGATGGAATGTAATCAACATATAATTTCAAAGGATAGACACAAGAATAAAAGATGAAACTATGATATCTTACCTTACTCAAATTATTTATCAACCATCTATATTAGAGAATATTAATGTGGAAAAAGGGATGTTATAGATGTAAAAAAGCATATGTACCAAATAATGATAGGGAAAATATTAGAGTTAAATGTTTATAAATATGGAGTTAAAAGATATTATTCAAGAATATATGTTCCATATGTGCATGAGATAAATAAGGATCTATTAGATTGTGTATATATCTCAAAATTCACTATATTCCTATGAAGGGAAAAATTTATAGATATCTCTAGGAGTACTATTTGTGGTATTATGTGATGAAGAAGATGTATGAATAGAAATTAAAGTTCTTGGTATGGAAATAAAATATAGAAGAATATCAGATATCTATGTCATTGATGTAATGATTACTCAATCCAACATGGAAAATGTAGAATGTCACTATTGGGTGTGAGAAAAACATAGTAGGCCCCAACAAATGTGTTTTAAAAAATATCCATTCTAAGTAGACAGTGTATGCAAGTAATAAATAAATAAAAACGTAATTAAAATAATAATCGGGTTATATTAATTAATAATATTCACTTAAACCATTTTCATCATTTATTCCAAGGGTTGGTAATTTTCATCAATTATACTATGGCCTATGCTGGTCAACTACTTTTCATAAGGTGTTTGTTATGTTCTCTATCTCACTTGGGATATCACTTCACAAACAATTACATCACACATACCTTGGAGCCTGATTCCATGTAGTCTCAACCAATGAAACAACTAGCATAATTTACCATCAGTATGACCTTCCTAACCCAAAAATTGTTGGGGTGGGGTTTAGAGTCTCTGTCTAACCCATACCCTAGGCATAGATCCTGAAGTCCAATACCCTACACTACCATGCCATTTAAAAATGGTTTATTAATCATTCATTACATATATCGAAACACAAACCATACTAACTGAACACAGATAAACTTATCAATTCATAGTTAACCTCAATATATAAAAAAAATTCATTCCATTTGTCAATTTAAACAATATAATTTACATGACTTATCGTATTTAAATGTTTCCATTACAACCCAACATTCATTTGAAACATTCAATTTTATTCATTTAACCCATCTGCAATATTCAAAAAAACCCATATTCCAAGTAAAATAATAGAAGAAATTACCATTAATTACATTCTATAATACAAGATAACGTGTTTTCATATTAATCAAGGTATATACATCTTCAAATATAAAGTCTATGCTTGTCATTATAATTTTCCATGTTTGTGTAATGAAACAGCCCATGGGTGGTCCTATAACTAGTTTAATCAACCATGATGCATCACATGTGGATAACATGTCATTCAAATCATTATTCAGACAACCAATTTACCAAATATACTGAAAGGAACAAAATTCTCCACAAGAAGGCACCACAGCACAAAATGACAAAAAAATAAAACATCAGGACTATAAGATATTACTTTTAGACCACTTACCTTGATTATGAAGATGAAAACTCCCTTAACTGTAACCATTGATTCAGAAACAAACACCCTTTTATGACATATCCTAATATCCCATGGAAAAGAGGGTTTTTTGGGACTTGAAAATCAAATAATGGATAAAACATACCTAATATGAAAAGTTCTGAAATGAGAGAGTTGTACTCTCCCAGATATTTGATTATCACATAATGATGCCCCAAACAGCCTAAAAATGAAGGATATTGATCCTTGGGAATCTTCGGGTCTTTGGGTGGTCACTTAGGCTATGAGAGGAAGAATGGATGTAAATCCTAAGTTAGAACACTTATGTTATAAGTGGTAAAAAGTTAAAATCACAATTTATAAGAGGTGTATGATATTTCCCCAGGGTTGAAAAAGTCATGTTCAAACCATGTGCCACCCTTTTTCCTAGAGGGGGTCGAGCCACATATTTACCTAGGAATACTACATAGTTTGATAAACTATAAATATACTGTATAGGACGGATCTCTCCAAGCTTTCATAGGTTTTATTTTCCCCCTTGAACAGTTTCTTTAAACCATGCAGGCTTACACAATGTATGCATAGGTTGGGATCACTATTAAGACTAATCATGCACCATCCATGGATCTTTCCCTTGATGACCCTATTATTCCTTATTTCATGCCCCGAACCCCTAGAGCTCCCTCAAGTCTCCTCATACTCCCAATAAACATACCATTGAAAAAACAAAGACAATTAAGAAAAAAATTAAACAATTGTTACCTCGAGAAGGTCTGTGATCTTACAACATGCGTAATGTGTTCAAAAAGAGATAATCTTAAGGATGTGGATAAAAAGAGTATAGTTTTTTCAAAAACTTCTTATGACATACCTAATTGTATAAAGAGATTCGACTTCTATATTTTGGGGAATGTTTTATATGGGTTAGATGTTAAATAATATCTAATATTATTTATAATAGTTATGATTTATTATTGTTGAATATAATAATGGTAAACTTACTTTTGGGGATTATGTTAGAACATTTAATAAGAAATTATGTCTAAATAACATAGATTAAACATTAAAATTTTATATGGTATGATTTACTTATGATTTATTATTCTTATACTCATAATGTTCCTCTTATATCATTATAATTTTTTATTTTATAACCCATAACTATTATTTACCATATTAAGTGTCTAAAAATAGAGGGAATAATGTCAACAAACCATGATTGTCGAATATGATGTTTTCTTAAAAAATATTCCTAATACAATGGGATATAGAGTCAAAATCCTCATGAAATTTATTTTCCAACTGAAAAATGTTTCAAAAAATTACATAAATCATGACAAGTTTTGGGATCTATGGTCTCACCCAAATTTACCCAAGTTTTAAGGGTCAAGCCGTCGCTTGTAGTGTAGCTTGGGTTGTCGAATCCTCAGAGACCTAAGAAGAACCTTTAGACACTTAATAAAAAAAAGATGGATTTTTGGCTATGAAGTGGCCAACTTGGGTTGATTTTATATTGTTTTTAAAGAGCACTAAAATATCTATGTGAATTCAAATTATAAGAAAATGAGTTGATCCTAGGTTATTGCTCGGGGTGGATTGAATGAATTCCTTTTTTTTACGATTTTAATTTCATTAACTCGAGAAATATTCATGCAATGAATTCAAACTAACCTAATCACTTACTGATTAAACACCTTCAAAACATATGATAATCACCTATACACTTGTAGGATCATTTTCATGAGCACTCCAAGGTAAAGGATGTAATTAGCACATGAAAGTGGGGTGAATAAATTCAATAAGGAAGAGGAAGAATAAAAATCATTGAATGAAAGAAACTCAATTAAAAGAAATTAATAAAATTTAGGGCATGAGAAATAAAATTCAATCCAGCCCCTTGCTACTCCCTTGGATCAAACCATAAAATATCTAGCCCTCCATTGATGACAAGTTCTCAACGGAAGCGGAAAGTAGACTTATGAGGGTGGAATTGAAGAAGTAAAAAACAACAAAAAAACGATCACTCCACCGTTGTGTGAAAAAAATCACAAGGTTTGGTGTGAATAAAATCACACCTTGAGGAAACGGTATCAAGTTGATAAGGATAAGAACATAACAAGATAAGAGAAAGAACTTTTATTAAAGACTAAGGTGATTCGAACAACTTACATGAGAAGGAAGAACATTACAAAGGCAAATTGGCATAATAACATTACAATGAAAAGAAAGCACCCAACCTCCCTAAATACACCACCACTCCTGGCTTAAATAGGAAAAAATGAAGCCTTGGCCGAGCCCTCAACATCCCATGTGACTTTAATTAATTATGTTGGGGAAAGGTGGGTGGAACATTAATGATGAGAGACTTTTCCACTTCTTGCCCCGAAGTTGCAGCCAGCTTGCATCCACCGGAAAGACGCGCCTAAAGGACCTTATAGAAGGCCGAATTTGAGTGGGTCCTAGAAGATGTAAATGAAGCCCCGGATGTCTCCTAACATCATGTAAAATGTAAGCACGAAAAACGTTGTGGTTCGGGATAGATGATTGAAATGGTGGTCTGTTTTTCTGGGCCACAGATTCTGGCCCAAAATTAAATCTTCAACTTGGGCCGCCTCAATCACCACCATTGAGGACGAATTAGCACTGGCTCCAGAAGAATAATTTGTTCCCCTACATGGAGTATATACTTTCATAAAGTTTGGGCATCATTGGGTTAGTATTGTGGGCCCCATAGTCCGATCAGTGTGATGATATCCAATCTGACTTCTCCAGAATTGTTTCCTTTAATCGCCAAATATCTCCATCATAATTTATTAATAATCCATTGATCCCTGAATAAAAAATGTTCATAATTAAGTGAATATCTATTTCCAAAAATATCAAATTAAAACATGGATAGTTACATTCTTTAAAATCAGATGAAACATTGGGCCTAAATTGGTGCACATTAGGCATGAAGTACACAAATGTTGAGAATGAGTGTTCAAAATGTAAAATGCGCTAAAATGGTATTTATGAATAGCAAGGCACATGAAAACTAAATATATTAGAAATGCATATTATCCTCTTACAGTGGATAATCACACCCCCCAACTAGAATTTTTCTAGTCCCGAGAAAAATATATCTCACAAGAATGAAATTCGAATGACCTTTTCCAAAAACATTTTAATACACATTTCTCACTCAAAGATCACATACCAAACAATTATCAAACCCATAAAAATCATTTAAAACAAGCTATATCCATAGGCATATCTCAATCCCAAGCCCATTCCTTTGTTCAAATTCATTGTCATATTTCATCCAAATTCAATTAAGCATGATGAAGTGTTGTGTGTCACAATAGACATGGGGGTTCATTTTCATTCGACGGAGAAAAGATGGAAGCGCTAGGAGCAATCAAATTTTAATAATAAGATGAGTACTCATTTTTTATTTTCTTTTTTTTTTTGTTTTTTTTTTGGAATTTTTCCATGGTAATTGAAATTGAACTCAATCGAGTCAACCCATGTAGCAAGACTTTGCCGATGACTCCCAGGCTCAAAGACCTTAGGGCACCAAGTGAAGCTCACATACTCGGGAATCATCTCGAGTAAACTCAATCAAAAAAAAATTCAAATTACCACAAATAGAGATAAAATGTCCAACTCTGGGCCAGACAACTATGGAGTCGCGATCCCCAAGTACCGAAAGCCACACATTAGGTCAATTCATTGCTCTACGCGCAAATTTTTATTTTTATTTTTGAATACTCATGTTAAAATTAAAATGATCGCCAATCCTATGCTATTTATTATGGTTCCCCAAGAACTCAAACTAAGACCCCACAATCTAGAGGACGTGCATTGTGTTTTTTTTATTAAATGGATGAAAATATAACAGTGAAAAATCACATCGGACAACCGCACTTTCCAATAACTATGCACATGAACATAAACTTGCATTAAAATCAGAATCAAGGCATGCAAAATTATTTGATATCCAATTTCAGAGTTTGGAATGTGTGAAATCATGTTCAAGGTTAATGACATTTTTCCTTCCACACATTTTCATCTCCCCCCCCCCCAACTTAGAATAACACTATCCCTAGTGTTTAAAGAATTGAAATATAGAAGGGGTAGGATAGAAGTTCAACGAAGACATTGAAAATAAAAATTATGGAATGAAGTCACCTGGTGGTTGACGTTGAAAATGCATTCCCATGTATCCCTTCAATTCTGGTTTGTCTCCCAATGGCTTGGATGGTTGTGAACAGCTTTTCCCAATGACCTATGACATGCCTTAAAATTTTTTTAATATATATATTTTTTGGTATTTTTTTTTACCTAAAAAAAGTATAAATAACATAAAGTGATGATACATTGTCTTCTCTTAAATTTCTGGGTAAGGTATTACTCAGGGATCACACCGCGTGACACGGATGAATACGGTGCTCCCCTTTCATACCCACCCTTACTCATAAAAGAAGAACAGGTCAACAATCTATTTTTTTTAAATACCTACAAAAAAAATAAAAATAAAATAAAATAAACTGATGATACATTGTCTTCTCTTAAATTTTTGGGTAAGGTATTACTCATGGATCACACCGCGTGACACGGATGAATACGGTTCTCCCCTTTCATACCCATCCTTACTAATAAAAGAAGATCAGGTCAACAGTCTATATTTTTTTTTAAATAAAAAAATGCAGAAGAAGGAAAAAAACGATTCACAAAGATTAGAAAGGTGAAGACCACGGGTTGCCTCCCATGCAGAGCTTTTGTTTAACGTTGTTATCCCGACATGGATCTTAAATCTATCAATTTTTTCCTGGTTCATAGGTTGGCTCTGTTAACTCTACCTCTATTTCATGTTTATTGAATGATTCAATGAATGGTTTTAACCTATGACCATTGACCTTAAAAATGTTACCACTTGTGGGATCCTGAATCTCTACAGCCCCATGAGGGTACACATGATGCACTATGAATGGACCTGACCATCTAGACCTTAACTTTCCCGGGTGTAAATGAAGTTTTGAACTATAAAAGAGCACATGTTTTCCCAGTTCAAATTGTTTTACTTTGATATTCCTAGATTGGTAGGCTTGAACTCTAGATTTATTTATCCTTGAATTTTCATACGCCTCCATCCTAAGTTCCTCAAGTTCATTAAGATCTAACTTCCTCTTTTCTTCGGCTAAAGAAATGTCGAAATTCATTTTCTTGATTGCCCAAAATGACTTATGCTCAATTTCAACAGGTAAATGGCATGCTTTTCCATAAACCAACCTATATGGTGACATTCCTAGGATGGTTTTGAATGTTGTACGATATGCCCAAAGAGCATCCAAGAGTTTCTCAGACCAATCTTTCCTAGAGGGGTTGACAGTTTTTTCAAGAATTTGCTTAATCTCCCTATTTGCTAACTCAGCTTGACCATTGGTTTGAGGATGGTACGCAGTGGAAACTTGATGAGAAATTCCATACTTAGACATGAGTGAAGAGAATGTGCGATTACAAAAATGGGTTCCACGATCACTGATTATAGCCCTCGGAATTCCAAATCTAGAAAAGATATGCTCTTTTAGGAATCGGATCACAACTTGATGATCATTTGTCTTGGTGGGAATGTCCTCAACCCATTTTGAGACGTAATCAACAGCTAAGAGGATGTAGAGGTATCCCTTAGAGTTTGGAAAGGGTCCCATGAAATCAATTCCCCAACAATCAAAGATCTCAACGACTAGAATGGGAGTGAGGGGAATTTGATTTCTTTTGGAAATGGATCCTAATTGCTGACACTGAGGACAACTTTTGCAGTATTGGAAGGAATCCTTAGTGAGGTTCGGCCAGTATAAACCACTTTGGAGGACCTTTGAAGTGGTTTTATTTGTAGAAAAGTGTCCTCCACATGCCTCTCCATGACAAAATTTTAGAATGGTCTCTTGCTCAGACTCGAGAACACATCTTCTGATTATTTGATCAGGACAGAACTTGAAGAGGTAAGGATCATCAAACACGTAGTGTTTGACATCAGAAAGGAATTTCCTCTTAGCTTGGATCCCCAGGAATTTTGGAATGTCACCCGTCACCAAATGGTTTGCTATGTCAGCATACCAAGGGCAATCACTCACTGAATAGAGGTGCTCATCAGGAAATGAATCAGACATAGAGAGGTGGTGTGAGTTGTCTTTGAATTCCATCCTAGAGAGGTGATCATCTACAACATTTTCAACACCCTTTTTATCCTTAATGGTTAAATCAAACTCTTGAAGAAGAAGGACCCACCTAATTAATCTAGCCTTGGCATCTTGTTTTTGGAAAAGGTATTTTAGGGCTGAATGGTCAATGAAGACAATGATGGGTCATCCTAAGAGATAAGACCTGAATTTCTCTAAAGAAAAGACAACAGCAAGCAGCTCTTTCTCAGTGGTGGTGTAGTTTATTTGTGCATCATTTAAAGATTTGCTTGCATAAGCAATGACACATGGAGTTTTCTCACACCGTTGTCCTAAGACTGCTCCTACAGCGAAGTCACTTGCATCACACATGAGCTCGAAAGGAAGTTTTCAATTTGGAGATTACATGATAGGTGGAGATATAAGAGTTGACTTGAGTGTAGAGAATGATTCCTCACATATTTATGTCCATAAAAATGGAGCATCTTTTACCAATAGAGCACAAAGTGGTCGAGAAATAGAGCTAAAATTCCTAATGAACCTTCTATAAAAACTAGCATGTCCTAAGAAGGACCTCACCTCCTTAACAGTTTTAGGAGAGGGAAGGTGACGAATGATGTCAACCTTAGCTTTATCAACTTCAATCCCTCTACCAGATACTAGATGACCTAGAACATGTCCTTCCCTTACCATGAAATGGCATTTTTCCCAATTTAGTATGAGATTCTTATCCTCACACCTTGACAAAACCTTTTCAACATTTAGAAGGCATCCCTCAAAAGTATCCCCAAAGATGGAGAAATCATCCATGAATACCTCTAAACAATCCCCCACCATGTCCGAGAAGATTCCCATCATGCACCGCTGGAAGGTACCAGGGGCATTACATAACCAATAGGGCATTCGCTTGAAGGAAAAAGTGTTGAATGGACAAGTGAAGTTTGTTTTTCCTTGATCCTCTAAAGAGACTTCGATTTGATTATACCCTGAGAATCCATCTAGGAAGCAGTAGAATTGATGACCTGCCACTCGCTCGAGGACTTGATCAATAAAGGGCAAGGGGAAATGGTCTTTCTTGGTACAAGAGTTGAGCTTCCTATAGTCAATACAGACTCTCCATCCACTACTAACCCTTTTTGGAAGCATCTCTCCATCATTATTGGTTATTACTGTGATTCCATCCTTCTTTGGAACCACATGGATTGGGCTAACCCACTCACTCTCAGCTATAGGATAGATGATACCAGCTTTTAACAATTTCAAAAGTTCTTTTCTCACTACTTCCATGAGATTAGGATTGAGTCGTCGCTGAGGTTGACGACATGGCTTTGAATTGGATTCTAGAACAATTCTATGAGTCCCGATAAGTGGGATAATCCCAGGAATATCTGATAGAGTCCATCCAATGGCTTTCTTGTGTCTCCTAAGGACATCTAGAAGCATCCTCTCATGATTGGCTTCAAGAGAGGAAGAAATGACAACAGGAAAGGATTGATTGTCCCCTAAGAACGCATACTTGAGTGATGAAGGTAAAACCTTAAATTCAAGATCGGAGTGGTTATCACATTCCAAGAAAGGATGAGACTTTGTATTGAACTCAGTTTCTTTGTTCACATTTCTTGACAAAATTGGTTCCTTGTGAAGAGAATTTTCATCCACTAAATTAGCTAGAGTAGTTTCATGAAGGGATATGGACTCGATGTTATTGATTTCAGCCATGGTATCATTGATTGGTGATTCTAGAAAATCATCAATAGAGCAATCTGAAAGAGATTCATGCCAAGGAGACAAATTTCCCTCATGTGAACAAAGAAAATCAATCTCTTCTTGACTTAAACATCCTTCGGTAATTCCTTGATGTTCCTTGAGTTCACTATCAACACTACCTATCCAATTAACCTCATGGATCTCTTCATCATCCCTAATTTGAGAGTTTGCATTATAGATGTTCAAGTCTAGACTCATGTTTCAAAAGGTGATGGTCATGTTCCCATTTCGGACTCGGATAACAGAGTTGATTGTTACAAGGAAGGGACGACCAAGGATGATTAGGGTTTGCTCCCTAGGACCTAAGCTTGGGTGATTGTCAAGAACAATGAAGTCAGCTGGGTAAATGAAATTTTCAACTTTCACCAAAACATCCTTTAAGATCCCCTTTGGAACTCGAATACTACGATCAACAAGTTGAAGAGTGACAGATGTGGGTTGGAGTTCTTCGAGCCCTAACTGACAATACATAGCATAAGGAATGAGTTTCACACTGGCTCCGAGATCACACAAGGCTTTGACAACTTTGTTCTCTCCTAGTTCAACATTTATGTAAGGGCAACTCGGGTCTTTCATCTTTGGAGGAAGGGTTCCTTGGATTGTTGTGCTAACATTTGCTGCCAGAAGGACTTGGTTCTTATGTGAGAATTTCTGTTTAAATGTACATAGGTCCTTAAGGTATTTTTAGTATGCAGGAATGGTTTGAATGGCATCGAGGAGTGGAATGTTCAACTTGACTTGTGAGAATATTTCCCTCAATGTTTCACTCAATTCAGGCTTGGTTTTCCCCCTCATGCGTTGAGGAAATGGTCAGGTTGTGGGGTTTTTTTTGAAGATTTGTTTCTTTCACATTTTTATTAGTATCTTCAGTTTGTTCATGTGTTTCATTTGAATTTTCATTAGAGTTTGAATCTTCAGGTGGGTTTTGAACTATTTGTTCAGGTTTCTCAATTGATTTCCCACTTCTCAAAAATGTCACAGCCTTTAGTTGTTCATGAGTTGTTTGAGTGCAACTTGTCTCCCCCCTTGATGTTTGTTGTGGAATGGACTGTGTGGGAATGGGTGCCTTTCCAGTTTTGATGGTTTGAAGTTCTTGTTTAAGGGATGAGACTTCTGAGTTCATCCTTTCCATTTGTTTGCACAGTTGTTCAATGATTGGGAGAAGGACAGATTGGGAAGGGGTTTGTGTTGGTTGGGTTATCCCAGGGGGATACTTTGGTTGTTGGATGGGTTGTTGGTATTGGACTGTAGGATGTTGGTATTGGACTGGTTGTGGTTGGAATTGGTTATGGTTTTGAAAATTTTGTGTAGGGTAGGGGTTTGGTCCTTGTGGTTGGCTAGGTTGTTGGTTATCTTTCCATCGGAAGCCTGGGTGGTCATTATACCTTGGGTTGAATGTGTTTGGGTATTGAGGCTTTTGAAATTTTAGGGCATTGACTTTAGTAGGTGGTCCTCCTAAAAGAACATCCTTTATGGATGGAATGGTTGGGCAGTTATCCGTTTTGTGGTCATGTTTGTCACAGATTGTGCAAACAAGGTCTACTGTTTGGATTTCATTGATTTTACTATGGTCTATCTCTTCAACCTTCCTAGAGAGTGCTGCAAGTTTCGCCCTAAGGCCTTCCTCTTCCCTAAGTGTATGCATTCCAGTAGTTCTTTGAGGCTTTTCATAATAAGGTGATTTTCCCCATGTTTGGTTTTGTTCAGCAAGGATTTCTAGATACTCGTAAGCATCATTTGGGGATTTGTTTTTAAAGGTCCCATTACACATCATGTCAATAAATTGTTTGTTCCCCGGGCCCAAACCTTCATAGAAAATTCTTACTTGTTTAGGAATAGAAAAACCATGGTGTGGAACCATGTTTAGGGTGTCTTTGAACCTCTCCCATGTTTCATAAAATGACTCTCCCTCTTTTTCAAAAAAGTTTTGGATTCTCTTTTTAAGTGCAATTGTTTTGTGATGAGGGAAGTATTTTTTGTAGAATTCTCTTTGCAGTTGGTCCCAAGAGTGGATTGATGAAGGTCTCAGATTATTTAACCAGTTCTTTGCTCGATCCATAAGTGAGAAAGGAAAGAGCCTCATCTTAGCTGACTCAAGTTGATGTGGTGAGCACATGGTTTCAACAATGTCATTGAACTCCTTGACATGAAGGTAAGGAATTTCTGACTCCATCCCATGGAAGGTTGGAAGGTGGTTTAGGACATGAGGTTTAAAGACATAGTGGGAATCTCATATGTCAGCATTCCTAATGAAAGAGGGTGCATTGGTCCAGGTAGGTGTAAGGTAGTCACTCATGGTTTGATCGGCTGCATTCCCCAAATTTGGGGCTGCCTCATTTGGATTTCCATTTTGGTTCCCGCCCGGGTTTATGAGTTGGTTTCTTTGAAGACCCTCCATTTAAATTGACTCAATCTTTAACTCTGGGGTATTAGGAAGGTTAGGATCCAATGGTGTACTTGACTCCCCTATCCTATGACTTTCCACCCTAACTATTCTGTTTGAGTTATCGCGTGTGAAGGCGGACATGCGCCAAAAAAAAGCGAGAAAGGGAAAAGATAAGAGATCTTGGGTGAGAATAGAATAATGGGGGTGAGGAAATAAGGTTTTTGTCTAAGGAACTTACTTGGTCCCCGGCAACGGTGCCAAAATTTGGTCTCGCCCAAATTTACCTAAGTTTTAAGGGTCAAGCGGTCGCTTGTAGTGTAGCTTGGGTTGTCGAATCCTCAGAGACCTAAGAAGAACCTTTAGACACTTAATAAAAATAGATGGATTTTTGGCTATGAAGTGGCCAACTTGGGTTGATTTTAGATTGTTTTGAAAGAGCACTAAAAGATCTATGTGAATTCAAATTATGAGAAAATGAGTTGATCCTAGGTTATTGCTCGGGGTGTATTGAATGAATTCCTTTTTTTTACGATTTTAATTTCATTAACTCGAGAAAGATTAATTCAATGAATTCAAACTAACCTCATCACTTACTGATTAAACACCTTCAAAACATATGATAATCACCTATACACTTGTAGGATCATTTTCATGAGCACTCCAAGGTAAAGGATGTAATTAGCACATGAGAGTGGGGTGAATAAATTCAATAAGGAAGAGGAAGAATAAAAATCATTGAATGAAAGAAACTCAATTAAAAGAAATTAATAACATTTAGGGCATGAAAAATAACATTCAATCCAGCCCCTTGCTACTCCCTTGGATCAACCCATAAAAGAGATAGCCCTCCATTGATGACAAGTTCTCAACGGAAGCGGAAAGTAGACTTATGAGGGTGGAATTGAAGAAGTAAAAACAACAAAAAAACGATCACTCCACCGTTGTGTGAACAAAATCACAAGGTTTGGTGTGAATAAATTCACACCTTGAGGCAACGGTATCAATTTGATAAGGATAAGAACAGAACAAGAGAAGAGAAAGAACTTTTATTGAAGACTAAGGTGATTCGAACAACTTACATGAGAAGGAATAACATTACAAAGGCAAATAGGCATAATAACATTACAATGAAAAGAAAGCACCCAACCTCCCTAAATCCACCACCAATCCTACCTTAAATAGGAAAACATGAAGCCTTGGCCGAGCCCTCAACATCCCATGTGCCTTTAATTAATTATGTTGGGGAAAGGTGGGTGGAACATTAATGATGAGAGACTTTTCCACTTCTTGCCCCGAAGTTGCATCCAGCTTGCATCCACCGGAAAGACGCACCTAAAGTACCTTCTATAAGGCAGCATTTGAGTGGTCACTAGAAGACTTAAATGAAGCCCCGGATTTCCCCTAACATCATGTAAAATGTCAGCCCGAAAACCTTTGGGGTTCAGGAGATATGATTGAAATGGTAGGCTGTTTTTCTGGGCCGTAGATTCTGGCCCAAAATTAAATCTTCAACTTGGGCCGCCTCAATAACCACCATTGAGGACGAATTAGCACTATCTCCAGAAGAATTATTTGTTCCCCTACATGTCTTCTATCCTTTCATAAATTTTGGTCTTCATTGGGCTAGTATTGGGGTCCCCATAGTCCGATCAGTGTGATGATATCCAATATGACTTCTCCATAATTGTTTCCTTTAATCGCCAAATATCTCCATCATACTTTATTAATAATCCATTGATCCATGAATAAAAAATGATCATAATTAAGTGAATATCCATTTCCAAAAATATCAAATTAAAAAATCGATAGTTACATTCTTTAAAATCAGATAAAACATTTGGCCTAAATTGGTGCACATTAGGCATGAAGTACACAAATGATGAGAATGAGTGTTCAAAATGTAAAATGCACTAAAATGGTATTTATGAATAGAAAGGCACATGAAAACTACATATATAAGAAATTCATATTATCCTATTACAATGGCTAATCAATCTACAATGAAAGGATGAAATTATGGTAGATCCCATCTAATAACAATAACCACACTATTCTTATGGATCTTCAGATACCTTAATCTTGGGAAAATAGATAGAATACATTGAATTTTTTATTTGATCCAATGATCTTAGAAAGAGATAGTGATATTAGATATTAATCATCAAAATGAATGGGACTATAACTGTTTCAAATTTTTCTACAATATGAAGCCGATTGATGATATCTACTAAATAGAATTAGAATAATTCATGAAAATATTCTCCAAAAAAAAATTTACATGCACTTTCAACTCTAAAATGAAATGCTAATATAAAGGAACCAAATAAAGTGAGGTTGTGTAATTTAATTATATGGTGAAAGACATAAATTTTCAATGGTAAACCACTATTTTATTCATTATGCCAAAAATCACATTTTGTAACTTTTTATGGGAAAAAACAAACTCTTTTAAAAGATTTAGTGATTCAAAACATTGATATCTATGTAGAAATTATTTGATGTTCCCATATGGTGGAAATAAAGATCAGATCATCTCAATTTTATTGTGGTAATTTTGATGATAATATAATAAAAAATTTAACTATAGAGGTTAAAAATATAAATTTATTGGGGGTACGATTATATAGCTACCCATACGTAAAAAGTGTGGGAATTTGTATCATGGAATCTACAAAAAAGGAGTGATGAGATTCTTCAAATATGGATAGAAAGGTCATCACGCTCAATATTACTAAAGGTACCTAAAAATACAATCAATATGATTGATGAAAATACAATTACACTCTACCCCAACCAAATATCTAATGTTACATCCATAATTAACATGTAATCCATGTAAATAATTGATACACACCTTAGGTCATAGTGGATAGTCAGTCAATCACCACAATCTCTAAATCATGATAATGTAGTGATAACTAGCACACTAGTTATTCAATTAAGAATAATTTATTTCAAAATAGATTCTATTTCAATATATATTTTTTTTAAATAATTTTAGTTCATTAGAAATATTCAATAAATGACAATAAAAAATAGGTCGAGCAATCAGTAAATAAACCAAGTTGTGAAATAATTTCATCTTAGGCATATAACACTTCTTCAAATAATATTTCTTATAATAACCTCCTTCTAAATCTAGTTATTATCATTTTGGTGAAATTTGATTCCATTCAAAATAATGACTTGTTTTCCTTTTATAAATCTAAAATCAATTATTACGAGAGGGTAATAAATTACCATATTATAAACCAAACTCATATATTTTATATGTGTTATGATAAATATGATACATCCATTAGAAAATCATCATGTATAAATATTATTTCGTTATGGTAAGTTATATATAGACCAAATGATTGAGGATATTGAAAGGATTATCCTTAATGATGAGAATATTGTATAGAAATATATAGATGTATTGCCTTAATAGTTTTTTAGTTTTCCACTACAACAAGAAGAAGTATTCTATATAGATTCTCTTCCAAGTTATCCTCCCATATCAAAGAGTCCCTATTGAATATCCCCCACTGATCTGGAGCAGTTGAATAAGAAACTACATAAAAAATAAAGAAAATTGTTTTATATAGACTAGTTTGGCTCCATAGGATTTTGTCGTCCACTTTATTAAGATGAATGATGCATCACTGTGGCACTATATTTACCTTCATGAGCTTAATATTATGATTATAAATAATAATTATCTTCTTCTACATATTGATGACTTATTCAATCAACTTCATGGGGATACATATTTCTCCAATAGAAATATTCAATAGTGATACCATTAATTTAAGGGGAACATAGTATATTACTTTTAATTCCATATTTACAAGATTTAAACACTATAAGTTCATAGTTCTTCAATACATATAAACTAATTTTAAAATAAACGTTATGGATAATAATAATAAAGTCTATAAATATTACATCTAAAAATTAACTATGTTATTTTTTGATTATATTCTCACATATGAAAAAATTATGGAATAACATGATTAAAACATCATGCTTTGGTAAAATAATTTCTAAAATGATAATACTTATAAAAACAATATTAAACATTAATTTTTTATGATTAAAGTCAAAAACATGGGACATGTAATCATAATATAAGTGATATCTATTAATCCTTCAAATAATATGGTGATAAATGAAGGGTTCATACTAACATCTTTTATAAAGATATATCATATATATAAGCTATGTATTATCAATAATTATTTGTAAATTTTCCATGATTTTTATACCCACTGACTAATATTACATAGAAATAGGAAAATATTTCCTTGACATATGAATGTGTAGTAAGATCCAAAGGGATGAATAAAAGGCTACTCACTACACCTACTTTCAAACTACATTATTTTTTAAAAGGTCTATGATATAAATTGATTCATCAAAATAATTTGTTTGTCTATGTACTAATAAAAAATTAAAAAATGATATCCTATGTATAAATATAATTTATGTTGTACAAGAAATATTACTCCACTCAAGGTCTAGAGTAGGAAAGAGTAATCCTTGAAGGAAAATTTTATTACATTTTCCTTTTGTAGAAAAGTTTTACATATATTAACATAATAAAAACCCTAGTCATATATTCAAAAAATGATCTCAATATAAAAAAAATTATGGTTAAAACTAATCAAAGTCTATGACTACTCATTTTATTACCTTCTCGAAAAAGAAAACAAATAGAATAATCTCTAAGAGTAAAGGTACTTGAATCCCTATAGAGGATCCTAATTTGATGGAATATAATCAACATACAATTTCAAAGGATAGACACAAGAATAAAAGTTGATAGTATATCTTACCTTACTCAAATGATTTTTCAACCATCTGTATTAGAGAATATTAATGTGGAAAAGGGAAATTGTAGATGTAAAAATGAGTATGTACAAAATAATGATGGGGAAATGTTAGAGTTAAATGTTTATAAATATGGAGTTAAAAGATATTATTCAAGAATATATGTTCCATATGTGAATGAGATAAATAAGGATCTATTAGATTGTGTATATAACTCAAAATTCACTATCTTCCTATGATGGGAAAATTTTATAGAGATATATAGGAGTAATATTTGTGGTATTATGTGATGAAGAAGATGTATTAATAGACATTAAAGTTTTTGGTATGGAAATAAAATATAGAAGAATATCAGATATTTATGTCATTGATGTAATGATTACTCAATACAACATGGAAAATGTAGAATGTCACTATAGAATTTATCATTGGTTTTTTAAATTCATGAAAAGAAAACTAGTCCATATGTGTTTTGTTGATTCATTTTATAATTACTTCCCACTTCATTACAACTTATAAATAATACTCACTTAATCACCCTTCCATGATATATACCTTAAAAGTGACGAAGCTTTATAGAACACCATTATTGATAGCATTTGATAAAAATTTGAGGTCCACCTCAATGTTTCATATGAACATTATGGAACAATTGATCATTGAAATAATCAATAATAGGATAAATCATCATTAGATAGATAATAAATCTAATAACATAATTAAAATGACAAATGAAATTCATAGAACTATCATAACAGAATTTAATGGTGGTAGTGGTGATCACCTTTATCTAGAAAAATTATGATAAAAAATATATTCCTCATAACCATTTATATTACACCACATTAAGTCATATATGAGAAAAAATAATGAGATCCAACTTTTCAGAATGGATATGGTGAAATGAAGTTTTTAGGAATATAAATTGTGAATGATATGAATGAGAAAATCCAATGGTTTCATCTATATATAATATTTTTTCTAATATCATATGAGAATGATGGTGATAATAAACAATGTGACCTAGAGTTTGAGGTTTATGATAAATAGTTCATTAGAATATCTCCATGGTAGATATTTATGAGGATTGGGAAGAGGGTAATGCCCATACTTATATACATATGACCATTTAATATTCACGGTCACATTGGGGTAGTAGCCCATTATCTTACCATTAAACCAAAACTAACACAAGTGCATGATGAGTTATACACATATATATTGAGGAATTATATCATATATTTCTCATATAATGAATCAAGATGTTGTGTAGTTGGATCATGTTCTCATTTAATAAGATAGACCAAATGAAATATTTGATCTTATATGTAATGTTCTGTGGGAAAAGACAAATATATTCAATTTACTATAGATAAATCCTACGTATTAAGAGGTGACATGCTAACCCAAGTGTAAAATGAAATACAAATACCCTAGTACATTTATATATTGGGGAATATCATTTTGTTTTAAGGATAAATTTTTTTATTGAGTGATGAATGTAACTAATACTTTTCTTTTCATGGGGCTTATAGGAATATAAATTTATGAAATTAATAGTTTATTATAGTTGATAACTAGGTTCATTTATTAAGGATCATAATTGGTTTCCCACAGTTTGAATTTATTTTGTATAATTATTTTATTAATTTTTAGTATTAATAATATAATTTAATGGGGGTGTTTTGTGGGGTTTATTTAAGAAAATTAAAAGAAATTAAGAAAATATAACCAAAATAGATATAAAAAAATAATGAAAGAGGTCCATAGGTTCAATAATGACATACTTCATCATCCTTATTAATTAATTTTAATTTCATATTATATCCCATTTTATATGACTAATATAATACCATACCCCACTTATTATATATAATTTAGTGTTTTTAAGAACCTCCTATGCACACATATCTTTACCTCTATATGGTTTGGTTTTGATCATTCCACGTCCATTGGGAAACTGAAATTCTCCACCTTATCCAAATGAACATCATTTAATAACCATTAAACACAATACTATGTATATGAGAGTAACCAAGTCAAGGGAAAGAGTTATTATTTTTTAGGGGAAGAAACCATACCAAAATAAAACTATGAAATATGTTAAACCTTCTCACAAGATGAAAATACTCCCTTTTTCCATATAGAAATGAAATAAAACATAATATCAAAAATTGTTATTCTAGAGATCTTTAACATCCCCAAAGGATTATACAATTGATGTATGTTCTTATAATAATGATAAATAAAGAGGAATGGTTTGGAAAAAATCATGAAAGTATATGATGAAATGATTGGATAAGAGATATTGTTAATAAATAAGATGAAAATTGATTACACAAAAACCTACCCAACCCTGTCAAGGATGAGGGGGTCATTATGTAAACCCCTATAAATAAGATGGTACATTTGTTCAATATAATGTTAAGAGCTCTTAATGTTCATGGATTAATTATAAGTGTCTCATAAAATGGTGAAATCCACCACAATCTGAATTTATATGTTCTTCCTAATCCTAAAAATTCTTTAAATTCTATATTTTCTTCTTGTTTCAAAAATTAATCCTATGAATAAACCTATATTGGAACATTAATAATTTTTCAATTAAAACTGAAGAAAAATATCCCCTTTTATAAATAATTCATGGATAGAAATAATATATTGCATAAATATGATAGGTAACTGCAGTTGGTGTTCTATAAGAGTGGATGATTAATAGTGTAACTCTCATTTAGATGATTAATATAGAACCAATGTTTCCCAATGGTTAGAATTATTATAACATGGATAGAACATTAATATGATAGAAATTTTTATATTTTCAACTTAATAACATCTATCCCATTCGTGGCCCTAATTATTCTTCTACAACACTCGTGAAAATGTTTCTTAATATAATATAAATTATACCACAAAAGTATAATATGATATTGATCATTTATTGATCATTTTACTATCAAATGACTCATTATACAAAAATCTAATCCTATATAACTCTCCTCCCACATTAATTATGATTACATAGTGGTAAATTCCTTAATTTTATAAGACACAAATATAAAGTGGCCCATATTTATCTAATGTGTTCCCATAAATCATAGTATGGATATCATGTAGTGGTTGTGATTCATTTTAGTATTATTAAAGTGAAAATTTCATTTGAGATTAACTAGTTTTAAATGAAAATTAATATATTTCATTTTAACATGAATATAATAATATACTTGTTAAATAAAAACTTATTTGACACTATAATTATATAATATCCTCGATGAATATCTCGTAATATTTTTATTCACATCAAACTTTTTTCATCTTGTGTTAGTTATGTAAAACAATAATCTTTTTTTGTTAGATATTTTAATAGGTTCAAATACTTATATTCAATACACGTTTCATTTTCCATTTATTTTGGTACCTTATTTTCTTTTAATGTTATATCTCGTTTACTCATTCTAAATTTGAGTTAAATATTTATTTTACCTGCCATTAATTTTAATAACCCTTAACATATTCCCATTTTTTAATCTATTAATTATTGACAGCAATTACTGTGTGTGTATGGAAATTATGGAATTGGAAACCGTATTGGAAATATTAGCAATAGACAAGGTTAAAGACCATGGATATAGCCTTTGTTATATTTTTCCTTGGCTAAAAGAATAGTCACAATGCTTGTGGTGTTTATTTTTATTGAAATAGAGTCCTAGGATGTAGAATCAATCATTTCTAGGGATATAGATAGTGCATATAGCTTCATAGAAAAAGTTTTTCATGATCCTCACATATAAGAACTATTATTTATCTATGTTTATATGATAATAATTAAATAATAGTGAGATTTGAACCATGAAACACCTTATATATTTCAAAGGAAATCACGTCTCCATTAAAACCTTTATCATGTATTCAATATTTAAAATTTATTTGTATATATATCTATAAAAAATTATATTTCTAATACATTAATTATACTAAAATTAATTACTACTTTTAATGTTAATGCAACACTAACCTATATAGATTGGTCGATCCACCCACTATCATATCCCATCCCCACCACCATATGTGTGGAAACCTCTATTTAAGTGACATATCATTTCATCTTGTACATATTTTATGTATATGATTTAAAGTGCATTTAGGTGGGTTATAGGTGCTTGAGAGGCTATAAAGAGAAAGGGACTGGCATGTGGATGGTTTTGTTTATTTAAATTCTATAACAAATCTACCAACTAGATAGTGGAGTCTATATGATCTATAGTAATACAACATATCCCACTAGCTAGCCAATGGGTTTCATGGGAAGAATTGGATCTACCCTAAATCAACATGTGGTCCTGTAGAATCATTCAAGGCCTAATATGAAATTATGGTAATATCTATATTTGTTAAAAACATGAATGCTATAAAAAATTTTCACTCTTTCAATACTCCAACTAATTCGACCCCATAAGATATATCTTTTTAAAATTTTGGGTCCTCTCACCCCCTTTCATCTCTTCCCTTGGATGCCTATATGGTTGTTTGATTCCACATAGCCAAAATATAGTGATATGAATCCTAATCCAAAAAATCTACCATATTTTACTTGGTATTACCCATTATATTATTGAATTATTGATCAAATATAAGAGTTTTTTCATGGTCTATCAAGGGAATTGTTAATCATTGATAGTACTAACATCGAAATTTATGTAATTGGCATCTATTAGTCATTTGGAAATGGACAATTGCTGACAGTGGATCTTCTCTCTAATGTGTGATATTTTCCAACCTTTCATGTGCGGATTATATTCAACATTGATCCTGAAAATGTAAATTCAGGTAATATATGAATTTTTATATGATTTTTATTTGGGAAATTTTATCAATATAGTCTCATTATCATCAAAAAGTAATTACACCAAAGGTAGGTGGTCCTTATTATTATAGAATGTTTATTCAAGATTAACACATAATTGTTTTCATGTGTGTAACCTCATGAGACCTATTATAGATGATTAATCACATGTGGCATGCATGTATAGCCTATGGGACCTATAATTTATGTTTCCTTGGATGTTTTTTTTGTGATGGTAATGACTCTTAATTGGCAGGACATGATGTTTGATCTTTCTCCCTTTCTAAAAGTATTACATGTGTTCTTACTTTGACATTTGAAGTTGAGAATATAGATTAGTCCATATAGATTATTCATATTAGGGGGATGCATAAAAAATATTTATAGTCCTATAAATTAGATATCCATTCAAGGATGATGTGTTAGATATGTTTATGGTCTATCCAAATTATGGGGATTTTTCTAGTGGTTGGTTGAGATTGTATTCTTCATGGAATCGAGAAAAGTGGTGTAATTATGTAAGAAATTTACATTTATGTTATTCTTGTGTTATATACATATTTATTATATGACCCTTTTTACATTCATAAAATAAAAAAGTATATCTTGTAAACATATGTTAAGGACCAATTTTTGGTGTCTTACTAGGTTTTGTACTCACATACAACACATGTATCTCGGTGTGCATGTGGATTTCATGTCCAAATACGAGTTGAAGTGCATGGTCCATACAATGGGATGTTGAGTTGGATTAGTAGGAGGGTGCAACATGTTGTAGGATAGACAAAAAAATTATTTTTAGGATTCTATTTTTTCTTAAATACTTTTCGTCTAGTATATTTATCCCCCACCTCTGTGGATCCTTTTTCTTCATTTTTGGTTCTGTTACTGACAACGCATACGACTATTTCATGGGTTGGTACTTTATATGTATGTTAATACTATTATGTCATAAATATTCTTTATTTTTTTTATTTCTATTGTTATAAATTCCATTGTATACTATTATTATTAACTTATATCAAGGGAATGTTCGCTCCATGGTGTCCCTCTTATCCCTTAGAAATAGTCATAACTGTATTTCATATAGGGAGGTGCACATTAGGTTGTGTGGAATCCCATCCTTTACCCAGTGATTCCGATCAAGAATTTTAATAATGGAATCAAAGGTTAGGTTCACTAGCTTTTTCACTCTCTTTTAATTGATATGGGATAGGGTAGGCATGAGATAATATTTTTGAGACTTTAGCATAGGATTTTTCCCTGTTCTCATAAAACACTATATAGTGGACCTCAAGGTTTCCTTGAATGTGCTTATTAATGATATTAATGTTTGATGTTATTTATGATTTAATTCACCTTGAGTAATACACATGATTTTCATGCATCAACTTGTTTGATTTTTATTTTGAATTAATTCACCATGTCTATACATGTTGGGTCACATCCCTTATTCTCATTGATTTTATTAGATAGAACCAAATTAATTGAAATTCCTATTGAAATTTATAAAATATTATTTTGGATATTTATTTTCTCGATTTTCTATTTGAGCATGTGTTTTCTATGCTTGATTATATATATATATATATATTTGGTAGTAAATTATAGATATCATAGGATTTTATTTTCCCATGGGTAGTTATTAGGGGGTAAAGCCTTGTTTTTTGGGTAGCTTCTTTTGTTGAACATGGATGTGGTATCTTGTGTTTTTCTATGACATATTATTATTTTTCTTGCTTAACTATTTGATATCGATAATAGATGGTCTGACTTTTTATGCAATATTACCTTTTAGATGTCTTGTATAGTTGGTTAGGGAATCTAACAATAATTCATTTAAGAGTGATAAAGTCCTAGTTCCACCACTTGTTTTCCAAGAGGATGCAACTTGGAATGCTCATGTGGTCTCACCAGCAAATTAATAAATAGAACCATTATAGTTTTCACACTTCTGAATAGTACTTGTTTAGGGAGAGGTATCCCACTTTTGGGGTATAATAATGGTTAACTACATTCATTATTTCTAACTCTAGTATCCCATGTCCATCTAGGGACCCGAATGACCCCAAGGATTAGAGTACCAAATATAAATCTTACATGGTATATTTTAATGGGTGGAGACCCTAGATGATCAAAAGGTAACGCTTATGAACATTATTATTTTGAGTGTTAATGGAAGGTGTTGGTATATTATTATTTAGGTTGGTATACATGAAATGGTTAAGTGGGTTACCTTTAAGGAAATGATTTTATGAGTTCTTCCCAGATGTGATGAAGTTGTTCCATTCCTAAAATTTAATAAAGCTTCAATTGGGGATAATTTAAGTTCCATTCTATAGAGAACAAGGATTAACATACATTGATATTAAATCGTTTTTTATGAATATTACACATATTAAAAACGTTTATGCCTGAGGACCATAATAGTTCAGTGTTTTTGGAAACTAGGAACAAAATATTATAACATGGGGAAATATCTTCAATGTTTCCCCAAAATATCTCCCCCTTCAATAATTCTTCATAAAACCATTCTTCATAACCTGTGTTAAGGAAACATAATAAAGGGGTGACATTGGATGCTCTGAAACATTAAATGAGGGGGATATTTAGCCATAAACCTAGTCATAGGGGTTTAAGAATGTGATCATAACATTAGATGATCATGAATTTCTTTTAAAATACAATAAACATTACTCATGGCATAAATATTGGAAGTATATATGACATGAATTAAAAGTGATTCAAGAGTGTTATCTATAAAATTATTACATAGAAATAAGTCGTGGAATGTTTGTAATACACATAATAATGTAAAATCCTATTTCAAGGCCACATACCAAGATCATCATAAAATTTTTGGCTCGGGATTATCACTAGTGTACATCTTACTAGATTGGGATGATGTACTATGTACCTCTTATTTTGGGCTTGGGATTCCCTAATGTGTACCCTCTTATTTCAGGTGTGGAATTCCCTCCCTTATAGCCTCTTGTTTCAGGCCTAGGATGACCTCCCATGTACCCTCTTCTTTTGGGATTAGGATTCCCTCTTTATACCCTCTTCTTTCGGGCTTGGGATTCCCTCATATATACCCTATTTGTTTGGGCATGGGATGCCTTATTTTGTACCCTATTTCTTTGGGAATAGGATTCCCTCTTATTTTAGTCTTAGTATTATCTTTTGTGTACCCTCTTTTTTTAGGAATGGGATTCCCTCCAACGTACCCTCTTATTTCAGGCATATCATGACATCTTTTTTTGGGATTGGGATGCACTGTCATGTACACTTTGATCTCATAAATTATTTATCATTGCCCAATTAATTATAGGGAGATATTGGTCCCATATGTCACATAATAAAATCATACATACATATTCTATAAGATAAAAAACATTCTTCATATCATGACCCATATGAAATAGATTGTTTTCATAAACATCATATCATAACCCATGAAATGAAATGGGCATCATAATCAAATCAATATCAATGTAAATTAGAAAGGTTTAATAATCATTTTATCAAAGAATACCCTCTAAAAAGAAGATAGTTTCAATAGAATATAACAAATGGAAGATAAATGGTCCTAATCAACATTATTACATCAAATGATAAACCATTCAATAGATAATATGAACGGAATCCTTGGTTCATATCCCCAATATGGCATAAATAATTACAATGTATGACTTCTTAGATGGAGAAGGATTTTAAAGTATCACATTTAACATTTAGAAATGAAATTATCCTTTATTTAAAAATAGCTTTCATATAACCATTTTAAAACTCAATTTCTTATAATTAAAGCTTCACAATTTCATTTAAAACATTTCTTTAGGAATATATCATTTCTCCATTGAAAAATGATTTTTATAACATCAAGAATATTGAAAACCTTTTTCTTTTAAAATAGATTTGAAATATTATAAAGTAACATTGAAGGTATTTGGAAACCCATTTTCTTTGAAAAAACAAAGAAAACATATAAATAAATATTTAAATAATTTGGAAAACCTTGTTCTACCAAACTTATAAAAGAAGGCTGAAATAATTTTGAAAACCATTTTCCTTATTAATTTATAAAATAATATTCTAATTATTTTGAAAAACAATTACCTTGAAAATATATAAAATATTCATTCAAACATTAAAAAATAATTAAAACATATCCTTTTTAGAAACCCTTTTTTTGAAACATGGTTTTTAAAGAACACAAATTTCTGACCAAAGGTAGAGATAATGTCATATTTTCTTAAAAAACGTTTATTTATAAACATATGTACCATACAATGGATTAAATGATACATGGATATGAAGCTCTTAGGAATAAACATAAAAGAATAAAATTCAGGAGTGTTATTAAGATATGTATCATTATATTCCCTCAATGGATTCATAATTGCAAAAAATCATGATAAATGATGGCATTTGTAGCAATAAACTATTTCCACTTTGTTAACATTATCGCACACTCCACCTGAGAGAATAAAATTACATGAAACATAACTTTTCTTTAAATTAGGATATTTTTGATATAACATGTCAAATGTTAGTGTATAAATACCATAAAACAATATAGGTTCATAACATGGTATGTATCTCAAAGAGGGAAAATTGAGAAAACAATTATTTTATCGATTTGGTAACTTTTCAACCATAAACACCACGAATGAAATATCATAAAATAGAAATTTAAATACACATAAATATAAGTACAATAACCACATAATATATTCATGTTCATAATATAAAACACTCAAAAGATATGAATGGTGAATAAGGAATATATCTCACTGAAATAAAAGTGAGATGAGAAAAGACCTATCTTAAGTCTTAAATTTATTCATACATGTTAAAACCAACTTTATAATAAATATAATTATATTATACATTCACCAGTGAAACATATTTTTATATCATATACCATATATTATTTTATATTGACTCTATGTTACCCATTTGTTAACAATTCCATGATAATGTTATGTTTCAGGTAATATTCGTATTGTTTTTCATACATGGTTTGTGTTCTTATTCATAGTAATTTTACATAAATTGTGATTTAATTATTTATATAATGTAAAAATGGTATAAATATCATATTATTTCAGTAAATATTTATTTAAAACAATATATAAAATATATAAATATGAAATGCAACACACTGTTCATGGTTGCGGTAGGCCGTACGTACACATGAACGCTATTTCAGTTTTATTTTGGTATTGAAGAAAAGAAAGTAAATATAATATATGTATATACATTATAATTATAAGAGAATTATAATTTCATATATATCATATATATGTACTAAAACCATCCTTAATTCATTTGATTTAATGTGTGAATGAATCACATCACTTTGAGGATGTCGTAGTTCACACGACCACAAACGACATTATTGTATTTAAAAAAATTGGAAAGTATGAAGGTATGTTTTATAAAATAATTCAAAAAACATAAATTCATCTTAAATTTCATATATAACATATAGATATCTATTTACATCATAATTCTGAACCATGATAGGGGTAAAGTAAAATTGACCAACATTGTTTCGCAAAGTAGTAGTTTGTTGTACACAGGAATGGTAAGTTAATTACCCATTTGACGGATGTGTGTTTACTTGTATATAGAAACCATATAATAAAAACATATAAATATATTTAGGACATTGATTTTATTATATAATAATGGAATAATAATTATTTAGGTGGTGTATAATGAAAATAAAACAAAAGATATTGTGGATGGTTGTCACCTCTTCTTTGAGTAAATCCATTTGGTTTACAAAAAAGAGACTACTAGGTGGAATTTATTTTAAAATAGAGTATTATAGGATGATAGGAGGTATTATGGGTGATTATTTCGGCATGTTTTGGATTAGCCAAAGTGGATTGATAGGTGTAAGTATGGGGAATATTGAATGTGTTTTTTAGAGGAGTTGCATTCTTGTAAATACTAAAAGATAAACACTATTGGGAGGTATACATTACCTAATGTGATTAAAAAATGGGAGAAATCATAAAAGTGTAATTATTGTCAATAAAACCCCCCAAAATAGTAAAATAAGTTTATTTTTATAATTTTATTCTTTAACATCTAAGTTTCCCCACTTTTATCATTCTAGTTTTTATTATGGAAACTAGTTTTCTAACTCAAAAACTTTTACCATTAAGAATAAATTAAAGTTCTATTTATTATAAAATATATTCCAAATTAATTCTAAACATGATATATAACTTAAAAAAATTAATCCCTTGTGTGTTTAGAATTAATTTAAAAACAGATGCTTCTAAAGTGAAAAAGCACTACTTTAACCCAAACTGTGCTAACACTGATTTCTATGTTTAAAGGTCAATATGTTCATTATAAAAGATAGATTGGTCCATGAATAGAAAATATTTTATATTTATTAATATATAAAATTCATTTGGAATAATTATGATTTTAGTTAAACATTAAATCTTGTAATAATATATCATTTATTATAAAATAACATAAATGTTCGTTTTGACAATATTAACCTAATTTAAATTTAAAAAATATCAATACAAAGATTGAATTTGACTTGATTACATTCACACCCATGTAACATGACATGTTCATCTAAATAAATTAGGGAAAGTAATCCAATAATATTAATTCACTTTAAAAACAATTAGTATCATTTATTTTATTTTATAATTAAAAAAATAATTACTATATTTGAAATTCCTTAAATAGTTAATGTAACACCCGAGACTTTTATGTTATATAAATCATCAAAGGAATCTTTTTCTACACAACACTTGCTTGGCTTGCTTTACACGCAATCGCGACCTTCCTCGATAGCTTGCGTCGTACGCAATACCGAGTTTCACTAAACAACAATATGCTATTAAAACTAGCCGTTATGAATAGTAATAACCACTTTTTGAAATTTTATAAATTTTATTTTTCAAAATGGACTTCATTTTTGGACTCAGAATATCGAAATTAGCCTAGGGTGAAATTTTGGTATTTTTCTGAAAAATTTCAATTTTTGATGAATAGTGAAACCACTAAGTGGTAGGTTAAAAACTGAATTTTGCATAAAACTTAATTTTACCGCTTCTGTGAATGGAATTTCGAAAATCCGAGAGACACGGTTAATATCAAGGACTAAAATGTGGTTCAATGAGATGAAAATAATTTTTTGGTGAATAGTAACTTTTTATGTTTTTTTACCGCGGTTAATAGTAAATAGGGTAACTAAGGGTAAATATGATATTACTATTACCCTAACACATGTCCTAATTCTATTGGACAAGTGTAATTCGACCAAAAACAAACTTAGGAATAAAATATGACCATTTAGGCCCACTTGGATTAGATTAGGACATTTATTATTAATTTATTTAAAGAAGGGTTAAAATAGTTAAAATCAAAGTTTAATAAGTAAATCATTTTTAATATGGGGTTATACATAAGATAAATTCAATTTTAAATATTCATTAGAAAGCTAAAAAGATTTCCTACATGATGATATTTTATTTGTAATTTTTAGACATTAAATAATTTAATTTATTTATGACATAATGATGATGCAGTAATTATCTTATTAATGAAATATTGACATAATTGATGTTATAAACACCAAAATAAATGTAATTTGAGACTTTTTATGAACTCCACTTATTTTCTAGGTTACTATGATATATTAGTGTTGATTTAATCAACTTGGTTCGAACATATAATTCTGTTATGACTTTCAAACAAATCATATATCAAATAGTGTCAAAATTGACACAAAATAGTTTTTAAATAAAATATTATATTATTAATTGTTATTTTATTCCTAAAAATCTAAGGTTCGGCCAAATGACTTAGATAAGGATATATATATTAATAATAAACAATTTGGGGTTCGTTTGGCATGTTATAGTAAGTGTATTAACCATATAGTGAAAGAAAACAAAAAGACACGGTAAAAGTTAAATTAATTAACTTAGAGTTAAATCTAATTGATAAGGTTAAAATAATACCCTAAACTTGTCTACATCTTATTGGTTGATAGGATTTCGACCCCTCCCCACTTTAGCTTCGAAATAAGACCCTTTGGAACCATTATAAACCGATTTTGACTTTAATATAAAATAATATTTTGAGATATTCCTAAGGTGCCCCTCTCCTCCCTTATAAAAGGGCACCTCCTCCCCCTCCTCCTCACACCAATTTGAGCACTCAAGCTCGGCCAACCCCTGCCATTTTCCCTTCTCCACTTCCCTAGAATAATCCTAGAGGTCCTGGTCTTCTCCAAAGACCAATCTTAGTTCCTTAAGTGGAGGATTCAAAAAGGCGTTCCAAAAAAGAGGTAATATCCATTACCGATCTTTTCAATTTCTTTCTTCTTCAACTTCTTCTTCTTTAGTTGTTTCATGATAAAGTAATAACATAAGTATTACTTACATACTGATATGTTATTATAAATATGAAACAACCCTAATTCACCTTCTATCCATCCTACGGAAAAATGAAATCACTGCGCGTGCGTACGTACGGAATACCGTCTCCACGCCGTGGTGTAATCTATTTTCCACCATCACCTTACAAGGATGGGTATAATGGTGTAATAAGTAACTATATATGATTATTATTAAGTAATATTGATACTGAAATAATATATATATATACTCCAATACAATTCCACGATCATAGGAACGATATCATCACTCGTGCGTACGTACGGAATACCGTCTCCACGATGTGATGCGACTCGTTCTACATGATCTTCATTTCATAATGATTATATAAATGAATTGAATGAATGAATATGGTATATACTACACTAATACCATTCTGGAAATGAATTATCTATAACCTAAAGATAAGAATAAGAATTTATTCGACAAAACACGCATAAGAACAAAAAGTTATAAAGACCCGAGTAACAAGTAACAATGAAATATTACTAAAAAGAAGCTAATAATATGACCATATATGATCTCATATCAATATGTATGATTCTGGAATAAGTCAATAACAGTATTTAAACCATTATACAGGAGCTTCGGACACGAACAAAGCAAATCGGACCTAAGGTAAGGGAAATATCACAATCTCATTTTTATCCGAGATTGTTTATTCGTAAGTATTTTCTGGGGTGTATTTTATCATCCACATCCATGTTTCATCAAAATGTAATATTATTTCCATCCACCTACAATTGTTTAAATCAATTTTACCCTTCGGTGAGTTTTAGTAATATGTATGAAAGGAATCTTTTGTCGTACGAGGTACTTTTTGACTTTTCCGAAAAAAGTACGAAGAATGTTTTTTTTAACTTATACGGCATGAATGGATTTTTAAAACATTGTATCCAAGAAGCTTCCTTTACAAGTTTTCAAGTTTATTTTTAATCAACTTCTTTTAGTTTAAAGTTGTATGACATGTTAAGAAAGGAAAAATGTTTTTGAAGTAGAAAGGATATTTTCCTCAAGAATAAAGTTCAAGTGTTTTATCAAAATTATTTTCCATCTAAGATAATAAAGGGTTCTGTTTTTATCTCTATTATTACATTGATTTGATCATGTTGTGATGGAATTATTTTTATGAATTCCATTATCTTATATGAATTGATTTATGATGTCATGATGTTTCAAGAATCCCATTTTTGTTACATGTGTTATGCGATGATGTATGTTTTATGATTATGTGGCACACATAAGAAAGGATTCATTATAAGATGGGTGGGACCTATATCTCCCTCCAATGCATTGGGTAAAGATTTTATATCTCATGAGATAGACATGACTAGAACAGAAGGTTATTTCGGTTCAGTGATACAGGACTGAAACGAGGAGTGAACTCGGTTCAGAAAGGGACTTTGTCCACTAAGATAGTCTTGGCAATGAGTCATGACTAACAAGAAATGATTTTCCATGATTATGTGTGCATGCCACAAAGTTTCAAGTTTTATGTTATGATTTTGGGGATCTCATTTTCACTTCTATGATTTATTCCATGTTAAGATATTATGATCTCTTTTGCAGGTTTTGATTTTCAAAAAGATATGATATGATTTTTATTTCCTTTATTTGCCCTTGCTGAGCATTTGAGCTCACCCTTTTATGTTTTCTTTTCCCCAGGTCAGGAAGATGGATATTAAGTAGAATATGCTAAAAGGGACCCTAGATATGATGAAATAAATGGGAGACACTGTAGAAGATTTATGAACCAGTTGTTTATGTTTCCCAGTTTCTAAAGACACTATACCTATACGGTCCTTTGTGGTTTTGTCATATGTTGTAATAAGTGTGCTTCAATTTTGAAGTATTAACAATGTATGTAAAGTATGGGTCGTTATAGTTGGTATCAGAGGAAAGGTATAGTCAACCTTTGGAAACTAGGATGTGAAAGCCTTAGTAAGAACCCTAAGGATAAGTCTAAGCATAGAACACAATCTTAGAAATGGCCATGAATAACCTAGGATAAGACCATAAGCATGAAAATTTTATTCTTGAATTATGTGGTTTCCTATTATAATTAGTGTTGCTCACACTATTCTTCTTGGTTTTAGTCAATGGCTGGAACCCGAAGGAACCGTGTTAATGCGGAATGCGATGGGCAATGCAATGATTGTCCCCCTGAGCAACCAAACGATATGGGAGCTGGAATGCAAAATCTTGTAGCCATGCTCACACAACTTTCTCAAGCTATGAATCATGCAGGATTTCCAAACGAGCAAAGGAGGGAGAAACATTCTGTTGAATCCTTCATGAGGCAGCGTCCACCTTCTTTCAGCGGGTCTACTGATCCATTAGTTGCTGAACAATGGATTAGTACTACTGAAAAGATATTTTCAGTTCTTCAATGTTCTGAGCATGATAAAGTCATCCTAGCAGTGTATCGTTTGGAAGGAGATGCTGATCAATGGTGGAATCTTGTTAAGAATACAAGGCAAAGGGATGAAATTGAGTCTATGGAATGGGACGAGTTCAAGAACTTATTTTTCAATAAGTACTTCCCTCGTATTCTCCGAACAAAGATGGAGAAAGAGTTCCTTGAACTGAAGCAAAGGGATGATGAATCTGTTGGTACCTATGAAGCAAATTTTACCAGACTTGCAAGGTACGCTTCTGGTATTATTATCCAACCTGAGAGTAAGATCGATCGATTCTTTAGTGGCTTAAAACCAAGTCTTCGAAGGGCGTTAGCCATAAGGGACTTCAATAGCTACGAGGAAATCGTTCGATGTGCTCTCAAAGTCGAGATGGAGATTGGAGTAACCCATCAGTCACATGGGTTTGATAAGAAGAGGAAGATGGAATTCAAAGAAAAATCTAAAGAGCACACGGAAAAGAAGATGAACTTTCCCTTATGCTCAAAGTGTGGAAAGAAACATGGAGGGAGTTGTCTTAAAGGGACAAGTAAATGTTTTAAATGTGGAAAGGAAGGTCATCGGGCATTTGAATGCCGTGATAATGGGAAGAAGATGTCTGATGATGCAAACAAAGGAAGGGATACACAGAATGAACCTGCTACACTTCAATGTTTCAAGTGCAAGGAGATGGGGCATTATGCCAATCAATGCCCAAATCCAAGGGTTGATGATGATGGTCGACGTCAACAAACTCTTAAGGCTAAAGAAAAAGGAAAGTCACATGCAATTTCTATCAGCGATGTGGAGTATGATAACGATGTGGTGAAAGGTACACTTACCATCCACTCTAAAGTAGCAGATGTTTTATTTGATTCTGGATCCACCCACTCTTTTATTTCTGAAGACTTTTCTAAGGGTATCACCGTATTACCTCAACAATTAGATGTTGAGTTAGCCGTGACAACACCTAATGGCACATCAATCGCATCAAAAGTTTATAATTCTTCTCCGATCGAAGTTTGTGGGAAAGTGCTTCCTGCAAATCTTGTGATCCTTCCTTTAGTGGAATTTGATGTGATTCTTGGCATGGATTGGCTTTCTCTACATGGAGCTCATATCAATTGCCAAATAAGGGAAGTCACCTTTCATATTCCAGATCAATCTACGATCGTCTATCAATGCAAGGATGAACATAACCTTCCAGTGGAAATTTCTTCCATCTTATGGGTACTGATTCCACTAAATGAAGGTTATTTATCTCAAATGGTTGGTGAGAAACTCACGATTAAGAATATGCCCATTGTACGGGAGTTTGATGATGTCTTTCCGGAGGAATTGCCGGGTCTTCCACCAAATCGTGAAGTTGAGTTTTCAATAGAACTCGTACCGGGTGCTTTGCCTATTTCAAAGACACCTTATAGAATGGCCCCAATTGAGTTGCAGGAATTGAAGAAGCAACTCCAAGAGAATCTTGATAAGGGATTCATACGCCCTAGTGCGTCACCTTGGGGAGCACCTGTTCTATTTGTTAAGAAGAAAGATGGATCAATGAGACTCTGCATTGATTATAGAGAACTTAACAAGATCACTATCAAGAACAAATATCCTCTCCCACGCATTGATGACTTATTTGACCAACTACGCGGAGCTCAATACTTTTCCAAGATTGATCTTCGTTCAGGGTATCATCAATTAAGGGTCAAAAGGGAGGATATACCAAAGACGGCTTTCCGTACAAGGTATGGACACTATGAATTTATAGTGATGCCATTTGGTCTTACTAATGCCCCTTCTATCTTCATGGATCTAATGAATAGAATCTTTAGAGACTATCTTGATCAATTTGTGGTAGTCTTTATAGACGATATTCTTGTCTATTCAAAGAGCAAGGAAGAGCATGAAGATCACTTGAGAAATATATTGAAGACCCTGAGAAAAGAGAAGCTTTATGCCAAATTTACCAAGTGTGAATTTTGGCTTCAAAAAGTTGCATTTTTGGGTCATATAATCTCAAAAGAGGGGATATCTGTGGATCCAGCAAAAACAGAGGTTATCGAAAGATGGTCAAGACCAACAACAGTAACTGAGATCCGAAGTTTTCTTGGTTTGGCTGGTTATTATCGACGTTTTGTAAAAGATTTTTCACGATTATCTAATCCACTCACCAAGTTGACTCGGAAAGAAGTTAAGTTTGTCTGGACAAGGGAATGTGAAGAGAATTTCAAGGAGTTGAAAAGAAGGTTATCCAGTGCACCTGTGCTCACACTGCCTTGTAGTGGAGAAAGGTTTGTGATCTACAGTGATGCATCCAAGAAGGGATTGGGGTGTGTTCTTATGCAAAATGATATGGTGATAGCTTATGCCTCACGACAGTTGAAAATCCATGAGCAAAATTACCCAACACATGATTTGGAGTTGGCTGCAGTAATCTTTGCATTAAAGATTTGGAGGCATTACCTTTATGGTGAAAGGTGTGATATTTATACTGATCATAAAAGTTTAAAGTATATTTTCACACAAAAGGAGTTGAATATGCGCCAAAGAAGGTGGTTGGAGCTGATTAAGGATTATGACTGCTCAATCCATTACCACCCTGGGAAAGCAAACAAGGTGGCAGATGCATTAAGTCGACAAGACCATGCTAGTTTATCCATGATGAGGATCACAAAAGATCCAATATTTATGGATTTACAAAGGATGGATCTTGGAATTATAATGGAAGGGGAAAAATCTTATCTTTCTCAAATGAATGTTCAACCATCTATACGTGTGAAGATTAAAGAGGCACAGAAAGAAGATGTCGAGTTACAAAAGAAGGTGAGAAATGTTCCTGAATTCAACCTTGATTGTGATGGGATAATAAAGTTCCGGAATCGGGTTTGTGTTCCTCCCATCCCCGAATTAAAGAAGGAGCTGCTGGATGAGGCTCATAGTTCTCCATTCTCTATTCATCCTGGAAGCACGAAGATGTATAGGGACCTGAAAGAGTACTTCTGGTGGGATGGCATGAAAAGAGATGTTGCTGAATTTGTCTCTCGATGCTTGGTTTGTCAACAAGTTAAAGCTGAGAGACAGAAGTCTAAGGGGATGTTACAACCATTACCCATACCCGAATGGAAATGGGAAAACATCACTATGGACTTTGTCACAGGACTTCCTAAAACATCCAAAGGCAATAATGCTATTTGGGTCATAGTTGATCGTCTTACAAAGTCTGCACACTTCATTGCTATTAGAGAGGATTTCTCTCTAGATCAGCTTGCCAGGATATATGTAAAGGAAGTGGTAAGATTGCATGGAGTACCACTTTCTATTATATCTGATCGAGATCCGAGATTTACCTCGAAGTTCTGGCGAAGTCTTCAGCATACTCTGGATACAGAGTTGAGTTTCAGCACTGCTTATCATCCCCAGATAGACGGTCAATCTGAGAGAACAATTCAAACCCTAGAAGATATGTTGAGAGCTTGCTCTATGGATTTCAAAGGAGGTTGGGATCAACACCTACCTTTGGTAGAATTTTCTTATAATAATAGCTTTCACTCCAGTATTCAGATGGCTCCTTATGAAGCTCTCTATGGAAAGAAATGCAGGACTCCAACTTGCTGGGATGAAGTTGGGGAAAGAAAGCTATTAGGACCTGATCTCGTTGATGAAATGGCAGAAAAGGTCAGATCTATTCAACAACACATAAGAGCAGCTTAGAGTCGACAGAAAAGTTATGCCGACAACCGAAGAAAAGACCTAGAGTTTGAAGTGGGTGATAAAGTGTTCTTACGAATATCTCCCTGGAAGAGGGTTATGAGATTTGGAAAGAAGGGGAAGTTGAGCCCTAGATATATCGGTCCTTTTGAAATACTGGATCGTGTTGGGAAGGTAGCTTACCGATTGGCGCTTCCACCGAATCTCTCTCAAGTTCACGATGTGTTCCATGTATCTCTCCTGAGAAAGTACATACCAGATCCTTCACATGTACTCAGCTCAGAAGTTGTACCGCTGGAGCAAGATCTTTCTTATGAAGAACAGCCGATAGAGATTCTGGATCGTAGCGAAAAAGTCCTACGAAACAAGACCACTCGCTTGGTGAAAGTTTTATGGAGAAACCACCAACTTGAAAAAGCTACATGGGAGCTTGAGGATATGATGAGGGAGAAGTATCCTCATTTGTTTGTTGCAAAGTGACGAATTTCGAGGGCGAAATTCTTTTTAAGGGGGGTAGAATGTAACACCCGAGACTTTTATGTTATATAAATCATCAAAGGAATCTTTTTCTACACAACACTTGCTTGGCTTGCTTTACACGCAATCGCGACCTTCCTCGATAGCTTGCGTCGTACGCAATACCGAGTTTCACTAAACAACAATATGCTATTAAAACTAGCCGTTATGAATAGTAATAACCACTTTTTGAAATTTTATAAATTTTATTTTTCAAAATGGACTTCATTTTTGGACTCAGAATATCGAAATTAGCCTAGGGTGAAATTTTGGTATTTTTCTGAAAAATTTCAATTTTTGATGAATAGTGAAACCACTAAGTGGTAGGTTAAAAACTGAATTTTGCATAAAACTTAATTTTACCGCTTCTGTGAATGGAATTTCGAAAATCCGAGAGACACGGTTAATATCAAGGACTAAAATGTGGTTCAATGAGATGAAAATAATTTTTTGGTGAATAGTAACTTTTTATGTTTTTTTACCGCGGTTAATAGTAAATAGGGTAACTAAGGGTAAATATGATATTACTATTACCCTAACACATGTCCTAATTCTATTGGACAAGTGTAATTCGACCAAAAACAAACTTAGGAATAAAATATGACCATTTAGGCCCACTTGGATTAGATTAGGACATTTATTATTAATTTATTTAAAGAAGGGTTAAAATAGTTAAAATCAAAGTTTAATAAGTAAATCATTTTTAATATGGGGTTATACATAAGATAAATTCAATTGTAAATATTCATTAGAAAGCTAAAAAGATTTCCTACATGATGATATTTTATTTGTAATTTTTAGACATTAAATAATTTAATTTATTTATGACATAATGATGATGCAGTAATTATCTTATTAATGAAATATTGACATAATTGATGTTATAAACACCAAAATAAATGTAATTTGAGACTTTTTATGAACTCCACTAATTTTCTAGGTTACTATGATATATTAGTGTTGATTTAATCAACTTGGTTCGAACATATAATTCTGTTATGACTTTCAAACAAATCATATATCAAATAGTGTCAAAATTGACACACAATAGTTTTTAAATCAAATATTATATTATTAATTGTTATTTTATTCCTAAAAATCTAAGGTTCGGCCAAATGACTTAGATAAGGATATATATATTAATAATAAACAATTTGGGGTTCGTTTGGCATGTTATAGTAAGTGTATTAACCATATAGTGAAAGAAAACAAAAAGACACGGTAAAAGTTAAATTAATTAACTTAGAGTTAAATCTAATTGATAAGGTTAAAATAATACCCTAAACTTGTCTACATCTTATTGGTTGATAGGATTTCGACCCATCCCCACTTTAGCTTCGAAATAAGACCCTTTGGAACCATTATAAACCGATTGTGACTTTAATATAAAATAATATTTTGAGATATTCCTAAGGTGCCCCTCTCCTCCCTTATAAAAGGGCACCTCCTCCCCCTCCTCCTCACACCAATTTGAGCACTCAAGCTCGGCCAACCCCTGCCATTTTCCCTTCTCCACTTCCCTAGAATAATCCTAGAGGTCCTGGTCTTCTCCAAAGACCAATCTTAGTTCCTTAAGTGGAGGATTCAAAAAGGCGTTCCAAAAAAGAGGTAATATCCATTACCGATCTTTTCAATTTCTTTCTTCTTCAACTTCTTCTTCTTTAGCTGTTTCATGATAAAGTAATAACATCAGTATTACTTACATACTGATATGTTATTATAAATATGAAACAACCCTAATTCACCTTCTATCCATCCTACGGAAAAATGAAATCACCGCGCGTGCGTACGTACGGAATACCGTCTCCACGCCGTGGTGTAATCTATTTTCCACCATCACCTTACAAGGATGGGTATAATGGTGTAATCAGTAACTATATATGATTATTATTAAGTAATATTGATACTGAAATAATATATATATATATACTCCAATACAATTCCACGATCATAGGAACGATATCATCACTCGTGCGTACGTACGGAATACCGTCTCCACGATGTGATGCGACTCGTTCTACATGATCTTCATTTCATAATGATTATATAAATGAATTGAATGAATGAATATGGTATATACTACACTAATACCATTCTGGAAATGAATTATCTATAACCTAAAGATAAGAATAAGAATTTATTCGACAAAACACGCATAAGAACAAAAAGTTATAAAGACCCGAGTAACAAGTAACAATGAAATATTACTAAAAAGAAGCTAATAATATGACCATATATGATCTCATATCAATATGTATGATTCTGGAATAAGTCAATAACAGTATTTAAACTATTATACAGGAGCTTCGGACACGAACAAAGCAAATCGGACCTAAGGTAAGGGAAATATCACAATCTCATTTTTATCCGAGATTGTTTATTCGTAAGTATTTTCTGGGGTGTATTTTATCATCCACGTCCATGTTTCATCAAAATGTAATATTATTTCCATCCACCTACAATTGTTTAAATCAATTTTACCCTTCGGTGAGTTTTAGTAATATGTATGAAAGGAATCTTTTGTCGTACGAGGTACTTTTTGACTTTTCCGACAAAAGTACGAAGAATGTTTTTTGTAACTTATACGGCATGAATGGATTTTTAAAACATTGTATCCAAGAAGCTTCCTTTACAAGTTTTCAAGTTTATTTTTAATCAACTTATTTTAGTTTAAAGTTGTATGACATGTTAAGAAAGGAAAAATGTTTTTGAAGTAGAAAGGATATTTTCCTCAAGAATAAAGTTCAAGTGTTTTATCAAAATTATTTTCCATCTAAGATAATAAAGGGTTCTGTTTTTATCTCTATTATTACATTGATTTGATCATGTTGTGATGGAATTATTTTTATGAATTCCATTATCTTATATGAATTGATTTATGATGTCATGATGTTTCAAGAATCCCATTTTTGTTACATGTGTTATGCGATGATGTATGTTTTATGATTATGTGGCACACATAAGAAAGGATTCATTATAAGATGGGTGGGACCTATATCTCCCTCCAATGCATTGGGTAAAGATTTTATATCTCATGAGATAGACATGACTGGAACGGAAGGTTATTTCGGTTCAGTGATACAGGACTGAAACGAGGAGTGAACTCGGTTCAGAAAGGGACTTTGTCCACTAAGATAGTCTTGGCAATGAGTCATGACTAACAAGAAATGATTTTCCATGATTATGTGTGCATGCCACAAAGTTTCAAGTTTTATGTTATGATTTTGGGGATCTCATTTTCACTTCTATGATTTATTCCATGTTAAGATATTATGATCTCTTTTGCAGGTTTTGATTTTCAAAAAGATATGATATGATTTTTATTTCCTTTATTTTCCCTTGCTGAGCATTTGAGCTCACCCTTTTATGTTTTCTTTTCCCCAGGTCAGGAAGATGGATATTAAGTAGAATATGCTAAAAGGGACCCTAGATATGATGAAATAAATGGGAGACACTGTAGAAGATTTATGAACAAGTTGTTTATGTTTCCCAGTTTCTAAAGACACTATACCTATACGGTCCTTTGTGGTTTTGTCATATGTTGTAATAAGTGTGCTTCAATTTTGAAGTATTAACAATGTATGTAAAGTATGGGTCGTTATAGTTAAATTATAAAAATCATTTATATAAAATAAATATCAAATAATATAAGGAAATAAACTACATTAACTTTAAAATTAATGTGTAAAAACGAAATAATGTTTTTTTTGCCCATGTCTCAAGGATTTATAAATGTTTAAGGTATGCAAGTTATCTTTTTGGTCTTTCTCCATATATGACTTATTATATAGGAAACCTTCACGAAATAGTGTCCCACTAACTCATATAATTAGAAAAAAGAGTTTATATGGTGGAAATATGGGAATAAAATGGATTTTGGAAAAGTTTCTATGTAATTTTCACCTTAATATTATAGTTTTACCACTGAGTAAACTAATTTTTTCCCTAGTCACTATAATTAGTTTTTATTAATTTCACAAATATTTTAAGTCCAAACATAAATTGAACAAACCTAAAATTATAAATTATGATGACTAAAAATATGGAATCCATTTTTCTAAATTATAAACAATGAAGTGATTGAAATTAATTTAAAATTAACCTTGTAGATGTGTCGTGATATTCGGTTTTTAAGGAAAAAAGTTAAAAAGATTGACATTTTTTATATACAATATCAAAGTTAAATTTTTTATAATGACCTCAAATAGATTAATTTATTTAAAAATTATCTAATTAATCTTTAAAACCAAAAAAAATATAATCTAAAAATATTAAAAAAATTAAAAAAAAAGAAGTTCTGAATTAAATTCCTTATATTTCACTATTCATCGAGAAATGATGTTTTTTCCGAAAAATACCGGAAATTCACCCCAGGATAATTTTGAAATTCTGAATTATAAAATTTATTTTATTTTATAAAATGAAATTCTTAAATGTTTCTAAAAGTAATTTCATTATCATTCATAGAAGGACATAAAAAGAAATTCATTTGAGAAAATAGTATTTTCAAACATGTAAGGACTTAACCAGACATTATATGTTTTATTACAAATGTTCTCTTTTAAATAAAATATTAAAGAATATTTAAAATTTATTTTTTAATATTCATATTACGATGTTTAATGACCATGTTATTACTATCTCATTTAAATAATTTTAATAATAAAAAGTTGTTTCGAAGAAGCTCAAAGTTTCATGTAACACAAGCCAAGACATTATTCTGTGTATTACAAGACAAAATTGGTGTAGCATAAAATCCAATCCAAACATAGTAATTTCATTTAAAAAAATTATATTTAAGTGTTTACTAAATAAAAAATAAATTAATTTAAATTAAATCGCATAAAAATATTTCACAAAATCTTAGGGTGTTAGACATTTTATTATGAAAGATTCACTGAGTTGATAAATTTTTATTCTCCTCTGGTTAAAAATGATACATAAAGATATACGATATTCAAGATAATCCTTCATCCATAGTTGATATTCTATGAGAAGATAATTGTTCTGATAACCTAATTTGTAGTTCTTTTTACAGACTAGATGATAGAGTGGGATGTTGATGAAGAAAGAGTTGTAGGTATTATTCTATATACCGGTAGATTTACATTTTTTTATCTAGTGTAGTCCCAATTTATTTTTTGAGAATATGAAAAGGAAGACATAGAATGGAAAAATAGGAAATATTTCATAATCAGAGTATAGTAGAGGTTCATCAACCCCTCTATGTGCTATGAATCTACCAAGTTCTAAAACTATAGGGAAAATAAAAAATTCTCAAGGAATGTGTTCTTTATCTTAAAATCTATCACAAGTGTGGAATTCATGGTCATCTAAAGTGGTTTTGTGCTAAATATTTACCGATTATTGCAACAAGGTCATGATATGATGTGGGTTAAGTACCGGAGAAGAGAGCGTAAACCCAGTAAGGGATAGTTAGTCAGGTGAGTTATGTGCCAATGGGGTGTAATAGAGTGATTTTTGGTAGGGTATATGTCGAATATTTTGAAATAAATGATCATGGATATGGAAATTCAATATTTTTAGGTATAGACCATCATTCTTGTACACTTATTATTAGTTTTTTAATATAAATACACATCACATTCATTTAATTTTCCTCAACTTGTTGTTGTGTTAGACCTACTGGTTATTTTATCTTCTGAGTTATTATTCATCGATTTACCATTGGGAAAGAGAATGGATTGACCCCATATCTATCTAAATTTTTTATAATGGTTGATGGTTTTGAGAATGTATATAGAATCAACATTATAGAGATATAGTATTTTGATATGATCCTTGGTATGGAATCATTTACAAGCTACTATTCACACATATATTGATATCATAGACTAGTGACTTTTAATTTTCCTAAAGTGGAGTATGTTGTGTTGACCAGTGAATGTGATGTTGAAGTAGGAAATTTTGAAATATATCCCTATCATTTTGAATCCTTTTTGGAATATTTGGATATAATTATCCTTTATTTGAATCATATATTGGCTCCCTCCTATTATCCTCTTGTGTTGAATATTTTCAATATGTCTTCCCATGAGATTTGTTAGGATTATTTATAGGTAGGGTAGTATAGTTTTAGATTCAAATCACTCTTGGTGCATGATCATTATCAATTCCAACATATATCATGATACTAGGTGAATTTTAAAATAACATGGTAAAAAATTCCTAATCCTGAAGCTAATGTATTCACCAGATAAAATGCATCTCTTGGGGTGCTTTAGTATTGTCCACTAAGAATTAAGATTGTAGACTCTGGATTATTTTGGACCACAGGATGTTGAACCAGATTATTTTAAAAAAAGTTTTTAGTTGGGAATGATTTATGACTTATTCAATCAATTTATGGGTGTAACATTGTTTTTAAAGATGGATCTATGTTCTGGATATCAACAGCCTTAGTTCAGAGAGGAACTCATTCCTATAAAAAAAAATTGAGTATATATGTTATTTATGAATATATCATTATTCATTTGGGTCTAAAAAAATATACAGTAGACTTCATGGATCTCATTAATAATATCCTTCACCCATATTTGGACTCATTAATCATTGTGTCATATATTGACATCCAAACACATTCTCTGAAATTAAAATAATATGCTAAAAACTTTGAGATCTTGTAGAGTGTGCTTCAATCACATCAACATTACACTTTTCTTTCAAAGTGACACATTTCTATCTATGAGCCTCATTTTCTAAGGCATATGGTTTCTCATTTAGGAATATCTATTGTTCCATACAAGATAGAAATTATTTTTTCATGACCATGGTTAACAAGCATGATTGAACTTCAAAGTATCCTTAGATTTGTTGTGTATTATATGAGATTCAATTAATATTTTAATTCCATGGTAGAACCCATTAATATGCTTAGAATAATATAGTTTCATTTTAATTTATAGACTGGTGTGAAGGGTGATTCTTATAGATGGTGGGGAGATTGATTCCAGATCAAATAATGATTCTTCATAATCTAGGTGTTGGGTTTGAAATGCACATAAACACATCTTATTTTGTCTTGGGAGTAGTTTTGATTTATATTGATAATGTAGTTTCTTAAAAGTCTCTTCATCTATGACCCCCTCTGTAGAACTACCATACCCAAGACTTAGAGTTGTTATTTAGGCTTTATAAGATTAAATTTTAGAAATTCTACCTCTCTAGTGAGATATTTATCATACAAAGACCACATGAGTCCTTGTTAAATTATATCCTTCTGATACCAAAATCATCATTAGATGTGTTGGGTATAATTCATGTAGTAGTATTACTTTGAGACATTTTATGGTCATGGATGATTTTGTATTGATGTAGATTCTCTGGGTATAAAATTAGGTATTTAAGTAGAGTGGGAGATAATGTAATTACTAAAAGTATAGAGGTTGGTTGAAACTAAGGATTGAGTAGAGACTTGTGGAAAATTATTGACCACATCATCTATAGTGGAACATGGCCAATCAAAAGTATGATCTAGAGGGTAACTTAATGTTTGATAGGTTGGTATAAAACAATCCCATTTCAAGATGGATCGCCATTGGATAGGGTTTTCTTCTAGTTCATAGTAGTGTGATGGATTTTCTTTATATGAGATAAGAGCTTATGAGTTACTCTCATTCTTTGAATTTGGTATTGCACCCAAGATCAAAAAAATTTATCCTGAAATCATACAGAAATTATTGTGTGCCCACCACAAAAGATATATTATAATATTTTTCTCACAATTTCTGAGTTAGAGGACCATGGTTTTGCATCATAGAATATGATAGTTTCCCCATCCACTTCTAGTTCTACTATGGAAGTGGGTTTAAGTGAAAATGGGATTTATAATCAGACTTCCCAGGTCCCCAAGGGGTTGTTTATTCTGAACAGATTCTAGATTCATTTTTTTATCATATTATTATGTGATTACAAATAATGTTTCTTTATAATTTCATATATGGTTGAGATAAGATATTTTACTAGATTCATTTTAGAAATATTACTTATTGAGTGTATGAAATTTTAGTCTACTAGGTCAGTTTAATTTCCTTGTGTTAGATGATGCTATTTTGATCTTCTAGTTCCTATAATCAGGAATATACACATGGTTAAAATTTATTTTGAATAAATTTATACAAAGATAAATAAGTTCAAAATTTTTTGAAACACAATTTTACTAGAAATAATTATGAATATGTTACCAGATAAAGAGTTGTAATAAGTTATAATTGCTAAGATTGAATGTTTTTTTATAAAAACTGAGAATTTGGTTTCTAGGGAAAGATTGAGTTGTCGGTTGTATGATATTTAATAAAGTTATCATATATATATAATCAATGTGAATGTATAAATAGGAATATATTCTAATTTACAATGTTTGAATATGTAGGTGTGTGGAGATTGATCTATAATGATTCAGTTTACCAAGGATTGATTTACGAAGTTATCATAATCAAATGAAGAATAATTAGACAAAGGAATATCATATAGTGAATTGGTATGAGAGTAATATGATGGTTATAAAATTAACATATTAAAATTCATATTAGATGGAATAAAACCAGTCAAAGTAATAATATGAATCAATAGAGTTCTAATGGTTGGATAATTTCTAACAAAGTTTGAGTTACATTTTCTAGATGCAGTACGACCAAACAGAGAATTATGATGTTGAGTTGCAATGTATATATATTGTTAATTCAGAACTCTTAATTTATTATATTCTAGGAAGGGTTTAAGTATTTTTTGGATGGAGGATACCCTATTAACACTTTCATAAGAATATAGCTAGTGATGATAGCTAGATGTAGAAATATAAGATTTTTCAATGGATGATGTTCTATAAAATAGTGACTGGAATGATCGGAAAGATAAAGTTTTACGATTCCATCAGACGGAGGTTCTCTATGAATAGAATAGTATAAAAATATTTAGATTAATTTGATTTTTATTTGATAGCGATTTTTTGAGATCAACTGATAGAGGGTTCTTATTATAGTGGGTCTTGGAAAAAACATATCAAATATATATTTGTCTTATGAGTTCATCAGATGGAGAATGATAAATATGTACCATAAAAAACTAGTTCTCCTAATATAAAATGGATGAACATTTAAAAATTATATTTATAAGGATATTTACATAAACATTGTAATGTCCATGATTATGATGTTGATAAGTGACTTGTTCAACAGTTTTTATCTTTCCAAGGTTATGTATTTTTTAACAGGGTTTTTAACTATGAGTTTATGAATGTTCATATAAGGATGAATAAACCATGATTTTATGAATAATTTAGAATATTTAATAAGATATTATAGGTATCCGGTGAATTGAAATGAGTGGGAGATCTGAAATTTATGTTTCATTTAGTGGGAAAATATTGTTTAGTTCATGATTATTCACCTTACATATGTACGTATAAAAAGAGTTTTACAATAGTTTGGGTGTGAAACATTTCATTTACATTGATGAGGGGAGGTATGGAAGGATTTGTTTTTTCATTATTCATATTAGGTTACAATTTTTTAATGGATGATTATCTGATTGAGGATCTTTAAAAAAAATTCATGATATCGGTTTTTAATGGTCAAATACGAAGAGTGGTGATAAATTATGACTGATTTCATAATTATTGGTTGAATATACTTTCGATAGTGTTTCACTATATGAACAAGGAGGATCATATGACGGATCCTAGTTTATCAAATACGGAATCCTTGGAAAGAGGATAATTATATGGAAGTGAATCATATATAAGACCTAAGGATGATGTATATTTATTTGAGGATTATATTATGGATAAATAATTAATTTTGGTTTTCACACTTCTTCTGATGGTCATACTAGATGGATCTCGAAAAGATACAATTGTTCTATGGATAATTTCCATAAAAAGTATTGTAAGGTGAAAATGACTTTTCCAGGTCTTTCCAAGAACATGATGATATTTTCAAACCAACCAAATCTAATAAGAGTTATTGTAGATCTTAAATATTTTAAGTAGTTGAAGAAGATATGACATTCTCATGATGAAATAAAATAAAAATAATAATGAATTCCTATATTTGATCAAAAATGAATATGGAGGAGAATGTGGATGGTGTGTATAAGTAGTTGTTGAAAAGGCTAGTAGATTGGGTGTGTTACAATCTATTAAGGAATTAGATATGAGAAGGATAGTTAGTGGTATAAACAGTTTCTAAAGAATAATTGGTTTATGGTGGTGTAAAACTATTAGTAGTTGGTGAAATGATTACTGGGGTGTAGAACTTGATAATTTTTATAACATTTTATTCTTGAATGAATTTAGTTAAAGAATCTATAATTTGGAGAATAACCAACTTGGAAAGGTGATGATATTTTTACCAAACCTTTTAAATATCATGTGATGATATCTAAATTTATATTACTATATAAACATAGAGGTTTATAGATATCATTAAGTGGATTATAACTCTGTTGTTTTTCATAGGTTCAATTCATAATAAGAATTTATAAAATAAATTTATCATTGATTCACCCCCACAAACTCTCAGTGATCCAACCCTGATCATGGTACTTCAATTGATATAAGAGAAGTGTACCTCTAAAATATCCAAATACTTAATAATGATAGAGAATATAAATATTGTGAACTTCATGGGTATTATTGTATTTGATGGAAGAAACTATCACAATTTAAAGAATATGTTTTACTCTATATTCTCTCTCTTATATTTGAAATTAGAGATTCTATAAATATGGGGTTTTCACCCATTAATGAGGCTTATATGACATATTTTGATAATATAAATTTGGAAATTGATGGAAAATATCATATTCCTCATTTTAATTAACTCTCACTAAATGTATATATATATATATATATATTATAATGATTTAAATGAATGAAAAAAATGTTGGATTAGTTGAGATGAATATATTAATGGAATAGAATATGTAAGGAAGCTAATATAAAAATATGAAGAATTAGTTTTGAATACATTAAGTATGATGATGATGAAATTATTGATGAGTACATTAGAAGAATGAATGTGATTATCAGCAATAGAGAGGCTTTGGTTAGATAAAGAAAGATTATACAATTGTTAAGAAACAAATAAGAAATTATACTAATATATATGATGCCAAAATTTTATATCTAGATGATCGAGAATATTTCTATCCTGATGAATATCATAAAATTATTCTAGAATATGAAATGGGAAAAAATAATGATTAAGAATAAAGCTATAGAAGATATATCCATTGAATACTTTAAAATAAAATTATAGGGATAAATAAGAAGAATAATAATGTCTTGATTTATATGATGGTGAAAATTAATATGACTATAAAAAAATAATGTATATTCCATCTAAGAGATGTAAAAATAGAAATTTGAATGGAAAATGTTAAAAATCTATTAAAATTTGGAAGTATAGTCATATATACCATTTTGATGGAAAATTTCCTATGAAGAATATTGAAGACTCAATATAGAAAGAAGATGATGATTACTAAAGAATACATAAGGTGAATAAACATGAGAAATTGTTTAATAGATAGAGGTAATTTTATTATTATTTAGAAGAGAGTAGAATGATAATTCATCCAAAAATGATTATAATTTTCTTGTCAACTCCCTAAAACATGTTAAAATGGTATGTTCTTCATCAAATAGTGATTATTATTGATAGGAGAGAATATAATGTGAGAGTATTATAAAATAAAATTTAGAATATTCTGACAATATTATTAAACAACTCAATATGTAAAGTAATAAGTTGATTAAATATTTTATATAGGTAAGTTATGAGAATGGTAAGGGAATCAAAATGTTATAATAATCCATAATGATATTATAACATATAAAATTAATGTTATTGATCATAAAATAAAACTAATTTTTTTTATGGAGCATTATTTGGAGAGGAGAGTCACATCATAGAATCAAAATATGCTTATGAATACAAAAATACTAGGCTAAAGCTAGATAAATTTTAGAATATGGTAATTGTTCTTAAAAATGTTTTCCCACAAAAGAACATTAATTATCACAAACAAAATCATTTTTTTAAAGAAAAATTTGAGTTATGAATTTTTAATGAGGAATTTACAAATACATTTGCTATTAATGGTGAGCCTTCTCTAGATAGTGAAAATAAGTGTCCTCAATTGAAGTTTCTTTCTATTTATAAGCAATATCAATGTATATGTTCTTATACAAGCAATTTTGGTTCAATGATTTTGATTTGTGGTAAATCATCCTAGAATAAGGATGAGTGGAATTAATTAAGAACTTACATATATAAACAATGTTTCATAATGTTTGGGAAGAATAAAAAAACTTTAAATTAGTACGTCTATTAATATAAAATTTCGTAAGTTATCGGTAAATATTGGTGTAGTGTAGTGTTGGGGAATAAATATTCATTATTGTATAATTTATCTCTACGAAGAAAAATATATCAATAATGGGGGGAGAAATAATGACCAAAGAATGAAAATTTTTTCAAGGAAGTATGATGTGGTAGAAAAGAATTTTCAGAATGAGATGTATTTTAGAACTACAAGTAAGAATATCAAGAATGATGATTAAAATAAGAAAGATTACATTGTGTTTTGGCTAGATCAAATGGACATGGATATAAATATAGAGGTATAAAAAAACTATACTAAAGAAAATGTAAAGAAATAATCATTAGAATTTGATAAAAATGTTGATTATATGTTTCTAATACCTGAAAGTTTAATGATTTTGTAAATATTCATGATATGGGAAAAATATATGAATATTAATAAACAATTTATTAGTATATTTTTAGCATAAAAGGAAAATAAAAATATGATCTTCAAAACTCATGTTAATAAAGAATTTAAAAAAAATATAATATAATATAATATCTTCATATAAAGATTATAAATAAAGAAATAAAACTATAAAAAATAATAATGACTAATTATAAGAATATCTTTTACCCTACTCTAAATATATGTATAATTAGAAGAACCCTATAGTGGGAGAATACTCTTAGTTTGATCATTAATTATAAGTAATATTGAGGGTATTCCTAATTCATAATATTTATTCTCATTTTAACTAAATTTAAAGAGATTGAAAGATAATTTTTAGAAACGATAGTTGGATGCAATAAATGTTTAGAGAAAGAAGATACAACCATCATGGAACATTTTCCCACCTTACTGAAGAATTATGAGATACCCTATATTAGGAGAAAGTATTATACTTGGGTGTATGTATCATTAATTTCTGAAAGAATAAATATTGATTTTATGAAATATGATATATTAAGGATGTTAGGTTTATATACATGAAATATTTTTATTTTTATTTTGTTGATATGGGTGTAGGATTTATCTTTTCAAAAATTATCATATTTCCCCTAATATAGATATATTGTAATGGTCTTGTGGAAATTATTAAATGATAGATGTGTAACGGAGAACATTAATCATATTAATTGTACACTATTGTTTTTTATATAATGTTATCCCTTGTATAAATAGATTTGTATAGTTAATGGCTCTTATTTATGGAACTCAGGTTATACAATTTTTTTCTTGAGGAAAGTTTTCTTGTTTTTGCAAAGAAGGAAGATGATCTAAGATGATCTTTTTTGTACCCTTTACAATTTATATTCATTAAGTGGAAGAAATAACATATAGTGATAAATAAAATTAAAATATCATATGGGGATAAAGTATTAGGTGCACATATTAATGAAGAAGATATTTGAGGTTTTTTATGAATATTGAAAAAATTGAGAGATTATTATTAAGAATTTATTTTGGTTGAATTTTATACCAGTGTATAAGTATGTGTATATATACGAAAGTTGATTTAGAAACTTCAAGAATATTGAGATAAGATATTTTTCCAGATTCATGTGAAGAAAATTCCATATATAGGGTAATAATTTTTTCATCACTATATTAGAAATGTTTCTTTAAGATTGATGATGCTATGAAGATCATTATGTTCCTAACTATAGGGAACCTATTTTATCCTTTTAATACTTTGAAATATATCTAGAAATATGTTTCAATTTAGGCATTGAGATGACATGTGATACCAAGGACCAGTATTCAAGACTTCATTTTATAAAAATGTTAAATATATTTTATATCACACGTACAATATTTCTTAATAAAAATGGGGAAAATATAAAACATAATTTTGTATAGAATATATAAGACCACAATTGAATCTAGACCACTTGGTTTACCCTAAGTAAGACTAAAAAATGGTTGATGTAGGGTGTTATGATAAAGTAGTTTTTGGTGGGTTAATTTAGTCAAATAAATAATTAAATTTTTTATTAGAAGAAAATGAAGTTAAAATAGAATCCCTTTATAATTTGAAAATTATGGAGGATATCCCGAATCAGCTTCATAACCTTGAGTCATTGAGGGGAGATTTCAACCACCTCTCATTGGCAGATCGAGACCAGATGACATTGAGCCTCTAGATCAAGGTGAATCGAGACACAACAATCACAAAAATTTATCTTCTTTATTAGTGATCATGTTCATTATTTAAGAAAGATCCATATTATGGTAGGGAATGTAATTTTTTTCATTTCTATACAATTTATTAAAATATTTATCATGGTAATATTTTTCCATTTATCTATGTAAATTATAAGATATTTCATTTACCCACATACCGACCTTAAATTAATAATTCAATATATTTTTTTGTGCCTTCTTTCTCACCCTAGGAATCCCAATATATATCCTTTGAAAAAAAATTGTAAAATGATCATTGAAAATTTTTTTCTTATGATTTCATGCTTTCTTTCTTCGCATTAGTCATCATTGGACCACGGATTCACGATTCCACATAGTTGGGTGAGACTGAGCATGATCTGACCCCCCCCCCCCAGATTCACTGAGGAGTCACGTATGATTAATGGATTGAATAATCAAGGATTGATTTGGGTATATTATAGGATACACGTGATTACACATTATATTAGAATACTGGTGAGTCAATGGGTTGTGTCATGTGCGACAAAAATGCATATGACTTTGTGTGGTAAGGGATAAATATTGGAATCTATGCCAATGGATGGATTACATGATGATTGAAGGTTCCCCTTTGATTTAATATGGCCTTGAGGTGAAATTTTCTTTGTCAATCATAGATATGGAATGTGGGAAACCGATCTTACATTTTGTAAAACTTCCAACTACACAACGTGTATATGGATGAAGAGATGCCTTGGAGAACCCTTAAGGATGTATCACTAGGAATTTTGGAAAATCATAAGTATCAAACACCATGTGAATGTTTCACATACCATGTGACCCTCCCTAGAGTAGAAAGGCCATGTGACATGGTCACGCACCATATAATGGGGTCATATGTCGTGTAGTCCCCTTAAACATGGTGTATGGATACATAGGCAGTGATCCATGTACTGACAATGAAATGACTAGAATGTTGATGGGAAAACACATTGTGTGGGTCCACTTACACTTTTCATTCCCCTATTTGACATCCCTATCCCATGTTCCACTCAATGTTTCCCCAGAATTGGTTGGCTACATGGCCTCAAGCATATGTCCTTAAATTCAAGAGGCTTCCAACTAGTAGTAAAAACCATAAGTGTGTCCATGGGGAGGAAATTCCCTCATTACCAGAGTGTAACACAATGGATAGATATAATAACATGTAAATTGGGATATATTATAAATATATGTCAGGGAAGAATCAATAGAAAATAAACTACTATAACTAGAAGCTGAATTATATACAAAAGCTGATGATGATACATGTCATGTCTCTATACAACTAGAAAACATGGATGAAATGAAGACAAAAAAATACTATAACAAATAAACAATAAGGATTCTAAAAACAATCCAATACTCTTAATATCTACCTTAGTTATCTACTACCTTGGTCTATCATAAAGAAACCATGAAATCATATTTTCAAAGAAGTATGACTCCTTTTTTCAACACCTACATACAAGTATTCTTTCCAGGTACCAATGGTGCTTGGATAGGTTGGGAGATAAATCATAGTATGCCACCACCAACAATGTTTATAACATCCAGTATGTATAATACAATCTCAAATAGTGTGAAATCATACATTTATAAAAGTAAAGCAGTAAATTAACATAAAAATTTGTGTACCTGATTCAGCCTCAACTGGTTTCTAATAGTGTAATCATTTAATTTATTAATTATTCTCTAGTTTATATCAGTATTTCACATGAGGTAAAACTAAAACTAACATCCTTAATGGGTAATAATGATAATAATGGTTTCAGTATATAACATGGTACCCAATAGTAATAAAGGAAATAGAGGATCCAAGTTATTAACTAAGGTATCCTTGACATCAAGGGTCAATCCAACTCAGGTAATAACTGTATCTTGGCTATAAGAGAAGGAGTGTAATCCAAGGGGTATCTACCCAAGAATTTCACAATATTTATTCAAAACGATTACAAAGAAATCAGGTGTATCCATGGACCCTCATGTCTGTATAAATCATGTTAAATCCAAGAAGTGTATCCATGGAATCTTAATAAAGACTATTGAGTGATCCTATGGTGTCATACCAGGAATCCACAAGTAGATAATGTTTAGGATCCAATGTGGGTCTCGCCCTTGGAAACTAGTGTCGTTGAATTGGAATAGAATCCATGAGTGCTCAGGGCCTTCCCTTAGGAATCCAATACAATCTTGATTATGACAACTCCTATTGTAAGGTCAAGTTCCATATAAGATAGGCACCTTGTATTCAATTAATTAATTAATTATGACTTTTTAGTAGTCCATGAATTTACTAATTCAAGGAATTTTTGAAATACCTTTCATTAGTGTGACAAGTCATATAGTTCAATGAAACCATCTATTAATTCATATGAGTCCTAATAAATTTATTTGATTCACTTCTCTACCTTCTATTAGAAATGTTAAGGGGTTCTACAGACATGAAACCAAAAAATTAAATTACATTTAATTCAAAAAAGTAAAATGTAAAATATAATTTCCCATTAAAATTACAATTTAGGTTCATTAATTACAATAAGGAACTTACCTCATAAGGGTCAAGTGATAATAACATATCAAAAGATAGTCAAACAAAAATTCAATGGCCACTCTACTAATGAAGGGATTAGTTTAATAGGCTCAATCCATAGAACACCCAGACGATAGCCAGACGAACATGTCAAACCACTAAAGGCATAACTATATAAAATACCCTACATGGGGTAGTCAAAATTGAGGATGTAACATCCAACGGTGGATAAATTTTTTAAAAAGGGTCTTATAACATTGTTTTAACTACTATAATAAAGAAAAATCAATTAATTAATTGATTCTCAATAAAATCTTCCCACACACTCCATAATTTATAAAATGAAGAAATAGGAGGGATGATTTGTAGACAACATACCTCATACTCATACGACTCTCCATGTCAATTACTAGACTATTGTTTGGATTGTATTGGAAGATATTTTAATAATCGATAAACTCCTTAAAAATAGAGTATTTGAGCATGCATCTAGATAGAATCATTGATAGGAATAAAAATAATGAACGACTGAAAATGAATCGTAATCATACCGATATGGATTCAAAAAGATAGACAACTCTTCGATCAGACTCTAGATGGATGAATGAGATAAAACTCTACAAAAGTGGATTTTGGAAGCTCAAAACAGAGGAGAAAGAGCCCTTACTATTCGATTGATAGAAATGAAAAGAATGAGGTAAAATAAACCTATCACTAAAAAATTAAAGTAAATTTACCACAAGAGTGGGTTAAATGGTTTGGTCATATGGTTGGATAACCTATGCACCAATAACAAACCATCTTCTATAGGGAGGGGAACTTTGTATTGTTAGGCCGTATAGTTGGAAAAACCATGCACCGACCATGAAAAAAAAATATTATGCAACGATGTCTATAGTTTTAACATGGGCGTGCGGCTTATGGTACTTGGTTAAGGGAATATTTTGGGCCCAAATTTACCCCACTATTCATCCCCGCATATTTTGGAGAGACCATGTGGGTTGGTCACATAGTTTCTACTAAATGTGTGGCCTAGTGTTTTTATTCTACAGCCGGGGTTCGGAACTTAGAAAAATCCTCGGACACCAACATGACCTTTAAAACCTCATTAGTAATCCATATTTGGTCTATAATAAATAATTAGATCAAACAAAAATGGATACATACCTAAGAGAAAATATTAGATCTTATATTCTTCCCCCTTAAAGAAACCCATCCCAGAGTTATCCTTCCAGGGGTAAAAAAAATGTTTGAGAACAACATTGGCCACTTGGAATATATGTCAGCTTTCTGCTTAAAGGCCTCATCATGTACATGGATTTCATACCATAGAACCCATAATAAAAGGATAGAATGACCTTAGAGAGCCTTTGTTATCCTATTAATGATTCATTTAGGGTACTCCTCAAATGAACCATCGGAGTCTAACTCTACTTTCTTGGGATAAAATGTATAAGACGGTTCAACATGATGCTTGTGAAGGTATGAAATGTGGAAGGCTCCATGCATGATATGATACCTCATAGGTATTTACAATAGATAGGATGTTTGAACGACTCTCTCCAGAATCACAAACTGCTCTACAAAATAAGGAAAAAAATTCCCTTACCTCTGTATCTGTATATTCCCTATCCTAGGTGATACCCAACGAAAACAATGATTTCTAGCCTCAAACTCCAGAAGACATCGATGATGATATACAAAAGAACATTATCAACAATAATTAGTAGATATATGATTCCAAATAGCTGAACTTTCTCTAAGTACTCCTTCACAATAAGAGGACCTATTTGAGCTACTACACCTACCACTACTTGACACATCTTTGAATGATATGACCTACCATACAATTACACAAAACGATATGTCTTAATTTTTTTCCTAAAATATATTACAATATGAAAAATCAATGAGAGGGTTATGCTTTCCCCAAGACCCACCAAAATTATGGATGTAGGCTCAAAGTATGTTCTAAAGAACCTATATCATCTATTCCAATTGGCCATAAGTCTAATGTTGAATGATTATGCTTAGAATCACCTATGTACCCATAGTTTTAGGTAACCACTTCCAGAAAAGTGATGTGAAATTAGAATCCCTATATGAAATGATAGTACATGTGACCTTGTGTAGTCATATGATCTCATAGACATAAAATCATCCTAGATAATTAATTGAGAATATCCCCCAGATAAGAAGGAATTGGGATACATTTATCAGTTTATCATTGAAAACTCATATTATGTCACTACATCTTGGTGACCTCGGTAAGCTAACTAAAATGTCTACAAAAATATCTTACAATTTCCATTTTGGGAACATATGTGGTTGTAAAAAAAATGTAGGTCACTGGTGATTTTCCTTCACCTACTAAAATATGGAAGACTATGTAATAAATCATTTTATTTGACATTTCATCCCAGGCCACCAATACTGTTGTCACATGTCTTGATATATTTTGGAGATTCTTGGTTAAAATACTCATTGAGAATCATGAGAAAATCACATCTGTTTCACTCTCATATCTGTAGGATCCCAGGTACTTCAATGAATATGAAGGATTTTGTCTCTATTCACATAACAATACAAAGCCTGGTCCTCTCCAGCAATTCTCTCCTAGATAAACAACCACTTGGGATTTGAGAATTTAATGCTCTTCACATTATCAAGGATTGAAGAGGTAATTTTCAAGGTTGAGAGATAAGAATACTCATGAATATCATAAATCATGTTATTTAGGCCAAAAAGGGGGTCATTAGTTTCTATTCATCATTGTATTCTTTTATGGCTTGTGCCTGATTTTTCTGAGTTAGCACATCTGCAACTACATTGCCCTTCCCCAGCATATAGGCAAGATCAACTGAAAAGGTCTGATGATATTCAAACCATAATCACTATATAATAATTAAATCATAATTTGAAAAGATATATTTTAGGCTATTGTGGTATATATATGTCACAAAGTGCTCACCCAATAGATAAAGTATCTATAAATGTAATGCATGGACAACTACTAAAAGCTCCAGGTCATGCATCAGGTAGTGTCTATCATTAGGACTCAATTGTAAAGAACCTTATACAAAAACTCTATCCTATTACTTCATCACTACTCCTAGGTAAATTCATGATGCATCACAAATCACTGTACAAACTCTGATAGGCTCTAGAAGAATTAGAATAGGTATCATGACAAGCCTTTCTGTCATCTCCTGAAATGATTTATCGCAAGATTCTCACCACAGGAAAAAAATACCCTTTATTGTAAGAAAAAAAGATATGTAGAAAGGAAATATAATTATTTAATAAAATTATAATAATATCCACCCATCCCCCAGAAACATTACATATCAAAATAGTTCTTGGGATGCCCTTAAGAAACCACAACACTCGCCTTATTTGGGTCAACAATGACACATTATTATAAGATAATATGACCTAATAAGTGAACTATTTCAATTCAGAAGTGACATGTAGATATATTTACATAAATATGATGCTCTCATTGTTCACTCGGAATGATATCAAGGTGCATATCATGGTTTCTACACGTGTCAGGATACCCTAAGATATCTTTCATAGAGACCACAACAAAAGAATCTTAATAGGGTTGGAACTCTATATTCCTCAAATCCATGAAATTAGATGCCACATTCATATGACTAAACATTATAAATAGATACTTATACATACCATACCTACTACTAAAATCTTTATATGGTATGTATAAAGGTTTGACATTCACCTAATTATTGCCCGATCTTAGGTTGATCTTAGAGAACACTCTAGATCCTATGATTTGGTCAACGAGTTCATCTATTCTAGGAAGTTGGTACTAGTTATTGACAATAATCTAGTTCAAATATCTATAATACATGAATAGATTAAGTTTCCCATCCCTATTATTAGTGAAATGTATAGGTGAACCCCATGAATAATTTCTAGGTCATACAAAACCTTTGACATCTAAACCCTCCATCCACTGCTTGAGCTCCAAAAGTTCAATATGTTTCATCCTTTATAGAAGAATGGATACTAGATCCACTCCTTGAATGAGATATATTGTCAAATTTACCTCTCCCTCAAGTGGTATGCTAGAGAAATCATTAGTAAAGAAGTCTCTGAAATGATCAACTATTACAAGGAATTCAAAGATATATAAACACTGATCCTCTACAAATATATTAACAATATGGATGATAAAACCACCTAGATTATGATATTCTAGTCTATATCTACTATATTGGACATCCCAATCACCCTTTATAGATAACTACTTCCCTCTAGTGATTTTAACGATACCTTGTAGCAATAATAGTATAAAAAGGGTGATATTAGACCAATACATCCATCGCAAGAATAAAATAAAATCCTTTAAAGGAGTGTGAATAACATTAATCAAACAAAGAAGATAATATAGAGGATGCTAATAGAATAGTACCTCATACAGTAGATGTTACTACAATTTGATCCTCTAGTATCATATGTAAAGCATGAAACAGACCTAACCCACAACTATGTGCTACAGGTGGACTACTATGATCAGGAATAATCTATTGTCACTGATGATAACCTAATGGCTAGATATTATGGCCATAACCTCCTCTTAGGAATATTTACTAGTGATACTCCAAATCCCCGAATGAGATGACATAAATGTTTCTTCCCTTGATGGTGGAGTTGATACAAAACTTCTTCCACTATAATATGATGGAATGGTCTGATAGAATCCGTGAAGTTTCCCCAAATGGATAAAACCTTGAAACTCAAGAGAGTTACAATCACACTTAGGATTAAAATTATCCTTTTTTACACACTAATAACACACTACAAAGCTACCAGAATGGATTCTATGCCTTCCACTACCCTGATAAAATACCTTGAGGGAACATTTCATACTATCGAATGAACTACTGGCCAGCCTCAAAATTGATCATCTATTCCCGGTACTATTTCATTCCATCAGGTTATGCTTGGTGATAAGATCATGATTGACCATCTCAGAAAAATTTGGTTAGATAAAGACATTCAAACAATTAAAAATTTCATATTGAATACCATCCTCAAAGTATCTAACATGTTATAACTCATCACCAGCTAGATGTAGTGAAAATTTATGAAACTCAGTGAAATCCGATGAATATTTCAATACTGACATACCACCATTCTCTATACACATGAAATATATCACTCATTCTCATCTCAATATTTGAGGGAAAAATAGATCATAGAAAGAAGTCTAAAAATCATCATATACCATGATATGATGGTGACCATATTGGTTAATCACATCCAACTAGTGTTTGGATCAATCAAGAAACATGTATGAAATAAGATTGACAACCAACTCCCTAGGCATCACCATATGCTCAAATATTGATGGAGTGGTCTGAAGCCAAGGCTTTGCATCCTATTGAACACTGTGCCCGGAGAAGGTGTGAGGATTCTAATTTTTGATATCATGTGTTAAATATGTTATTATAGGTAAATGTAATGGACCACCTTGCATGGGATGCATCAGAATTTGGAATCAATCAAAAAGTTTGTTGTTTTACCCTGATCAGGTAAAAGAGGTAGTTCCCTAAGTAGAACTCCCCATGGTAAGACTAGAATCTCAGGGCCCACCATGTCTGATTCATGGTCTTCACCTCCCTCCTAGTACATGACATAAGTTCTTCATGGAGGAATTGGTCTAAATATTCCATGCACATTCCATATAAAAATATTTAAGTAGATTGATATAAATAGTGGAAGCTATACAAAATTAAAGAGACCATTGCCGAAGAAATAAAACCCCAATTACTAGCATAGAAGGCTAGGTAATGATATGTGTTCTTGAATAAATTAAAGGTGTTCTATTATGTGAAAGACAATATTACTTTTCCTCTTCATTTACTGGAAAACACTTTATTTTATAAGTTTCTATTTTATAAGTTTATATTTTATAGTTTTCATTTTCATACATTTTAAACAAAATATTATTGAAATAGATTATAATTCGCATTGAATAAAGATCCATAGTACTTATCACTGATAGTTACACCCATTTAATATCAATTAAACCCCATCTATATCCGGTATTAGAATGTAACATGTGATATACAATGGATTGAATCAGTAAAATTCCCATTTCAATTCTAGAGGTCCCTTACACCTCATGAATTGAAACCACCAGTCCATCAATTATGACCAAAGAAAAGTACATGAATATACATAAACAAATATTATTCTATAATAACAGTATATATGAAATGGAATAAGTGAAATTCACTTATATGGGATGGAAATATTCATGGATAGTGAATTTTAGGTGCCTATGCTGACGCATGTAACATTGATCTTTGGCCTCATATCATTGATTCAAGAAGAAGATAATATCCTAAATAAAAATAAAAATATTAATGATAACAAAACATGTGTGTCAACCAATTGTGAAATGATAATAAATATAATTTCCAAATGAAAAAAAAAATTATAATTCCTGAAATTCAGTATTTACTATGAACAATGGTTAGCTATGCCTAAGATAGACTTATAACCAAGTTACAAGGTCTTCTTAATCTCCAATATATTGTCTCTAAATAGTAAATAATGAATTGAGATTGATCTTATTCAACATTGTGACATCCCAAAATAATGTTTAACTTAATGGTTCTCCAATCCTAGTTTTCAAAATTCCCTCAGGCATATCTCCCCAAATGCTAGAGGTTGATTACTAGAAAAGAGGGCCTATGGTATGTCCATGACGAAACTATGCCCTCAATAGAATAGTGTACTACAACATATATAAATATATATACATATAATAGTAGGTTAATAGTATAAGCAGTATAGATTGATGGAATAACATAAGAAACTAAAAATAAAAAACAATAAGTGGAAGGTGAATAATATACAAAATATTATGATGATACATTTCATGTCTCTAAGAAACTATGAATAAAGTATAAAAAGGATTAGGAAGTAGTAAAATAAAAAATTATAAAAATAAATCCAAAAACTATATAATCATCTCGAGACCTAGTTATGTCATATGGTACCCTACTCAATCCTAATTCATGTAGTAAATCAATAGTCAAAATCAGAAAGTTTCCCTTTGTAAACACATTAATACATGTAGTCATCCCAGGAACCAAAAGATACAAAATAGGGTATGGGATAAATCTCAGTAGTCCACCACCAATGAGGTCTTTGACATCCAGTCCATGTAATATAGAATGAAAAATGGCGCAAGAATGCATATATATATATATGTGCTAAACATTACATTAATAGAAATACCCAGGTACCTACTTCATCCTCAGCTGGGGTCTAAACATGTAATCATTTAATTTTTTAATTATTTTCTATTTATATAATTAGGTTACATAATTTGAAACTAGAACTAACATCCCGATAAGGTAATAATGATAATAAAATATCCAATATATAACAAGGCTTCAAATAGTAATTATGATAATAGAGGATCTAGGGTATTCATCAAGGAATAATTTACCTCAATGGTTAATCCAACTGAGGTAATAACTGTAGACTAGCTATAATTTAAAGAGTGTAATCCAAGGGAAATAGAATAAGGAATTCCCCAATTTTAATTAAAATCGAGTTCAAGGAAATCATCCAAGGTAAAATGGGATATGTAATGAATAGGACCAAGGGTGTATCCAAGGTGCCTCAAATCCATTGACATTGTACTGGATCCAAAGAGTGTTTCAAAGGATTCCTAATAATTTTATTTTAGGGATCCTAAGGTTTTATATCATGAATCCACAAGTAGAAAAGGATCGGGTTTCATGGTGTGTCTTACCCTTGGAAACCTGCATACTTGAATCGGAATGATGTCCATGAGTGATCATGGAATTTCCTTGGGAATCCAAGGATATCTCGAGTTTGACAACTCCTATAGTAATGTCAATGTCTATATACTATAGGAACCTTCTAATTAATTAATTAATTAATTAATTCCATGTAAAAATCATGTTATTCAATAAGACCAATGGTTCATTACAATCCTTTTCATTAGTGTGATGAGGTTAATAGGTCAATGAAACTATTTATTTATTCATTTGATTCGTAATGAATTTATTAGGTGCGCTCTGCTACCTTTCATTAAACATTAAATGGGGTGTTAGAGATGTGAAACCAAACTATTTAATTAAATTTAATTTGGCCAAGACATATCCATAGTATACTTTCAAATTACAGTTACAATTGAGGTTAATCAATTACATTGAGGAACTTACCTTTCAAGGTTCTAGTGGTACTAATAGATAAAAATCCATTCAAGAACCAACTCAATGGTCACTATGTTAAGGAATGGAATTCATTAATAGGTTTAATCCATAGTACACTCGAACAGTGGTGTAAATGAATATATCGAACCATTAAAGGAATAATTAGGGAAAACACCCTATGTGGGGTGGTCAGTGTCAAGGATGTAACCACCAACGTAGGATAACATATATAACAAGGGTCTTAGAACATAGTTCAACTGAATACAAGCATGACACCCAAATTAATTGAGCCACACCTAAATAAATCATCATGGAGGCATGGTAATTTATAAGATGATAAAACATTTGGGATGAGCTAAGGACAACCTACCTCATACTCATATGACTCAATTCATCCAGTTTCAACCTATAGATTTTTTTGGATTGTAAGAGATATTAAAAAGAGATCAATTCTCTAAAAATAGGGAATATGATGCTACATAAAAATAGCATCATCAATAGGAAAATAATGATGAAAAAATAAAAAGGAATTGAAATATTATCAATAAGGATCCAATGAGACTAATGGATCATTGATGAGACTCTGTACAGAAAAATTAGGAAAATTACTATAAAATTGAAATTTGGAAGACCTAAATGGGATTGAAAGAGACCTCTTGGTCCACTAGAGAGAAATGAAATTAATAAAGTGAAATAGAAAAATCATTAATGGAATTTTAGTAAATTGACTTGAAAATATTGGTCATGTTGTTTGTCTGCATTATTTTCTAAATAGTATGCCAACCATGCACCATATTCTATAGGGAGGGGCTCTTCACATGGTTAGGTTGCTTAGTTTCAGAAATTATACACCAACCATTACAAAATACTCTACAATAATATCTATAGTTTTTTAAAGGGTGGTCAGCCCCTATTGAACTTTTAGGGAAAGTAGTGTCCCCTATATCACCCCAATGTCCAGTCCCGCACAGTTAGGAGAGACCATATAAGCTGGGTCTCACAGTTTCTACTAACAATGATTCATAGTTATTTTCTCCATTTTATGGTGTTTTGAATTTAGAACAATCCTCAAATTCCCTCATAAAAATCATAACCTCATTAGGAATCTATATTAGGTCCATAATAAAGTATTATAACACATTAAAATGATGCATACTAGAGTTAAAACCATGTTCTTACACCCTACTACCTTTTGAGATAACTTCTACTTATTTTATATCCTTTTATTGGAATCTACTATTTTCCCTATGAGTAACTTATCTATTTTTATTCATAGATAATGATAGTATCCTTTATAGTGTATTTTGAAATATGATGTGAGATGAATAGAGAATGAAAATTATTTAGGTGACACTCATCGAATACTATTATTAACAGGATGAAAATTGACATTTGAGTGACACCCTCATTCATATAAGTGAATGAGTCCACTATCTACCATCATAGAATAACCCTCCTGATGGGTTGGGAGTGGATCCTTAATCGACCATTAGAGTTTTATCCTTCTACCAGGATAGGGTTTGGTTCATCTACATATCCACTGAGTGGAACCCTCCTGTGGTGTCAGGGAAAGGGTCCTCAACCATTAGTGCAGAACCCTTTTTTAGGTAGGTAATGGGTCCTCTATCATCTACTTGAGTCACACCCTTATACAGAGTCAGCGCATAGGTCCTTTATTGACTAATTGAGTGCACACTCGTACTGAGTCGAGGAATGGGTCCTCTATCGACTACTTGAGGGGAACCCTCCTATGGAGTTAGGGAATATGTCCACTATTGAATACTTGAGTGGAACCATACAATATATTTAGGGTATGGAACCTCTATCTAATGATTGTAACCCTCTTATTGTAACAGTGAATGAATCATATACATAGATATTTTTCCCTTGAATATGTGGAATTGTAGAAAGGTGTGAATCAACATGGATGTTTCTTCAGATAAATGAGTGAGATGTTTGGCATCATTAATTGACCTCTTGGAATTATAAGAGCACATTAATAGGTTAATCTATGGTAAATAGATCACAATTCTCTCTCATTGGGATTCTTTTGTTGATCATAAATATATCAATACCTATGTCATTGGATTTTGTTTCTCTCTTTATTTGGGTTGAGATTTCAATTACTATCGTGTATTTTACTACAACATCTTCATATTTTTCGGATTCCTGCTAGGTATATTTATACAGACACCATTTCTTAGGATTTTCGATTATGTTTCATGTATTATACAGATGACGGATGGGTTGACATTGATTATATGGGATCCTAGGGATACCTAGTGCATTATATCGTGAATGATTGTTATGGCATGGAGATCTAGAGTCAGTCTCTCTCACCACTTTAGAAATTTCCATTTTTTAGGCTGGGGATTATTTTAGTATGGGAATGAATTTTTCCCCCTTAATGCATTGTCTAATAATCCATACTCTTTTAATCCCAAGATATTTTACTTATATGTATTATTCTAAAGATTTGGAGTCTTTTATTTTTATTCCTATGAACTTTTGTATGGATGTGGTTAGGTGTGTGCATAGAAGTACCTTTGAAAAATGGCTCCCATGATAGTTATGTATTTTGTTTCTTATTAGTACCCCTAGCCTATAGAGGTCATCTTAGGGTAGTTGCAGCTCGAGCCCCATTGGGTTGGGTCATGATAGATTTCTATCAGACAAGTTCATTCCTTGATATAGTGTTCAGAGTTATCCTCTTATGATTATCTAGTTTGGATTTAGGGAAATAGTGTAAATGTGACTCGAGTGATGATTTTAGGCTAGGGAATTCAGTGATGGTATAGTTAATTATGTATCCATTCTCTAGGGATCTCACTACCTATTTATCGACTAAGAAGACCGACACATAGGTTGAAAGGATCAATGATACATGTATCATATAGGATTTAGTCTTTTGACATTACCTATTGAATCATCTCCCTATATATATATATATTAATATTAATATGTTTAGTATTAATTAAATTATTAGGATTCCACTGAGAAGACAACCTGTCAGGTTTTTGATTCTGAATCATAAAGAAAATCTAATGAGTGATGGGCCACATTTCAAGGACCTTCATGAAGGGCTATTACTCTTGGTGGATAGGTAGAATCACCCCCAACTGTCATGTACCATATCATTAAAAAAGAATAGGATTAATATTATCCTAGATTTAGTGAACTCTGTGAGTTCCAGCACTAGTGGAGGATGAGGATCCACAACGATTCAGATCCCCAAGCAGTTATGGACTGGCTAGAGTCATTGATCTATTTCATCATACTTATTTGTTCGCTAACCAATGAGGTACTTGGGATGTTATCTATCTTATTTCAATGAGATGTTCGGAGCTAGTGGATTCCTATTACATAAATTCATGATGAGTTGAAACTCTCACGACATGACTTATAGTGGCTTTTTTGTGATGAGTACTACCCATTATTGTTGTTATTAGTTTGAATTTAGGATCATCAAGAGTTATTGTAGAGAGTTATTACAATGTATGAGTATGTTGTGATGTTCATAGACCTTACATGGTTATTTATCAACATGATTTAGGATGACTACTTTTAGGAACATAAGTTTTAGCAGGGTCTTCACAAGGATACATATATGAGTGTACTACCATTGTGCATTCCCACCTATGTGAGGGTGTTGGAGAAGTCTCTAGTGATAAAGAGCTTCCCATCTGACAGACACTAGGATGTTGGAGCTAGATGTTGAAATTATAGGGATGTGTCATTTGCAGCAGCTTCATGGTTCTAATTGATAGGATCTCAGAGAAAGATATTCTCCCCATATTTGACTCTAGCATATGTTGAGGGACAACATAGAGGACCCATGAAGCCTAAAGTGGGATGTTTCTACGAATATTATGGGTGAGGTTATATGGAATGTGATTTCCTAACACGAGGTGCTAAGGAGGGTAGGTAAATTGAAGATGGGTCGCCACTGAAGTGGAATGACCATGATCACAGATCTCACAGGAAATAAAAGGGTGTCCCTTAGAGAGTAAGGAATGTTAATGGAGAACATAGTTATCCTTGAGAATGATTCTTGGGTGGTGGATAATTCTATGAGATCCTTCCACCACCACCACCCAGTATCCCATACCAAGCTCAGTGATCTTGCGATCTAGGATATAAACCACTACAGGCTATAGATGTGTATGACCTAGTAACACATGAGATGCTGAAATGTATGATATGTGTTTAATATATAATTTCTATAATATTTATTGACATGGTTGAAAGTAAATCCTTCATTGATTTAATATCCATGCAAGGGCTAGAGATCCTAGCTAAGGTGTTAGTCCAGTAGCTTTGTCTTGAAGCTCATACAGGGAACATATCTTCTATATATTTTATCTACAGGTAATATGAGATTTAATTTGAGGAAGAAAGGTTTTCATGGGACCTTTTGGCCATCAGTACTGATCCCTATTATGTCCCTTTGGGTATGGATTGGTTTTTCATTTTCTGAACCTAGATTGACTTTCACCACAGAAAATTTAGATTTCTTCTCACTAGTGATATTAGATTCTCCTTTATGGGTGAGTGATAATGCATGGAAAGATTAAAAGTTTTTATGAGAAGGAGACTACATCCCATAACCCATTAGTTTGAAATTAGAGCCATTAGATCAGAAGGAACATCTATATTTTTGTATTCCAACAGTCATGGAGGATTTTATGGAGGTGTTCCCCATAGATATTAAGGATACCCTTGATGAGAAGATGATATATTTGATTTCCATTCATCCTGGAACTGTTGTGATAACTTCTGTAGCATTTCTTAGGGACCCTAAAAAACTTAGAGAGATATCATTACCATTGGAGGACCTTTTAGACAATGGTTTTATCAGATGCAGTGTGTCCCCCCTACGAAGCAATGGTGTTGTTCATGAAAAAATAGGATGGGAGATTTAGGATTTGTTTTGGATTATCATCTCTTTAAAATGAAAATTATAAAGATAAAGTACCATATTTTTATGATTGATGATGTATTTGATTATTTTTTAGGCATGATATGGTTCCTCGAAGATCGATCTCTAATCTGGTTATAAAGATTTGACAGTTAGTGAGGCTACTATTCTAAAGCTTGAATTATGATGTTGTTATAGACACTATGAGTTCCTTTTCATTCCTTTTTATGTGATGAAATCTAATTCTATGTTTATGGATAATATAAAATAGAAATTCCATCCATATTTGGATTATTTTTTATTGTCTTAATTGATGATTTACTCATATAATCCCTATTTGAGGTAGAGAAGACAATGAACTTGAGAATGGTCCTTGATTTTATTTTAGAGCACCATATGTATAGTTATCTCTACAAGTTACATTTTTAGATCCATAAAGGTAATTTATTGGGGAATGTATTTTCAAAGAAAGGATTAGAAGTTGACCCAGTGAAGATCTATACAATGCTTTCTTGTATTCCATCCAAGATTGCATCATAGGTTCAGATTTTTATTGGAATGGAAGGGTAATATTATAGGATTATTTTATAATTCTCACAAAATACATTCCTTTTTAACCTACCTAAAATTTAAAGGCATCCATTTACCTAGACTATGCAGTACGATAGGTTATTCAAGGAGTAATGTCTAAGGATGACAAGTGATCCTATTTTGAGACTTCCAGAGGAGGGTGTGGAGTACATAGCGTATTTTCATGCCTCAAGATATAGGTTTGGGTTCATGTTGGTGAATATATAGAATGTTTTCCCATATTTTTTGAGGCATTCAAGATACCATGAGTATAACTATGCAACTCACGACATAGAGCAGGAATAATCAGTCTTCACTTTGAGGATATAGAGGTACTATCTTCTAGGATAACGCTTTTTTTACTTATAAAATCCGAGCCTAGGGTACATATCAAACAAAGATACCTAAACATGAGGAATCAGTTCTAGTTTTAGTTTCAATATGAGTAAGACATTGAGATATTCTATACTCATGTGATGGGAAATAGGTGGAAGATTCCATTAGGGGGGGGGGAGTCATAGGATCGTTTTTTTTTAGGAGTCTGAGAAGCTACCTCCCATGTAGTTAACCCTGATTAACTTGGTGGGTTTATATTTTCTTTAGTCAGGGGTGTTGATTCCCCCTCTCCTCTAGTGTGTGAGAGATTATCATTTACTATACATCGCCTGTGAGGTCTAACTTGACTAGATATCCTTAGAAGATTCACTATATCAATTTGTTTAGGAATTGAATCATGTTATACATTTCAATGGGATGACGGTGGTACCAATCATGATGTAGGAGGAGGTGATGATAAAGTTTTACACATAAACATTGTCTATAAATCCTAGTGGGGGGAAGATGTACAAATATGTTCAGTGGTTGTTTTGGTGTGCCAACATTAGACAATGCATGGTTGAGTTCCTCTTGGGGCCTCACTTATCAGAAGGTGAAGGTCAAACACCAGGTTCTAAACTGTTTTTTTGTATCCACTTGAGATCCAAGAGGGTAAATTTTAGGGAATATAAATGGAATTCGTGAATGATATTGCATATAAAAATAGTGTAAATGATTCCTTTTAAATGATAATTTTCCAACTCAAAATTTTATTGTAATTCCTTACTATCAGGAAGCATATTTTGGTGGATATTTTGGGGAAGTTTTATGTATGTGATATTTGTCTCAATCATTGGGTTAACTTAGATTTTTTCTCTCACCGTGATGAATGATTCACATCATGATTTTGGATAGGACTACTGGAGGAATTCAGGACACAAATGGGGATGAGTACAGTCATTCACCCCCAGACTTATGGGAAGATCTCTCACCCTATCTAGGAGTTTGAGGATATGCTAAGGGATTGAGTGTTAACATCATATCGATTTGGGAGGATCAATTTACATCGGCAGAGTTTGATTACAATAATATCTACCACTCTACTATCATTATGGATCCTTTTGAGGCCCTATATGGGAGACCCTACCAATCACCCTCTTTTTAGTTTGAGATTACAAAGACGTCTATTATTGGTTTAGATATAGTGTAGGAAAATATAAGGAAGGTATAGTTCATCCATGAGAGAATGAATATGGTCAATATATGGTATAAATCTTTTGCAGATCAATGTCATTGGCCCTTGGTGTTTGATTCAAGAGAGCTTGTTTTTCAGAATGTCACCCCACGAAGAGGATTGTGTAGATTCAGCTAGGGATGTGTGTTATCCCTAAGGTCCATCAGGCCATTAAGTAACTTTCAAAGGGTTGGATATTTTTCTTAATATCTCACCTTACCCCCACAATTTTAGTAGATACATGATGTCATCCATTTTTCACAGCTAAAAAGATACATGCATGCCCACACACATGTTATTTTCTAGGGTGAGAGAGACACCATGGATTGCGACACTTTTTTAGAAAACCCATTGGAGATCAAGGATCAGAAGGATAAAAACATTTTTGTATTGGATGTACAATTGGTTATCATTATGTGGTAGCCTAAGATCATGCATAAGATCTCTTAGGAGTGGGAGAGCCATATGTGGGCTGAGTATCCTGAAAATTTTGTTTGGATTTTTTATTTTCAATGAAGAAATTATATATGGAGGGAATACTGTAGAGAGACTTTTTCACAATTAAAGGACATAGTAATATACCTATAAATATTTTCAGATTGATTCACTAAGACAACAAGTGATTATGAGTCCAGATATGTTGGGAATATATTTTTTAAATATATTTCATCTCATGCATGATAAATTTCATTATGAAAATCGGTTAACTCTTAAAAGGAGTCTTGAATAAAAAATCATGAGACTATGGTAGATTATAGAATGGGAGGTTTTCCTTGGGTATAACCTTAAATGGGCCAGAGTGGTGCATTCGAATAACGAGGCTATTGGTGGGTGTGTTTAGTTAAATGAATAGTTAAATTTATTTATTTGAATTAAATGACCTAAAAATACAATCCATTTCTAAATATACTATTAAGTAGGATCAATGGGGATAGCATCATAACCTTTGGATAATTGAGAGGATAGTTTTACCACCCTTCATTGGTGGATCGAGATCAGATTACAATGATCCTTCGTATCCAAGAGAATCCAGACCCAGTGAACACAATGACATAAAATATTCATTGGAGAGAATGTTCTAAATCCATGAGTGTACCAAATTGAGTTAGGACTCTTAAATTCTAGATTATTCTTTATTTGATTAAAATATTGTGAATTATCATCATTTTTCTTTTCTCTATGTGAGTTACAAGCCTTATATGTGATCCTGTACCAATTTCTAACTGATTATTCATTCTATATCTTTTGCGACATGTTTCACGCAATGATATTTCCAATCAATATTCGTTGAGCAATAAATCATGAACAATGATCTTTGAACCTTATATTCTTGTGATTTACTCATTCTGTTAATTGCATTAGTAATTTTTGGTCCATGGGGTCACGATTCAACATTGTTGGGTGGGACTGAGTGTGATCAGACACTCAGATTCAGGGATGTTTTTCATGAGATGAATATTTTGGAAAATAAGTGACGGATTATGGTAGATTAAAGGATACTTGTGATTTCATCATGGATTGGAGTAATGGTAATTTGGCGAGTGGAACTACATCTATAGTGGTTCTTAATACTTCCTGATAAAAGGGTTGAAAATCTATTCAGATCCAAAAGATGGCTCGAAATGAAGAATGAAGGCATACTCTTCGATTTTCAAGTAGATTTGATGTGAGAATTGAAATAGATGGAATTGATCTAGAATGTGAGGATCAAATCTAAGAGTATGTCAAAATTCCAACTACACAAAGTACACTGGGATAAACATAGTTTGTAAAGTACCTGTATGGATATGATGCTAGGGTTTTTGAAAAAAGTTAATGATCACATGCTATGTGTCCAGGCCACAATCCATCTGACCCTCCCTTGGTAGAATGGCCATGTGGAAGAGCGCATGTGCCGGAACCCATGCTGGTGGGAATGTAGTTTACATGAGTATATGAACATGTCTAGCAGAAAAGGAAGGACACTTAGTGTCCTAGCCACAGGTTATAGTCCCATTATAACTCATCTAGGGATTCATGGGTAGTGATCTATGTACTGGAAAAAGAACGACTATAAAATATATCACAACCACATGCCTTGTGTGTCCCATTATAATCAATGTACCCCAAATTCCTTTTTGAGAAAATTTCTACCAATCATATCTCCTTTATTTTTACTCGTATTTTGAATGAAGAGTAGCATATCCTATGTTTATTTATCCATGGGGAATGATCATGAAATTCATAGTGTATTTTGATATACGATGTGATATGTTTGGGACATGACACTTCTTTAGGAGAAGCTCGATGACCACATTGATTGGATAGTATTATAATATATTCTTGAGTATCACCCTCTTACATGATAGGGAATGGGTCCACTATATTCTATCCTAGTGTAATCCTCCTACTGGGAAGGGAAATGGTCCATTATCAACCAATAGATTGAAACCCTCCTTTTGGTATAGGGCATGGGACCTCTAGCTATCCACAGAGTGCTGCCCTCCTATATATTCATAGAATGAGTCCTCAACCATTAATGTTCCACCCTCTTTCTATGTAGGGAATCATTCCTCTTTCAGCTAATTGATTGGAACATTCCTTCATAGACAGTTCATAGATCCTCTATCAACAAAATGAGTAGAACCATCCAATGGAGTCAAAGAATGGGTCATCTATCAAATACATGAGCGGAACACTCCCGTAGAGTCAGGGAAACTGTCCTCTATTCACTACTTGAGTGGAAAACTCTAAAAGATATTGGGTATTGGTCCTCTATCTCTTGAGTGAGACCCTTATACTATACCAGGTAATGATTCCTCTACCTATAGATTATTCCCTTTAACAATGTGTTATATTGGAGAGGTGTGTCATGACATGGATGCATTGGCAAAATAATGTGTAAGATTTTGGGAATTATTTATATACATTAGGGATCCATTTTCACTCCTTCCTAGGATGGTCTATGAGATGGAGATCCCAATTCTCTCTCATTTGGGATTAGTTTTTTATGTATACATATATCCTTATCCATATCAGTGGATTTTTTTACTCTATTCATTTAGGTTGAACTATCTATTACTATAGTGTCTCTTATAGACCACCTTCAACTTTCAGGGCCTCTCAATGGGTATACATATACTCACCCATGTATGGGATTTTCCCACATGTGTCATGTCTTATTCATATGAAAGATATGTTATTGGAGATTATAGAGGGGCATAGTGATACTTGGTGCATTAGACCATGTACAATGGTCAAGGATTTGATATCTAGAGTAGGGATCTCTCAATGATTTACTGTATTCTAGTTTTGTTAGGTTTGGACATATTTCTAGTTGGACATGTATTTTTCTACATTAATTTTCTAGTTACACATTCATACTCATATAATCCCTTGTGTTTTTACATGCATGGTTTATTCTCAATATTTTTACTCTTTTATTTCTATTCCTCTAATTATCTACCTCATATGGATAGGTGTGTGCATATTGGTACATTAGAAAAATACTTCCATATTAGGTATGAATTATAGAGTTTTCACCAACCTTGGCCTATGGAGGTGGGATGGTGGTAGTTTCAGATCGAGCCCCATTAGTTATAGTCATGTCACTAACATAATGTGCATACTCATTATTCACAATATTTTTTCATTAATTAAAAAGGAATTAAGTAAAAAATTTATGCAACATGATGATTCCATATAGACCATGGATGATATTATCATACATAGAGTTATAATAAGTTAGTTTTGACAAGTTTTCATGATTTTGTATAATGACTGAGATGTATTTTATTGAAATCATTGAGTTTTAGGCTGTATAAAGATGAAAAATATTATCAAATGTAAAGAATCAACATGGTTGCACTAGGATGTATGTAATCCATGTTAAAAAGTGAAAAAAAATCATTTTATAGAGATTGATATATATTGTTTATATTATCCAAATTATGATTTCTAAAGTTATCATGATTATAAAAAGGATTATTGGATAGAAAAAAACAAGAAATTAATTATTCTAAGAGTTTTATGAAGCTTAAAACTCAAACTTAGTAAAATTTGTATTGGATGATTAAAAACTTGAAAAAGTGATATGATAAATTAACAGAGTTCCAAGGGTCAAAAAATTTGTTACAAAGGATGAGTTACAAAGACCATATGTATTATGTTTAGGGGGAGAAATTTGATGTTGAGTTGTAGAGTAAAGAGACTATATGAATGATGTTGAACATATAGTATGTACAAGGCATATTTGAAAGATTTACTTGGTAGAGGATATCATTTCAATAGTATTATATGAATATAAAATGTTAAGATAATCATATGGATAAATATATGAGGTTTCAATAAATGAAGGGAAATAAGATATAAACTAAAAGGATATAATTAATGGAGTATTATGATGATTTAAGATGGAGGTTCTCTATGATTTGAAAGAAATATGATGTTTAAGATGAAGTTGAGCAGTATGAGAGAGAGATATGTGAGAATAATGGATATAGAGTTACTAAAATATTTTAACTAGGAAAAAACGTATCATATATATATTTTTCTTGCAATTCCACTAGACATATAATTCTAAAGATTCACCATTATATAGAGGACATCATGGAATGTACATCAGAAATTTTTTTTCTAAACTGAGTTCAAAGAAACATTACATAAACATGGTAAATTACTGAACAATGATGATGATAGGTCATTCATTCAATAATTTTTATATTTCCATTGTTAAGGAACATTATGTATGTTTCTTAAGTCTGATTTTATGGACGTTTTCAAAAAGATGCATATGACTAGTTTGTAATAAGTTTAAGAATATTTCAAAAAAATTAGAGGCATCAAGTGAAATTTTAATGAGTTTTATATGATAAAATATAGTTTCAATTAGTTGTAAAATAAATTATAGTTATTTTCTATTCATCAAATAAATTCACTTATAAAAGGTGGGTGTAATAATATGGGTGTGAAACACTGTTCATAAATGATGATGTAGAAATTTTCAAGGATTTGTTCCATGAATATTCAAAAATGGTTTACATGGGGGAATATGATCATTAGACTGAGGAGATTTAAAGAAGGTTCATCAGACCGATTTTTATTAGTTGAAGGGGAAATTAAATGAGAACTACCAACTTATTTCTTTCTCATGGGAAAGAAGAATAATTAGGATGTGTTTCATTGGAAAAACCAAGATATGAATCATACTGATCATTATTCTTTAGAAAAAGGATAATCAGAAAGAGGTACATCATATAGAGAAAACAACACTGAAGCATATTTATTTAAAGTGTATAGGATGAAGACATACTAGAAAGAGGTTTTGACCCATCAGAATGAGGGAATACTCTACAGAGATGATTGGATGGAATCATAAAAAGTTAAATTTGTAGACATTGTATGGAAAGGTGAGATTAAGTTTTTGTAGTATTTTGATGACCAGAAAAAAGTTTCAATACAAACACTCTTAACACACTTATTGAAGATATTATAAATTGTAAAATGGAAAACATAGTCCAACATGATTTTGGATAAACAATATCCAAAGAAGAAAATAGATCTACATTGGATTAGAAAATATGATGGAAGAACCGGTACCTGTGTTGTAGAACCAGATTCTAAAAAGGCTTATAGCTTGGGAGTATAACATGAGAGGAAGGAAATCGACACTATCGCAATAGTTGGGGGTGTAACCATTATTATTATATGATTTTATTTTATTTTTTTGGTATATAACTATTTTTTGATAGAGGATGTATTACTGGTGTATAAAACCAGCCACAAATTATGCCATGGTATTTTAGAATTACATTTGTAAATGAATTATTATTGGGGAGACCTAATATGGAATGGAGTTGGTTTTTATACTGAACATTTTAAAATAGTGTGGTGATCTCTCACTTTATATTACTTTATATTAAGTAAAATTGAGAGATATTAGTAACTGTATAATAACTCTAAAAAGTTTTATATTTTGAGTTAATAACAATAATTTATAATAGAAATTGATCAAGAATTTACACCCTCACACTATTTGTGGTCCAACATTGATCATGGAACATCAATGTCGAGATACTGGGTGGGTTTTAGTATATCATTTTTCTATGGTGGACCGTTTCTTACTGATTTGAAAACTAAATCAATTGATCAAATAGATAGGATTTATGGTTAATATATTATATGTCTAAATACATCTCCTTTGATTTTTTATGACAATGATTCTTTGTTCATATTTCAATTTTCAAATGTCTTGTAGAAGGTGACAGGGACTCAGTTAATAATGTATATATATATATATATATCCTTATACTAATAGAATTTTATACTAAATAATATCAACCAATGTGGATACGTTTTGGGTGTGTTATATATATTTTTTGATATTGGGATGATAACATCAATCAGACAGTGTTTATATATAAAAACAATTCACGGTCTTTGATTCAGATTGCTTCGTTTGAGGCTTTCTATTGACAGTAATTTGGTTCACTACTATGTAGGATTGAGATACGTGAAGTGGATGTGAAAATAATGGAACAATAGACCTCAAATAAATTGTGTTTAAATCAAAAGGGGATGGTCACAAATCAAAGAATACATGGATCATATGTTTACTAGAGGAGAAAACCCTTGGACTTCAATGGAAGCGAAATAGTTTTCATGTGGGTGTCCCCTCTATCAGTGACTAGAATATTGATGATGAAAAAGAAATTATAAATGAGATATGTTAGTCCATTATAGACCATAAAATTCATTAATAATATGGTATATTAGTTCACAACTCTTATACAATATCATTGTATGACTAATTTAATACATCTTTCTTGGATTCTGAGGTATGATCCTGGTCTTACATATGTTATTTCCTGTGAGGATACTGAGTTTGAACTAGATTCATCATTTTTGGAGAGTCCCACTTGTATTTTTTCCAAAACAGGAAGGAGTTGTGAGGGAATATATTTCTTCTTGTTTTTTTTCAATGTGACCATAATCATATTCTGTAAGAAACATGTAAATTGGGTAAAAACATTCACATGTAATGTCTTGAGTTGTTCAAGAAGCCCTTGAGAGAGTCTTCTCAAGGATGTGATGTCATTAGAGTGTAGAATTGGGACTCTATATATTTATGGCATGTATTATTTAAAATTTTACATATCTTTTTTATTTCTTTTATAGTGTTTTTATGTTAGATGTTCTTAGGTGGTTGGAATTGAAGAGGGGTAGGTAGGTGGATGATATTTTAGCTTAAAATCTTCAAAAGTTCAACAAAAAAATCATGGGAGTCTCTATGATTTGATGTTCAATTGTATATTTAATAACATAGAGGGTGGGAATAAATCACTTATATGGTGGGGTTCCTCATCAAAAATGGATCTACCTAAAATCCACAAGCCAGCTGGTGGAGGCCACTAATTAGATGGTGGTGGAATTCGGGTCCAAGTATAGAATATTCATTATATTGAGTTCTTTTTAAAAATAAAAACCACTTTTATTTTGCCTCTCTATCAATCCTACCTTAACCCAACACACATTATGAGATATCATCTGGGGAATTTTATTTTCTCTTCCCACTTCCCCTCCCCCCTTCAAGGTCTAGATATCTATTTGATTCTATGTTTCCACAATTAGTTGAGTACTTTTTTGATCTAGATCAATTTTATCCACATTAAATTAGTTAAAAAACTATATTTATTATTTATTGATCAAATATAAGGTTTATGGAATGTTTTAATAATGTAATTATTGGTTATTAATGGCATAAGTTCTTGTATTCAGGGAATTGGCATTAAATAAGTGTTTGGACCTAGATCATTATGGGTAGAGGATCTTCTCAGGTATGTGTGATCTTACCTTAACTTTTGTATCTAGATTATACTCAACCTTGATCCTCTAATTCTAAAATATATAAAATAATGGTTCATGATTTATATTGGTTCAATTTGACCTGAACAGTGACCTTTTCAATGAAACATCATTGTACTTAAGGGGGGTGTTTCTAATCATTAACTCATGTTTTTATATGTTCTTATCATTACCTTTTTCCAACATCTATAACCCCGTGATATGTATTCATAATGTTTTATTGAATATGGAAAGCATGGGTATCAAGTGGGTGATATTCTTGATATTTTCTCATATATGGATTGGTGATGTTTTTAAATCATTTTTTACATGATGTGATTATTTATCTGTTATCATATATCTATGTATTTCAGGTGTTGTTGTTGTGTTATATGTAGTTAAGAATAAAATTTGAGAGATATGGACTATCCCCCAAGGGGGATGTGTCATATGTTTCGATAGACATGTATATAGGATATACCTTCAGATGGTATGTGTTATACATGTTTGTAGACTTTACCATAGAGGAAGATGATGTCCCTAGCGGGTTGATATTGTTTCTGAAAAGGAGCCAAAGCTGGTAGAGTCGGTCTCTAATGACTTAGATTTTATGGTATTCGTATGTGAAATACTTGTTACTTATCTATTATTTGTTTACATCAATGAAATTAAAATGTATGTCCTATGGACTTATGTTAAGGACCCATTTGTGGGGTCCTACTATGTTTAATACACACACCATAGGTGGGAGTATTGGTGAACATGAATATTTCGTGATGAGGGATCTCATGAAAGGAAAAGTCCCTACGAGGAGAAATTGTGTAGATTAGTAGGAGGGCATGGGAAATTAAATAATGTACTATATTCATGGATGTATATTGTAGTTTTTTTATAGTTTTTTATCTATTATATTGATCATCCCCCTATCGGGATCATTTTTCATCATATTCTATTGTTTTTCTAAAACATCATACTATTATTTTATGTGTTAAAACATTATGTGTATCTACTACTCAGATGGTTTATTTATAATTTTCCTGATGATTTTTTTATAATCACTTCAATTCTATAATGTGATGATTAACTAATAAAAATGTTATAGTCTCCCAATGGGTTAACTTTTGGACCATTACACTAGTTTGAAACCTGTATCATATGGGGAGACATGTAAGAGTTCTTATAGAATCCCTACCCAAATCAGGTGATTCTTGTCTTGGTGCTATAATATGGCCATAACTAGTGGACCAACCATCTCTATAATAAATTCTTGAAAAAAATGGCCATGTTTTTTCCCTTGACCCTGGACATAGGCCATCCTTCTGACCATATATCCATGGTTTGGGACACAGTCGTGGCAATAGGGGCATTCAACTTCACTTATGATTGGAAATAATTTTTAGGAGCTAGTGTAAGAATCATATAGCCTAATTCATGTCAGAGTGTTGACATAAGGGTATATAAATTAATGATCATTGTCCTATAATTTTCTATAGGATTTCCATTACCATAGTTAGGAAAAAAAATGGTAATAGGGGTGTAGTTTTAGGCCACATTTCTGCTATGGTAATTCCAAAAACAGGTTTACCACTATGTTATTTATGACAGACTAGGAATTGAAGCATGGTTTGGAAAATTTCCTCACAAATAACTCTAACAATTTATCAGTATGTTATTATTACACAAACAAATTATGCAATTGGTAATCTCATGAAATTCAATATGGATCACAAATTATCACTTTACTATAGTTCAAATGAAAAAATTCCTTCAAATTAAGGTTTTTCTCCCATTTTTTAATCTTGGTTTGAAAAAAATCACTTGTATTTGGGGTTTGTATCCAATTCATTTTCATAAATTATAAAATTTTTAATAAGAAATAATTCTAATTTTCTAAAATAAAAATACATTCTTCCAAAATTGAATCATTCCCCCTATATAACTCAAGGATATTATGTGATAATGTAGTAAGAATGACTTGAATTAGTTAATTTAAAGAAAAAAATATTAAACATAGAAAAAATATTGTAATAGTGTTTTAATTCACCCCCCCCCAACATAAATTTCAAAAACCACTTTAATGATTATAAATAAATTCAAAGGTGTTGAATCCTCCAAACCTTTAATGGAAAACAATACCAAATATAGAGGCTAAAAAATCCTAAAACATAAGAAAAAGGACGAACTTTATATTACAACATGGTGAATAAACATGTGCTCCAAGTGCATGAAATAAATAGATTGACGCCACATGGGATAGTGAATAGATGACTGTAACACCCCCAAGCTTCCCCGGTACGTTTCCCTTTGAATAATTCAATGGATTGTATTGTACGCAACTTCGAGATTCTAACACACCACAACCAATCAAACTAGCCGTTATGAATAGTAATACCTAATTTTTGAAATTTTATAAATTTTATCTTTCAAAATGGACATCATTTTTGGATTCGTAATATCAAAATTAGCTTAGGGTGAAATTTGGGTACTTTTCGGATAACTTTCATATTTTGATGAATAATGAAAATTACTAAATTTTAATTAAAAACAACTATTTTAATAGAAATAATTAATAGAGATAAATTATGAATTTGAGTGGTTTTAAATTATATTTAGAATATATTTTTACCATTTAATACAATTTTGGTTATTGGATTTAATTTCACATTTAAACCAGACATAAACAAGTGTCAATCTTTTGATAGTTATTATTTCTTAAAAACATACTATTTGTTTTGAAAACAGGAATTAATTTTTAAATTAATTAATGCAAATTATATGTTTTGAATTTGGTAAAATAGACATCATTTTGGAATTCATAATATCAAATATATCTTAGGCCTAATTTTTGGTATTTTTTTGAAAACATTTAATTTTTTATGAATAGTGAAAAATACTTAGTTATAGTTTAAAACCAAATTTTCATTTAAATAATTATTTATTTTATTTAAATTTAATTAAGGTCAAAATAGATACATAATACCTATATAATTTAAATTTAATTCATTGAAGTTAGTTTAGAATAATTTTAGGTATATAAAAATTTTATTGAAGCTTTCACCGTCTTTTACCCACCCCCTAGGAGAATTTGGAAATTTACATAAAACTTAATTTTACCGTTTCTATGAGTGGAATTTTAAAAATCTGAGAGACATGGTAAATATCAAGGAGTAAAATGTGGTTCAATAAGATAAAAATAATTTATGGTGAATAGTAACTTTTTACTTTTATTTTCCACGGTTAAAAGTAAATAGGGTAATTAAGGGTAAAATGATATTAATATTACCCTAACACATGTCCTAATTCTATTGGAAAAGTGTACCTCGACCAAAAACAACTTTAAGAATAAAATATTATCATTTAGGTCCACCTGGATTAGATTAGGACATTTATTATTATTTAATTCAAAGAAGAGTTAAAAGAGTTAAAATCAAAGTATATTTACTAAAACATTTTTAATATAGTGTTATACGTAAGATAAATTTGATTGTAAATATTCATTAGAAATACGATAAGATTTCATACATAATAGTATTTTATTTATAATTTTTTGACATTAAATAATTCAATTTATTTATTACACAATGGTTATGCAGTAATTACTTAATTAATGAAATATTAAAATAATTGATATTATAAATAACAAAATAAATGTATTTTGAGACTTTTTATGAATTAAACTAATTTTATAGGTTAATATGATATATTAGGATAGATTATAAAAAAAATTAGAAGTAATAATGATGTTATAAATTTATCAAAAACAAAATACCAAATAGTGTCAAAATTGACATAAAAGAGTTTTTAAAACAAATATTATATTATTAATTTATATTAAATTCCTAAAAATCTAAGTTTCTTCCAAGATACTTATATCATGATAGTTGTATCATTAATGGACCACTTGGGGGTCTCTTGAAGTTATATAGTAATTTTACTAACTATATAATATAAAAACACAAAGTGACATGGTAAGTGTCAAACTAATTAACTAAGAATTAAAACTAAAATATAAGGTTAATATAATGACCCAAACCTGTCTAAATTCTATTGTTTGAGTGTTTTTCAACCCATACCCACATTAAACTTTACATAATCTACTTTGGTGCCATTTGAAACCGAATATGAATTTATTATAAAATAATATTTCTAGCTTTTCCAAAGGTGCCCCTCACCCCTCTTATAAAAGGGCACTCCCCCTTCTCACTAATTCACACATTAAAAGCCTTTTTTCTTGGAGAAAACCTGCCCAAATACTCTCTAAACTTCCCTCACTTCAACCTAGAGGCCTTAGTTTGATCATAAATCCATCCTAAGGATCCATTTTGATGAAATCAAAAGGAAGAACCCGAAGAAGAGGTAATTTTTTCACCACCCTCTTTCAAGTTCCTTTCTTCTTCAACTTCTTATTTCTTTGTGATTCCCATTCTAAAGTAATAAATCTAGTATATTTTATATAATTAGATGTTATTATAAATATGGAACAAAAAAATTCATTATTCTATCCATCCCTTGAATGACATGTCACCGAACGCGCGTACGTACGGCCTACCGTCTTCATGTTGTGGTGTAATTGTTATTCAATATATTATTATTTATATGGGTATAATAATGATGTATAATTCATGTAAATAATAAATATAATATTATAATTATTCTTTCTATATGATATAACATCCAATTATATATTATTTTAATATCAAAATAATGATATTGTCGCTCGTGCGTACGTACGGACTACCGTCTCCACGAACGCGATGAGATTCATTCCCCATCATTTCCATTTGAGTCTAATTCTCATTTAATGATTAAAAATAATGTTTAAGTAATTGATATAATTCTGTATATGAATAATATACAACCTATCCATAACAAACACGGCTTACGTAACAAAGAATATAAAGGAAAACGAGTAAGTTAACACCCAAAATGAAAATAATACTAAGATATTATTAACAAATCAATGTTAAAAGATCATATATGATATCATATTAATGTAAATGATTCTTTTATAATTCAATAACAATTATTTAACCATTATACAGGAGGTTAACCAACCGTCGGCCAAGGAAAAAGTACAAGGTAAGGGGTTTCTTATCTCACTCTTAATTTCGTGAGAATTCCATTGTTCACCACTTATTTATTGCATGTGGTGTATGTTTACTGCCCATGATTGTATTAATTATGTAATATACTTTAATTTATGGTTATTTACATCATCATTGTATGATCCATCTTTAATGGGTGTATGTTTCATAAGTTACCTAATCGATAAGGGAATTTAAAATTTCAATTTGCACTCATTCAGCTTCAATCATACTTCATTGATTATTTTACTCCAAGATTATGTATGGAATCACTATTAATTTGATTATGTCATAATTTCCACTCCCCTTTATATGGATATAATTTTGATACACATAATCACTCCATTGATAAATTCTCAAGTCATCGGTATGAACTTGATAAGAGTAATTTTAACTCAATCTCCTTTTGTTGAGTTAAATATCCAATTCATTGGTGTTGTTTTTACAAGAATATGTGTGAATGTAATTTGATTGATTTACACTAAATATCCAATCATATTGAGTGTATTTATATTTTTCACACATAATTATGTCGGTGATTTATCATTAACCTAAGGATATGGTCTTTATAATAGAATTCATCTCAATTTACATTCTATTGAGACTTCTTTGGTGTTATACACAAAATCACTTTTATATGGTGTATATAATGTACTTTGACATAGTATATCATGAATCCATTTATTCTCATGATATTATAAAGTTTTTATTACCTCTATTATTTATATTCAAGTGTCTTTATTTTGGTTAGGAACTCTAACAAAAATATCATTTTAAATGTTTTAAAGATTTATTATTCTAAATCTTTCTCATTAATGTCCATGTTTTAAAAATGTTTCTAAGGATTTATATATATGGACATTAATGTTTTAAAATTAAAATTCCTTTTAAAAGTTTCAAAGTGGTATGGGACACTTTGATTCAAAAAAATCTATTTTAAATGGCTTCTTGACAAATAGTGTGAATTTTAAATGTTTTCAAGAAAAGGGGGATATTTCTCTCAATAGTTTGATGATTATTTTAATCTATGTCAGCATCCTTAATTATTCTCAATTGAGGTTAATCTGATACAATACAATATTCCATATTGTATCGAATGAGTTATGTTTGACTGTGGATGTGCTATTTTTATACCATTCGTGGTTTGTGGTTAAAATTATTGACATTATGTATGCTAGTTTTAATACGAATGTTTATGTTATGTTTCAAACTTTTCATATGAGGAATGAATTATACTTAGTAAGTGACGGGTGGATCCTGCTATAGCTCCTCGATGCATCGGTAGGTCTCATGAGACAAACTAGTGTCTTGTCATGAGGCCTTGACAAAATCTTATTTGTAGTCTTAACACGAGGCCTTGGCTACGTGGTTATGATAGTTTGGCATTATGCATTCTGTCATTATGAAAGTGGTTATTGATATTTTCATGTGATTATTCAACTAGTATAATATCCATGTTAATATGTAAATGGCATTATTTCATTTTATCCTTGCCATATTATGCTGAAGTTCAAGTTTAAAATGCTTTCATTTTAGTTATACATTGCCTTAAATTGTTATGTTTATTTATGAAAGTTTCCACTATATTGTTATCCTTACTAAGCATCTGAGCTCACACCTTTCAATGTTTTATTTTTCCTAGGATGTGAAGAAGTATTTTACGAATGACCTGTAGGGATGGTATGAGGGTATATAAAGACAATATGTTGTTGTAGTTTTTCACTTATTGATGTAATGTAAACTTTATGAATATATCTAGTGTTTACAAGGCTACTAAACTAATTGGTCTTTAGAGACATGATCTTTTGTGATCATGCCAATGTTATATAATAATTCACTGACTCTGGGTAACTGGGGTAGGGGAGTTAATATTAGTATCAGAGGAAGTTTAGTAAAAACCATGGGATCTAGATTTAGATAAACTCTGATTAGAGAACATAGCCCTAAGATAAACTTTGAGGATTAGTATAGAAGAACTTCCTAGAATTTTGGTATTGTAGAGATTTTGTGAGTTTTCTGAGAAATACATCCATGTCTGGATACAAGAGGGTAGAGGCGACTCTGGAACAGATGTACCTAGGGGTAAAACCCGAAAACACTGCTTTGAGCTAAACTCGAATAGGAACTGGTGCACGACAACAGGCCTTGCTGCACTCTTGGTTACGAAACTCCCAGGGGATATGCTTAGGATAATTTACATTTTCTTTACAAACCGATTTGATGTATTATATATAATATGAGAGTAAATGGCCTTGGTTTATCCTAATGTGTTTCAAATTTATAATATGGTTACATGTTAATCTCTAAATGATTTTATGACTACTATTACTCAAACAATGAAATCTGGTTTTAGTCAATGGCTGGATTCCCAGGAAGTCATAGTGACTTTGAGAATGATGTACATGGTGGGAACGGTGGTGCAAATGAGCAACAAAATAGAATGTTGATAGGCGTAAAAGATATCGTCTTCATGCCAAATCAATTTTCCAAAAATATGATCAACAATATATATATTAACCAATTCCCGAACTCAAAAAAGAAGAGAAAGCTGATGAAGGATAAGAGCTCCAGCAATGGAGACCATGGAGAAAGGAATCCTCAATTTCCATCATGCAGGAAATGTAGAAGGAGACACCCAGTAAAGTGTCTCAATGGGACAAAGAAATGTTTTACGTGTGGGAAGGAAGTACATAAAGTGAAGAATTGCTGAAGAAAAATGAAGAGTACTATGGAAGAAGATAAAAATAGTCCCAAGAATCCATTTACAGTCATTTTCCGTAAATGTAGGGGACCTGGCCATTACCCGAGTGAATTCCCTATTCTATATGATATTTTCTTGGTCAAAGAAGAAGCTATGTGGAAATAAAAGGTTGGAGAAATGTTTAAAAAGTATTAGTGCTCCTTATTGATGGGTTTACTTTGGAATAATTTTCTCTTGTACTTGTAACCCTACAGTTTTCCATGTGAGAATGATATTTGAGTAAGAATTATCTTTTCTCTTGTGGATATAGTTATAAATAACCATTTGGTTTTATATGATCATTGGGTTTGAGGAAATTACAAGTTATTATAATTTGTGATGAAAATGAAAGGTATGAGATAACATTTGTGGTTAAATTATGTTATGGTTATTTTGAGGAATTTATCTCATTTTGATAATGTTATAAAATATAGTTTTTGAAAAAGGACAACATGCAGACCGTGTGACAACCCGTCGAGTCGGACAAAGCTGTGGGAATAGAACCCACAACCAAAGTTCGATTGGGATTTATCGCCTACCACTAGACTATGTGAAGTCCCTGGTTAGTGTGACTATTATTTTAGTAAAATGATTTTATTGATCAATAATAAGTTTATTTTGGATCTTATGTCTTATCAAATGAATACCCTTAGTATAGGAAAATGATTTGGTGATTAAGTGATAAATGTTATTTTGGAAGATGTTCACTTTGTTGGGAACACTATATGCCCAAGGAAAATAGAATACTATGGGATTTCATTTGAGGAGTAATGGTGGATTTTTATCTATGTTTTTATTGTGAATTTATAGTGATTTGGGTTATTTATAGAAATGATTAACCTATAATAAAGAATATGTGATTAGGTTAATTACTTTTATGTATGTGACTTTAAGAGTAGTTGATGTCATTTGGAGATACAATTTATCATGGAAGACTACATTCTTATAAGTTTTGGGTTTCAATATTAGTTTGGATTATATTGAAGGATTTTAAGGACAATTTATTATTGAATGGTATTTATTTAACTTTGGGGTATTGTTGGTTTAATTTTAAAAATTAAGATTAGTGTTTTTTTCTCTAATGGAATATCAATTTGGGGGATCATCAGATCTTATACTAACCGTTTTGGTTTTGATTAATCTCTAAATACAAGGTAAATATATAGTTTATCCTATGTGGATCATGTTATTCTATAGAATTTTATTCTACCTCTTCTAGTGTGACCAAGTCTTCTTGAATACTCATTGTTCAAAAAAAATGAGTTTGTGGTATAAATTTATTAAAGAATGAAACTCTAATTAAAAAGTATGTATATCTCTTTATGTTCTTCGTCAATATCATAAATGAATTCCTCGTTCTTATGTAATGTAACTTAAAACGAAAAATGTTGTCTGTTTACTTTTACTACTAGGAGACTAATGACCGCTTGTCCCAACACAAGTTTGTGGTTTTTGTGTTGTTAACTTTCTCTTGATCATGTTTTCTATCCCTCTCCATCAGAACTTGACACTTAGTTTATCGTCCATATCCATGTTTTCCTACATGTAATCCTAGTATGGGTTATCTTGGGTGACCTTTATACCTCTCTTTCTTTCTTTTAAAGTGATAGTTTTATTGACTCTTTTTCCGATGTGGGACTTTCCATTATATTCTCAAGCCCAATTTTAAAAAATGGTGAGGACACAATTTATTGAAGGAGGGGAGAATGTAACACCCCAAGCCTCCACGGTACGTTTCCCTTTGAATAATTCAATGGCTTGCATTGTACGCAACACTACTGGAAAAACAACCTATACCCACGGTTCAAAACCGTGGGTATAGCCCCCAAAACCGTGGGTATAGCCTATACCCACGGTTTTGGGAACCGTGGGCTGGAATGGTGTCGGTATAGGGGTCTCAGCCTATACCCACGGTTTGGAGAACCGTGGGTATAGGGGAGTCCAATTTGGCACAATGCTGTTCCAATGTGGCACATAGCAGACCCTACGGTTTTTCAAACCGTGGGTATTTTTTTTTCAAAAAAATTGGGTTCAGGGGGTTTTGAACCCGTGCAGCGCATCAAGCTTCGCGGCTGTCCCGCACTAACAAACCAACCCAGCCACTATTTTTATTTGTTTAATATACATATATCTTTGTATATATATTAATATAAAATATTTAAATTCAAAAAAACGATCCCGGCGGGTTTCGAAACCGCGTCGCGCACAAGACCTCGCGTCCGAGGAAACCGATAGACCAACTCTGCTGGAATTTTTCTTCGATAAATGCATATATATTTGCCTATATATATTAATATGTGGTATTTAAATTCATAAAAAAGGCACCCAGCGGGTTTCGAACCCAGGCTGCGCGCTGAGACACCGGGCCGCTCTACACAACCGGACCAACTCAGCTATACAACTTTGGATTATTTAGATTTATATGTATATAAATATATTCATCTAAACCGTGAAAAAATGTATCCCCGCCAAATTTTTCCCATGTCCCGCCTAATTTTATTTACCCGCCACAACGCGGGAAAGCTATACCCACAGTTCTCTAGAACCGTGGGTATAGGTCTTCAAAAAAAAACCCACAATACCTACGGTTTTCAAGAACCGTCGGTGTACATATTCGTAAAATACCCTATACCCACGGTTTTCGAGAAAACTGTGGGTATAGGTCTTAAAAGAAAAATATACCCATGGTTTTTGGCACAACCGTGGGTATAGGTTCACATGCTATCCCAATACCCACGGTTGTGAAAAACCGTGGGTATAGACCTATTTTCCAGTAGTGCAACTTCGAGATTCTAACACACCACAACCAATCAAACTAGCCGTTATGAATAGAAATACCTACATTTTGAAATTTTATAAATTTTATCTTTCAAAATTGACTTCATTTTTCATAATATCGAAATTATATTTGGGTGAAATTTTGGTACTTTTCGAATAACTTTCATATTTTGATGAATAGTGAAAATTACTAAATTTTAATTAAAAATAACTTTTTTAATAGAAATAATTAATAGTGATAAATTATGAATTTGAGTGGTTTTAAAGTATATTTAGAATATATTTTTACCATTTAAAACAATTTTGGTCATTGGACATAATTTCACATTTAAACCAGACATAAAAAAGTGTCAATCTTTTGATAATTATTATTTCTTAAAAACACGCTATTTGTTTTGACAACGGGAATTAATTTTTAAATTAATTAATGCAACCTATATGTTTTTAATTTGGTAAAATAGATATCATTTTTTAATTCATAATATCAAATATAGCTTAAGCCTAATTTTTGGTATTTTTCTGAAAACTTTCAATTTTGATGAATAGTGGAAAATACTGAGTTATAGTTTAAAACCAAATTTTTATTTAAATAATTATTTATTTTATTTAAATATAATTAAGGTCAAAATAGATACATAATACCTATATAAGTTAAATGTAATTCATTGAAGTTAGTTTAGAATAATTTTAGATATATAAAAATTTTATTGAACTTTTCACCATCTTTTACCCACCCCCTAGGAGAATTTGGAAATTTACATAAAACTTAATTTTACCGCTTCTGTGAGTGGAATTTCGAAAATTTGAGAGACACGGTTAATATCACGAAGTAAAATGTGGTTCAATAAGATAAAAATAATTTTTGGTGAATAGTAACTTTTTACTTTGATTTACCACGGTAAAAAGTAAATAGGGTAATTAAGGGTAAGAATGATATTAATATTACCCTAACAGATGTCCTAATTCTATTGGATAAGTGTATATCGACCAAAAACAACCTTAGGAATAAAATATTATCATTTAGGCCCACATGGATTTGATTTGGACATTTATTATTATTTAATTCAAAGAAGAGTTAAAAGAGTTAAAATCAATGTTTATTTACTAAAACATTTTTAATATAAGGTTATACATAAGATAAATTCTATTTTAAATCTTAATTAGAAAGATAAAAATATTTCCTAAATAATCGTATTTTATTTAAAATTTATAGACATTAAGTAATTTAATTTATTTATGACACAATGGTGATGCAGTAATTACCTAATTAATGAAATATTAAAATAATTGATATTATACATGTCAAAATAAATGTAATTTGAGACTTTTTATGAATTACACTAATTTTATATGTTAATATGACATATTAGTATTGATTATATTTTTTTTTCGAAGTAATAATGATGTTATGAATTTATCAAAAAGAAAATACCCAACAGTGTCAAAATTGACATAAAGGTGTTTTTAAAACAAATATTATATTATTAATTTATATTCAATTCCTAAAAATATAAGGATCAGCCAACAGACTTATATCATGATATTTTTATCATTAATGGACCACTTGGGGGGTCTCTTGTAGGTATATAGTATGTTTATTAACTATATAATATAAAAATACAAAGTGACATGGTAAGTGTCAAACTAATTAACTAAGAATTAAAACTAAAAGATAAGGTTAATATAATGACCCAAACCTGTCTAAATTCTATTTGTTAAGTGGTTATCGACCCATCTCCACTTTAAACTTTAAATAATCTAATTTGGAGCCATTATAAACCGAATATAAATTTATTATAAAATAATATTTCTAGCTTTTCCAAAGGTGCCCCTCACCCCTCTTATAAAAGGGCACTGTCCCTTCTCACTAATTCACACATTCAAATCCTTTTGGCTCGGCCAAACCCGGACTAAATACTCTCTCAAATTCCCTCACTTCAACCTAGATGCCTTAGTTCGATCATAAATCCAACCTAAGGAGCCCTTTTGATCAAATCAAAAGGAAGGACCCGGAGAAGAGGTAATGTTTTCACCACCCTCTTTCAAGTTCCTTTCTTCTTCAACTTCTTCTTTCTTTGTTATTCCCATTATAAAGTAATAACTCCAGTATCTTCTATATAATTTGATGTTATTATAAATATGGAACAAAAAAATTCATTATTATATCCATCCCTTGAATGACATGTCACCATACGTGCGTACGTACGGCCTACCGTCTCTACGTTGTGGTGTAATTGTTATTCAATATATTATTATTTAGATGGGTATAATAATGATGTATAATTTATGTAAATAATAAATATAACATGATAATGATTCTTTATATATGATATAACATCAAATTATATATTATTTTAATATCAAAAGAATGATATTGTCGCTCGTGCGTACGTACGGACTACCGTCTCCACGAACGCGATGAGATTCATTCCCCATCATATACATTTGAGTATAATTATCATTTAATGATTAAAAATAATGTTTAATGAATTGATATCATTATTTATATGAATAATATACAACCTATCCATAACAAACACGGCTTACGTAATAAATAATATAAAGGAAAATGAGTAAGTCAACACCCGAAATGAAGATAATAATAAGATATTGTTAACAAATCAATGTAAAAAGATCATATATGATATAATATTAATGTAATTGATTCTTGTATAATTAGATAACAATTATTTCACCATTATACAGGAGTTTAACCTACCATAGACCAAGGAAAAAGTACAAAGTAAGGGGTTTCTTATCTCACTCTTAATTTCTTGAGAATTCCATTGTTCACCACTTATTTATTGCATGTGGTGTATGTGTACTGCCCATGATTTTATTCATTGTGTAATATAATTTAATTTATGGGTATGTACATCATCATTTTATGATCCTTCTTTCATGGGTGTATATTTCTTAAGTTACCTAATCGATAAGGGAATTTGAAATTTCAATTTGCACACATTCAGCTTTAGGCATTCTTCATTGATTATTTTACTGCAAGATTATGTGTGGAATCACTATTAATTGATTATGTAATAATTTCCACTCCCCTTTATTTGGATATAATTTTGATACACATAATCACTCCATTTATAAATTTCCAAGTCATCGGTATGAACTTGATAAGAGTAATTTTAACTCAATCTCTTTTTGTTGAGTTAAATATCCAATTCATTAGTGTTGTTTTTACAAGAATATGTGTGAATGTCATCTGATTTATTTACACTAAATATCCAATCATATTGGGTGTATTTATATTTGTCACACATAATTATGTCGTTGATTTATCCTTAACCTAAGGATATGGTCTTTATAAGAGAATTCATCTCAATTTACAATCCATTGAGACTTCTTTGTTGTTATACACAAAATCACTTTTATATAGTGTGTATAATGTACTTTGACATAGTATATAATGAATCCCTTTATTCTCATTTATTACCTTGATTATTTTTATTCAACTGTCTTTATTTTGGTTAGGAAATCTAACATAAATATCATTTTAAATTTTTTAAAGATTTATTATTATAAATCTTTCTCATTAATGTCCATGTTTTAAAAATGTTTTTAAGGATTTATATATATGGACATTAATGTTTTAAAATTTAAATTCCTTTTTAATGTTTCAAATTGGTATGGGACACTTTGATTCAAAAAAATCTATTTTAAATGGCCTCTTGACAAATAGTGTGAATTTTAAATGTTTTCAATAAAAGGGGGATATTTCTCTCAATAGTTTGATGATTATTTTAATCTATGTCAATATCCTTCATTATTCTAAATTGAGGTTAATCTGATACAATACAATCTTCCATATTATATCAAATGATTTATGTTTGACTGTGGATGTGCTATTTTTATACCATTCATGGTTTGTGGTTAAAAGTATTGACATTCTGTATGCTAGTTTTAATACGAATGTTTATGTTGTGTTTCAAACTTTTCATATAAGGAATTCATTAGACTTAGTAAGTGATGGGTGTAGCCTGCTATAGCTCCTCGATGCATCCGTAGGTCTCATGAGACAATATAGTGTCTTGGCACGAGGCCTTGACAAAATCTTATTTATAGTCTTGGCATGAGGTCTTGGCTACGTGGTTATGATAGTCTGGAATTATGCATTCCGTCATTATGAAAGTGGTTATTGATATTTTCATGTGATTATTTGACTAGTAGAATCTCCATGTGAATAAGTAAATGGAATTATTTCATTTTATACTTTCCATATTATTCTGAAGTTTAATTTTAAAAGGATTTTGTTTTAGTTATACATTTCCTTAAATTTTTATGTTTATTTATGAAAGTTTCCGCTCTATTGTTATCCTTACTGAGCATCTGAGCTCACCCCTTTCAATGTTTTATTTTTCCCAAGATGGGAAGAAGTATTTTATGAATGACCTGTAGGGATATTATGAGGGTATATTAAGACAATATGTTGTTGTAGTTTTTCACTTATTGATGTAATGTAAACTTTATGAATATATCTAGTGTTTCCAGGGCTACTAAACTAATCGGTCTTTCGATACATGATCTTTAGTGATCATGACAATGTTATGTAATAATGCACCGACTCTGGGTAACTGGGGTCAGGGTGTTACATCACCATAAGAGAACTAGACTCCTTCATGGAATTATAATAGGATCACAGTGATATTTCACTAATACCATGAATTTCTATGACGAGTTGACCATAGAGGTGGCCACCTCACATGAAGAATAATGAAAAGATATCTAGGCAGGAGCCTACGTCTTGCACGGATTGGTTTCATTCACACTACAAAAACTGGTAACCTCCATAGGTTCTTACCTTCCATGTAGTGAACCTACCATCATAATTATAATGATAAAGACCTTCATGGATTTCCTATTAATTTTTGTACATATATTGGGTACCCATCATAGTCTCAAAGTCTCTTCTATGTTGTTGCACTTTTATAAAATTAGATTAATAAAATTTTAACTATATATACAGGGGTTAAAATTTTAGAGAACACACACTGGATAAAAATAGAACAATATTAATTAATTTCTACCTTGTGGTCTTTGAGAAACACAATGGAAATTTTCGAGCCTCGAAAACATATGAGTAAATCTTTCCATGTTTTTTATTTTTTGAGGCCTCTTATGCAAGGGATTGTTTGAAATCATATTGAAGATAAATTCATCTTCTTCACATTTCCTAACATTTATTTTTAATTATTTGTATTCCCTATGTATTATTTTGGGACATTTATGGATTATTTTCTAGACCAGGCACTCATACAACATGTGAATCTGAGGCCCTATGAGCTTGATTTTTTTGGAAATATATTAAATATATTTAATAGAAAATGTGTGTAGTTGTCCTAAAAATATAAATAAATCTGAAATAAGGGCCAAAATTAGAAATATGAGGTCACCATTGAGTTTAAAATATGGGTTTTACCTAAGGTGATACATATTCTTTATCGGTTCGTGAATTTTTTGGAAAAGTCACCGCGGGTGCAGAATTAAAAAAACTTAACCTATTTAATTTAATTTTTTTATGTATAAACTAGTTCTCCTTTAAATATATAGATATTAGTTTTCATTAGGGTTTTATTCTTAATCCATAAGGACCTAGATATCATCGGATGAGAGCGTTCTTGGAAAACGAAGATAGATCGGGGCCAGATTTTGGATCATTATGCCAACGGGGATTGTAGATCTCTTCAACTACAAAAACACATAACTATTAATAATCAATGATTGATCCAAACTCTATATATTATTTTTTTTCATTTTATATCACATTTTTTAATCTCATATGAATGCAGATCAATTTCACTAACAGATTTGATGTGTGAATCAATGGTAGATTTAAATTGATGAATTTTACTTGTTTGTTGTGATTATTTTTAGTCTTTATTAATCTATCAATATGACAAGGGATCATGGAAAAAAGTCCATAGTTCATTACTAACATTTTAAGTTCTATTTATTTCTCACTCCAATTCTTTTATCATTCATCCCAGGTATTTTTATTGGCCCATTGTTCGACGAATACCTGGAACTCGATCTATGAATTTCCATTTTTTGATGAAATAGATTGATAATTTCAGTGGGTTCATGAATGAGACCTTGATTTTATTTTAAAAAAGATGTATTATTATCATTGGTATAAAATAATTGATTTTGGTATCTATTCAACCCATATTCGTTGAGGTAGTAACAGACAACATGAGCAGAAATCATTTACGAAATAATTTAAATTTTTTAGTTTCCAGAGAAAAAACTCCAATAAAATAGTAGATTTTTAGTATAATAAAATATATAAAAATATATACGATAAGGTTTTCATAATGAACGAAAACATTCAAAACCATTTCTATTTTTAGCAGTAACAGACGACATGAGTAGATGTTTCCCTAGAAGATTCAAAGCTCAAAATCCTGGTCTCCATCAACTAGAGGCTCAATCGACACCTGATTTATAGTTTCATGTGAGGGAAATGAATTTGGAGACACACATGATGACATGAAGGAATATCTTAATAGATCTATAAAATCTTAATAAATCATGTGTTAATTTTGGGATTACATGCATTGTGGGACTCCCTATCTGCAACATAAGGTTCATAGATCGATTTAAATATCACACTCTGTGTGACATGGTCACAAACCATGTGAACCCTCCATGTCATATTTGAGTGCATCATGAATGGTACACAAAAATGGCTAGTAGTACATGGGAACAAACATACCGTGTACTCGTAAATGGACATGGCTATGTGTACATGGACACAGATTGTTGTACATGGGCACAGAAGGAGGCATGGGTAGGGTGTTAGGAGAACTATATATTTCATGTGTATCACTCAAATACTATTTATGTTGAGGTTTACCGGTCGTCTGAGGTGTTACCAAACAGGAATATATAGGTTGAGAAAAGCATATCTTTTACATTACATTCACGTCATGTATTTCCTTAGAGATATCTTGAAGCTCTTCGTCTCTTCAGTTCAGACTAGTGCTGGTTGAGTGGTTTTCCCCTTGTTCCATACCCTAGAGGGTATAGTGTGTAATTAAATCATTTTCTATGGAATATTATCCCATTTTAAATGATGAATCTTAGTTAGAGTATGTGGAATCCCTCCCTGAAACAAGAGCGAGATCATCTATTATCATTACAACCTAGGTGGGGTTTGTGGAATCTACATGACCTCATTGGGTAGGGAATTGATCATACGTCTGGAATTCTCTATCAATATAGTTTTTGGTATCATTTTCATATGATCCTTATATAGCGGGTTCATCTGTATTGTGGTTGTGGTGTCCCGAGTGGTTTTGTGTGTGACCCCCTATTAGGGTATCGGGGTCTTTTAATACTAGTGAGCATTATTGGTAGGGCCCTAATAATATTGAACTCTTAAAATATTTTATACAGTTATTTCACTGTTCGTGGAGTGTATTCTCTTTGAATGATCATCACATCAAGATGAATCATGTGGCTGGTTGTTCCTTATGACCGAAAAATGGTTTGATATCCTTCTTGAGTATATCAGAATGTTTTATGTTATAAATTGATTTGGATATATTATATTGAGTTGACTATACTTTGTTCATCATGGTTAGTTTTTTCTGGGTGTCTTACTAGGTAAAATTATACTCACCCCATCATGGGATCATCCCACACATGTCATGTATTATACACACTACAGACTATTTAACGATGTCATGTGAGGAAAAGTAGTGTAAGAATAATATATTAAGCTTGAATGACTGATGTGTTTTATGTTTATTGAATTTTATTGTATTCCTAACCCTTAAAGAAAGGTCGAGTGTTTACATTTTTTGGTTTGGAACTTATTTGGACTCTTTTTCTCTATCATTACACTACATTCATACAGTAGTTGTGATATTATAGATGTATTAATGCATTACTTTTAGTTCGTATGTATTTCATCATTTTATGGGCATGGAGATGTGTTCATGTGTATATGTACATTAGGTTAATTATTCCCATTTATAGGATATTCCTACTCATCATTGGTCTCTAGACTCTGGCCTATTGGAAGCAGGGTTGTGGTAGTCATGAGTCATACCTTGGTGGGTTGGGTCATGAAAGATTGGTATCATTGGAGTCGGCTCTACCATTGGAATGAAATCGGTAAGTTTGGTTTTGAGAAATAGTGTTATGTTTTTCTAGTTCATCTTTCTAGATATTGACTCTCGTGTTTGTGTGGTTGATGAAATATCTATACACCAGGACACTAATCAGCTATCGTATGACTCAGTACATGTAAACATTAGTTGTAGGGAAAACATTTTTACAAGAATAATATAAGAATGGATTTTTGTTTCCAGGTCCTTCTTAAGTAAACTACCAAGATATACACTCTGACCTTAATTCATATTGTTTTATTTTAAGATTCGCCAATGAAGTAAACTATACAGGATTCTAATTTGTGATCATGAATATTATATTTTATGTGAATAGGCATCAGTTCAGGGGAATATAATAGAGATAGAACCACCTGGTGGTTTCCCATTCATACCACCACCCATTAAGATCTAGCTAGAGTTAGTAGTTCTAAATGAGTATGTACACTCTATGATTGATATGTATGAGTTTTAGAGGTAGCTACCTCCCATGATTATAGGTGATCTATACCCCTAGGTTACTGAGGACTAGATAGAGGTAGTCACTAGAGTTTTCTCCTTGTGACAATTCCTATAGACCATATGGAAGTCCTTACAGTGGGTCTTATTTAATTATTTTTTGGGTGATGTTGGATCTTAGTGTCCCAGTCACATGATGAGGATGATATCTCCTATCCATAAAAGTATTTTCTATTTAGGGTGGATTTATATCCATCCACACTATGAACAGTGTGGTTACAAGAGATTATCTGTTGGCCATATGGAAATTTGACCATGATAGAGTACTCAGTGATCCTTATTGATCTCTCGATATACTACATGGATATAGTTCATGATCTGTTATTCAGAGAAAATACCATTGAGTAGGGCTTAAACTGAGGGCGTCAGAGAATCAGTGGTATCACTTTTTTATTCCCAACCATGTGGGGGTTCTTGAGATGCCCTTGGCGGGGGAGAGATTCTTAGATGAGTAGGCACTGGATGTGGGTGTTGGTAGCGGAAACCAAGGAGTTGAGACATTAAAAATAGGTATCTTACATCAATAATAAGGATTCATGTTTTTAAATGAATCCAGAGGTGATCCTAGGACACAATGTTATTAGTACAAGGATCTTAGGATGGATCAAATTAGAAAAGGGAGAGGAGGTTCTTCTCCAGGGATGGTTGAATACATATGGTTTGGGATTGTCAAACCCATCACATAGATGATTGAGATATGATCAATGAAATGTCGAGATAGATGAAGAGAATGGTTTAGGGGGGTAATTAGGTTGAAATATGTGGTATATGGGATTGAAGAGAAGCATGAGGTGGTCGATGGTTTGATATATTACCACCACCACTACTAGGTGGTCCACACTAGGCTTCAGGGGCATGTGGTTAGGCATGAGGCCATCTGCAGGATATGGAGGAATATGACCCCATGGTTCTAGAGATGATACGAGGTAATATCTATGTGTTTTATACTTTATATATTGTATTTATAGACACAAGTGTGATTCATTCATTCCTTTCCACTACTCCGGTTCGAGACTAAGAGATCTTATTTGGCCATTGTCTTAACCCTTGTGGTTGGAGACATAGACAGGTCATCACATAAAAAATGTGCACTTGTGTTGATAGTGTGATCTAATGCTTGGAGTAAAATATTTTTGTATGTGATCCCTTTTTAGAATCATTGATGCTTTATGAAATCATATTAGGTATTTAATGGATATCCTTAGTTCATTCCCAGATCAATTGTTTTAGGTGGAGGATGTTGTGTTTATATAGTGATGGGATGAATATTTCCATTTTGCATGAAAAGGAAACCTTGGGAGAGGAGGTTGTGTTTAGGTATAAGAGAGTGAAACCCATTACTCATAAGTTTTCTAGCATTACTCTTAGAGAAGTTGATGTTATAGACTACTAGTTTCATGCGGTCTATGCTGAGTATTATGATGGATTTTCAAATGACATACCATTATTACCTCTCTACTAAAAGGTAGAATTTTTCATTGAATTTAACCATAGGAATGACCTGATATATATACTAGTATATTTTATGGATCTCTCAGAGATTATTGAGCTGAGTGTATAGTTGGTGAAGTAATAAGAGAAAGGATTTGTGAGACCTGGTGTTTCCCATTGTGTGGTCCATTGTTGTTCACCGTGTAGGATGGCATGATCTTGAGGTTATCTTTAGACTATCGACACTTAATCCAGGTGCAAATGAAGAATAAGTATCCACTATTGAGGATCAAAAAACTTTTTGATCTATAGATTGGATCATGATTGTTCTTGTAGATTTATCATAGATTAGGTTATCACTCGCTAAAAGTATAGGATAAAGATATACCAAAGGCAACATTAAATTTATGCTATAGTAACTACGATTACTTGGTGATGCTGTTAGACATGAAGAACACCCCAAAAATGTTAATGTGACATATGAACAGGATATTTAAGCCTTTTTTAAACTAGATTTTAGGACATCATCGATGAAATACTAGTGTACTTGAAATCCAAGGTAGAGTATGCAAGACACTTAATTATGGTCCTAGACACACTCAGAGAGAAACATATTTATGGGAAGCTCTCAAAGTATCATTTTCGGATTCAATATGTCAACTTTCTTGAAAACATCAACTCAAAGGTAGGAGTAGCAGTAGTCCCTATGATGGTTGAGTCATAGCTTTCTTAGGATCTAAAAAAAAGTGTTACCAAGGTGTGTTGTTTCTTTGGATTTGAAGGGTACTATCAAATATTTTCACCTGATTTCTCTAGTGTTGATTCACCCTTGAAATCATTGACTCGGAAGGGGAAGACTTTCATTATAATGGATAGGTTCTGTATTTTATTTGAGGAGATGAGGTAGATATTGACTATCCCTCCAATATGGTAATTTCTTGAGTATAGTGTAAGGTACTTAGTGTTCTATGATGCATCAGCAAATGATATTTTTGAGTTATTATGTAGAAGGAGGAAGGTATTGCCTATAGATCACATCTATTGATTCCACATGATCAGAACTATGGGAACTTGGAGCTTGATCTAGTAGTAGTATCCTTTACACTTAATATGCGAAAACACTACCTATTAGAAGTTAGTTTTACTTTCTACTATAACCCCAAGAGTATCAAGTATATCTTATCGCACAAGGATCATAACATGAGAATGATGTGAAGGATAAAGTTCCACTAAGACTATAGCATCAATATTTTATATAATCTTGGGAAGTGGAAAGTGGTGGAATATTCTTTTAGTATCAAGTTTTTTTCTTAGTTGTTTGCTGAGGCATCAGAGAAGTTAGCCTCATTGTTGTTTTCCTTTGAGGAAAAAGATGGTGCTTCATATCTTCAGGCAATGGTAGTTACCCGACCGATTTTACAATGTTTCAGGGATACTTAGGGTGGATATAGAAACTATGAGACCTTATATACTATGATATCCATTGGAAATTCTCTTAATGGATATTATGAATGGGGGAAGGACGCTATCCTTTTTCGTATAAAGAATGATGGTACCTTCACGTTGCAGGAGGAGGGGATGCAAGAGATTCTTACATTTCCTTTGGAAGTATATCCTAGTGTAAAAAAGATGTACCGAGAACAATTAAATTTGTTTTGGTGGCTATGAATGAAGAGTTTTGTTATAGAGTTTGTCTCTCAGTACATCACATGTCAGCAAGTGAAGGCTGAGCACTCAGTTTTGGAAATTTTAACACAACCAATTGAGGTTCTAGAGTGGTAGTGGGTTGGATATCCATGGACAGGATGATGGGGTTTCCACATACATCTAGAGTACATGATACCATATGGATAATCTAATACTGAATCACCATGTCAGGACAATTCTTATCCATATGAGAGAAGAGTTTTGTAAGGATATTTGGATTCATCTAATTACAAGAGATAGTTTTATTCTATGGAGTACCCTCAATGATCATTTCAGAACATGATACACACTTCATGTCATGATTATGTATGAGATTATAGGAGTACATTGGGACTATGTTACACTTGAGCCCAGTATTTCAACCCTAGAATGATTGATAGAATCCGCAGACCATTTAGGTATTGGAGGACATACCACAAGCTTGGATGAAGGACTTTGTAAGTATATTACTGGATCATATACCCCTAGTTTATTTTTTTTATAAAAATGGCTACAATTCAACCATTAGTATGGAACCATTCAAGGATTTTTATGGGGGACCATAAGTTCCACCTCTTTGTTGGATTGATCTATGCTATTCAACACCCAAGTGACTAGATTTGGTGTGAGATACTATAAAGAAGGTGCATATCATAGAGGAGAGGATGAGGACATCACAGAGCCATCATACGTCTTATGAATACTAGAAAAATAGACCTCTAGAGTTTGAGGGGGACACCAAGTGTTCATGAGGGTCTAAACATAGTTTTTATTGCAAGGATTTAGCTGGGGAGGCATGTTATCTATGATATTCATTGGTACTTTCTTGATAATGCGTAGAGTGGGTGATGTGGCATACTACTTATCTCTACCACCATTATTAGACCAGGTATAAGATGTCTTCCACATGTTGCAGTTGAGGAGATGTGTCCATGACCAATTAAATGTAATCTTCTCTGGAAATATAGACATTGAGGATGGAACAACCTTTTCTGAGTACACAACAATGATCAAGGATTGGCATGATTGGATCCTTCGTGGGTGATCAATTCCCTAGAGTGTGTATGGTGGTAGCACAAGAACTTTTATAAGAGTGCATGGGAGAGGGAGACACATATGTGATCCTAGTACCTGCATCATTTCAAGTTGGTTTTTCTATTTTTTGGATGAAAATATGTAAGCAGGGGAAAATTTATTGACTACTATTTAACATGTATAATTTTTTGGATATTATATAAATTATTTTTAAGGAAAAGAGTTGATAGGGAGTCTAATTATGGATCCCGATGTAGTCAAAATAAAAGTTTGAAATATATTAAAGATATTATCTAACATGCATGAAGAATTTTCCAGAAAAGGGGAATTAAATCTTGAATAAGGGCCCAGATCTGAAATATGAGGTAACCATTAAGTTCAAAATCATACTTTTACCATAAGAGTGACATTATATTTTTTGACACCGGTTGATTGTGTAAATTTATTAAGGGGAACAAATATAATAAAATAAATAAATTATATTGATTGAATTTATTTTATTTAATGCATCAACTAAAACTCCTTTAAAAAAAATAGTTATTAAATTTTCCTTAGGGTTGTCTGCCTAAACCCTGAAGACCTAGAGATCATTGGAGGAGAACATTCTTTGAAAATGATGACTGATTGGGACTGGATCATGGATCATTACACAAATTGAGATTTTGGATGTTATCAATGATGTAAAAACCAAACCAATCATCATAAATAATCATTCAAAACTCAAGGAAGGATGTTTATTTGTGTTTTCCATATCATTATTTATTCCATGATGAGTGAAGATATATTCCCAAAAATAAAAGCGATACATGCATCATCAGTATATTTAAATTTATGTATTTTATTTGTTCTTTGTGATTATTTTTCCTATTTGTTCGTCTATCTCTAAATCAAAGAATATAGAAAAAATTAACAACAATTGAGGTTAGTTCCTTATGTTTGATGGGTTATAGATTTCTTTAAATTCTTTTAATATTCATCATAGACACTTTATTTTGACTGTGGTTTTATGAATACATGATATTTGTTTTTTTAACTATGCTTCACTATATTGGATTGATACCGCAGGTGTGGTTCATGGAAATGAGTTTAATTATGTTGTGATGATGATAGAGGATGATCAAAAGCATATTTGAATGGATTGTTTTTGTATCTTCTAAAACATATTTTGATGAGGTGGCTACGAATGACATGAGTAGATGTTTATCGATTGAATATGAAGTTCAGATTCTCTCTCTCTCTCTCTCTGTCGATAAGAGGCTTAGTAGACCCAAATATATAGGTTAAGACAAGGTTAATGAAACTGGTAACACACAGGATAAAACGGTGGATGATTCTCATGGATATAGAAAATCATGATAAAAAAAATGTGTATTTTAAGATTACACACCATGTGGGACCCCTAGGTCATGGAATTAGGGTTTTAGATGGAGTTTAATATCACACACCATTTTACATGGGCACACACAATGTTACCCCTCCACGATAGATTATCATGTACATAAAAGGGTTCCTAGACACGACTATCAATACACAAGCATGGGAACACTATTTACTCAGAAACAGACGAGACTAGGTACACATGGACACAACCATTAGTACACATGCATGAGCAGGAGGTATGAATAGGGTAATAGGATACCTCTACATTCCATGTGTTTCACTCACACACTTTGTATCATGGTCCTCTAATATCAGTGATTTTTTTTGTGGTGGGTCCAAATAATTTTCACCCATTAAATGACTGACTACAGTGATGGCATAGATCATGGAGTAGATTCTCTTAGAATGAGCATTTAATTGGGTGAAATCCAAATACTAGAAGTTGGTTGTGGCTTCCAGGTGGCATGGTGATCTTCTTGAGTGTATCTTGGTTTTTTCAATAATAAATTGATTGTTATAACTTTTATTGAGAAGACTGTATTTGGTGCTTTCTTGTTTTGTGTTTTTTGGGTTTCCTACTTGGTATTCTTTTACTCACCCCTTGATGGGATCTACTAACATGTGTCTTAACTTATATATATGAAAACCCATTTTATGGTGTATTGGGAGGATAGGAAGAGGGAGGAGAATAGCTTGAGAATGGTTGAGTGGGGTGTTTTTTCAGGGGATTTCATTGGATTGTAGTCCTCTCCCTTTGAATAGGTTGGATTGTTTACTTTTTTTGTTAAGGATTGTATTTGGACCCTTTTTAAACTTTAGTACATTATTTTCATACTCTGTTTGGGGTTTATAGATGTATTCATTCATTAATTTTAGTTGTATTACATTTTATCATTCTTTGGGATTAGAGATGTGTTCATGTGTATAGGTATATTAGTATAATGCCTCCCATTTGTGGGATAAACCTACACAGTGCTATTCACCAGCCCCTACCTTATTGGAGGTGGTCTAGGGTAGTCATGGGCCAGAACCCAGTGGGTTGGGTCGTCACATGCATCCACTATGTGAATTCTCTCCTTGAGTCACCATATTTGATACCAGGTTTAGATTATATATTCATACGCCCATTATGTACTCATCCACCCATGAAATCTTATCAAGAGGAATATCATACATCATGATATTACCTAGCCAACCATCTAGCCTCACATTCCTACCAAGTGGGATAGCCTCTTTTAGAATATTCAATACCCTCCTTCTACCAATTTTTGTGACAAAATTATTTTATCAACTAATGGTAGCTTTGTAAAACTACCACAAAATAAGAGGGGTTAGACCTTTCACTTATTATAATTTTTTCTCAAACCACCTACCTGTAGAAAGGCATCCTACAATACATTTTTGGATTCCTTTCACAATGGAAAAAACATAGAAAAGGCCAAATCCTAACATCTTCTAAAGCCACCAGACATATAGTATCATGGATTGCACATCAACATACACCACTTAAATCATGTATTACCTTTATAATAATAGGCTATATAATTTTCCACCCAGATTGGTAGAATAATTGGGGTATTCAGAATCCTTGATTCAATTAATAATGAGTGTCCCTATCTGAAGGACACTGAAGCTATCTCCCATGTTTCAATAGTTCAATCCTAATTTCCAATTACTATTAATGGTCCATTTGAATTTTGTTATACTTTTGAGGTGTGATGGAAATCCATTTTCTCCTTGATAATTTCATTAACTTAGGTCATAAATATTTCAATGACCCCCACATATGGTAAAAACATACAAATTCCATATCCCCTACTTATTTTCCCATAGATCCAATGTAATATTTATGTACTCTTTCATAGAGAAATCCATAATGATGCCCTCATAAATGGAAACCACAATTTCCCACACAATGAGGAAATTCCTATAGAAAGGGAAACCAGATATTATAAGAATCCATTTATTTTTGTGGGGACATATCATCCTTGATATTCCACTCAAAAGAAAATATATACATAAAGGGATATATTCATTGAGATAAATATATTAGGGAAGATCACAAATAAGTCCCACTAAATCTTTAGTTTTCACCCATTCACTACATAGATTTACTAGCCACAAAATATAAAGAAACATGACAACACCTCACCATATGTGGTAAAACTACATGGTACACTCCTACCAAATGACCTTAAATAGTGGATTTAAAACTATGTGGTGAATAATCCAGGATTACCAATATATGTAGGATTATGCCTTGAGGTCTAAAGCGATCATGAATAACTATTATCCATTAATTTGTTCCATATTTCCTATGTACCATTTTCATTAGGGCATAAACCAAATGGGACCACAACCGAATTATATACCCATCTCCTCATTGGGTCACATTACTGATGAAACCATGTCCCTACATAAAGGTCAATATTCCCTTATGGTAAAAACTATATCATTCTCATCATGGCTATATTCCCTATGAGCTTATCAGTTTGACATATCCCCGATTGTAAATCCCACCACACAATTCATGAGGTCATATCCCCTATGATACTGGTTCATTCTCATTGGGATATTTTTTTCTTTTAGGTTAACCATAGAGGGCCATTAATGACATGATATTGTACAGTATATTCCTCTTAAATAAATAGTTTTTGAAATATATTTTTTCGAAGAATAAAATAAAATAAAAAGCATTCATGTATTTTGAATATTAATTATGGCTATTTAAGTAGGACCATTAAATTATATGGTTTAAATCAATGTAACCCTATTCAAAAATCAATAATTGAATTTGGATTTAATGTAATATAGATGCATAAGTATTCCTTATGAATCCAATAAAATATATATTTGAAGAGAGGTAGCTTTTTTGTGTTTACCCTAAACCATGTGTAGTCTAAACTTGAGAAATTGTGGTTTAAAAAACCATATATGAGGGAAGATCAAGCTCATAGAGATTTCCATAGGATCAATGCAAGCTCAATCACTACCTAAAACGGAAATAAATTATTTATCTGATTTGTTAGTCTTACATGGATATCATAAAGAGTTATGTAATTAGAAATTATTATTATTCAACATGAAATAATATATTTATATGTATTAATATATCATAATTTTTTAAATTTTTTGAAAGGTCATTTTTTATCAATCAACTTTATGCATAAAAAATAGTTCCCCAACAATTTGAAGTGTAATTTAATGTAAATGAGTATATTATGATTTAAAAATAATAATATCACACTAGATTAATTTTTAGTTCATTAGATAAAATTATTTAATTTACCACAAATCATTTTTTTTAAAACTGCTCTTTGCTATGTTTTCTTTTATTAATTAAAAAGTCTATTTCTAAATTTCAGTATTTGAATTTGAAAAAATGACAATGATTTTTGGATTTATAATGGAAATATTATCTTAATATATTTTATTTATAGTTTTGTTAAAAAATTTATTTTTCAGTGAATAGTATAATATATTGTGTTTACTAAGACAATAAATTGTAAACTATTATTAATATTTATGTTTGAAATTGAAAATAATAAAATATTTTTTTTACTAAATATTTATTTTATAATTTTTATAATACATTTTAAAATATTTATGATTTAAAACCCTATATTTGATATATTAGAACTCAGATAATAATTTTCTCAAAACTTTTTGGAATACATTATATATTTATTATATTAATATTAATAATTATAACATTTAGAAATTGAATTCCAAAAATTGAATTTCAAATTTAGAATCAGTGGATTAAAATTATTTATTAAGTACAACATTATTTTTAGGCATAAAAATTCAGTTTCCATAGGTAAGAACTATTTACTAGAATAAAAGCATTATTGAAAAAAGTAATAATAGAAGAGTTAAAGGGATTGAAACATGTTCAAATTATGTTTCTAATTTTTCTGTTGAGATTTTATCTACCATTTCACTCACGTAAATATGTTATTATATATTTTGGATCCAATTTACAGGTTTATCATGTAGTCCCTTTATATTAAGTTGAGATATATAATTAAATGACATTTTCACCCCTTTTAAAGAGATCTATAACCGCCCCATAAATAATCCAAAAAACTTGTTTAATAATAAAAAAAATCATTATTTTGATTCCTCAGAATCATCTTTCACTATCATATACTTTTTATCACAAGATACCAGCCTAATCACATCCTTTTGAAGGGATCCTCTAACAGAAACCCATTATTCTCAATATTAGGTCAATATTCTACCCGGTATCATTTTATTTTATTTTACAATTTAAAATTTAAGTTTCCCAAAATTTTAATATGAAATATGTATTTCTAGTATACTTAATTTCGTTATATTTATGCAATAAAAATTATCCACCTCTCCCATCCTCTTAATAAAATTGAAAAATGTAATCGTGCGTATGTAAAAACATCCTCCTCCATTGCCTAAAGTATTTAATTCTACATCAATGAAATACCTGGATAATCCAAACAAGTAAATAAAACTATTGGTAAAATATTAATAAAAAAATTATAATATTTAAATTACTAATGTCTCCATTTCTATGGGAAATGAAATCATTATATAGGTGTACATACAAACTACCATATCCATGGAACTGTATAATCCATTTTCCACTACAACCTTAATGGGTGGTTTTAAATTGAAACCTAAGAGTGTATAAAATATAAAGGTGTAATAAATATCATGAAAATAATAATTAATGGAAAATAAAGAAATTAATGATTGTTATTTTTAATCTATCAGTATCGACTAATAAATAGTAGATAATTAATCACTAATTTAATCCTTACAAAACATGAAAAAAGATATCATATAATGGTATTATAACATTATAGGTAATTATAAAAAATTGTTTTTTTTGTATTTTATATGAAATGTGAATGATAAAATTGTTATCAGTTAATCGTTACTGAAATCGACATCATAAAGCTTGTATGAAACAATTAAAGTTACTATTAATTGATGCAAAAAATAACCAATAACTATCTAACATATTCATAATAAATTATCATAACTGATGTATATAAAAGGGTAAAGTATTTGAATAAGGTTACAAAATATTTTATTAAATGATATGTTTTTTACAATATTTTAGAAAACATTATATGAAAAGGGAATAAATCTAATTAGTTTTCTGGAATTAAGTCTTTTTTTGAGTCATAGACACTCCACATCGATTATTCTCTTTCAATATTGAATTATTTGTCCCTATAATTATGTTATGTTGTATTTCTGTCTAATTTTTAGGGAATTTGTTTTCCATATAATTATTCTTCTATGATGAAACAATTTCTTCATTGAAAATGTAATTTTTTAAAGAATATTTCCTCTCTATTTTAATTTATTTTTTTCTCCATATCCATGTTTTTCCTAACCACCAATGATATAATACACTAGTGTAAACTCAAATTGTTTTTTCTATATTTATTCTTTTGTTACAAGATATTAATTTTAAAAAAATGGTTTCAATAAACTTTAAATGATGTTGGTTTTCAATAATGGTTTATCAAATTACTTAAAATTATTTTCCAACTCATGATTTTGTATTATTCCTTTTCTACTTTATACTTTGGAAAAAGATTTAATTTTAAAAAATCTGTGTTTGTTGATTTTTTTATTATAATATTTTGATATTTTTTAACTTCGTGTTCTAAGAAATGGTTTCATTAATGTGACTTTAAAATCACCTAATATATTTTTACATTATGAGAACCTACTTATGAAGAATCAAAATATTTATTCCTCTTCATTTTTAAAGGATTCCTCTATATTGAATTAATGACACTTAAATTTCCCTATATGTTTTAATTTCAAATACTTATTTTGGGTGGTCAAGTTTTCTATATCAATTGATCTTGTTTATTTAGTTATAATAATTAGAAAAGCTATGAAATCCATTTTCTTACCATGTTTTATTAATGATAAGATGAATGATTTAATTTCAAGTAATACTCATATGTATCAAAAAAAATTGGAGGGGTTCTATATCAGAATACAATGAATTGATTTATGGTTTTATATCTCATGATATTACTTTTGTAATCATGTACGGAATGCTCACTCCACTCTAAGAATATGGTAGGGATACCTTCTCCATAGTGTTAGGGGAATCATGTAGTGATTCATCCTCCATTATGATACTCTTACCTGTGATTATGTGTGGGAAACTTTGGCCCTTTATTTGTTCTTCATTTATTCTATTTTCAAAATCTATATGATATTAAATTTAATAATGATATTAAACTTTATTATGTTTTGATTTAATATTTTGTCTGATTCTCATTATTTTCTTCTATGAAATGTGTCGAATGAACTATCATGTGTTTTATGTTTCAATATAATGATCCATAATGATAGGTCACATGTTATGATTTTCAATTATTATAACTTGATATTTTAATCTCAAATTTCTCCTATATTCAAGGATTCCCTAATTTTAATAATCTAACATTTATGACCAGTTGATATGTTTTTCCTACTGATCATCTAAGAAAAACCCTTTATTTTTTTCATTACTCAAGTTATTATGATGATTTTATCATATGGTATATATAAAAGAGGCTCTGTTATGGTGAATTTAAGGGGAAATGAACATGATTTTTTTTAATATAATCTTATTACATAGCTAATATCCAACGAAACTGAACCTATTAGTCATTATAATAATATTATTTATGAAATTTAATTTATTAAGTAATTTAATGATGGAGAATATAGGCACGTTTTTCTGGGGTTTCTATAGTTTATATCAGAGTAAAGGTTTATTTTTTGGGGGGAAATTAGGTTAGAAACTATTAGTGTTATGTTTATAGAACCTTATTGAAAACCCTAGAGATATGTATTACTATACGATGCTATTATAAAATATTTACAAATTGTTGAGAAGTTTATTTTATAATAAAAACGTCTCTATTTGGATACTGTAAAGTGAAAATGGCTATGGATAAAATGCACCCTGGTGTAATAGCTTCGAAAAGGTTTTTCTGAACATTGTGTTGATCATCACCCTAATGCATGAAAGTTGTTCTTAAGACTAAAAGCCTAGATTTATGCACCCTAAGGACATAATTTAGTTCATAAAAATTATCTATGAAATCTATTTTAGAGGATTGGTTTTCTAGTTAATTTAATGTATTTTTTGAGAATTATAATACAAACAATTTAAATTTAACCTAGGTTAAACTAAGATTGACATATATAGAACAAAGGGATTTATAGGATTTAGTGATGATGAAAAACAGTAAAAGAATTTAAGGTTAAATCTGTTAAGTTATTGAATATTATAATTCCACAGTTTTTTTAATGTTTCATCATTCATGTTAATCCTTTTATGGTTAGTAATGTCTGAAACAAGAAGAAACAATGGGTGAGAGGGAAAATGAAAAGATTACCTCATTTAATAACTTATCAGAATGTGAGATGCAGTGATAAGAATTTTGAATATACTAAACTAGATATCATGAAATATGATTATTATTGTGAAAATAGTTTAATCCTAAACATTAAAAATAAAATAAGGTTTATTGAACACCAATATCTTATGATATATTTCTATTTAAATAAATTTAATTTTTTCAATATCTAACGATACACACATCCCCGAGTCTAAATGAACCAAAATATAGTTTACCATTATAACCTATTTTTTAATATGGGTGAATAAAAATAAATAATCATATTTAAGAAAAATTTATAATTATTTTTGATAAGTAATATATATTGATAAATAAGTATTCAACTTTTTGTATAGTCATTATATGCTTCAAAAATACTTTTTCTGCTTAAATATTTTTTATTTATTTTTGAGAGAAAGAAATATATTTAATTTCATCAAATTATAGAAAATGAATTTGTTAAAATTAACTTCATTTATTAAATAACGATAATAAAATTATCTATGAGTAAATTTATGAGAATTCTATGAAAATATTTATTTTTGAATGAGTTGTGAAAATACTGATTTTTATTGAAACATTCCATTTCATTTCAATCATTTAAAATATATATTTTAATTTTAAAAAGTATTTAAGTTTTATATTATTTCATTTATATGATTAATAATCTAATTAAGTACATTTTAAATAATTTTAGGTTGTCCTTTCATATAAAATATTTTTATACTTCAGAAATAATTTTTTTCCTGAAAAAGGATTTTGCATTTCATATTGAAAGGTCAATATTAATTTAAACAATCCCACTTCATTATATTTAATATAAAAATATGGTAATAACATTTCATATTTGGAGTTTCAAATTGGTAAAATAGTTTCCATTTATTTTTGTTCATTATGAATAGTAACTATGGAAAATATTTGTCACCTTAGTAAAGGTAAAATGGGTAAAACTAGGTTAAAACAAAGATATAAGGTTTAAAAATTAACCCAAAACATATCATAATTAATTTCAATGGTACATAGTTTATTATAACCATTCCAAAATATAAAATATGGATTTTTTGTTCCATATCCCTTGATAATGACATTTATATTATTTTAAATAAAGATAACTCCAAAATGTAACCCTCTTGATGTTAATGTATATAAATTTTTTATATAAGGATAAAAAGAGGAAAATATTTATTAAAAATATTTATTAAAAAAAATAATTTAATTTTTTATATCATGGTAATATATGTTTTATATTTAGGTATGAACTAATTACATTCAATTCGTACTCAACGTTGATTGAGTACATGTGCAAGGAGTTAAAAAATGATGGTGATGGTTTTAAAAACTCTAAATGTAATATTTTTTGGGTAAATTATAGTACCAAAATAAATATATTCCTAAAACATATTATATATGTTTTAAAGTTTTATATTCTAATTAAATTGATTTCTTTATTTATTGAAATTCAAATTAAGTGAATAGGTTTCATATAAAAATATTGATATTCGATAATAAATAATATTTTATTAAAATATTTAACAATCCTAAAATTGTGAAATATGACTTTTAAGATGATATATGAAATCTAATTTCATCCATTTTCCATTTATGATCCAATTTTTTCCTTATAAGTAAAATTATAACCCTTTTAATATTGAAAAATTAGTTACCACAATTAAAGTTATAATGAGTTAATGATGGGGTTAAAAAAGAAGATAAAGTCTAAAAGGACACCAAACCCTATATAATTTTCATTTAATGATGTTATTTCAACCATATCATTCTTTTATTATAATTTATTCATATTTAGATGCATTAACCCTAATAAATAATTTAATTATATTTTAAACATTTACGTAATTCCATGTGTGTTATTTCCTACACTTATAAAAGGAAACCATTTTTATCATTTATTTACACAACATTCAGAACACAAAATACATGAAACCCTAAAAAATTATCTTATAAACTTCCATATCCATGATATATATTTTTTGGTCTTATTAAAATATCATTAAATGGTTTCTTAATAATGGATCTAAAGGAGGAAAATATAAGAAGAGGTAATATTTGTATCCATCCTATATCATTTAATTTTTTCATTGAAATCTTCTGAATATATAATATTCATAATTAAATAATACATTGTGTGTCATAAATATAATTAAATGTTATTATGAATATGTAACCACCATAATTCACCTATTTTTTCATCGTTTGGGAAGTGAAAATATCTCTCGTACGTATAATGATACAATTCATTTTCCATCGCCATTTTTATTTGTTATTATCTTGATGGGTTTAAAGTGTAAATTTAATATTTATGAAGTGATTATTATTTTTTAATTACCAAATAATATCTAAATTCTTACCTTCTAATAAATTAGAAAATGATAACACAGCTCATGCGTACGTGCGGATTATATCCTCTATGAAGTGATGTGAATCATTTCTCATTTATGATTTACATGGATTAAAATCTGCATATATTTATTTAATAAATTAAGTGTATATGATACAATAATGATTCATTAACATTTAATTATTATTTAAATTTCTTTTCTTCCATCCATCAAAACATGAAATCAGTATTCATACGTATGTACGATCTACTATCTCTATGAATTGAGTAATTCATTTTTCTATATAAATACATTATTGATGACTATAAATATATTTATAATAAATTTATATTATATTTATATCAGGGTTATCACTCAATAGTGGATGTAACCATTGTATAGGTACATGGACATGGATCTCCAAACTAAAATTCTCACAAAAAATAAAAAGGTTAACACATGGAAATGGTGATTCAAATAATGAATTATTAATATATGGTTGTTGAAATGTTATAATTTGGTTTATACTATATGATTTTATAAGTATTCACAGGATTCTAGTATATAATTAAAATTAATTTAAATTTATTATAAATTTGGATATATAACATTTGAAGTAAGTGAATCCTGATTTAAAGGATTCGTGTTTTAATGTCATTTTAATTGTGATTGATTGTCATAGAATTCACATTAAATGAAATTATATGATATTTTTTTGATAAACCCATTTAATATTCATTTACAATAGATAAATATAGAGAATAAATGTTTTCTTTTCATTTTAATCCCATTATGTGCTCAAGAGACTAGAAGAATGTTTTTATAGAAAACCAACATTAATTATCTCATCCCTCAAAAGTCTATTTTTTCTTCCATACCAATGTTTTATAAATAGTTTCCAAGAATCTATTTACTAGTTAAAAATTATTTTATATCTCTTTTTTACCCATGATTGAATTTTTATAATTGTTTTGATAGGAATTATGTTTTTTTCGAATGGGGAAATTTTGAATTCTTAAATAAAATATCAATTTGTTATTTATTTTACATATGCAACATGAATATAATTTACCATTTTCATGACCATTAAATTATTTAATACATAATTTCAATGTTTTAAAGGATTTTGTTTAAAAAATATTTTCATTATTTTTTTAGTTTTTAAATTTATGAATTAAAAATGAAATCATTATTTTTTCTCAAGAAATATTCAAGTGATATTTTAAAGTAAGTGTTAATTTATGATAGCATCCTTTGGTGTTACTTGTGATTTATTGGGGATAATAACCAATGATAAAATAATTAAAAAATTTAAGTATTTTTATTATTATTATTATGAAATATTGATAAAATCATCCTTATTTCCAATGTGTTATATTAGGATGAATTTTTTATGATCATGTGAAATATATTTGAATGCATTTATAATTATGTGATAAGTGTGAATGAAATTATATATCCATCTAATTCATTAGGTAATGATTAATGGTTTATGAGAACAAATGGTACATGGCAGGTTAATCTAATCCCAAAATAGGGTACATGAGAAGTTATCCCATGCCTAAAGTAGGTACACAGGCAGATAGACCAATGGTAACAATTTAGGAATTTCTTGGTAAGTAGACATGAAATAATATTTTTTGATTATGATTTTGGAAAAAATATTCCAAAAACATATGACATGATATTATTACAATGTTATTATGTCATGGATAAAATTCTTTGATTCCATTATGATTCATGTCATATGAAGTTCCTTACTTATGCCATGACTCATATTTATGACATTAGAATTATTATGTATGATATTAGAAAGACACTTTCATGATCTCATACCTTTTATGCCCTCTTTCTGATTAAATTTTCAATGATATCTACCTTGTTTACCCATATATAGCATCTCAGTTCACCCATTATTATGTTTCCTTTCCAATGGTTATGAAGAATTATTTTATGTATGATGTGAATAAGAAGGGTTATATTTTTGGAATAACATAGTTGTAATGGTTGTAGATCTCTTATGAATAATTTTTTTATAAATCTATGTTTACATAGTCAAAAAATACAATACTATTTGAACATGGATTGAAATTATATGTATTAAATATTAATCTTACAGGATGTAATATTTATGTTCAAAATGTATGTATCTCTATAGTTAGTATCAGAGAATGCATGGTTATATTTGGAAATGTGGATATGAAGAATTTACTAAGAAATGTTAGGATAATCCTCTATGTAGAAGATAATTCAAAGTAATGTTAAAGAAATAAGTGCATTTTTATTAGAAATGTATATATATCTATATACTATAATTTTATTTTTTATGAAAGATATGAATCTAGGTGTAATTACCCTAAAAAGTGTTGGTCGAGTATATATAATCCATCATTCTAGTGAATTGTGTGTTTTGTCTTATAACTCACCTTGTTTGAATCCCTATGAGGATTTTCTTGGGATAAAATCATTTTTATTACTAACCATTATCGATGATTTGAATTGATGATAACCATGAATGACTAATGTTAAAAAATCAAATATTGAAACGAATGGGTCATTATTTAGACATCTTATGAATTATTTTTCTTGATTGATCACTTTGATTAATGGTGGTTTATGGTTACGTTATCCATTTTAATTTTAGTATGGTATTTAAGATATAATAATAATGTTTATGCAATAAAAGGTATGATAAAATATTGAAGTAACCTATTTGAGAATAATAAAATCATTTTTTATATAAGGAAAATTTTAAATGAATGTAAATTCACAACCATAATGATTTGATGTTAAATATTCAGTGAAAACCATAATGGTATGGTGATCACATCTCATCTATATTATTCTCCTTTGATTTAAATTTGTGAGAATGTGTTCCCTAAAAATATCATTATTATCCCTATAGTTGAATTTGATGATATATTAGGATTGTATTAGATTTATTTACAAAAATCCAACACCAATTACAGAGGAATTGAATTCCAGTTTGATATTATGAACCATCCATTAATCTTATTTTAGTGAGGGGATAAATATGAACACTAAATGGATATTTAAGTGACTATCGGTACTGATTCCTATTTAAAATGGGATTTTTATCTCATATGGTTTCAGATAAATTCAATATTAAAATATTTTTATTTTATAAAAATTTGTTGATGTATTTTCAGATGAGTTTCCAAGTCTTCCTTTTAACCGTGAAGTTGTGTTTTCAAAAGTACTCATACCTAGTGTCACACATATTTCATGTTCACTGTTTGTAATATCCATGATTGAGTAATATTAATTCAAGAATAATCTCTTTGATAATCATGATAAGTTATTCATTTATACATGTTCATCACATTGGGGTGAACCTATTATTTTTTATAAGAATGAGTATGGATTAATGAGACTCTTTAATGATTATAATGTACATAATTGGATAACTATCAATAATAAGTATCATTTATTCTGTATTGATGATTTATTTGATAAATAACAATGACCTCAATACTATTTCATGATTAACCTTCATTATGGATTCTATCAATTGAATGTCTAATGGGAGTGCATACACAATATAGTATTTGGTATGAGGTATGTACACTATAAATTTTGACCTTAATAATTCCCCGTATTTTTATGGATATAATGAATAGAGTCTTTACAGATTACCTTGATCAAATTATGGTAGTTTTTGTAGATGATATAATTATATATTCCAAATGAAAGTAATATCATGAAGATCACTTGGGAATTTTATAAAATACCATAGGAAACCATAATTTTTATGAAAAATTTACCAAGTGTGATTTTTTTGTACACAATTTTCCTTTAAATGTCATATATTCTCAATAAAGGGTATATTTATGGATCCATCAAAGATAGAAGTTATTTAACATCGGCCCAGACCAACCACTATGAATAAGATCTATAGTGTTATTGGTTTTTGTAGAAATTCTAAATGCATTATGAAAACATTTCCATGGATATCAAATCAACTCTCAAAATTAATTCAAAAGGGATTCCAATTCCTTGGGGAATATAAATTTCAATAAAATTTAATGGAACTAAACAGAAGTCCATTCCATGTACCTATTCTTACATTACCCTATAGTGGTTAGAGGTTTCTAAACTACTGTGATTCATCAAAGAAGTGTCTTAGATGTTTCCTCATGCATAATTAAATGGATATATTTTAAACCTAACACTAACTAATGGTTCATGACAAAAATTATTGAACTAATTATTTGGAGTTAGCTAAAATTATATTTTCATTAATGATATGGATGAATTATCTTTATGGATAAGTGTGTGACATATATATTGATCATAAAATTCTAAAATATATATTTACCTAAAAAGAGTTGTATATGCACCATATAAGATGATTGTAGTTGATTAATTATTATGACTACTCAATAAATTAACACCCTAGGAATCAAGAAAAGGTGGAACTTTCTTTGAGTTGAAAGATTTATGCTAGCTTATTCATGATGAGGTTCATAAAATATCTGATATTTTTAAATTTGAAAATAAATTATCTTAAAATCATTAGTAAATGGTGTAAATCTTATCTTTCTTGAATGATTGTTCAACCATCATTCCAATTGAAAATTTAGTAGGCATAAATGGAAGAAGTAATGATATAAAAGTAGTTGAAGAATTTTCCTAAGTTCAACCATGATTGTGGTGAAATGATAAGTTTCAAGAATAGGGAATGTGTCTCTTCAATATAATACAAGAATAATAAGATATTTTATGATTATCATAATTTATTATTATCAATTAATAATGGAATTAAAAATATTTATGTTGTTCTTAAAGAGAATTTATTATGGAAAACAATAATGATAGATCTTATAGAGTAAGTGTATCAGCTCTTGTAACATTAGCATGTTAAGGATGAGAAAAAATTATAAGGGGAAGTTACCAAAATTACCCATTCTTAAAGGTAAATGGAAACATATTTCTATGTATTTTTATCAAACTCACCAAAATTTATAATTTCCATAATGAAATTTGTGTTTTAGTTTACCAGCTTATGTAGTCATCACACTTCATTTCTATCGGAGAAGATATTAATATTTATGATATTTTTATGTTATAGATTAATGAAGTTATATGGCTACATGATGTAACAAATTCTATTTTATATGGTTAGGATATTTGGTTTACCTCAATGTTTTGGTGTATTATTCAATAATATCTAGATATGTAGATGATTTTCATTACTTATTATCTTCCTAAGAAAGATTTTTTTTATCTAAAAGGATTAATAAAACCATTGGTTATATGTTTAGTTTTTTTAGTTGTATTTCAATAGTGGTTGTGATCAAAATATTATTCTAGTAATTTTTTATACAAAAATAGATTTTTGGAGCATTCAAATTGATCCTTACTAAGAAATTTGTGGAAATAATTTTAGATCATTATTGTGATGGGGTGAATTTGGAGAGAGAATTCTATTGGGACCTAAAACAAATAAAAAATCATGGGAAAATCAAAGATAATTAGTATAACATCATGGAGTTAGAGAGTAGATAGAAAATTTATCATAACAATAATCAATGAAATAAGGAATTTAAATTTATTGAAAAGGTATTCCAATGAATTTCTCCATGGAAGAAGGCTATGAGATTCGAAGAGAAAGGAAATATGAGTCCAAGATATATTGGCCTTATCAAGATTCTTGATCACGTAGAGAAGGTTGATTATCTATTGGTTCTTCAACCGAACCTCTCTATAGATCACTACATGTTACTTATATCTCCCATGAGCATATAAATACATGATACTACACATGTATTAATGTAATCGCCCCAAACCCACACTCATGGATCAAGTGCTAAAAATATAATAATTATATTTTTGGAATGATACAGATAAAAGTGACCTAGTTTATTCCATCCAAAACCTATAATAACAAGAGGATATATTGGATAACTTATATATAAATTGTCTTTTTAGGTTTGTAGTTTTATGGAATTATGAAAAAAATATATTACATAAACAATACCCATGTCTTCGAGTGATAGTTCCTCCAACTAATCCTATATTTTCTTATTCCACATTACGCCATCATCATTATGTATATGAAATAGGTATATAAGACATTCATTTACATAATTTTTGATAACCAGGGAAAAATAAATTATATGAAGGTTGAGATAAAATTCCCAATAAGGGTAATAATAATAATTAAGAACTGAATGCCATCAGTGAAAATAAGATGAACATAAGGGTATGATGAAAAAATATAAGTGAATGATAATAACATAATAGAAATAATACCCATCAACCATGGATTAATAAAGATATGTCAAGGTATAATGCTTTAATAAAAGTGATTTTAATGAGAATCAATAATTATAATCCATGTAATGTCAATCATGATCAAAAGACACATTAAAACCCCAATGAAATAATGGATTAAATAGGTAGGTGACTTGGTATATCATTTATATATCACAAATAAAATAATTATTGCAAATTGAATAAACATACTATTATATTCCAAACTGAATGCATTAGAGGGAAATCATAGATTCAACCATCCTTTACTTATCATGATACCACAAGTCCCATATTAATAATATAAAAACCCATCCTTGACCTGAATGCCCGAAGGTCGTACATTTTTTTTAATTTTGTCATAATGCCATTTTTTTAATTTAGATAAGGGGTAACCTTACATGGAATGAAATAAAAGTAGTCACATAGTCTAATACATGACCTTTTAAGGCTCAAAGGCCTGAAACCACATAGAAAAACCTTCCTAATATGATATACAATGAATCGTTGCTTCCAAACATGCATGTTACCATAGCTAAAGATTCCCTATGCAGAGATAAATTGTCCCTGGTACCAATGAATGATTCAATAGCCTCTCATTATACTAATCTAGGATACCATAAAGATGGGGTATTGTATTTTTAATCCATTAACTGTATTTCCAAAGGAGGATCGAGTCCCATTATTATTTTTCATTCCATTATCAAAAGCGCAATGGATGTCCTGACTCTGGTCACCAGTCTGTCTGTCGACACCCATATAGGCCTCCTGTCTTTTTGGACACTATCTCTACCACTGATAGTATCATCCAAAAATCTAGAGATATTTTCCTCATAACACACATCCTGATGAGCCTTTCTGGGAACCCACCTTTTTTGCCCACCATATCTATCCTATCGAGGCCCCCTATCCATCGTTTTCTCCCCATGGAAATCATCCCTACTAGATCCCATCACCAACACCTACAACCACCAAACATTCATAACTATGAAGATGTCTCCCATGAGTCTTGTGATGCAGATGAATGATGAGTTATACTAACATGACTTAATCTCCCATTGACATCGAGGAGCCAAAATTCTCCCGCCTACTTGTACATGATTGGGTAACCTTCACCGCCCTCGAAATTTACTACTTCAGAGACTCAAACCCAGGATTCAGTGTAAGATTACAAGGTATATTTTCCACTTGGATACAACCCCAAATTCATAACAACATTTATTGGTTTATAATGTAACCACCAAAAAATATAATCAATTCATAATAACAATAAGAAAATCACAAATCAAGGATGATCAAATTTCATCATGAAACCCATAAAAAATTATCCCATTAATAACATTATTGTACCATATAAAATAATTGGGTTATATTTTAACTTATTTGAAACATGATTATCCCATTTAAAAGAAATTGGTTCCCTAAAAATCTCTTAAAACAATCATAATCTATCTTGATAATGAATTAGGATGGTATCATTTCAAAAAATCCCCCCGTAGAATAAGTAACATCAAGGGTTTTTGACACTAATTAATGGAAATACCTTTAAATTTCCATTATAAATATTATATTGGAAAATAAAATTTTCAATTTACGCAACATCGATGGGTTTCATCTTAAATGGTAAATTATTTTACAGAAAAATGTGATCATTTATTGAGAAAATATCCATTAAAATTTGAAAAAAATTATTTAGAATAAAAATATTTCTCCATAATTAAATATTTTATTTTTCATTTAAATATATATTAAAAAATTAAAATTAATATATAAAACATTGGGTGGTCATCATGGTGTTAATATCCACTAATGTTGTAAATGTTAAAAATATACATTATTTTCAATAATTTTGTAAAGGGAGTCAAAAGAGACCCATTTGAAAAATTTTATGAAATTATCATTTAAAACAATTTAAATTAAGTTCAAAGATCATTTAATGTATATTTAGGAAACAAATTATGTTTAGAAAAAAACATTATTTAAAATATCTTAAAAATGGTGATATTAAAGAGAAAGGTTCTCAATCGAAAATCAAAATACAATATCATTATCAATTACATTTGAATTTCTTGGATTTATTCAATAAATAAGGGAAGAAATGGAAATAAAACATGTTAACCACGTTCATAAAAATAGAGAATAATGATATGGGGTTCAATAAAATAAGATTATATGTTGTCACCTAAAGGAACATTGAACATGAAAAATCATAAAAGAATGGAGATTGTGACATAAATCCATTTCCACTATGGTAACTTTCCACTCGTAAGCTCCATGAAGGAATAACATCAAATTTTACATTAAATATCATGAAAATTATGAGATTTATTATATAACATGTCAAAAAGGTAGTCTATATAACTTGTAAAACAATATAGAACCTTATCACAAACATATATCATAATGAATGTGAATTTGAGATGAACAACCCCAAAACAATCATACCATTGGATTTGAGAGTAAATAAATGAATATATTATGTTTATCAATTGAAAATACACAAAAAAGTGAAAATACAAAGTAATATAATAAAAATTCATTGCATATATAATCTTAGAATATAAAATTCAATGAAAATTTCTTATAACCTAGTGAAAATAGATTGAGTTATAAATTTTTTTACCACTTGGTATTCATCAATTCAAATCACCTAGGATGAAATAAGTCAAATATAAACATAAATTACCATGATTTATGAATGATTCATGATATTAAATTTAAAAAGTAAATTATGTAGACCCTATAAATGAAATTATGTTCATAAAATTAAAATTAGAATCAATGAAAGTAAATTGATATAAAATATCTTACCTTGAGTGCACGCTTTCCAAGTATGTCGTTTTAATCATATATTTAAACATTATGTCAAATATTATATTTCATTATAAAAATTTAATAGTTTAATATTTTAAACTTATAAAATTATTTTCATTATTTTTATTGGCATATTTAAATGAACAATCTTTTAAGTCAATGTCAGGCCTTTTGAGTACATCCTTCTAATTGTTTCAAAATGGTTTCAATGTGATGAACGTGGTCAATGAGATCATTATTTAAACATATACTTAATAATTAATGAAATAATTATAAATTTTTTAAAATAATTTATACTTATAAAATCAATCAAGAACGATGGTTTTAAATAGTTAACTATGTCACATTCATGGTGACGATAGGTCGTACGTACGCATGAATAATGTTTCCATTTTTCCACGATCATTGTAGAAATAATGTAAGTATTATATAATTTTTTTAGAATTATAATAATTTCATAAATACTATATTATTCAATTAAATTTACTTATATATATATATATATATCATCCATGGGATTTATGAAGAATAAAATCACATCGCTACGGGAAGGTAGTTGTCTACACGTACCCATGAATGTTGTAATCATTTTTCAGTGAGTGAGAGGTAAGATAAAAAATGATATATTTTATTTTATGTATGATAAATATATTACTAATATAATAATTACTTATAATATATACCATATATTAATTAAATTTATCTTTATTTCATTTCATGTAATGGTTTAGTGAAAAACGAATCACAATGCTTCGCGAGGTAGTAGTCCTCCGTACACACAAGAAAAATTTTCATATATCCTATGAAATGTAATATAATAATGTGTATATGGAATAAATATTTATGGAGTATAGTTTGGTTAAAAATTTCATATATTTTCTGTAAATCTATTTTTATGAAAATATTTTAGTGGTGATGAGTAAAAATTAATTACATTAGTTTGAGAGGTGATAGTCCACCGTACACACGAATGATGGTTTCATTTCATATTTGATGGAATATGAGATATATTTTGGTTATTACATTAATATAATAAAATATCAGTATATTTGAGATACTAATTTTTATATATAATCATAATTAAATAACATTTTAAGGACATAGATGAAAAAATAAATAAAAAACCCCCAGTCAAGTATGATACCTCATCTTAGGACAACCTCCTAACATTGACACAAAATTCCTTAATAGGATGAATTTTTGATAAATCCAAGGACTCTTGGATGTGTTCTAGAAATTCATTAATGTATTTGTGTAGGTATTGAGTGAACCAAAAGGTTTTTAAGGTGATAATATGAGAATCAATTGATTGGCCTTTTATAGGTGAGGTGGGTAGCACAAATGTAATTATAGTAAAGAAAATTTGATACCCAAGTTTTCTAGATGAATTGAGTTCCCTAGATGTTACATTATTAATAATTACAAATTATGATGTGAAAATATGAAATAAAATAGATTTTAGACATGTTTTTATGTAATTTTGATCTTTATCATTTTTGTTCAATTGCTGTTAAATCCATTTTTACCTCAATCACGGTAAAATATTTTTACTATTTTCAGTATTTATTTGGAAGAAAAATTAATATACCCATAACAGATAATATATAATAATTTTATTTCAAATATTAAATCCATTTTACGAAATTAATTTCCTAAAAATTGAATAACTAAATTTGAAAATAAACCCACAGGTGCGACATAAAAATGATTTTTCAAGAAGATTATTTTTTCAAGAAAATGTTTATTTTTTATTAACTCTATAACAGGTAATAATAATTATATGAATTAAAAATAAAATATACATACTTAGAATTAATATATTTCTTTTAAATCATTCCTTATTATTAGTTTTCTTAATTAATTAAAATGTATAAACATTATGCACTCTAAATTAGTTATCAAAAAAATCCCAACTTTAAACCCAGAAATAAAGGTATAATAAAATTCAATAATTTTTCTATTCAAATTTAATTACGTGGATTAAATATAATCAAATAATAATATTTTAGATGAAATCATTTTAAAACATAATGAAACTTATCAATTATCTAATTTTTTTAAATGATGATATTGTTATAAAAATATTTATTTGTCAATATTCATTTAAGAATAAAAATTTATAGAAGAATATCAAAATTTCACCATAATATAATTTTCCTATTCCAAATACAAAAAATATGAATTTTTTAAAAAAAAATAAAATTTGTAGAAATTAATTTTAATGTATGTGTCGAGAGTGTTATGAAACCACCTATTAGAAATATATAGTTCTTTTTTTCAAAAAATATTTCTTTTTTATTTCAAATTATTCATACTTTATGTTCCAAATAATAGATAAAATTTTATTTATTATATACATTTGTAAACAAAATATATTTCATAATTTAACTAGTCATCTAATTTCTTTGAATGTAATGGATAGTCTATAACATTATACTTTCTTATGGTTCATTTATATTTGGGGTTTTGTGTACTATAATCCCTCAAAGGGATTAAATTTAATAAAACATACTTTATATATCATTTATGATTGCTATTTAATTTCAAATATTTTATCAACCATAACATCTAATATCGATTTGTTACATTCTCCTAACAATTAATAAACTACATCTTCATAATTTGAACATGATCTAGATAGTTAAGTTTTTATAATTTGACAATAGTTTTTTTTAAATCCCACATCATAAAAAGGGTTAACAAAACATCATCTTAACAAGAGAGAAATAGAAATATGGAGGACACATGAAATAACATATTACTAGGTTACCATGAAAGAAATAATTGGTGGGAAGTGAAGATATAGACATGGATGAAAATCATATTTCCCACTTAATGATGTTGGGTTATAGAGATCATTGATCCCAAGAAAGTTAATGGTCATGAGAAACTCAACATCCACAGATCAAAAGATAAAATAAGTTTGAAAAGGGAATTTATTTCATTATAAGTGATGATAATAAGAAAATACTTTGTTTAAAGATATGTTTCACAGAGTTGAGATAGTCCATTAACATATTGACTATGTGTATAAAGAAATAAACATACTTGATGAGTAAAATTATATCCTTTTATCAATTTCCATCACAATTCCATATTTTTATCTAAAGAATAATTATTCTAGAACTAGTGCAAAAAAATATTTTTAACATCTCCCTTTTAACATCCCTTTTATAGAATTGATGTTAAAATATTTGAAATTTACCTTTTCACATTGGTTATATAATAAAAATTGCATAAAAGTGAATTTTCACATGTTTTCACATCGTTATAAAATAATTGACGTAAAAACCCATTTTTTCTTGGTTTTAATGTTGGTTAATAAATAACTGACATTGAAAACTATGTTTCGAAAATTGTTATCTATTATATAATGTTATAAATAAATGTATATTTCTTTATAATGTTGGTCATTAAATAACCAACTATATAATGATTTTATTTATCAACTTTATAATGTTGGTCATTTAATAACTCGTGATAAAAATAAATTATTACATTTGTTATTAAATAACTGATGTTATAAAGACTTTATTTTTTATATTTAAAACATTGGTTATTAAATATCCAATTCAAAAAATCAATTTTAATGTATATTATAAAATAACTGATGATATAAACCTTTTAAAATGTTCTGAATTGGCAATGAAATCATTTCCCGGTCTTTCATTCTCCTAACAACAACCTTCATCTCTCGTGTACAAAAGCCCTAAATTGGTTATTTCATCCATCTGGGGAACATCAATATGTCATTAAATACTACATACAACCTCATGATTCCGCATCCTCATTATTCAGAATCAGATATAGATCTAATCATCTCTTTAGTAATCCTCACAAATTTTTGTTTCACTCTCTTCGGTTTTTCCTTTGTGTGTAATCCCCACCACTTTTTTGTTCGATTCAGCGGATTACATTCTTTCAATAAAATCATTGTTCACCCATCAAGTTTTGTTGGCTTCATCAATATTCATTTGAATATAGATATTTTCAACTTCAACTAGCTCGCGCGAAGATATATATACACAATATAAATTAGGTATTATTTATATTTCAGTATTATCATGATCAAGGAATTGTGGTAAATTGATTTCTTGAGTAATTTCATGATCAAATTATTTTATGAATTCTCATTCAGAATTGTTTCGGGGTTATTCAACTGGGTGGAGGAAAACTTGGTTAATCGGGACCAATAGTTTGTCCTTTAATTATATAATCACATTTATTACCACTAATAAATAGTTTTCCTTAATTATATTTTCATTGAAAATGATGGTATTTTTTTCCAATAATTAATTATTGACCACATAATTCTCTGAATAGTGTTGTCTACTCATTATTTTCTTGTCAAATTGATATTTATTTTAAGCATAAGAGGAAAGGTTCCCTTGATCGTTAGATCATTTTTCATTGAGGATTTTCATCATTCAAACTCGATCGAAATAATACATTAAACATTTTATTTAAATATGTGGTTTTTATTTTATATTTTATGGTTATTTTTAAATAGTTCCCTTTTTTAAATTATAACATTCAGTATGTTTTTAGTTAAAATAAAATGTGAAATGTTTTTATTTTTGTACAGTAAATTATGTTTCAAAAAAAATTTTGACATATTGTTCGAAAATTAATTTCATGTTAAGAACAATTTTTAAAATATAAATATTTTATAGTGTTATTTGGGATTCAAAATTTAAAAGGTGAAAATTTTTATTGATCACTTATATTTAAACTTATATTCAATTAATGTCTAGAATTTATGATTATAATTTTCAAATACGCTTATATTTTTTTTAAAATTTCAATGTTTTGTAACTTTAAAATTATGGAATCATTGGTATAAATTATTCTTAGTTTGACTTCATTAATTTATTGTCTCTTTTATCACCACTATAAAAATTTGTACATGACAATTTTTTATTTTTTTTAGATAATAACATGTCGAAGTTGGATTACAGAACATCAAATAAGTGATGAATTTGAGTATGGTGTTGATTCTTTTTTGAAATTTGATAAAAAAAGTATTCCTAACAGTGTCATGTTTTTATGCCCATTCATGAAATTTTTAAATATCAAGAATTTGAGAAGTAGAGAGATCATAAATTGTTTAATTATTCATTGTTTTAGTCCCAGTTACAATCCTTGGATTTAGCATTGTTAAACTAGCAAGAATTTTAGATCTATTGATGGTGATGCTTTTTAAGATGATTAATCTTATGAAATTAGATAAATGACTGATTATTTTCATGAATATGAAATTTAGAATGAACTGAAAATTGATCATCTATATGGTGATAATGAAGAACCATTGAATCCTAGTTGTATAGAATTTTAGGTTTTATCATCGGTGTTAAGATTATTTAACTTGAAGGCGAAACATGGTTGGGGTGACAACAATTTTATTGATTTGTTAAAATTGTTGAAATATATTATTCCTGAAGATGATGATCTTCTTTATTCACATTATAAAGTGAACAAAATACTATTGTCGATGGGATTATGGTACAAAAAAATACTTTCATGCCTGAATGAATGTGTTCTATATTATAAGGAATATGAATTTATTTTAAAGTGTATTAAATGTGGGATATCATAGTATAAGTTGAAAGAAAAATACATAATGATTAGAAGATACAGAAAACCCTTCCAATGAATTTTGGTATCTTCCTATAATTCCTCATTTGAAATTTTTACTTACAAATTAAAATTATGAAAATAGGTTAAGATGAACTTCAGATGAGAGGATATTTCATGGAAAATTACAGCATCCAGCTGACTGTCCAAAGTGGAATAAAATTGATCATAAATTTTATATATTCAGAAATGAGTTAAAAAATAATACTTGGACTATTTAGGGATGGAATTAATCCATATGAGAGACTAATTAAGTCACATAGTTCATGGAATTTTTAATAGAAATTTATTATTTATCTCATGAATTTTTTATGAAGAACAAATATTTCAAGTTGAGTTTAATGGTATGTAGGCCAAAATAACATAGAAATGTTATTGATGTTTTCCTATCACCATTAATTTATGACTCGAAACTATTATGGAAGGATGGTATTAAGGTGGCTGATTCTTATAAAATGGAATTATTTCAACCATATGCAATTATTATGTTCATTTTAAATGCCTTACAAGAGTATAGATATTTTTATAGATACATTATTAAGGGTTATAAAGTGTGTTAAATTTGTGAAAAACAAAAAACATGTTATCAACATAATCTTGGGAGAAATACTGTATACATAGGTTATTGATTTCTTTTCTATGGATCACTCATGTAGAGAATTAAAAAAGGAATTCAATGGCTCAATTTAATATGATATTTCTCTAAAACTATTATCCATTGATCAGAACATTAGAGTGTGAAAACCCTTGATTTGTCATTTGGAAAGACACATAAATCTAGTAATGATAGAAATATTTTGGAGAAAAGGTCAATATTTTTTGAGCTACCATATTAGATATATAATGAGGGAAATATAAAATTGATTCCATTTATATGGAGAATAATATTTTTGAAAAAAATATTTGAAAATTGTTAGAAATTAAACAAAAGGCTAAATTGGGTTGAATGATAAATTGGACTTACTATCAATGGGAATAGGTTTGGATTTAACTGCCACTTTTGATAGAAGGTGAACATTTCTTTCCTCGTATTTTCATACACTATCCAGGTGGGAGGAAATTTTATTCTGTCTATGTCTTCATGATATCATAGTGCTTCAGGTTTATTCTTCAAATGTAAAATGTTTTGTGCCTTTAATATATTTGAAGATGAAAGGTATAAAATATCATGATTTTCATGTCATGAGGAAATAGCATCTACAAGTAGAATTGACTATAATTTTTTCCATCCGTGTCATAATGACTATCATGAAGGTTTGTTATTTTTTTAATTCAATATCTAATTAGGTGACTTATCTAAATGCTATGAAAATTTTGTAAAAACAGAGATATTTCTATAATTTTTCAATTATAAATGTATTTTCCTCTTTATTTTTTGATATAATAGCTCATTGAATAGTTAATTTAGTTCGAGAAATAATGTTTTTTGGACCTATATATCTACATTGGATGTATACTTTTAAAAGGAATATGAATATATTTAAGGGGTATGTTAAGAATTCATATTGGCCTGAAGCCTCCATTATTAAAAATTATATTTTTGAGGAGGTTTCAGAATTTTGTACAAGATAATTTTCTACTGTGGAGCACATTTTTTTTCTTATATATCGTCATGAATAAGTTAATTATGGGGTAAATGGGATCAATGGATTAAATTTAAAATCTTTTTCAGGTGAAAAGATAAAGAATATACACTTGTAAATCTTGTATAACATAGTTGATTCTCAACCATATATAACAATTCATATCAATGTGTTGGAACAATTTTATCCAATGAATAAATTTATGTGAATTTTTAATAAGAATACAAAAATTACATAGTTTAAAGAGACCATTCATGGTAAATAAGATTCATCACAAACATAAAAATGGTTAGTGGGGGTCCTTGTTTTAATCTGATAATATGGTCTCGGTAAAACATTAATGGATATACATTTAATATAAATGATTAGGAAAACAGAAGTGCAGTTCACAATAGTAGTGTATTGGTGTTTGTAGAAGGAATGAATTTTTCATGTTCTCAAACAACCAATTTACGCATTATGTGAATATTATGGTGTCATTGAGGAAATATGGGAGATTTATTAAATTAAATTTAATGTTCTAGTGTTTAACTAAAAAAGTTTATCCGTAGAAATAGTGTCAGATACAATGAATTTGGAATGACACTTTTTAATATGGATGGATTGAATACACAATGGAAACACATGGAAAAATTATATATTATTTATTAATCTAATATCCAGTGGTCTATTGTTTTATAATGGGAAACAAAATATGGTGGTGATGATAATATTGAAGCAGATACTGATTTATGTGGGTTCACTAATTCCTTGAATGATTAACATATAATAATAATGAGCATGTCATAGTCATGGTTGTTTCTATAATGAACATTCATGATGAAGGAATTTGGGAAAACAATCTTTTAGGACATTCCTAATATTGCAGCTATCATATGTTTATTTCTCAATTACTTTTATAACTGTTGTAATATTTTAGATATTGTATTTTTATTTTCATTATTAAAACATGTATTAAAACTAATAAGTTAAAATGTTTTTTATATTTGTTTAGTTTTGTTTATTTTACCATTTTTACCCTTATGTAACTTATCTATTTATTAATTTTTTTGAAATAAAATTATTTTAGCTCTAATCTATTATATAAAAACAAAAACTAATTATAACTATATAATAAAAAATATTCTTTTTCTTTGCGTAATAAATATTTATTAGGTTGGACCATTTTTAATATTCCTACACCATTTGTGGATTTTTTCATTCAATTACATGAAATTTCATATATCATTATTGTTGTTATCATTTAAGTTAACAATAAAAAATATTAATAATAATGTGTTATGTTTAATTAATATTTCTTTTGTGTTTTATAGTTTTTCATTTTTTATTTTCATTAATATTATAATAGTTCAAATTTCATATTTTTATACTAATATTTTGTTGCATTGATTTGTAGGATAAGGAAATATCAATCAATATATCCACCATATACTTCTGGAGATGAGAATACTCATACCTTTGGGTAGGAATTTGAAAATTCTCCTATTGATGATCCACATCCCTCTTTACCAGAATCATATACTCCTATAGAGACAAATAATAGTTTAAGGGTTGGTAAATGTGGAAGTATACATTTACCAAATGGATCAGTTGCTTGTATCCATGACCAAAGGATACAGGTAGAAATTGATGATAATGATATTTTAAGAGGTCCTAATGAAACAAATTCATGATTTTCGTATCAGTTCGTGGCAAAAGAAAATTTACTATTTTTATTTATGATTGGAGAAGTTTTGAAAAAGTAACACTATCTCAGTTGTGGAAGACCATTTTGGTAAGATAGTTTTTTATAGATTTACTAATATTAAACAGTTTATAGTAATATATGTGTTTCCCCTTCTTATTAGATGAAAAATAATATACCTAAAACTGGGGGATTCATGAATACATGTTTATCATTGGCCCCTAAGATATTGATGGGTTTCAAATCAACCCTCACATATAATTTCATTTTTGCGCATAGGCAACATCAAATTCCATGTGATATGTAGGATCCCAGGTATTTATAGAATAATACTTTTTCATTTATATTAATATTTTGAAATAATATATTATTTTTACATTAAAGGTTATTCTTTGTTCTATATCATACTCAACATGCAACATCAAGTTTATTTGAAATATTATATTGCACATAACATTGAATTATACTCAAAAAAAATACAATAATATTATTATTATTTTAAATTGTAGTTAACTCCTAGTCATTATATAATAAATAATGAATAGAACTAACTAAATTATGATTACACATATTTGTTAAATGTTTTTATATTTATCCAATAAATTTTAGAGTCTTAAAATATGAATGAATCTGATTTTAAGTACGAAATACTATAATATTTTTGAAAGGTTGTTTTCATTCCTTTTCAAGGAGAACCCTTTATAAATCTAGTTATTTTAACTTTTATATGTTCTATTTGAAAAAATAAAATTCTTCTTTAGAAGCTAGTTCCAATAGGTAATGGTTATTTTCATATGCTGTGGAAATCCCAGGAAGAACTTGGCCATGTCTAGAAATTAGGGAATCTATAGCTAAAGTCTGGCATTCTCTGAATCTTTGAATAAGAATTTTCTTTCAATCTATGTACCACATGGAACACAATGGTTTAGATCTGGGTTAGGCTTCATGGTCTTAGCTGGTACTTCTGTCATCCCATGATCTTGAGCGACATTGTGACCTACATTGGCACCCCTCTCAAAATCGACCAATGAACAATTAATGTAGAGATTGGTCTATATGATTGGGTGATGGTTGAATTTGATATTGCCTCTAAGAATCCAAAATCTATTTTCATCAATTTTAATAACTACAAAACATATTTTTGGGTTGAATTCGAGCATATGCCACCATATTGAGAGCTCTGTAAAATTGTAGGACACTCTTTGATGAAGTGTAGAGTGGTGAAAATCATAGTTTCTCAGTCAATTAATGATGGATGGATTGAAATTAAAAGGCACAATAAGGATAAAAGCACTGCCTTTAAAAATAATGATCCCCCCAAAAATATATCTTATTTTTGGGTTAAAAAGTCAATTTTTGGGGGGGAAGGTTCGGGTATCACCGAGACCGATCTGGTGGTTGAGGAAGAAAATGGAAATACTGAGCATAGTATCCTGGAGGATATTGAAAAACTGGTTTTGGATAATTATAATCAACTCTAGGATGATTCTGATTTATTGAACCCATCTCGACTACCATCTGTTGAAGATGGACATTCCCAGGAGGACTCTCCTAGTGGGAACCCCCTCTCTGTGATGGTCACCAATGAGGAAACTTCTCATAATATACAACTAGTTCTATCAACTCGTACTAGATCTATTTATATTTCTAAGAGTGATTCCCCAGTTGGTACCCCACTGCCTCAAGAGAAATCCGATTCTAAAGTTCTCGCTCACCATGACGAAGCTGGACAGACTGTTGCGAAGCCTGTAGATCGACTCTCCTTGATGGAAATGTAGGTATGTATCCTATAGTTGATTCAATTTTAGTTATTAAAAATCCAATGGATGTGTGCACACAACCTATATATTTCTCCCGCAGTTCCACTGGAAAGACGTCCCTAGACATTGACTTGGGTAAGAAAAATAAAATGAACTTACCAATCAAATCTGCAAGAGTAGTAAGCATGAAACCTGCCCCTGTGTTGTGTACTATATCACCAAATATGGCTTCATCTATGGTTTCAAATGATTCTCTTATGTCCCCCCCCCCCCCACACACACAACCACTAAAATAAATTTTCCTATTAATAATAATGGTGTTGCAAACATTTCAATTTCTTCTATGAGTAAGAATGTAAAAAAACCAGTCTGACCTCTTCTCAAAATCATAGGAGATCAAAGAGGAATAAATTCTTGGGAGAATCCATAATTAAAATTGGGGGATCTTTCTCTAAATCTAGGTTTTAATGGATATGTTATTCTGGAATTGTCTAGTCATTCCATACCCTGACATTCTTTCTGCTCTGAAAAGACTTCTTTTGACCCACAAACCTATGTTATTTGTTATCTCTATGCCAAAAATAAATTTTCTCTGAAATTCGTTAATATTTATATGTATGGATATAATGTTCTATGTTCTTGTAGAAATATTACTGAGGCTAATACAATTTTTATTTTTTATCATTACTCTTTAAAGAATGTTAATGTATTTAAATTATCTGATCAAATGTTTACTTGTGACTTTTATCTTGATGGCTTATAGACTTTTTGTACTATGGTTTATGCTATGAATGTATATCGAGATTGAAGACCCCTTTGGCATGACCTTTTTTCTTTAGCAAACAACATTAATGAACCCTGGTTTGTGATTGGGGACTTTAATTCCATTCTTAATCCTAGTGATAAAATTGGTCATTTACATTTCACATTTCCTCTAGAGAATTTAGAACATCTGTAGTAGACTGTAACCTCCTAGAAATTAACCTTATATGGGGCCAAATACACTTGGTATATAATACATTACAATAGGACCGTTTCTAGAAAACTAAATAGGGATTTCAAAAATATCCCTTCCCTAGACAATTGGGACACCATCTCTAGTTTTACTTTACCTAAACTAAATTAGGACCATCACCCCATCATTGATAGTCTTTTCACAAAGAATATTAATCCTATTCTCCCTTTCATATTCAATAATGCTTGGTCTGCTGACCTAGAATAATTAAAACTCAAAAATAATTTTGGGATTCTATGAAACATCATAATGATTTTTTTCCTACATTACTAAGCTAAAACACCTCAAATTGTCTCTCAAAGTTTGGTGCGGGGCTAAAACCAAGAAAATGGACAAGGAGATTTCCACCCTTGAGAATGTCCTTAACCAAATTCAAAAAAACCTCCACTAACTCAGACTTCTATTTTGATCCTCAACATAAAATCATCATCTCCATGAAACTTAATTCTCTTTTAGTTCATAAAGACAAAATTTGAATGCATGTTTTCAAAAATAAATGGATTTCAGACAGAGACAGAAACACTATGTTCTATAATTCCTTACACTGAATTAGGAATTTTTGAAAACCTATTTCTTTTCTTAGAGACAATGACACCCTCTTGGTCTCTGAGGTGGTCATTTCTAGTCATGTGTTCTCTTACATTGACAATATTTTTAATAGCCCAAATTTCAACAAGGAACTCCTTCTTGAGGTCATTCTGGTTTTTCTTAATGAGGAAGAAAATCCTTTTCTTTTCAGCATCCCCCATTACCATGAAATCAAATAAACCATCTTTAGCCCCAATCCTAATAATTCCCCAGGCCCCGATGGTTTCAAAAATGGTTTATTTGAACACAACTGGGAGGCCATCCACCTAGACATTTGTAAACTTTTGAGATCATTCTTTTCCAATGGTTTCCTCCCTCATGGCCTTAATGCTCAATTTCTTACCTTAATTCCTAATGTGGAAAACACCTATGAAATTCAACTCTTCCATCCTATATCTCTCATTAACACTCTTTAAAAATTTTCACCAAGTTCCTTTCCAACATACGTTATTCAATATGTAATAAACCTTTATGTTGGAATCATTTTAGTTTTATCAATGGAAGGTTCATACAAGACTACATTTTCCATGCCTCAGAATGCACTAACTCCCTTAATAAAGTAACCATAAGAGGAAATATTTCTATCCAAAATGATATTTGGAAAGCCTTTGATACCATGGATTGGGGATTCATTTTCAATGTTCCTCAAGGTTTCAGTTTTAATGAAACTTTTTTAGTAGGATAAATTCTCTATTGACATCGGCCTCTATCTCTATCCTTGTCAATGGCTCTCCTAAAGGAAATTTCAAATGCACCAAGGGTGTCAGGAAAGGAGATCCTTTATCTTCCACCCTTTTTACTATTATGGAGGATTATCTTAGCAGATTTCTCACTCGCCTTATGGATGAAAATAAACTAAAACCCATTCAGGATGACAAAAATCAAAATGTGCCTACACATCTATTAGATGTCGATGACATAATCATATTCTTACAAGGCTACAAAAGAAATATTCAAAATTTAAAAAACACCACAACTTATTATGAAGAGATCTCTAGGAAATCTATTAGCTGGAGTAAATATTTTGTGTTCTTTAGAAAAATATTTTCTCCTATTAGGAAAATTAGCATCATCAATAGATTAGGCATCAATGAAGGACCATTCCCTTTTACCAAACTAGGAGTTCCCATTTTTGGGGGAAGGCCAAAATCTATGTACTTCACCAATTTTTTTGACTAGGTTATCAATAAACTATCCTCTTGGAAAGGAAAATCTCTCTCCATGACTAGCAGGATTTGTCTGGTGAAATCTATAATTTTTTATAAAATGTTCTACTCATTGATGGTAAATAAATGGCCTATTGGTATTCTCAAGAAAATTAATGTTTACATCAAAAAATATTTGTTGGACTGGTAGCATTCTTGGAAGGAATCTCGTAACCATCCCTTGGTCTACTTGTTACAAAACTCTTGAGAAGGGTGGTCTTGGCATAAAAAATCTCAAACTCTTTAATGAGTCCCTTCAAGTCAGACTCACTTGGATATTTGTTAATAACAACTATAATGCCATTTTTTTTCTTAAAAATAGATTCCCTATGATGTTAAAGAAGTGAAAATAGAACTATGGTAACTCTTCCATCTGGCCATATAGTATACAATATTTCACCAATATCATGAATAATTATAGATGGATGGTAATAGTAGACTCTTCAATTAATTTTTGGCTGGATAACTGGACCGGTGCACCCCTTATGCCCATGATATCTTCTAATTCCCCATAGGTTAATTTCAGCTACACTATAAAGGATGTGATCCAATATCGCGACCACAATTTTCCTGATAACATTATGCAAGTTGTTGAGAATTACTCCTCTAACTCTGATTATTTCCTCATCTGGGAGCCTACCCACATTGGTGTTCTTGATTCCAATAGTTTTTATAATCATTTTTTTCAAATTCAGAATCTAGATTTTGTTGGTTTAAATTCTTTGACAAACCCTAGATTAAACCCCCGTGCCTCAATATAGTTTGGCATATTTATCACAACTATATTAATAAGGAGGTTTGTCTTCAATAGTTTGGTATACAACTTTTCTATAAGTGTGACTTCAGTCACCAGCATAGAGAGGATACCAACCATCTATTTTTGTCTTTTTCTATGGCTTCAGCCCATTGGAATTATATTACTGACATGTTTTACTGCAGATGGTCATGATTTGACTCAATTTTCTAACAATTAAAATGTTATGTGGAGATTGAATCTTTGCACCAAATCAAAAATCTCTTCTTAACCATTATTTCTGAGCTCCTCCATGTGATAAAGTATGATATACATGTTATTACCCACAAAAAATTCTCATTCAGTCTTAATGAAAGTTGGATGAGGATTCTCATTGCCATTAGAGATGCTACCTCGATTTAGAAATCTTATTATTATTACACTATTAGATACTTTTTGATCCTCCATCGACTTAGGATTGAAGGAATCTACAGACATTTGAGGTGCACCTTTGAGGTGTTCTGTAAGAACCCGGTTCTTATTCTTGAAGTATGGCTTTCTTATTTTCCTTTTTCTTTGAGTATCTTTTAGAAAACAAGGAAAATGTGGGAAAAATCTCAAATTTATTGGTACAGGCCGTGTACTTTTGTACAAATACCATGTACTTTGGCTGTATGGATGAGATTACTGGGTGTGTAGGCTTGGGTGTAAAAACTAACTACACGTTGTGAACTTTTTTATACACTATGTGTACTTTGGATATGTGAGATGAGAATACATGGTGTGTAGGCTTGTCGGAGATTAAGGGTGTAAAAATTAACTACACGCCATGTAATCAGTCGGCATATGAATGGTGAAGCATTGGAAAGTAACCACCAGAAGAGCATTTAAAAAGGAAATTACACACTGTGTACTTTAATGTAAATGCAATGTAGTTCTATTTTTTTCATTAAAAATAGGTACTAGCCTCCTCATTCGGAAGAGGAGGCATATAACAAACCAGGATCATCGAAAGAGGCATCCAAGACTTGTAGGAACTCTTGATCACTCAATGAGACTCCAATTATTTCGCTGATGATCTCTTTTGGACCGCACGAGTAAGGCCTTTTCTCTCCTTGAGTCTTTCCTCCCAATTATTTCCCAAAGGGGGGTTATTTGGGTTTGAGAGCATAAATTTTTATCTCAGATCTACGTCTTTCTTGGTTGTTTTGGAAGGAACCTTTCACGTATATAGATCATAGGAGATCGAGGTAGGTGTTCTTATGCTTAATTTCAACTGTTGAGTTGATTGTATGTACCATTTTGCTACTCACCCATGTTCGAGGTGTCGTTTGGCTGAGGCCTTGGCTGTGGAGATACATATAATTTCTTAGTTAACATAATGAACAAGTATAAACTGCTGTTTGGGATCGTTGCTTTGATCCAAGGCCACCCCGAGGGTGCGGTTCCTTTGTTTAGTCATTTGGCCAGGATACCCGTGGGTATGCCATAATAATAGCATGTTTTGAGTTTTCTTGAGAGGAAACATATATAAATTGCTTGGTTATGCATTGGGCTTGGCCCAGTTACATGCTTTTCTTCTATTTAGACTGAGGGAAAGGTTTTTTTTATCCTGATGGAAAGGTTCTATTTAGCCTGAGCGCAAGGTTCTGTTTAGCCTGAGGGAAAGGTTCTCTTTAGCTTGAGGGCAAGCTTATGTTTTTCCTTAGGGCAAGGTTCTGTTTAGATTGAGGGAAAGGTTCTATTTATCATAAGCGAAATGTTTTATTAGACTGAGGGAAATGTTTTATTTTTCCTAAGGGAAATATATTTTACGCCTGAGGGCAATATTCATTTTTCCTGAGGGCAGTCACCTTAGGGTTTTATTTCTATTTTTTTGAGGGTAAGGATTTTCACGTCTGAGGACAATGTTTACTTGAATATTCACTGTAGTGATTTCTTATGTTGTACCTGCCAAGATAAATCACAGGTTTGGAATTGTTAAATAATTATTTAAATGAAAATGTAACTAGTAGGAATTCTTACTTTTGAGTACTTCCTAGTTTACTGCATTTCATTATTGCATACTTCTGTTGCACATTTTCTCTGACAGTTGCGCACGGGCCGTCGGTGGTTACCAACTGGGATTTATTTCTCACACCCTATTTGGGTCATGTCTTAGGCCCAAACAGATTATATTTTTGTAGGTTTCGATATGGTAAAGAGTACCTAAATAGGTACACGATTGTTGCATATGAGTAAGAGAGCATGGGCACGAGCATAGGCTTACGATGTTGCTACATTCCTATGGCACTACTTTAGTTTTCTTTGGTTGTACTTTCTAATTTGTGTTGTATTGTATATGATTGTAGTGAATCCTGTTTGGATACTTTCTTAGAATCATTGACATGTTTCATCATCATATATATGACTGTGGGTTATCTTTTACTTCAGTTCCATTGTCCATTTCAGGTTTATATTCATTACTGCTTCTGCTTTTGTATGTTTATATTTTTTTTCCACTATGCTACACTTTAGAAAATGAGGGAATAGTTTCCCCACTGTCAGTCCTAGTCCCTCACTGCTAGTTGTCAGCCTCTGGATTTTAGTGAAATTCACTTGAGGTTATGTGACAAATCGGGTTTGGGGCACCTGTTGTGTGGAAACCAGACCCGGGACTTTACAGTGTTATCAACATTGTTATTTTATTTTACTAATTGTTTGGAGCTTATACTTAGGGATAGGATGGAATTTTTAATTGTTAATATGATGTTCCCAAGAGTAGCTAACCTGTGTACATGGGAAATACAATCTACCTCATTTCATTGCAATTTTTCTGGTTTTTCAGTTTTACAGTTGATTTGATTTTCACCATTAGGCGTCGCACTTGTGGTGTGATTTTTATAGTTTTTTTTTCATTGTGCTACACTTTGAAAATTTTGGTGGATAATTGACTTGTTTACCTTGTTATAACATGTATAAGATGCCAAGATTTGGTTCGCAGGGAGTATAGGCCCTCATAGATCGGAATTTGGAACTTTGGTGTCCGTTTCAGTGTTTTTCTAGAATCCAGAATAGTTTCTAAGGCTTACTGTCTGGAAAACCCTAGAATGCACGCAGTGTAGTTTTGACTACACACCATGTACTCTTCTGTTCGGGAAGAAATGAAAATTTATAAAGTACACGTTGTGTACCTTATGTACACGCCATGTAGTCTCTAACTATTTCATAGGCTTTGTGGGCAGAGACACATGATAGGGAAGCTCTTGAGGGAACACGCCGTGTACCGGTTGGACATGTCGTGTATTGTTGATCCTATGTCTGCCCGTGTAACTAACAACATGGAAGGGTAAACATTAAGCTATACACACCGTGTGAGGATTGAACATGTCGTGTAGTCTGACCCAGGTATCTGACCATGTAACTAACAACACGGGTCAGTGTTACCTATTCTCATACATGCTGTGTCCATATGAAACATGTTGTGTAGTGTAAGCTATATATCTGACTGTGTCACGAATAACACGGGTCGGTGAAGCTCATCTAGTACTCACTGTGTACCTATGGGACACGTTGTGTAGTCTTGACCAGTGAAAGACCGTGTGGACTTTTCCGTGTGGCTGGGTATATGAGGTGGTGTACATGTCCTGTGCAGGTGTAACATGAAATATACCGAGGGTTGAGACACGCCCAGGCCAGCATCATAACACGACCATGTAAGGTCTTAAGGGTACATGGCGTGTAGACCTTAACACGTCGTGTGGTCTCTTTTTTCCAATTCATTTAATATTTTCCTTTTTCTTTGGAACTCTTAAAAAGGAAAAAAGAAACCTTGATAGTAAATTAAACTAAGGTGTGTGTTTGATTTTTGGAGTCATGCCGCTGAGACAACCACAAGTATCTCACCGAGAGAGTGGCGATAGTTATCCTCTAGAAATGGTAGGCCATGGGCTACCGATGGATCCTGAAGTAATGCCAGATGTGGCGCCAATTTTTATACCATACGCAGGTGTGGATGTGCAGTTCCATGAAGGATTATAGCAGTTCATGCAGACCTTCCAGGGAGCACTGTCGGTTTCCACATCTAGGGCAGTGCTGACACATATATTCATGTAGCACCATCTGCCTACATTTTCGAAGGATGGAAAACCACTGGCTATAGATTCATGGCTATGTTCTATTTAGATAATCTTTGAGAATTTGGAGATGCCTCCTGGGAGGAGGGTCAAGCTCGCTACTTACATGCTGCGTGATTCTGCCAAAAGATGGTGTGATGTTACCACCCAGACTCAGCATCACCGAGACATGGCATGGGAATATTTTCAGGCAACCTTATATGAATTTTTCTTTCCATGGATGCTAAGGGATTATCGAGCTCAAGAGGTTTTGAATCTGTAGCAGGGAACCATGTTAGTGATGGAATATTCTGCCCGCTTCACTGAGCTATAACATTTTGCACTTGTTCTGGCGGGTGATGAGACTTTGAGGGATAGACGCTTTGAGGGTGGTTTTCGATATGAAATCCGGGTGCTGGTGAATTTTTTCAAGTTTCCTATAGTGCATGATATTGATAACCAGGCATTGATTACTAAGAGGAACAAGTGGGAAGAAAGTGGTGTGGACCAGGGTGGTTCGGCACTGGTCTCTGGTACAAATTATATAGGCAAGAGGAAGAGGCAGCTGAATTTCTCTCACAGTGGTAGTACTAGCCAGAAAAATTCTTCAGGTGGCCAGGTCCTGTGCTAACATTGTGGTAAAGAGGGGCACAAGAGACCTCAGTGTCCACATGACCCAATGGAGTGTCGAGCATGAGGCTATACAGGTCATCTTCAGTGCTTTTGCAGGGCATTTCTACCAGTGAATAGTGAGAGGAGTTCTGCGCAGACTCCGCGTGCAGGAGCTAGGCCAGCAGTTTCTTACCAGTCAGGGAATTGGAATACGTTAGTACATTCATGCCAAGGTGGTGGTTGTTGTAATGGTAGCCAGACACTATGATCTCAAAGACCACAGGGCGGGTGAGCTCAGGGTACCTGAGCCATGTCATAGGGTTGCAGCACTGGGCAGACATATGCAGTGCAACATACCCAACAGGAGCAGGATCCCAGACCTTCCACTGTCAGAGGTACTATTCTAGTTGCGTTTGTTTTATCTTTGGTACTTTTCGATACTGGTGTTACACATAGCTTCATATTTTTTCGTTCTACGGAGAGACTTGGGCTCTGTGTTTCTTCTTCTTTAGATATCCGAATGCTAGACACTCTGTTGGGAATTAGAACTGCAGGTGTGCGTCAGTGAAAGGATTTCCCCCTAGAGGTTGATGGGTGTCACTTTCTATGGTACTGCCATGTCTTAAAGATGACATCATATGATATCATTCTCAGGATGGACTGGTTGGTACCCTTTTGAGCCTTTGTTGATTACTATCGTCGCAGGTTGAGTTTCACCTCACCATAGGGAGGAGAGTTTCTATACAAGGGTGAATGGGATGTCCAGGTGAGCCGACCTAGACCCGAGCATTATGGGTGAGGTGGAGTGACATCCCAAATTGAGATATTATATCTGGATGACATGGGATCTTGTTAGAAGTATTTCCATCCAATGGATAATCATTTTAGGGATGTCTTCCTGTATGACTTTTCAGGTCTACCTCCAGAGTGAGAGGTGTATTTCTCAATTCGGATTGTGCTAGGAGAGGAACCGGTGTCCATTCCACCTTAAAGGATGGCTACACCAGAATTGAAGGAGCTCAAGAAGCAGTTAAAGGATTTGCTGGCAAAGGGTTTCATCCGACCCAGTACATCTCCTTGGGGTTCGCCTGTTCTGTTTGCAAAGAAGGTGTACAGTACCCTCAAACTCTGCATGGATTGTTGGAAATTGAACCAGTTTATGGTTAAGAACTGATATCCCTTACTGAGGATTCATGAGATTTTTTATCAACTTCGAGGATCATGAGTATTCTTGAAGATTGACTTGAGATCTGAATATCATCAGTTGCGCATTAGACCATTAGACATACTTCTAATAGCCTTTTGAAGAAGATATAGTCTATACGAGTACTTGGTCATGCCGTTCGGACTCACAAATGCACCAGCAGTTTTCATGGTTCTGATGAATCATGTGTTCCACCCATATCTGGATTCTTTTGGGGTAGTCTTCATGGATGATATCTTGGTGTAATCTCACACTCAATTTGACCATGCCACCCATCTTGATATTGTATTGATTATACTGAGAGAGTATCAGTTATATGTTATGCTCTCAAAGTGCCACTTTTAGATGGATCAGGTTCACTTCCTGGGTCATATTATCTCATAAGCAGGAGTAGTAGTAGACCCTAAGAAAGTGAGAGTAGTAGTTTCTTGGGAGTATCCTAAGAACGTGTTTGAAATACCAAGTTTCTTAGGGATCACTGGTTAATACAGGTACTTTATACTGGACTTCTCCTACTTAACAACACCGTTGATGGGTTTGACTAAGAAGGGCATGAATTTCTGTTAGGTCTGAAGCTTGCGAGACATCCTTTCCGGAGTTGAAGGGAATGATGAAATCAGCACCGGTCTTGATACTTCCAGAGCAAGGGAAGATCTATATAGTTTACTGTGATCCATCAGGTATTGGGCTGGGAGTAGTGTCGATGCAGGGTGATCGAGTAGTTGTGTACGGGTCTTGGCAGTTGAGGCCACATGAGAGGAATTACCTGATGCATGATCTCGAGGTGTCTATAGTTGTTCATGTGTTACACTATTGGAGACAATATCTCTTGGGAGAACACTTTTTAGTGTCTAAGGACCACAAAAGTCATAAATACATCTTTACCAAGTGTTACTTGAATTTGAGACAATGATTGTGGGTTGAATACCTACAGTCCTTCGACTTCGATCTTGCTTATACACCTAGTAAAGGTAATGCAGTAGCTGATGCACTGAGTAAAAGAACTCAGATACAGGTAGTGTAGGAGGCTAGTGGTGAGTGGTAGCTTATGGATTTGTTCTCTAAGATGAATTTGGAGGTTCATGATAGTCAGGGGGAACCTATATTTCATCTTTAGCTATGACTTATACCCTACTGGATAGAGTAAGGATGCGACAGCTATCAGATTCATAAGGCCTAGTTCTACGGGAGTTGGTGGCAAGTGAGGATCCTCCTCCTGGTTGGACGATAGGCGATGACAAGGTACTATGTATCCATGGATGAGTGTGGGTTCCAGGGGATATAAGTGAGGAGTTGATGTAGGAATTTCATGCTTCAGCTTGGGCAGTACATCCTGGAGTTACCAAAATTTATCGTGACTTGAGATGTCATTATTGGTGGCTAGGTATGAAAAGAGAGGTAGATGGTTTTGTTATGAGATATTCCACGTATCATCAGGTGAAGGAAGATCATCAGAGGACATCCAGATTGTTACAAAAGTTACCCATTCTAGATTGGAAATGGGATGATTTTGTGATGGACTTCATGACTAGGTTGCCGAGGTCACCTTGAGGCGATGATGTCGTATGGGTTGTTGTGGACAGATTTATGAAGGTAGCTCACTTTTTTCCAATCAAGGAGACCTTTAGTGTTGATGAGATTGGGGAAGTTGTATATCTAAGTGGTAGTACATCTTCATGGGGTCCCTAGTTCTATCGTTTCATATAGGGATTCATGTTTTATGTCTCGTTTCTGGAAGAGTTTTCATAGGGCATTGGGTACACAGGTGCTTCTAAGCACAGCTTACCACCCTCAGACCGATGGCCAGTCAGAGCGTATGATACAGGTGCTAGAGGAAATGTTGCGTTCATGCATCCTAAACATTGGGGGCTCTTTGTAGAATCACATACCCTTGGTTGAGTTGGCCTAAAATAATAATTTTCAGGAACTATTGAGATGGCACCTTACGAGGCGTTATATGGTAGGCCATGCAGATCACCCTTGTGTTGGTTGGAGGTAGGTGAGGTAGCTTAACTGGGACCATGTCTTGTGTAGGAGACTTCAGAACTGGTCTAGTTGATTCAGAACCGGATGGTTACTGCACAGTCTCGTCATAAATCTTATGCAGATCACCACAGACGACCCTTAGAGTTTGTTGTTGGGGATCAGGTTTTCTTGCGTGTTTCACTGAGGTTGGGACACAGGCGGATCAAGAGATAGGGTAAACTTTCACTGAGGTATGTAGGGCCATTTGATATTCTAGATAGAGTCGGGCCAGTTGCCTATCAGATGCAGTTACTATAGAGGTATCATGCCATGCATGAAATCTTCAACGTATCTCAGTTGTGCCATTATCACTCAGACCCATCTCACGTCTTTCAGTCTGAGGAGGTTTAACTTAAAGTCGATGCATCCTTTGAGGAGCATCTAATTCATATTGTTGATAGGATCACAAAGGTTCCTTGAGGCTGGTCAGTTCCTCTTGTATGGGTGTTATGGCATCATAGCCGAGTGTAGGAAAAAACTTAGGAGCGAGAGACTGACATATGTGCTCAGTGGATAGAATTTTTCTCATCTTTATCTTCACCACCATTGGAAGAGTGGTTCAGGGACAAATTTTTTTAAGGAGGGAAGTTTGTAAGAACCCGATTCTTATTCTTGAAGTACGAGTTTCTTCTTTTCCTTTTTCCTTAAGTGTTTTTGAGAAAACAAGGGAAATGTGGGAAAAATTCCAAATTTATGGGTACATTCCATGTAATTTTACACACACGCTATGTACTTTGGCTGTATGGATGAGAATATAGGGCGTGTAGTCTTGGGTGTAAAAACTAACTACACGCCATGTACTTTTTTATACACACCGTGTACTTTGGCTGTGTGATATGAGAATACAGAGTGTGTAGGCTTGTTAGATATTAAGGGTGTAAAAATTAACTACAATCCATGTACATATTAATAAAATCCATGTAATTAGTCGGCAGATGAACAATGAGGTGGTGGAAAGTAGCCACCAGATGAATAGTTAAAAAGGAAAGTAAACATTGTGTACTTGAATTTTCATGCCGTGTAGTTATGTTTTTTTCATTAAAAGTAGGCAGTAGAATCCTCATTCGGCAGAGGAGGCATAGAACAAACCAGGAGCACTGGGAGAGGTGGCTGAGACTTGGAAGAGCTCCTGATTTCTCACTGAGACTCTGATTCTTCCGCCGAAGATCACGTTTGAACTTCGCGGGTAAGGCCTTTCCTCTCCTTGAGACTTTCCACCCAATTCTTTCCCTATGGGGAGTTATTTGGGTTTGAGAGGGTAAATTTTTATCTTATATCTACGTCATTCTTGGTTATTTCGGAAGGCGCTTTTCACGTATATCGATCATATGCGATATAGGTAGGTGGTCTTGTGTTTACTTCCAACTGTCTAGTTGATTTTGTGTATTGTTGTGCTACACGCCCATGTTAGGGGTGTCGTATGGCTGAGGACATGACTATTGAGATAACTATAATTTCATAGGTAATCTAATGAACAAGTATAAACTACTGTTTGGGATCGTTTCTTTGATCCAGGGACACCCTGAGGGTGTGGTTCCCTTATTTAGTCATTTGGCCAGGATATCCACAGGTATGCCGTAATGATAGTATGTTTTGAGTTTTCTTGAGAGGAAACATATATAAATTTCTTTCTTATGCCTTGGGATTGGCCCGGTTACCTGCTTTTCTTCTATTTAGCCTGAGGCCAAGGTTCTATTTAGCCTGAGGGCAAGGTTCTGTTTAGCCTAAGGGCAAGGTTTTGTTTAGCCTGAGGGAAAGGTTCTATTTAGACTAAGGAAAGCTTCTATTTAGCCTGAGGAAAGCTTCTTTTTAGCCTGAGGGAAAGGTTCGGTTTAGCCCGAGGGCAAGGTTCTTTTTAGCCTGAGGGAAAGGTTTTATTAGCCTGAGGTCAAGGTTTTATTTTTCTTAAGGGAAATATCTTGTACGCTTGAGGGAAATATTCGTTATGCCTAAGGGTAGTCACCTGAGGTTTTCATTTCTATTTTTCTGAGGGTAAGGATTTTCACGTCTGAGGACCATGTTTACTTTAATATTCACTGTCTTGATTTCTTATGTTGTACCTGCCAAGCTATAGCACAGTCTTGGAATTGTTAAATAATTATTTAAATGACAATGTAACTAGTAGCAATAGTTACTTTTGAGTACTTCCTAGTTTACTGCATTTCATTAATGCACACTGTTGTTGCACATTTTCTCTGACAGTTGGGCATGTGCCTTTGGTGATTGCCTACTAGGATTTGTTTCTCACACCCTGCTTGGGTCATGTTTTGGGCCCAAATAGATTATATTGCTTCAGGTTTTGATAAGGTAAAGAGTCTCTACACAGGTACATGATTGTTGTAGAGGAGTAGGAGAGCCTGGGACCGAGCATAGGCATGTGATGTTGCTGCATTCTTGTTTCACTGCTTTGGTTTTGTTTGGCTGTACTTTGTACTTTGTGATGTATTGTATCTGATTGTAGTGTATCCTATTTAGGTTACTTTCTTGGAATCATTGACATGTTTCATCATTATATAAATGACTTTTGGTTGTCATTTAATTCAGTTCCATTGTCCATTTTAGGTTTATATTTTTTACACCTTCCACTTTTGTATGTTTATATTTTTTTCTGATGCACTACATTTTGACAAATAATGGCATAGTTTCCCCACTATTAGTCCTAGGCTCTCACTGCTAGTCAGCAGCCCCTGGCATTTTGGGAAATGCGCTTGAGGTTATGTGACCAACTGGGTATGGAGCACCCATTGTGTGTCACCCGGACCCGGGATATTACATGTTCTATCATGCTCTACTCCCAGGATGGATCAAAGTAAATTTTTATAGAGCCTCAAAAGGTAATTATGGTCTTGCAGGATATGGTGGTATCCTCAGAGACATTCTCGGTCATTGTCATGGATGCTTCTTTGGAAGTTGCAGTACGACCTCCTCTATCTAAGTGGGAATGATGGATGTGATACATGCTATTGTTTTTTCTAAACAAAAATTTTGGAACAAAATTTGGATTGAAAGTGATTCAACCACCACTATACAATATATTTGGAATGATGTGGTGCACTATGCCTGTCTTCTTACCACCTTTTAGATGTGCTTCCTCACTGAACTTCTAGAGATCAGATATATTTCCACCCATGCCTTTCGTGAAGTGAACATGGTTGGAAACAGTCTTTCCAATAAGGGAATCAACTAGGGCATTTCTTTGCTGGATGATCTGCCAATTGATCTTCTCCCTCTTTATGAAAAATATTGTAATAATTCCCCTCCTTCATACTCCTGTATTTCCTTTCTTTCTTCATATGGGGTTATATGAGTGATATCTTAGACTATAAATAGTCATTATAAATCTAAAACTATTTTCTACATCATGGTAGTTTATTTATAGTTTTTATACATTATATAAATAGATTCAATTATGTGACAATCATGGTGCAGTGATTAATTCATTAATTAATGATTAAAATAAATGATATTATAAATATTAAAATAAATAAAATTTGAATATTTTTATGCCATCCAATAATTTTATGGATGATATAGACATATTATATTTGATTTAATGTTCCTAGTTTCAAAGGAACCGTCTTTCTATGACTTAAAAATCAATTACTTAGTAGTGTCAAATTTGACATAAATGAGTTATTAAAACCAATACTATTTTATTAAATGATATAATAGTCCTAAAAATATAAGATTCATCCAAAGTACTTATATATTGTTAAAATTTTCATTATTGATCAACTTATGGTTATCATGAAATTTTATAGTAAATATAATTACCATATATTTTGAAAATACAAGAAGACATGGTAAGAGTTAATTTTTTAACTAAGGGTTAATAATAAAAGATAAGTTTCATTAGGTTCCTTAAACATGTCTAAAACCTATTTGTTGAGATTTTATAGATGAAAAATCATCATATCTTTGAAATAAATGAGTTTTGGACCATTTGAATCCGAAAATCATTTTATAATAAAATAATATTTCAATACCTTCCTAAAGTGGTCATCCTCCCTCTTCTAAAAGGTCATCACCTCCACCCACTTACTGAAAACTCTATTTAATTTTGTATCATCCAAATTATACTCAAATAAGCTCCCAAAATCCATCCCTTCTTCCTATAATCATTTACTTGGGATGAAGACAATTCATGAAATCATTTTGGCTCTAATCAAAATAAGTTACCCAATTTATAGAAAATGTCTTCTCTCAGGTTCCTTTCATTTATTTTCCTTATAGACTCTCTATTATCTTATTATTCTTTTATTACATCACAAAAACAACATAAAAAATATTCTAGGTTGTTTTTATGACATGTATTCTAACAATAGATACATAAACCTCCATTTAATGGATACTAACATATTCTTTCTGTGTACGGAGAACTACTGCCTCAAAAAATGATTATTGTTAAATTTTCCCCTACCACCTCTCATGGAGTCCATTATGATGGAAATATATTGATATATTATATATATTATAATTATATTGTCTCTATGATTTTTTATTTTTTATTTACATTATAACTTAATGATTTCCATATTATCTAAATATGATAATTTCATTTGAGGAAGTGCGAACTACCACCCCCTCAATGTGATATGACTCATTCACTCCATACATGGAACATATACAGGATAGAATTAAATAAATTAGGTAACATATATAAAATAAGATATTGTACTATAATTATAATATTCCTATGTACCATTTAGTTTTCATTCATTTAAATATGAAAAAAATGAATGTAGTGTTTTTGCATACGTACGACATACCGTCTCCATGAATGGTGCATTTCATTTCATATCTCAAAATGTTATAGACTATTATAAATACATATATATTGTATCTAAATACATATATTCTAGATATATATGATACATAAATCATGAATAATATTATGGAGATGAAAGACTTTTGACTAGATGGACAATTTATCTCAAAACAAGTTCATTTTCGACTCTAGTACTTAATATCGACAAAACGACCATTATTAACTTAAATAATTATGTAATGTTTATAATTTGGTAAAAATTTATATAAAAGGAATAATAAACATGAAAATGGTTTTTAAGCAATTAGAAATTAACTTAAGTTCATTATTCAGGAAGAACAAGGAACATACATGATGAGTCAGACTCATTGTTAGAGACATCGTCTAAATCTCATTTTATTGGAGAATATTTTGATAATATACATCTCCTTATATTGTACAGTGTATAATTATAACCATTTCTTTTAATTTAATTCAATGGTTTTCAAAACGAATCTTTTGTTTTATGAAATGATTTACTAAATGGTAAGGGGAATGTTTCTTTTTCATGTATTCGGTGACAAAAACCTTTCTGCCATCGCGAGTGTTATTTGATATTTGGATTCCTGATCAACAAGTAATGTTTTTAAAAGGAAAATAAATACCATATACCCATATTACATATTATTTAATTGATAATGGTTTTGAGAAAGTATTGATTATTTAAATATATTTAAATGATATATTGTAATTGAAATGTGGAAATATTATCATTCTTTTATTCTTGTTTTATTTGTTATGAATATGTTATGGTTCTTAGAAATTGTTTACATATATGGGTGGTTTCATAATAAACTAAGGGAGGGTGAGCCTGAAATAGATCTCCAATTCATTGGGTAACATGATAGAGGTAAATGTTAATGTTTCTCTTATGATATTTAAGGAATATTCCATGATGGGTATTCCAAATGAAACTCCCTATGTAGCAGTGGAATCTACAATGTATGTGTGTTATAGATTCCAAAAGTTACCTTTATGATTTATGATTCCTATGTGTTATTCATAAATCTTTTGATTTGATGATCTTTGTTAAAGAGAATATGTTTTATGATTTAAAAGTGTGATTGCATTGATTAGTATGTATTCATGGACTATTATTTTCATTCCTTATTTTATATCCCTTAATGAGATTTTTATGCTCATCCAATGTTTTGGAAATGTTTTTCATAGGGTATATAGAAGGGTAAGAGAAAGGAATAATTCAAGAGTGTTTTTAAAAAAAATCTTGTTTTATTTAAGGAGTATAATTTTTTTGAAAAAAAAAAGATTAATTGAGTATAAGTGTCTACTTTGTATTATTTTGAGATGTAATGTAATAGTTATGGTATAATTCTCTAAAACTCTAAACCAGAAAATATCCACAGTGTGAGAGAATTTAAATTCCTGATCAAATGTTAATATTATGTAATGTTTAACAATGAGGCCTTACAGGTGTCATTAAAGGTCGGTTTAGATAATTGTAAGAGTTAGGATATTGTTAAATGAATATCCATAAATTATTTCTCATTATGGTCAAATTGAAAGGATATAGCATTTGATGAATACCATGTAGCTTCTTCTAAGATATGCCTATGTTCAAAATGGTTTTTTGAAGAGGAAATAGGGAAGCTATTATGGGACGACATCAAGAGAAAAACAACCTACGGAATCAGCAACCGAAAATGGTCAGAATCAAAACATAATAGTTTGTTGCAGTGATGGAATAGTTGACTCAGTCTATAAATGGTGGTGGTATCCATGCATGAGATCAGCCAGATCAATCACAATGGAACATGTTAGTATTGGATAATTTCACAAGGAAACATCCCCCATCATTTAGAGGATCATCTGACCTTGTGCTAGATGTAGGGTGGATTAAAGAACTAGAAAATATTTTTGATATCATGAGGTTTTTAGAACATCAAAATGTTAGTTTCATTGTTTAAAATTTTGAAGGTGAGCCTAATCAGTTTTGGTCAATGGTTAAAAATATCAGGTATAGTGAAGAGAATGATACTCTGGATTTGGATGAATTCAAAGTTATGTTTCTTGAGAAATATTTTCCTAAGGCGGTACGACTTATGATAGAAAATATTATTAAAATTGAGGTAGGATGATGACTTAGTGGAAACTTATGAAGAAAAATTCAATGGACTGGAAAAGTATGAACCAAATTTCATATGGGGTCTTGATAGTAATATCAATTGTTTTTACTCAGGATTATAGGCAATATATCAAAGGAAATTAGATTCATGTCTCTTCCAAAGTTATGAAAAAACTTGTTCAATGTACGGAGACGGTGGAAATGGGGATTGCTGATGATCTGGTGTTCTTTGAAAAACAAAAAAATAACAGGTCAAGGTGGTAGAAGAAAGGTAAGAACTCTTCAAAAAGGTTTAATGGTAAGAATGTTAATTTTATAGTTTGAAAAAATTGAGGTAAAAATTGCACTAGGGAATGCCTTTTGAATTCTGGTAAGTGCTTCTCATGTGTAAAAATGGGACATAATGTTTGTAATAGAACTAACAAAGATAAGGGTGGTGGTAAGAAAAAATTTAATTTACAATCCGAAAAATATGTAAAGTGAAATGAAATCTTTCATTATAAAAATGAGTGTCTGACAAAGAACTAAAATGATGAAAAGTAGCCAGACTACAAGTAGAAATGGGTGGTTAAATCCTTTGTAGAACTGTACAATGGAAAAAAATATGGTAGAACTGTACAATGTTTTAACCTCAAAACAAGAGTAATAATAGGACCAGCATAAAGTCCCATATGAGTGTGAATAAAATCTTTATGACCATATTACTTGAATTAAAATTCATCAAGATCATGTTATAATTTATTTATAGTTTAATCCACCTGTTGTATCCCTAATTCCCACTACCACTTTAATATCAATGCCTTTAAATCCATTGTCTGGAGTCAAGTGTAATAAGTGCATAGAAAACATGGTGTAATAATAGGATCTTTCACCAACTCTTAAACCAGTCTAGATCTATGATGCCCTATATCCAAACTCTCTCGCAGGATTCTCAAAAACTCATACATTATATATTTTATTCAATACCAAATATAAATTCCCAAATAAAACTATCCCATAATTATATAACTTGTAGAAAATATTTTATTAAAAATATTCCCAAGACCTTTTATGTTTATAGCTTTAGAGTATTGGTAAAAAACATAAAATATAAAAACCCATGTTTTTTCTCAAATGATGGGTATTTTCTTTCACAATACAAGATACTAATTTATCTAAAATAAATCTTCGCAATTTCTACTAAACTCTCAAGGATGTTTTTTTGGTTAGATATATCATGATTACTATTTTTCTTCCTAACCTAGTAAAATTGAAACATATTAATTTGAGGGATCAAATAATTAATAAGTGAAACATATAACTGAATCTATCAAAAAATAGGCATATAATTCATTATATGGAATGAATAAAAAATCCAAATAGTTCCATACTAAACTAAAACTGATGACATGCTATAGCTAATACAATAACTAAAATCATGAATATAATTAATAAAAATCTATTATGTATTAAATAAATAATTTCAAACATCAAAAACATGTTCTCATGGCCTTATTTAAAGATATTTACTTTTTGTAGGGATAATAATGAAGAAATTATTCTAAATTGGGAATAAACACACCAAATACCCAAACATAAATGTCTCATGAGACTAGTCAATGCATAAATGAGATATATAATTTTTGGCCCCAAATGTCACTTGATTTAGTCCAACACATTCACCATAAGAGTCAACAAGACATTCCTTAACAATTCATAAGGATCCTATTACTAAATAAAAACATGGTTCTTTATATAAAAAGAGTAAATTATATAAATAGATAATCATGAAACGTTAGTAGTAAATAATCAACAAGAATTTTGATATCTTTCACCATGTAAATAATGGAATAACATGACCATAGAGCATACATAAAAAAGGTGGATGGTAAAACAATAAATATTCATCTTTGTAATGATCATCTGTATTTGAATAAAAATATGAATAGTGAAAATATTTTTCCCTAGGTCAGTAGAATAACATTATTTATATGTCAAATTGAACCAATATTATTTTTCTAAACTATTACATTTAAAACATATTACATAATGAGTATATGACTAAGTCATTACTGGATTAACGTGATCACATGAAATCCCTAAAAAAGGTGAATAGTTTTAAAAAAACTGATCCCCTGAAGTGATAAATATTTATCAAATAGTTTATGTGGTAGAATTTATATCCCATAAAAATAATTATATACTACCATATAATATAATCAGGGGAATAATGTACCCAAATTTTTTAAAATATGTTCAAGATATTGATAAAAACTCAATAAATGATAGTTGAGTTTCCAAAAAAACCATTACTATTAGGGAAACAACTAAATCAATAGACACTTGAACAAGGTTACATGAATTTGTTAGTAAATCCCATGGAATACAAGGAAATAAGTATATAACATTAAAGTTATTGTAAATTAGTAGAAAACCATACAAAAGTATCATAGGGTATAAAAGAATCAGTTTTTAAGGAATCGTAAATGTGACAATGAAAACCCTTATAGCATTGGAAAATTTCAAATCGAAACACAATAAATTATTTTAATCTAAATAGTGTTTTAAAACCATGATTAAAAAAATTGATAGCTTTCTCCAAATGTCTGAAGTATTTATATTATGTTTTTCCTCTCAGTGCACTCTTTTTAAACTATTGATATGACGATAATAATTTGTTGATCATATCATTAATTAGTTTTCTAATTTTTCATACCCAAATAGAAATAATGTAATAAATTCATATTTCCTAATTATATTTTTCTAGGAACTACAAATTATTGGTGGTAATGGAAAATTAATTTCATTACACATGGTGGATGTATTTTAGACATACACACAAATGTTGATTTCATTTATATCATTGGAATAGATTGATGTATAGAAAATTGTAACACCCATAATTTAGTAATATAAAAGTTAATAAATTATAAAAATACCATTATATTATAATGTATCTAATTAATTTTAATTAATATTTTTAAGAATAAAATATAAGTTGTCGATGAAAATCACATCGAGTTGATGTTTTCTTGTAATTTTAATTGAAAATAAAGGCCTTATAATAATTAATGGTGACCAAAAGATTCTTAAAGTGGGATATTGTTTTAGGTGTAGAAATGGGCATATATTACTAGATAATATTAACATTAAAGTGCATCTTTATATGGACTAAGTGTTAGTTTTCATAGATATAAATAAGGGAACTTTTAGAAGAACAGTTTACATTTTCAGTAATTTAATGTAATTATTCCAAGTTAAATGTAACCAAAATGTAAATAATATGAGGGGAAAGTTAGTATGGGTCTAAATTAATTGCAAAACTCATTTTATAGAAAATCCTTATTATTTTATGGATTTTTTAACCTTTAAAACTTTTACAAAAAATTGATTTTTCTGTGGAAATTCATTTTTAACCTTAGAAATTAATAATAATCAAAAAATTAACATTGAATAATTTAAAAATTTTAAAACAATTATTTAAAAATATGAAATAATTCCATCAAATACTATTTCTACACTTTTGAAATGCTATTTTTAATCATAGTGCACATAACTCATAAAAAGTTAATTTTATAAAAAGTTGGTTTTATGGTTAATATTTATGTGTAATTCATGTTATAAAATTTTCAATTACCATGAAATTAATTGGTTTATTAAATAATAATAAAATTTAATAGGATTTAAAGTAAATCCAAATCTTAATCTCATCACAACAATACATGATTTAAAGAAATGATTGGTTTTTTTATTAAACTACCATTTTAATTCAACTCCAAAAAATTAAATATTAAATTTATAAGACTGGGGAATTTATTTAAAAAAAATATTAAATAGGTTTATATTTTATCACATAAATGTTTTTCTAATAATATATATCATTATGATATCCTGATTATTTCATAAAAATTACATGTTTTTTGTAAGAACATTTTTCTTCTAAAAACCAACCATTTTTAAAATATAAAAAATCAATACAAATTAAATATTGATTAGAGTCATTAAAAAATTATGTCCATTTTATTATATTAAAATTTCAGAAATTAAAAATTCGACATTTAAATAAAATCATAAAATATAATGAAATTATTTTTTATTGGAAAATAAAATTTTCAAATAGTAACTATTATTATTCTTAGTTCATATCATTTAGTAACTAAATTTTAGTTAACCAATTATTAATATCAGTCATAATTTATGATAAATAATCATAAATTTCTTGAAATATAAAATTATTTTCCATAAAAAGTTAATTTTAAAAAAAAAATATTTTCAGTCAATAAATATATATTTTTTATTTTAGGTAATCTAATTAAATTTCTGTTATATTAAAATAATACATCATTTTCATCATAAATTTATTTCATAATGTATTTTATACAATTCATTCCCATAATTAAATGGATATATTTTAACATTCACACATTAATAATTATATTTTTTCTTACTATGTTGTGGATTCATTTAAGTTTGATTTGTATGTGGAGTAAGATAATGAAACAATTTTCTAATTTAAAAGAAACCATATATTACAATATCATGGGTTTATATTATCACCCCATATATAAATTACATTCGGTAAATTTTAAAATTTTAATCAATGAAGAATGTATGTGGAGGTATTCTTGACACATTCATCATTTGAGGCGTAACCAAAAATATGAAATCTAACATACCCTATTATTCTATATCATATATCTATATTTCTTAAAAAGAACATTATCCATTCAGACAATCATATACCCAAAAAGTATATATACAATAATCATATTATTTTAATACCATATCTTTTCCAAAATCATTTTAATTTCTAATTCAATAAACCATAGATAAGTTATATATTCTAGGAATAATTAATTCAATCGATAAACCTACAATTATATTAACAACTAGTTCATAAGGTTACACACTAGTAAATATATAAAATTAACCCAACCATTAGATAAACATCACAAAAAATATTATGGATAAATAATCAAATCTGAGGTTATCAATACTATCTAACTCAGTTTTCTAAAATTAAATCAACCCTTTATTATCTAAACAATAAGAAAATTTTAAAAACCTAAGAGTTATTCATCCCACAATCATGTGGCCTCCAATAGTTGTTCAAAAATATATAATTTTTTCATAAAATAAAACTTTAGGCTTATTAATATAACAAAATATATGTTTCCAAAACATGAAAGTACAAATACTTAAGAAAAATTCATTGATTACTAAAATATTCCATAAATATTTTGGAATATACAAGATTATCATTAAGAAATATCACTCACTAAGGAAAGTAGTTAAGTCATTCAAGCTATTTTCATTCTAAATACATTAGGTAAGTCTAAAAAACACTCATTTTACATACTAATAATAATATAATAAAATTATTAACCATTTTAGCATGCACCAGTATTCGGTTATAAGAAATGATGGTTTATAGATAAACAAATTTCTCAGCTTATTCTATATAATCCTATTTTTTCTAAATACTAAAATGAAATGTTTATAATAATATCCAAATAATTAATATTAAATCATCAATAAAAATATGAATTCCCCTATTAAACCTTTATCTTTACCTTATGATTCTTTCAGTTTAACCAATGAGTCTCTTTCTTCAATCCTTGGTTATCCGTGTTTATTTAACTATTTGGTTCTCAATCCAAATTCATTACCATTTCATATTAATAATTCACAACAGTTCATAAATATTATATCATCAACCAAATCATATCCAATGTGAGTGTCTATATAGTGGTGTATCATCGACTCATTAATAATTCATAATGGTTCATGATAACCCTAGGTGAATCTATGCCAATGTTGCATCCATATTACAATATCAAATGATTGATTAATTTCTAAAAAAACCACTAATTAAATACCTTACTAATATTTTGTGATATGATAAAATAAATAGACTCCTCTCTTGTGTTTTTACTAATGTTATATAACCCTAATCCTGATATTTAATGTGCATTATTACCTTAACATTAAATCATCATTTTTTCTAATGGTTTATCTATATTTTGAAATTACTAGAAACCTTAACATATCAAGACTTAAATAATTCTCCACTAAAATATTAATCTCCAACGTTTTCTAAAACCTTATTGACCCAAACATTCAATCCCCATACCACTACTCTTGAGTTAAGTACATATAACACATACATTAAATAATCAAATCCTTACCATCTATAAATTCCCTGAAAAAAAATCGCATAATTAAATTTTGTAAATATAATATTTAGTTATATATATTCTTGATAACTTTCATTTTTAGAGTGTTATATAATTTTTATAAAAATTAAACTATCAAATCATCTGTCATTCTCAATTGATGGAAATTTTACTTTACTATATAAGAAACTACATAATTCATAATAATGCCTAAAAATATCACCTAAATTCTATATAGAGTCCATCCTATTAGAAAAATCATTTGTAGTATTTTTCTTCAAAAGCTAAGTATATGGAGACATAACATTAAGTGACATCAAATGATCATTAATTGAAGTATACAACTAAATCTATAAAAACATAAGAATTAAATACATTATATGGAAGGAATAAATAATATTAATAATTTCATAATCATCCAAAAAATAGATAATTCTATATCCATGAAGATAAATTAAAACATGGATATAAATAATATTATTCTCATATTGATGGAGTGCATAATGTCGAACAATAAAAAATGGGTTTCAAGGTTTTCTTCCCAGATTTATACTTATAATTGGTACCAAAATCAATACGTCTTGATACAGTTAGTAGGAATACACCCAATAACCCAATATTTTTACATCATGAGACCAGTTTATAAATTTAGGGGTTATTTAATTTTAGGCCCCAACTATCACCTGATTATTTTCAACACATTCACTATAAGAGTTAACAGGACTTTTCATACAATTACCTAAGAAATATATTACTAAATGAAACCATGGATATCTATTTAAAAAAATATATAATATCAACACATGATAGGCATATGTTAGTACTCAATAATAATAAATAATTTCAATACATTTAACATAGTAAATCTAATGTATAAAACGATCATAACATATCCAAAGAATAAAGGTGGATAGTCAAAGAATACATAGTAAACATGAAAGGTTTCATTATTATTGAAATAATAATATACACAACACCAATTAATTTACCAAAGAAAATATAATAACAATAATTTTTAGTTGAACATCATCCATTCTGAATTTTGTGAAATGTGATGCTTACCCCCTATAGATCAATGAGAATACCAATTTGTCAATACTGAAAAAACATTACGTTAAACCATCCATAAACAGATGGTGTATGGTTTCAAAATAACATAATAGATGAAGTGAGAAATATTTATCAAAGGTTTTATGTGATAATAATTTATGTCTCTAGGAAAACATGAGGTCATACCATATAAGAAAAATCAATGGCAGAATGTACCCACCTTATATGAAATAAGTTCTAGATAAAAATCACATCTCAATGAACTAAATTTGAGTTACCAAAAATAATCACTACCATGGAAATGAATAAATTAATATACTCTTGAATAAGTGAACATGATTTAGATAGTAATTCATATTCAATAAAAGAAAATAATGTATATAAAATTAATGGGATGGTAAATCAATAGAACATAATACAAAGGGAACATGGTGAATAACAAGTAACATGTCTCGAAGAATTAGAATTGTGACCAAGAAAACCCTTACACATTTAGATACATTCAAGTAAAAACCCCTTGAAATAATGGGTGTGTTATCGAACATAAAATTCCAGGATAAAATTGTTGGTCGGAGAAAAACAGGAGTGATGGCAAGAGGGGGGGGAGAATTGCCTTTTAAAAAATGATTAACAAATTAAAATCAAAGTTGAAAGTGCAGCGGAAATAAAGAGGCAAGACACAAGAATTGATAAAGGAGTTCGGCCAAAAACCCGGCCTACGTCTCCGCTCCCAACTCAACCGTTGAGAGATTCTACCGCTTGCTTTTCAATGGATGTAGCAAGAAACCCACTAGCCTTTTTACAGGTGAAGGCTAGCTCACCTATTACAGCTTGCTTTTATTAGTTGAGCAAGAACCCACTTACTTTTAATGGTTGAGTAAGAACCCACTAGACTTCTTACAGGTGAAGGCTAGCTCACCTTTGATTCAAGCCTTTTGAAAGGTAAGGCTTGACTAACCTCTTCACACCTTGAAGGTGGTGTGAGAACCCAAAAGAATGGAGGATGAGAGAAGGAGTTGGGGTTTGTAGGCACAAACCCAAATTTAAGCTCAAAATGAATAAACAATAAAAACCGTATTTGGAGAAGCCTTGGGCGCCAATGGATGATTGGAGTTGATGACGTGCACTCCCAATCTTCTTTGGTGATGCTCCTTGGATGTGGAATTGTGTTGGAGCAATTGGGGTTCCCTTGGAGCAATCCGCCGGAGGTTCGCCAAATGATCAAAAATATGTCCGTTGGCTTCCGTATGGCTTGGTTATGGTTCTGGTGCTTCCTAGTCCTTTATTTATAGAGGGGGAACCCTCATATGGCCTTTGGAGGTCTTCGGAGCCGTTGGAAAGGGCTTCGGAGCCGTTGGGAGGCAAGTGGACCAGCCTGGTCAAAGGCCCAACGGCTAGTTTGACTGGCTCCACCGGCTGACCGGTACAGAGCCACCGGTTGGCCGGTGTGTGCAAAATGGAGGAGGGCTCGAGCTCAGGCTCCACCGGTTGGCCGGTGCTAAGGCCACCGGTTGGCCGGTGCTGAGACAGTAGCAACCACTATTCATCTGGGTGCCACCGGCTGGCCGGTGCTGAGGCCACCGGTTGGCCGGTGCTGAGGCAGTGGCTGGACTCTCGGTCTGGGCTCTACCGGCCGGCCGGTGCTGAGGCCACCGGTTGGACGGTGCTCTGGATAGTGGAGAGCCTTCTGTCAAAGGTCCATCGGCTGGCCGGTGGTGAAGCCACCGGTTGGCCGGTGGACTGAATTTCAGTCCATTTTGGCTTTTTGCCTTCTTGGCCTTCTTGGCCCAATTTCTTGGCACCCTGAATTCATGCCTATCATCCAAAAACACTTAAAACGAGATTAGATAAACAAGAGGGTGATTGTGATCATGAAAATAAAACCTTGAGGGGTACGAGAGGTACAACAATCTCCCCCTATTTTGATGATCACAATCACCAAAAAAAAATGTAGAAAATGAAATGAAAAGCATGATTTAAAAGATTTCTCCCCCAATCAACCAAGAATTTCTCCCCCTTTGTGATTATTAAAATAGCACGGGGCATAGAACTTGATTGAGGGAAATGTTGAAAAATAAGATAGAGATTTTAAACCAAATGAAATTTTTGAAATTTGAATTGAAAGTTTTGAATCAAAAATTTGAAATTGAAGTAAAAGTTTTGAAAAGAAAATTGAATAACAGTTTGAATTGAATATTTTGAAATGAAAATTTTGATACCAAGTGTTGAAAATTTTGAAATGAAAATTGAATTGAAAATTTTGAAAAAAAAAATTTGAAACCAAGTGTTGAAATTGAAAGTTTGAAAAGAAAGTTTTGAATAAAACAAAAATGCTTAAACAAACCTAACTCCCCCTAAATAAAACAACAAATCACCGGGGAGAGGTGTATGAAACAGATACACATTTCGGTCCGGTGAGACTCGCTAAGAGGGATTTTTCAATCCATACTTGTCTAGTGGCGGGTCTTCTCCTAAAAAATTCATCATTTAAGAAAATGGTTTTGGGGCGGCCATACTGGGCATTTTTGCAATTGCACTCATAGATTAAGTGCCCGGGTTTTTTACAATAATTTCAGAATTTAAATTGGGAGCTCCCCCTTACAAAAATAGTGGGTGCATGGGAGGAGGAAGCTTGCTTGGAATAGCCAAGCCCTTCGGTGGTTCTAGATACGCGTTGGGAACCAAGCAAACTGTTCAAATTTTGTTCCCCTTGGGTGAACTTGGCAAGGGATTCCCTTAAATCTTTGATGGTTGATTCCATGGAATCAATATCAGGAAGATTTTGGATTTTGAGGGACAACACTTCCTTCTCTTTGAGAAGTTGTTCTTTTTCGGAAGAGAGTTTTTTGAAATTCTTTTTTAAAGAAACAAATTTGGAAGAGAGCTCGTGAAAGCCTTCCTCCAATTGATCTCTAGAATGTTGGAGATCCTCATAGGATAAATGATTTAAAGAATTTGAATTTGAAGAACAAGAGGAAGAGGAGTCGGAAGATGTTACCTCATGACATGCCATTAGGCATTTATTACCGTTGTCGCTTGAGGAGGAGGAGGAGGAGGATGTGGAGATATCACTCCATGTGGCCTTGAAAGCCTTCTTCTTTTCCTTTTGTTTGGCCTTTTTCTTGTTGAGTGGGCAATCGGGCTTGTAATGGCCTTTCTCGCCACACCCATAACATTTTACCTTGGGCTCGGATTTTTCATTGGGTTGAGCCTTGCGGGATTTCTTCTTCTTGTGCTTCTTCATGAACTCGTGCATCTTGCGGGCAAGATTCTCCATTTCGGAATCGCCGCTTGAAGAGGAAGAAGATGAGGAGGATGAGCTTTCTTCGTTTTGTACCTTGAAGGCGATGTTCTTTGGAGTTTTGATTGGTTTGCCTTCTTTTTCAGCTTGCCTCCTCATGGTGATCTCATAAGTCATGAGGGATCCAATGAGCTCTTCGACCGGCATGTTTTTGATGTCCTTCGCTTCTTGGATTGCCGTGACCTTCGGAGCCCATGAGCTTGGTAGGATCCATAGGATCTTCTTGACCATGGTTTCTGCAGAAAAATTATCTCCAAGAGATTTTCTACCATTGCAAACATCAGTAAAACGAGTAAACATTTCAGAAATAGATTCATTTGGATGCATGGAGAATGATTCAAAATCTTGACGAAACATATCTAATCGAGTATCCTTTACTTTGTTGGTCCCCTCATGGGTAACCTCCAAAAGTTTCCAGATTTCATGTGAAGAGGTGCATGTGGAAACTCGATTGAACTCATTTCGGTCAAGGCCGCAATGTAGAGCGTTCATGGCTTTGCCATCAAGCTCAAAATTTTTTATATCGGCTTGGGTCCATTTGGATTCATCGGGGGAAGAGAGAGTGTAACCTTGCATGACAATTTTATAAATGGGATAGCCAATGCTTCTAAGAAAAGCGGTCATGCGGGTTTTCCAATAAGTGTAGTCGGTTCCATCAAAAAATGGAGCACGACCCAAAGAATAGCCTTCGGGGGCGAAAGAAGTTGAAGCCATCACAAAAGGATCTTGAATTTGAAACTGGTTAAGGTATTACTAAAATTTTGCCTCTGATACCAATTGTTGGTCGGAGAAAAACAGGAGTGATGGCAAGAGGGGGGGGGGAGAATTGCCTTTTAAAAAATGATTAACAAATTAAAATCAAAGTTGAAAGTGCAGCGGAAATAAAGAGGCAAGACACAAGAATTGATAACGGAGTTCGGCCAAAAACCCGGCCTACGTCTCCGCTCCCAACTCAACCGTTGAGAGATTCTACCGCTTGTTTTTCAATGGTTGTAGCAAAAAACCCACTAGCCTTTTTACAGGTGAAGGCTAGCTCACCTATTACAGCTTGCTTTTATTGGTTGAGCAAGAACCCACTTACTTTTAATGGTTGAGTAAGAACCCACTAGCCTTCTTACAGGTGAAGGCTAGCTCACCTTTGATTCAAGCCTTTTGAAAGGTAAGGCTTGACTAACCTCTTCACACCTTGAAGGTGGTGTGAGAACCCAAAAGAATGGAGGATGAGAGAAGGAGTTGGGGTTTGTAGGCACAAACCCAAATTTAAGCTCAAAATGAATAAACAATAAAAACCGTATTTGGAGAAGCCTTGGGCGCCAATGGATGATTGGAGTTGATGATGTGCACTCCCAAGCTTCTTTGGTGATGCTCCTTGGATGTGGAATTGTGTTGGAGCAATTGGGGTTCCCTTGGAGCAATCTGCTGGAGGTTCGCCAAATGATCAAAAATATGTCTGTTGGCTTCCGTATGGCTTGGTTATGGTTCCGGTGCTTCCTAGTCCTTTATTTATAGAGGGGGAACCCTCATATGGCCTTTGGAGGTCTTCAGAGCCGTTGTAAAGGGCTTCGGAGCCGTTGGGAGGCAAGTGGACCAGCCTGGTCAAAGGCCCAACGGCTAGTTTGACTGGCTCCACCGGCTGACCGGTACAGAGCCACCGGTTGGCCGGTGTGTGCAAAATGGAGGAGGGCTCGGGCTCAGGCTCCACCGGTTGGCCGGTGCTGAGGCCACCGGTTGGCCGGTGCTGAGGCAGTGGCTGGACTCTCGGTCTGGGCTCTACCGGACGGCCGGTGCTGAGGCCACCGGTTGGCCGGTGCCCTGGACAGTGGAGAGCCTTCTGTCAAAGGTCCATCGGCTGGCCGGTGGTGAAGCCACCGGTTGGCCGGTGGACTGAATTTCAGTCCATTTTGGCTTTTTGCCTTCTTGGCCTTCTTGGCCCAATTCCTTGACACCCTGAATTCATGCCTATCATCCAAAAACACTTAAAACGAGATTAGATAAACAAGAGGGTGATTGTGATCATGAAAATAAAACCTTGAGGGGTACGAGAGGTACAACAAAAATGGAAATTCATAATATGATATCCCAAATTAGTAGTATATACACCATGTAAATTAAATTAGGTATATAATTGAAAGTGTTTGTCAATGAAAGAAAATTTGAGATGGAACCCATACATCAGTCTTATCTGTTGTAAACTTGCACAAATTTCAAGAGTTATATTATAAAGATAATTGAATACATAAAAATAAAACTTACTCAAAACTATAACAATTTATACTACTAATTTATTTTCATTACATATATATATATATTATCTAATTTTTACTTCTTATCGACGCCAGGTGTATGTAATCATTATTTTTTTGAACTAGTTCCATAAATGTCACATTGATATCTTTTATTTTTACAAATTATGTAAATATTGGATAATATAAGGTAAAATAATAGTTTTTTCAATATTATATATGTCTATAATTTCATTATATGTTATTTTTGTTATGAACCATGAAGATGAAATCAATGATGATAGTGTTTTGGTGATTCTTAACCAACAAATTGTGTTTTATTAGTTAATATATTAAAATTTTATAAAAACATACCAAAAGAATTATATAAATATTTATATTATATTATATAAGTAAATAATATCTCTTAGTATCTCATGGATTAAATGTTTTTTATTTTTATTTTTGGTTCTTAAAATGACCCAAACATGATCATACCATGATTAAAGGATTTTTTTTATTATGTGTTAGTAATAATAACATTATACTAGAAGAATAATGATATTATTTATTCTTTAAGAGTGTGATATATAATATTTTTGAATAACTCTAAAGATCATATAATTTATATAAATTCATTACATATAAAAATATTTCATTTTACACTCAGTTCAATCATTTTAAATGATTGAATTAACAATAATCCATTGTTGGCCATTTTATTTATAAGATATAAATGTTTTTGTAACATAAAACTAATAATGTCATAAAAATCATTTTTCATCATTGTTAAATTATATAAACCATCTATAATGGGTGGTAATAAAAAGGGAATTTTGTTTCTCGTGGTGGAATTAATTTTCATGTACGCATGAAAGAAATTTTCATTTTTCTTTGAGGATTGGTTAGATGCATCAAAATGTTAATAATATTAATATAATTACATTTATTATTATACATTATAATTATATAAATATATTATAATTTAATTAAAAATTTCTTATTAATATTATTAATAATAAAATATAAGTTGTTGACAATACTCAAATTAGGTACTTTAGTTGTTTTTATAATTATCCTTGGAAATAAAGTCCTTATGAAAATATATGATCATTAGAATATTTTTAGAATGGGGTAGAGTTATACTAGGATAAATGGGGTATTATTTGAAGGATAAATTAAAAGTCAAGGTGATTCCTCATGTAGATTTCATGTTTCCTTTTTATAAGTTAAGATAATGAAACTTTAGGAAGCACCTTAATCATTTTCAACAATGACATATAATTATTCCAAGATGAATGGATCCAAAAGAAAAACAAGAGGTGGGGGAAGTATGTGTGGGTCAAAAAACCATCTCAAAAAATTAGGGAGTAAAATTTTAGTGTTTTAGGGAATTTTTTTGCATTTAACAATTTTCTCAAATTTACTACTACTGTAGTAATTAATTTTTATCCGGAGATATTAATATTAATTAAAAAATTTAACAATGATTTTTTTTTATAATTTTAGCCTTATTATTTAAATTTTTTGAAATAATTTCATTAAATATAATTTGAAAATTATTGAAAAGACAATTTTATGATTAGAGTAGTTAACAAGTAAACATATTTTTTTAGACAAAGTGTGTTTTACACATAAAATTTATGTATATTCCATAGTTCTTAAAATTATCATTTATAATGAAATAAATTAGGATATTATAAAATAAATAAAATTTAGGAGGATCTCTAAAAATAAAAAACCAAATCACAACTTTAGAATACTTGATTTAAGGAATATTCATGAATTGGTTTTTATTTAGCTAACATTTTAATTTAGTTCTTAAAATTTTCTGCATAGGATCCATTAGCTCATAGTATAAATTAAATTGAATAAAGTTATTTAATATATTCATATTTTATAACCTAAAAGTGTTTATAATCTTATATATCAATCAAATATGATTATAAAGTGGTAAAAACTAAAATTTTCATAAAAATTGTTGTTTTCAAAAGAAAAACCAATATTTTTAGAAAATATGAAAAATTCATTCAAATTCAATATTGATATGAGTGATTAAAAATGTTGTTCCATTAAATATATTAAATTTTAATAATTTATAAATTCATTTTTCAAAAAAACGATAATATATTGAAAAAAAATCTTATTGGAAAATTTCATTTCAAAATATAAACTCTTATTATTATTTTTTCATATCATTTACCTAGTAACTTTATCTAAACCAATTATTAATATTCTAGATAATATATTGTAATTAATCATGTTTTTATTGAAATAAAAATTCATATCTCATTAAAATAAATTTTTTAAGAAATTAAATTTATAAATAATAAATTTTCTTCTTTGTCATTTTAGATAAACAAATTAAATTTCATTTATATTAAAAGTTGCCTATATTTTATATATATATATATTTAATAGAATAATTATTCATATTCATTTCCAAATATTAATGGATATATATTAATGGTGATTCATATATATTTTTATTTTTATCTAAATATATCACATTTTAGTTTTTATTTGGTGCTTCATATAGTGTAATATATCAAACAAATTCTCTAATTTAAATGATATGATATATTAAAATATCCTGATTTTTAAAAAACCTAAATGATTTTCTCTTCCCATCATTCCGAGCATAACAACACCCACATAAATCTAAGCCCCCTTTATTTGTTGAATAATTAAATTTTATATAAATTAATGTCATTCATTAGGAAGATTCCCACTTTGATGATATATATATATATATATACTCACTATCCACACTCGTTATTAGGGAGTTGGGGGGGATTCCATAGGGGATGAGTGAACTAGGGAAGAAATATTTATGTAAGATCTCAAAATTCAACCATTTTCCCTACTAAATCTATTTATACATCCAACATTTGAGGATAAGCACTTCAACAAGCTCACCAGGAACACTAAGAAATCCCTAAATCCTCCAGGAGTTGTTTGAATCCAATAATCATATAAGATTATTTGTAAAGTATAAAAATCATCATTAAAGAAATCTTGGGGTCATCCATCCCAAACTGACCCATCAATGATGAACATGCCCCTTGTTTTTTTTCATTCTTGAGAACCGTAAGGTCCAAATGCCTCGAACTCATAGAATTATGAAAAGAGACAACCACATGTTTGGAATCATCATCCCTTAGTATATATGTATGATATCATGATGGTGTTTACTACTATCATGGAAAATTTTCAATCCTATATACACTTTACCTCTTTAAAGATCCTAGAGAGGAATGTTTCAATTCCATTTAGATCCCCTAGATGTTTGAGGCTTAGGATAATATGGATGAGGTTTATGATGTAGATATATCCTTAGCATAATTCCTCAAATTCAACTCAATCCCTGAGAAAGATTAAGTGGCCACCATCTAAGAACACATTATACCTCTTTACATCTTTATAAATCATGATAATGTTGAAATTAATTGTTTATTAATTGAATATTGTTCTAGGATTAATGTCATCCAAGTCCAAACTCTATAACTCTTGGGTTTAGTGAGGATGATATGTATCCCTCAAAATTAACTATTCTAGGGTATGAAAAAAGTAAATAGATTCCTTTTACAATTATTGAACACAAAGGCTAATTCATAGATATCATATCAGAATTTTAATTCGTGGTACATTAGATGTACAAAAAATTAATTTTATTTTAGAATAGTAGTTCTTTCACAGGAATGTGATGGTTATTTCATCATTCAGTTAAGGGATAAGTTACCTTATTAATGGAGAAATGAGAGTAATATGTGGGGATGATACCCCCTTTTATCCTTGTGAATCCCAATACACATAGGTAGTCTTATACAAGGGAGAAGTAAAATAACTGATAATAATGGATGACATTTAGGTTTCCACTCCAAATGGTTTGTGAACCAATATTGAAAATACCATGAGAATAATCAATAAATATTATTTATTTCTAATTAATCCAATTTATTAGACAAACCTTGCTTTAGGAAACCAATTGGGTTCATGGAATCCACCTTCTACTACCTATGTAATGATAATTGTTTCAACTAAGTCAATATTTTCATTATTTTATCATGATTTATCTAGGTAAAAAACACTGTAAATAAAAATTCTTAGTTGACATTTTCCCTCTTTGTCTAAAAAAATGTTTTCCCTTACATCATCATCATTAGGACAACGAATTACTCAAAATTGTAGGCAGAAATTGAAAATTCACATATTTCATCTCATCGATCTTGGGATTTTGACACCTCTCTTAGAAGTGATAATTTATTGGAGGAATGAGAATATATTTACGATTCCATTGAAAATAATTCCCTCACATTTTCCCCCAAAAAATTATAAATATTCCTCCTCACCATTATCACATCTATGATTTTTTTGAGAAATTATCTTTTTTATATTTTATATTATATTTTTACTTTGTCCTTCCCAATAGTTTGTAGAGGAATATAGTGATGTTTTAGAGAAGAAGAAGGTGTAACACACATGGTGAATGGTTAGTGTAAACTGCACACCATCTCAGTGGAAACTGTACTCCGTGTGAAGGGGAATTGTTTAGGCCACACGACCCAACACATGAGCAGGTGGTCTAACCATCTTCCTAGGATAGTGGATCAATATGAGGAAAATGTCTTGGTGTATGGGAATGTTACCTATTTAAGAAAATAGTGAGGACTCTTCTCACTTTGGGTATAGGTTCTATATGGTTGGTATATGGTTTGGAAAATCATGTTGCAAAACTATGTGACTAGAATGGTCTTTAAAAATTTTAAATTCAATTTTTTACCCCTATATGATTTAACCCCAAATCAACCCTAATCCACCTCATTATACCTCCCCTACCCTCGGAACACCTACCCCTTTATCTCATGTCCATTGGGATCCATTTATTGGGATATTTTCCCATTAATCATCGAGAAATCAATGAGTATACTCATTTTTTAATCTTCTATCTTTATTTATTAGTATCATGTTCCTTATTTATTGATTTCTCTCTTCTCCAACAGATTGGTTGACCTAGAGTTGGTTCAACCTTAATATTATGGGTTAGAACATGATGTTTATGCTGTTATATTTTCTTTTATAGGTTATCCCTTTTGTGCAGTTGTGGTTTCCGACCGATTTTTGAATGTTTCCAAGAAAAAGTTAGGTGGTTCTTGGATATAAATTTTTTTCATGTTTTTGGTATGCTTCTTATGGTTTCCAAATGGGTTATATGAATTTTATGGTGGGTGAGATTCATTATTTCAAGTGTTTTTTGTGTGTGAAATGTTTAAATAATAAATTTCTAATTAAAATTGGTTATTTTCCATTTTTGTAACTAATGTTGACCGTCATTGATGTCGGTCAAATATTAATTATTTATATTCATACTAACTATAGTATATGTGGCATGCAGGGTTAAACCCACAAGGAAGGTGATTATGACCACTATTATTCTAAAAACATTAAAAATGACCCCATTGTTTTTAGTTGTGGGATAGATATCCTAGTTTTTTATTTTTATTTTTTTAAAAGAAGTAATAAAACACTAATTTTTTATGTTTTTGATTTAGGCTTAGATGTAATAGAAAACAAATTGAGAGCAGTAAACCAAACAAAATATAGGATGTTGAAAAGTGAACAACCCGAATCTAATGCCTGAGAAAAAATCTCCATTCTACTACTTTTAAAAGCATTCCATTTCACATTAAATTGTTGTAGTATACTACATTAAAGTGAATGACTCACCTCACTCACCAAGAGTTAAGTCACACATGCTGAATGATTTCGGAGTTCGCCACTCCAAAGTAAATCAACTGTGAAAAGTTTGATATGAAAATGAAAACAAGACTAACTCATCGTAAGTCCTAAAATATTAAAAATTTGTTATCTTTTGAAAGATGTTTCCACGATAAATCTCGCCAATTGATTGTGAAATATTGATATTATGTTCTAGTGGTATGAGTAATTGAATGAATTCAGTATTGATCTCGCTGATCAATACTTAATACATTGAAATGATTAAATCAAAAAGAAAATTAAAAGAGTACCCATGGAACTTCCATTTCTCATTGAACTAAACGATTTAGCTAGAAAACATGTTCATTATCATTAAATAAATTTTAACATAGTAAAAAAGAGTAAAAGTACTAGAACACGAGGGAAAAAGAACTCCACAAATTATGTTCTGCTCACATACTCTTCAACTCCAGGAAATGGTTCAAGAACCGCCCTCTGTTCGGACTCTGCTCGGACGTGGATGATTGAATATGTATCTCCTTTGAATGTACCTCTCTGAAACCTATAGCTTTCTTTTTTTAACTACCCATTGTATTTTGTTGCTCATCAGCATCTTGATTTAATCGACATACTTTAGTTCCTTTCTTTCGCATCGCACACATGTGTTTTTTCACGAACCACACGTCGGACTAGATTTTCCCATGTAACTAACTCCCTCTGGGTTAGTTGAATGTATTTCGACGTGTTTCCTACTATTATTTGAACCTGTATAGTTATAATATAATAATAAATAAATGAATCAACATTTAAATGTTAATTTTTTTTAATAAATAAATAAATGTTTCATTAATGAATGATTAAAATTTATTAAATTTAAATTAATAAATATTTGTTTTTTTTTGTTAACTAACTTATTATATTTAATGTTTTTTACATTATTTATATTTATTTAATTATAAAGGTTATTAATTAATAATAATATTAAATGAAAAGTTTAGTGTTTATTAAATTATTAAATTAATAAAATTAGTATATAGTTTTTTTAAATATTTATGTTTTTTAGATTATTATATCAATTTATCATAATAAATAGTTTTATTTTAATTATTACAACTTATAAAATTGTATATAGATATTATAATTTATATTTATTTTACTTAAAAAGATGAAAAATTATAACTATTATATTCATTAAAGTATTTAATTGTTATTTTAATTTTATTAATAAGTTTAACTTTTGAGTTAAGTTAATTAATTAGTTTTATATCTAACTCTATTATTATTAATTTATTTATATTATTATTATTTTTATATTTTATATTTTATATTTCTTTTTTTAATTATTTTTTTATTGGGTATTATTCCCCCTTTAACAATTTTCTATGAAACCCTAAGGGGGTCCTCTTCAGTTCGTCAACACCAGTGGAGCGGCGATGGGTTGAGTCTGAACTCATCCCTCAGACGGGTGCGGCAGCGAAGTATTATGGTTGCAACATTCTTCAGGTACATCTCCTACTTCAACTTGCTTCTCAAACCTCCGGCAGCTCAATTCCTCATCCGCAACTCAATTGCATCGGATTTCCTCAGCTTTGGCGGTCCAGATCCGTGGTTCACCTCAGTCGCGAAGAGTCCTTGAATAAGCAGACTCCCCTCCACAGTAGTAGCGATGCGGCTTCCCCTTGATGGCATCTGTGACTCAGCCCTCCGACGGTCGACTCCTTTCGGGGCTGGTTCTTATTCCACTGCAACGGCCCGGCTCGGATCCTCCAAGGCGGCTTGCGGTCGATCTGAAAAATAGGGAGAGGTCGAGAGGTGCAATGAGTTGCGGTTGGTAGTGGAAAACGTATTCCACAACCGGCGGTGCTCAGTATAAAATTACAGATATGAGGTTGATAATAATTTGTGTGTATTAATCTGGTAGTTTGGGGATTCATCGTATCATTGATGAAAACATGGTTGAGTTTTGTTCTATAAATGAGTCTCGATTTAAGGATATGAAAATTTCAGTAGATCGAGGATGAAGTATAGTCGTTGCGTTGATAAGAGACTGTTTGTGAAATAGTTGAGCAGGGTGATGGGGGAAGCGGGTCGGTGAGTGAAGCAGAGGAAATGGGATCAGAAGTCACGATTTGATATAAAAATAATAAAAGGTCACTATTGGAAAAAATAAAGGTTACAGAAAGTTAAGAAAAACAAAGGTTAATGTTAGAGGAAAATACAAGGTCACTGATGCAGTGAATAAATAGTTACCCTAAACATATATTTAAATGGTTAAAGGATTCTGAAAGTAAAAAATGTTACCGATACAATCAGATTAATGTTCATCAATGTCCATAAAATAGAAAAGGTCAGCGACGGTTATAAAATATATAAGGGTCACCGATAGCTTTAAAAAAGGTCACTGATGCTATTAATCATCTGCATCAGTAGCATATTGAAATAAAACTAACAATGATTCACTAAAATTTAAACTGGATAAAATGAATTTAAAATTAAAACTTAAGTAACTAAAAACAAATATTGAAAAATATAACCGGTCAAGAAAACATAAAATCAAAATCACATTGATTAAAATTAAAATTTTAGAACATGACTCAACAAAATATATTAAAACAAGATTATTATTGATATAACACCGCAAACTTTTTATGGTATGTTTATCGTAAATATATTCTAGCCATAGCCTATATTTCATAAAGCATTTATTTTCATTGAAACAACACTTGGTTATTTAGGGGATAGTCCTAGAATTGCCATTGAACTTAAATTTTCCACTTGTGTGTTTTGAATTTTGAAACTCTGACATACATGGTAATGTTCAGGATTATATTTAGAGTATGATAGAATTAACATAATTTTCAGTGAATAGTAACCTTCCCATATGAATAGTAACCTACCCTTATAAATAGTAACTTACCCTTACGAATAGTAATATGACTCTTATGAATGGTATCAATACCCATGAATGTATAAATAAATTTAGGCACCTTCAAAATGAAGTTGAATATTTTAAGTGTTTACATTTTTCGATAAAATAATGATTTTAATTAAATATTTAATTAATCATATTTGAAAAATTATTTTTTAAAACCTGAATTCATTTTTTGATCCTACACGTCAAAAAATGGTTGGGCTAATTTTTTTGTATTTTTCTGAAATACATGAATTTTTGGTAAATAGTAAAATGCATTAATTTACCATATAAATACATCATAATTCAAATTAACTATACCAATCATCATCAGTGATGTAAGCACCCAAATCTCGAACTCAGATGCATATATTACAATTCTAGGTCATGGAATACTCACTTTTTCTTGTCTTGGGAAAAATAATAAATTAATGATTATAATATTAAGAAAACTCTCCTCCCCTCCACTATATAAACCACCCATAACCCCTTCTTTCTCCCACACCACTCAAGCTTCATGCATTGCCTAAATTATTCCAAAACATTAGATATTATGCCTTTATCAGCACTGAGCTATACATGCCTTGTTTACCTATGATTAATAAACCTTGCAACATTTCCATAGTATCTAACATCTAACCAAATGGCCTCTTTCCCCTTCAAGCTCCCCGAACCCCGATCACCATCTAAGAGAACTGTATATGCATGCTTTTCACTACTCTTAGTTAGCTTTCCCTCTCACAGTTCTGCGTGAGTTAACATTTCTCCAACATATTCACACACAAAATCACCCTTCGACATATCCTCCAATGTCTGCAGACCCCACCCTTTCCCCTCGGCTGTCAAAAAAACCTAAAAGACAATGAATAGCAATGATCATTCCAAAATGCATTTACACTGAAACCCTCCTGAAAAAAATTAAGTACAATGCCTGCAAGTTGTAACTTAGGCCGCGTTGCACAAGCTGATTGCCACATTGTTTGTAGCAACCACATTTGCTCCAACACTCTAATGATCTGCATTGCTTCATGTCTCTTATACTCTTCCAGAAACTCTTATCTAAGAATGTCAACTATCGTGTACGCATACTCACCTTCAAATTCATGGGTGGAAGTACAAGGCACAAATGAAGATAAACAATTTCCAAAACAAGTTGACCAATGTAAGTATTTAATGGTACCTTTATGTTTTGCATAATGAATAATTAGATAGTCATGTTTGTGAATGCTTTTTGGAACTAGGCACTGACTCGCTTGATGAAACAAAGGAAAGATCTTTAAATGTAGCGTCAATTGCCGAATCATTGGAACAATTCCCTGCATTGGATGTTCTAAATGCCAAATTTAGCATCCCATCTTGTTCATCAAATGGATTGGTGAACATCCAATCTATCATGGAAGCTGCCGCATACATGCAACTAACGATAGGAGATTTTACTGGTTCATGCGTGATATGAAGGTATTTTGGAGATTTTACTGGTTTTTTTGTCCAAAGCCCAAAGAAATGTGGTTCATCATTCTTACATGTTGATGGTGCATTTCATCTATTAAAATGGACAAATGACCCATTGGAGAAAGAATGTTTTATTTAATAATAATTACAATTTTTCTACAAACATTTACATACAAGAATGTTTCATCTTTTTATCTCCATGAACCCCTCTCAAAAATGTCCGCCAATTATACACGTCCGCAACTCTTGCAATAAAAGTTAGATCTTCATGCTATTTCTGGACAATCTTGCATCTGGTATGTGGCCCACTCGTTTATGAACATATCTAAATTGTCTTGTGAATATGACGCTTTTCGGCATTCATACTAGTACTGAAAAATATATAAATAAAGAATTAATAAAGAATTTAAATGAAATAGTACTTTTTTTAAATACCTCTTTAGGGATGCTAGTTTGTCCATTGACAATGATCTCTATCATGAATCTACAAACATAATAACCACAATCTTTGTCGTTTGTTTGTTTTGGACACTACAAAAACATTGATCATGAGGTGAGTAAGTAACTTGTTTTGATATTTGTTTGGATAGTGCAATTTTATTATATATACCCTAATACTTGTCCAGACGTAGTACTTGCTTGGCTCCTTATGCTTAGCCCCTGTCCTCATACCATGATTTAGACGATATTGGTACACCACCCTATCATAACAGAATCCTCAGTAAAAGATAATATATATTATATAACTTGATGTTTAGACCTAAAACGTAGGATGTAGTGTCTTACAGATTGAAAAACCGCATCACATGCGGTCAGTTTGTTGGATATCCGTGCTTTGAATCCAGAAAATAAATCTTGGGAGTATCCAAATTCACCGTAATTAGCAGCCAATGTTGCCTAAATACACAAAAAGGAATAAGTAATGAAAGAAATGAGATGGGACATGTGGATGATGGAACTTTCCTTCAGTGGAAAGGCTTGGGTCATGATGGTGGAATGCCTTGAGTGACAATGTTGGGTTTTAATGAGATGGGACATGTGGATGATGGAACCTATCCTGAGTTATGAGGCAGTGGGTTAGGATTTGAACCTAGGACATTACCTTGTACCTTTTAATAGTGGGTTGAGTTCTTGGATGATGTTTTCCCCGAGCCTTTGGGCATGGGTTGGAACATGGGTACCAATATGATGGCATGTGGCGATGATGGAATTTTTTTATGGTACCAAATATGGAATGATCATGTGTTATGGTGTCGTAGTTAGTACATAAAGACCTAACGTTCACTGAGTCAGGGTGCCCTAGTTAGCACATGACATCCAACATTCTTAGGTGATGTTTTTATTTTCCTCATCCATACATGGATATGATGATATATACTAGGGGAACATGGTGTTACTGTATTGAGATGTATTTCTCACACCATGCATAGGCACTTTAGAGCATGTTTAGACCATATATCTATTTTATATGTTTGAGCATTTGTTTTACATGGGATCAATATGAAGCATCTTGAATGACATCGAGTGATTAGGATTTCACTATGGCCCAAGGATGGCAGTAGGGTTGGTGTGTATTGTTCAAGGGGTAAATCAAGAGGGAAAAACAATATTTAAAAGATGCACTATATAAAATGTAATCTAGACATTTACCACAAACAATATAATAAAATTCCAAACACATAGGCATACAAAATGATTCGAAAACACAATTCGCATCACAAAATTAATTTATAGAACAACAATAAATGCAAAAAAACTCATACTAAAAACATCTAGATATTTTAGGGCATCCACTGACCTTGGGTGAAGAAATCGATGAAGTCCAAGGAAAAACCCAAAGGGTGAGGGAGCCTTCTGCACTGCCTCGGGAGGGGAAGACGCGACCGCCGGAGTGGGGGGTGCACGGGATGAGCCACCAACCGTTGAGTACGGTCCAGAGGGGAAGAGGAGGAGTAGGGTTCAGAGGGAGGAAGATCCGCAGAAGATCCGCCAGAGTAGGGTTCACGCGGAGTACGGTCCAGAGGGGAAGAGGAGGAGTAGGGTTCAGAGGGAGGAAGATCCACGTAAGAGGTTCAAGGGGAAGGATAAAGAGTACGACGGAGGTTCGGCAAAGGGAAGATCGGGGGGGGGGGGGAAGCTATCACAGGGGTACAGTACCACGAGATCTTGGGGCCCGATAAAAAAGAGGAGACTGTGTGCCTGCTTTTAATAAAATTGGAGACAAGTTTTATCAGCGCTAAAAAAATGCTGATAAAGCGACACTTTATCAGCGCTTTTAATTAGCACTGATAAAGGGTGGCACTTCCCTTTCCTGTTTTTGTAGTAGTGTTGAACGCCTGCTGGTCTCACCAAAAGGCCAAAATCAAAGGTCTTGAGGAGTTTCTCAATGAGGAGTACTCAATAGGTGAACCTCTCTTCCTTTTTCTTTCAATTCCTTTTACAAGTTCCATTTTTTGATCTCTCTTATCACCACACCTCATCCAAATTCCATTATAATTCCATTACCATACCTGTATTGGATTTTCATTATACTAATAGAATATTTTATCATAAATTCAAACACATTCTGAGATGTGTTAATGTATCACACTTAGGGAAGATACGTTTACAATTTTCTTTACTAAATTCAGGACTGATCATGATACTTTATTAATGGTTAAACTAGATCATAATATATATATGTTATCTTTTTTAATGTTCTGAAATTCTTACTCACTCATAATATGGAATAATAATACAAAACAAGTTTATTGTGCACAAAACTGCCCAGCCAAATCCAAGCGGTTATCATTAACTCATCGAATGAGTCATCCTTATGGTATATAAACAGAAACATTATAAGATAATTTATATCACTTTTATGTCACTAAATATATATTTTGACAATTATGGAGGTTTATCATCATTTCAAGTGAACTTCCCTTTCTGAATACAAGTAAACGGATAATGAAATCCAAGGAAAAAATGCTTCCAAAACAATAAATTTGAATATCTTAAACCCATCAAAAGGCCATTAATGAGCCTAATAAAGTTATACCATATCAATTAAATGTTGTTGAAGTATTTTACTTATTAATTAATGAAGATAAATTTGATTATTCAGGTTGTTATGAAAAATCTAGAACACCTTCGAGCATAAGGTAAGGGATCCTCTCTCTCACTTTTGTTCAAGAATTTCCCCAATGTTGTGCCCTTTTATTTTTAATTCCTAATTATTGGGTATGTTTTCACACCTCCCCCATACTAACATTATGATATATAAATAATGGGATACCCCTTTACCTATCATTAATCCCTCATAAGAACACCTGTTACCATGCCAAAATGTTTGTAAGGTGTTTTATCATCTCACCTTCATTTCTTTGAGATTTATAATGTTCATCACTTATTTATTGAATGAGTTGTATGTGTACAACCAATTTTCATGTAATATCATGATTCTATTTGTATTCATGGTATTCACTGATTCATTTTATGGTTATTATATCTTGGTCATATGATTCAACTAATTACATTGTGGTATGGGACTTTGTCTCAATTTTCTATTTAGTTGTGACTTACCTTGTATTGTGTACCTAATAATTCATATTTGGTGAACCCACAACCCATTTGGGCTTTTGGGCCACCGGTTTGGGCCTACGGGTCTCAGGGTCTTCGGGCAATCAAAGGCATTCGGGTCACAGGGCCTTTGGGCCATTTAAGGCCATGAAGTATCCCAGTTCACACAGAGCATGCCCTAGATGAGGATCAGACCACCAATAGCAGTCACCAGAAGCAGAGCTAACTGGATTGGAAGAATGAGAGGGTATGGAAACTGCCATCGAGACCAGGCACCGTGCAACTTTGTACAGGGAAATGCTATCTAATCAGCAATGTAGGCGGGGAGATAAAGGAAATCAATGATACAGAAGATAGGGGAGGTTCAGTTCTAGTGGGATAGGCCTACGTGTCATGTATTGGGTATGGGTTGCCTCTAGGACTTCAGGTCATGTATTACGGGTCATGTCAGGCCTTGTGCCTTTGGCCTACGGGTCATGTACGGGTTCCCCTTCAACCCTTAAAATGGGGATTATCTATAATAAAATAAAAAGAAGGCCTTTGGGCCATTCGGGCTATAAATAATTCTTTATACATGCAGGGATGGTAGGGTCCTACTATAGCCCCTCAATTCATCGACAGGTCTCATGATACAATCATTTTGGCAATAAACCCTTCCAGTTTTTTTCAAAAAATCAAACGGGTTTCTACCCATAGAACAAAACCATTTTAACACTATTATGGTATCATGTTCCATATACATGACATCTAATTAATAAGCAATATATTTTTTCATTATCATTTATTACTATCCATGAGGTTTTCACTATGACAAAATATATGGATGTAGTTTCGTTCTCAGTTTATTAATGGCATGAGTTTTTCATTTATTCACCATTCCATATTGATTATGTCAAATTTTTTATAATTTAGTTATAATTGATTCATGATTCCGCTAATTTTAACCCTAACTGGGAATTTTAGCTCACCCCTTCCCTTTGTTTACCTTCAACAGGTGATGAAGAGGAGATCATTTATTGAGTTTATGTGGATGAAATTTTTAGTTTTTGTTATGTATTGTATTTTGTAACATTTTTCAATGTAATTTGAGTTAAATATATGTATCTATTTTCTTCAAGACTACCAAATTAATCATTCCTTTGGTATTTCTTTCCTTCTAACCATGTCAATATAACAAGTAATGCACTGGCTCCGGAATAGAGGGGTCGGGGTGTTGCAGTTGGTATCAGAGGAAGTTTAATATCAAAATTGAAAACAAGATTGGAAAATGTATAGTATGGAATAATGCACTAAGGTAGTATTTAAGGATAAACGTACAAAAACATTCATGTATTTTGGTATGGAATAGATTATGTAAATCTTTCTAGTAAATACATCCCTGTCTAGATACAAAATGGTAGAGGTGGATCTGGCACAGATTTACCTTGGAGTGAAACCTCCGACAAGGAGTTTCGGGCATGACCCAGGATATCATGGTACATGAAAACGGGCCTTGCTGCACTCTTGTTAGTGACACTCATTGGAGATTTGCTTTGGATAATTCAAAATTTCTTTTCAATCCATTATGAAGGATTTTAATGTAAATTTTTCCTTAGAGAAACCATGTTTATGAGATTAGTTATGCATTGAATGTAAATCTATGTTAAGTGATTTTCTATTTTAGATTCATAACATAATATATTTTATGCCATTATTTAGAAATGGTGCCTAATGGAAGAAGGGGAATCAATACTCGTGGGAAATGTAAGCATCCCCCCACTGAGAATGTCAACATAATCAATGTTAGAGAAGATCAGATCATGAACATATTGGGAAAACGTACTCAGGTTGTGATGAATAATCAGCCCACACCTGTGCTGGATCATTTAATGCGGCAGAATCCCCCATCCTTTAGTGGGACTACTAATCCAGTTGTTGTTGAGAAGTAGATCAAGTCATTCGAAAAGATATTCATGTAATTTAGATGAAATGAAAATGAAAAGTTAGTGATAGCAGCATATTGTCTCTAGGGTGACACTGATCAATGGTGGTCTTGATTCAGAATACCACTAAGGAAGAAGAAATAGATGATATGGAATGAGGGACTTTTAAGGAAGCATTCTTTGAAAAATATTTCCCTCCTGAGAAACGAACCAAAATGGAGAGGAAATTATTTAGCTTAAAGAAAAGGGAATAAGACAGTGTTATAGAGTATGAGGCAACCTTCACAAGTCTAGACAAGTATACCATAGATTACGTACGATACTTGGAATACAATATTGACCATTTCTTTTATGCTCTTAAGCCAAGTCTTTAAAGGGAACTTGCTTCTTAAAAATTTTCATCATATGATAAAATTTTATTATGTTCCATCAAAACAAAGAAGGAATTTTCTAGATCAAATTTGTTCATGGGAAACCAAGATAAAAAGTAGTACTCTTATAAACAAGGAAAAGGTGAAGTGTCAACTAAGAACAAGGGAATGAAGAAATTCCAATTATACCAGAACTGTGGAAAAAAATAATCTCGAGAAATGCTTGAAAGGCATGAGGGTCTTCTATAACTAGGAAGAAAAGGGTCATCGATCCAATTAATGCAAGGGGAAGAAATAATTTTATGATGTTCAGTCCTACAATTGTAAAGATATGGGACACTATGAAAATGAGTGTCCTATGTTCCATGGAAACATTCCACAGAAAAGTCCATAAGATCATGGGAGAGCATATGTGATTATAACCGCTGAGGTTGATGTTCTAAATGATGTGGTTGTATGTACTTTATGTGACAACCAGGTCCTGATAACAGCACAACCACCCCCACCTTAACATGGACATCGGGTCCTGGACCACTAGGTACCACCAGTTGCCACGCAAACATGTGGTCCCCACCCTAGGGCCTACCCACATGCCCAAACGGGTCATCTAACTATTAATAGTCCCCACAGGTGAACACATGTCCTTTCCAATTCGCTTTGTCCTCACTCACACACACCTTGGGAAATTCCCTAGATGTTCACCCATCCTGATCACTACTCTAGTCTAAGAACTCTTAACTGTGGAGTTCTAATCAGACAAGCTCCTGAAAAAGAAGGTGCACCTTGTTGACATGAGTCATATCATTTAGTCATTTAACCCTTTATCATTATGGGGTGTTACAGTCACCCCCCCCTTTAGAGTACAACATCCTCGTTGTGGGCCCTACATCTCAACCTAGATAGTGATCCACACATAAGGCTAGGTACCACCTCTAATACCAAATGTGACAAATGGGTCCTGATGCAGCACAACCACCCCGCCTTAACATGGTCGTCGGGTCCTGGCCCACCAGGTACCACCAGTTGCCACACAAACACGTGGTCCCCATCCTAGGGCCCACCCACATGCCTGAACGGGTCATCTGACTAATGGAAGTCCCTACAGGCCAACACATGTCCTTTCCAGTGTGCTTTTTCCTCACTCACACACACCACGGGAAACATCCCAGAAGGTCACCCATCCTGATCACGACTCCCGGCTAAGCACGCTTAATTGTGGAGTTTTAATCAGACAGACTCCTGAAAAGGAAGGTGTACCTTGTTGACATGTATCTTATCATTTATTCATTTAACCCTTTTTTATTCTGGGTTGTTACACATTAATTATTTCCTCAAACTTAACCAACAATTTTTGTTGATTTTGGATTATCACATTCATTTTTATATTCCTAGTTTTACAACAAAATTATACATGTCCAATTTGATTTATTAATGGAGTTATCAGTCAAAACTCTTAAGGGATGCATCATTGCAATAAAGGCATGTCAACTAGTCCCCCTCGTGAAACATAAACGTGATTTAGATTCTAACCTTATCAGCATACCAAAGATTGATTTTGATATAATTCTTGGAATGAATTGGATATCAAATTATGATGCGAATATCTATTGTAAGAAGATGAAAGTTACAATTTTTGAAAATGGTGTAGAATCCCTTATCTTTAGAGCAAAAACCTCACCGCGTGATTCTTATCTAGATCTACCCCTAGTAGATCTACTGAATGCAACACATGGAGAGGAAGATAAACCAATATCTATGGGTGAGGAAATAAATCTTCAAATTTAATATGTGTATATATTACAAGAATACATTGATGTGTTTCTAGAAGATTTTCCTAGACATCCTCCAGAGCGGGAAGTTGAGTTCTCTATTGATTTAATCCCTGGTGAAAGTCCTATATCCAAGACTCCCTATAGAATGGCCACTGTGGAATTAATGTAGCTAAACAAACAACTAGAGTAATTGAGTGAAACAATATTTATTTGACCTGGTGCTTCTCTAGGGGGTGCCCCCTCTTTGTCAAGAAGAAATATAGATACATGGGGATATGCATTGATTATAGGGAAATAAATTCTATTACAATAAATAATAAGTATCCTCTTCCCCATATTGATGATTTATTTGATTAACTTCATGGAGCTCAATACATTTTGAAGATTGAACTTTGATCCGAAAATCATCAGCTTCTTGTGAGGAAGGAAGATATTCCTAAGACAACATTTCAATCTAGGTATGGGCATTATGAGTTTAGAGTGATGCCTTTTGGACTAACTAACACACCCTCTATTTTAATGGATTTAATGAATATAGTTTTCAAAAAATATCTTGATAACATTTTTGTTGTATTCATCTTTGATATTTTGGTATAATCAAAAAGATACGAAGACCATGAGAATCACTTACAGATTATTCTGAAAACTCTTAGAAGAAATGAATTATATGGGAAATTTATAAAGTGAAAATTTTGGGTTCAGTCAGTTTCTTTTCATGGCCATATTGTCTCTAAGGATGGAATATTAGTTGATCTGGTGATGACAATGGAAGTCCAAGAATATCCCATGCCAACAGACATAGTTGAGGTACGTAGTTTTATTGGCTTAGTAGGTTACTATCAGCGTTTCATTTCAAATTTCATCAGACTTGAAGACCCACTAACCAAGCTCCCACGTAAAGGAGTTAAGTCTGTGTCAAAAAAAGAATGTACAGAATGCTTTGAAGAATTGAAAGATGATTGGCCAATGCTCCAATTTTGACTCTTCCATCTGGAAGTGATGTATTTTTAATATACACTGATGCATCAAAGAATGGGTTGGGTTGCATCCTAGTGAAAAATTGTAAAGTTATTTCTTATGCATCAAGGAAGTTGAAAAATAAGGAGTAAAATTATCCAACTCATGACTATGAGTTAGCAGCTATAATATTTGCTCTGATAATATAGAGACGTTATCTTTATGGTGAAAAATGTGAGATATACACTGATCAAAAGATTTTGAAATATATTTTCACACAAAATTAACTAAACATGAGGAAAAGTAGATGGCTCAAGTTACTCAAAGATTGTGATTTTTCAATACACTATCAACCAAGAAAGGGAAATAAGGTGGCCTATGCATTAATCATAAAAGATCGTGGACTTATGACTCAAACGAGGATTGAGAAAGATCCTGTATTTTTGGATATACAAAAGATGGATATGGTAATTGTTAAGGGAGAGGAAACATATTTCCTCTTTCAAATGATTGATAAACCATCTTTAATAAAGAAGATAAAAAGATCTCAATCTGATGATAAAAATATACAAAAGAAAATTAATGCTGTTAAGGATGAGAGATTAGAAAACTTATTGTATGAGGATGGAGTTCTCAAATTTGGGAAGAGATTGTGTGTTCTATCCGTACCTGATCTAAAAAGGGAACAATTAGATGATGGTCATAGCTAAAATATATTTATACAACTTGGTAGCAAAAAAATGTATAGATATCTGAAGGAACATTTTTGGTTGGATAATAGGAAGAGAGAAATTGTTGACTACATGTCAAGGTGCCTAGTTTGTAAACAAGTGAAGGTATGGAGACAACATCCTAGAGGGGTTATGCAACCTATACCTATTCCTATGTGGAAGTGGGATGAAATTATGATGGATTTTGTATCCAAACTATCGAGGAATCCTAGAAGGAATGGTGAAATGTGGGTAATTGTTGATCATCTCACAAAATCTTTACATTTACATGAAATAAGGGAGGATTTACCACTTAAGCACTGGGAAAGACTTTATATAAATGAAGTTGTAAGACTTCATGGTTCAACTCTATAGATTGTGTTTGATCGAGATCCCGGTTTACATCAATATTCTGGAAAAGTCTCCAGAATGCTTTGAATACTAGGCTTCGTTTGAGTACTGATTATCACCCCTAACTAAAAGACTGTCTGAAAGGACTATTCAAACTCTAAAAGACATGATGAGATCATGCTCTCTTGTATTTAATGATATGTGGGATTAATACTTTCATTTGGTGGAATTTTCCTAAAAAATAGTTTCCATTATACTATTCAAATGGTTCTATATTATTCATTATATGGAAATAGATTTAGAACTCCAACTTGTTTGGACGAATTTTGTGAGAGGAAATGTATAGTCTCAGAACTTATTAAAGATACCATGACAAAGGTAATGAAAATTCAAGCCCATATTAAAGAATCCCAAAGTCGACAAAAGATTTATGTTGATAATCAGTGTAAGGATTTGGAATTCCAAGTGAGAGATCATGTATTTCTAAAGGTATATACGTGGAAGGGTTTCTTAAGGTTTGGTAAGAAAGGGAAACTAAGCACTAGGTACATCAGAATATTTGAAATTCTAGAAAGAATCAGAGTTATAACTTACCATTTAACAATGAATCAAAGTCTCTCCAAAATTCATGATGTGTACCATGTGTCATTATTAAAGAAATGCATTCCAAACCTAACACATGTATTGATATATGAAGAGATAGAGATGAAACCTGATTTCTCATACTCTGAAGAGCCTATCGGGATTATTGAAACAAGGGGGAAGGTATTGAGAAATCAGACAACTCATCTACTAAAGGTTATTTGGAGAAATGAGGATATAGAGGAAGCAACATGGGAACCTGAGGATGTTATGAAGAAGAACCACCCACATCTTTTTCCTGGTCTTTATACATAAAATTTCAAGGATGAAATTTCTGAAAGGGGGAATAATATAACACCCCAAACATTTTATGGTATGTTTCTCTTAAATACATTCTAGTCATAGCCTATGTTTTATAAAGCACTGCGTTTTTTTGAAATAACACTTGGTTATTTATGAGATAGTCATAGCCAAGACATTGAACTTAAATTTTCCACTTGTGTGCTTTGAAATTTGAAAATCTGACATACGTGGTTGTGTTCGGGATGATATTTAGAGTTTAATAGAATTAACTTAATTTTCAGTGAATAGTAACCTACCCTAATGAATAGTAAGATACCCTTATAAATAGTAACTTACCCTTATGAATAGTAAAATGACTATAATGAATGGTATCTATACCCATAAATGTGTAAATAAATTTAACCACCTTAAAAATGATGATGAATATTTTAAGTGTTTATATTTTTCGATTAAATAAATATTTTAGTTAAATCTTTAATTAATAATATTTAGAGAATTTTTTTTGTAAAATGGACTTCATTTTTGGATTTTACTCATCAAAAAATGGTTATGGTGAATTTTTTGGATTTTTTGAAATTATTGAATTTTTGGTGAATAGTAAAATACATTATTTTACAGTATAAATAAATTATAATTTAAATTTAATATTCCTAGCATCATGAGTGATGTCAGCACCCAAATCTCAAACTCGCATGCAAATATTACTCTTCTAGGTCATGGAATACTTACCATTTCATGTCTTGTAAAGAAATAATAAATTAATGATTATAATATTAAGAAAACTCTCCTCCCTCCATTGTATAAACAACCCCTAACCCCCTAACCCCCTATTCCTCTCACTCCACTCAAGCTTCAAGCCTTTCCTAAATTCTTTTAGATACTATTCCCATGACTTCACCCCATGTTCTAGGCCTACTGGTCCCACAAAAAGGAAAATATCAAAGGTCTCGAGGAGTTTCTAAAACAATATTACTCAAGAGGTGAACCTCTCTTCTTTTTTCTTTCAATTACTTTTACAAGTTCCATTATTTTTTTCTCTCTTCTCATATCACCTCATACAAATTACATTATAATTCTAGTTTCATACATGTACTAGATTTTAATTATGCTGATGGAATATTTCATCATAAATTCAAACACCGTTCGAGATGTGTTAATTTATCACACTTAAGGAAGATGGGTTTTCAATTTGCATTGCAATATTCAAGACTGGTCATGAATCTTTATAAATGGTTGGAAAAAATAATAATTTATTTATTTTACCTTTTTTAATGTCCTTAAATCCTTACACACTAATAATATGTAATAATAATTCAAAACAAGTTCATTATGAACAAAACCACCAAGCCAAATCCAAGCGTTTATCATTAACTCATCAAATGAGTCATCCTCATGGTATATAACCAGAATCATTATAAGATAATATATATATATTTAATGTCACTAATAATATATATTAAAAATTATGTATGTTTAACCACATTTCAAATGAACATCCCTTCATGAATACTAGTAAACGGATTATGAAAACCAAGAAAGAAAATGCTTCCAAAACAGTAAAATTGAATCTCTTAAACCCATAAAAAGTTCATTAATGAACGTAATAAGGTTATAACATTTCAATTAAATGTTTATTAGTTTATTTAAATACTAATTAATGAATATAAATTAGATTATTCATGTTGTTAATAAGAATAAAGAACACCTTTGAGCATAAGGTAAGGGATCTGCTCTCTCACTTTTGTTCAAGAATTTTCCCAATGTTGTTCCCTTTTATTTTTAATTCCTAATGATGGGGTATGTTTTCACACCTCCCCCATACTGCCCTTATGATATATAAATAATGGGATACCCCTTTACCTATCATTAATCCATCATAATAACACATGTTTCCATGCCAAAATGTTTGTAAGGGGTTTTCTCATCTCACCTTCATTTTCGTGAGATTTCTAATGTTCACCACTTATTTCTTGAATGTGGTGTATGTGTACTGTCATTTTTCATATAATATCTTGATTATCTTTATATTTATGTTATCCAATTATTAATTTTATGGTTATTATGTTTTGGTCACATGATTCGACTAATTACATTGGGGTAAGGGACTTTGTCACAATTTTCTATTTTGTTGTGACTTAACTTGTATTGTGCACTTAATAATTCTTATGTGGTATACCTACATCCCATTTGAGATCAAATTTCATTTGAAATTATAACTCTATTAAATATCCATATTCTCATATCATGGATATGATTATTTTCTAATACATATACCATTTTACATGCAGTATTTATTTTGAATGTTGTTTTAATTGTGGAAGTGTTGATGAATATGTATCCTCTATTCTATATGGATATTGTAAATACATATTTCTATTTTATTGAATATATGTATAAATAATTATTTGGACATGCAGTGATAGGAGGGGCCTACTATAGCCCCTCGATGCATCAACAGGTCTCATGAGACAATCAGTTTGGTGACAAACACTTCGAGTTTGTTTACAAAAAATAGATGGGTTTATACCGAGAGAACAAAACCATTTTAATAGTATTATGGTATCATGTGCCAGATACATGACATCCAATTAATAATAACCCTCTTTATTCATTATTAGTTATTAATATCCATGAGGTTTTCAATATGAAAAATCTATGGTTGTAGATTCATTCACAGTTTATTAATGGCATGAGTTTTTCATTTATTCACAATGCCATATTGATTATGAAAAATTTTATATGATTCAGTTATAATTGATTCATACTTCCACTATTTTTAACCATTACTAGGTGTTCGATCTCGTCCTTTTCAATCGTTTACCTTCAATAGGTGGTGAAGAGTAGATCATTTATTGTGTTTCTGTGGATGCATTTTTAGTTTTTGTTATGTATTGTATTTTGTAAAATTTCCAAATGTAATTTGAGTTACCTCTATGTATCTAGTTTCATCAAGACTACTAAACTGATCATTCCTTCAGGATTTATTTCCTTATAACCAAGCCAATATAACAAGTAATGCACTGGCTCTGGTCTAGAGGGGTCGGGGTGTTACAATTGAACTATAAACTTTAATGTTACAATTTACGTTTTTAATTGTTAACACTTAAAATAAAAACTAGATTAATATTAAACTAAGTAGATAAAAGACTAAAATATTAACTTATTATATAAATTAATTTCATTTTAAATAGTGAGTGAAAAAGGATAGCATCGGTGACTTAATGAATCATCGATAGCTCCACTCTGTCTCTACCTTAGACTAAAAAAATTTATTATCTATTTAATAATTTAACTACATATATAAGATTAAATTGTTCAGGTTTTAAAACTCTAAATTAATCAATTAACTAACTATGTGAAAACTTAAAGTAACAAATCGCACTATTTCATTTAATTTAAACTCCAATTCATAACTTAATTAATTACCAGGATGATTAAACATATTAATTAATGAAGTTAATATATTTTAATGAAACTAAATTAAAGGATAAAATATTAAAATAAAGACTATGTTAGAAATATAAAAATTCGATGATTAAACAATTTTTTAAAATAGATGTTAATTTATTAAAAAGTCAAGCATATTTTAATTAACAAAAATAATTAAGGAATAATTAAATTATAATAGTAAAGTAACATTAAAATAATTAATTAAAAGGATAAAAATACATAATTAATTATAAAAATTGATCAATTAACAACTTTAATAATAAAAATACAAAATTACATTTATTTAATAAAAATTTCTTAAATAATTAATTAAATAATTAAAAATTTAGTAAAATGATGTGGCAAATTGTGTTAAACAAGGCCACATCAAATTACCCCACACATAAGCATTGTTTGTCCTCAAACAATCTCATGCTTTGTTATTTTTGAAAAGAAAAAGTTGTAATTATGATTCTTCTCAAACTGTAACATGTCTAGCACTTAATAACAGAGGACAAAAACATGAAAAAACGCTTTTGAAAGGATATTTCCAAATCAAGTCTTTCCTCAAACGAATACTTAAAGGGTAATCAAGATAGAAAAAAGCATCCATCAAAGAAGGTGTCTTGCCTCATCTGTGACTCTGCTTAATGATCATTCCAATCCAAGCTTATGAAATAACTTCAAGAGTGACAAAAGTTTAAAATTTAGTGGAGTTTTGAAATTAACAGTAGGAACATTGTATAATGAATCTTTCCTAAGTTCCAAAAATAAATATTTTTTTGTGAATCACCTTAATGATACAACCTAAATGACATCTATATAAACCAAATGATCTCGTCTTCGTTAGGATTTCATCATTCCCATCACCTTAATGAAATCTTTTTTGACCCTAGAACTTTATTTATTTATCCCAAGCCATCTATCATGTGATAAACACTGTGCAATGAACTTTTTCAATGTGTAAAAAGGGATTATAGTAAATAGAAACACACCAAACATCTAGGGTCTCAGAGACTCACTATGGGATCCAAGATGACCAAAGTACTCTAGTTTCAAAGGAATTATATCAAAAACCTTTTATTCTGGCTCAATAAGTTAATTACATTTTATAATTAAAAGATGAATGAGACCAATAAGATTAAGATCAATCACCCAGTTCCAAGGGTTATCATTATAACTTCACAAACAAGTTACCTATATCACTCTCAAAAGTAGTCCCTAAACCAAAATTTCTTAAAATCACTAAGTATATTCACTCAGAAATCATCCTCCCACAATAATTTCAGAATCAAAGAAATTATTACATACTAATCAAGAAACATCATTAGGAAAGACCCAATTGAATAATGAAGCAAGCCTATATTCATTAAAATACTTTTGATTTTTTTTTGAAAAAGGTTACCCATTTTTTACAAAAAGTTTGAAATTGTAATGGGAATTGATGGGCTTTAAATTAAGCACAGTTCAACAAAGTCAATAATTGAACCCCTCCCCCACACATAGAACTCAAATTTGTCCCCAAATTTGACTTCCAAATATGGATAAAACAACTTAATAGTTTAAGTTAAAAAAGGATTTTCAATTTAATATAATGATGACATGTTATGGGTATTATTGAATTTCAAAAAGTTTGTTTTCCAGAATGAATAACTTAACAATAGTCTCACATCCAGATGCATGCATTAACATTTATCTCTAGTGAATAATTTTCAATACAACGTAAATGTAACATGTGAGGTGTAAGTGAATAGTGTACTGGGTGTAAGAATTTTAGCAGATTGAGTTCAATAATATGTATTTAATAGAGAAGAAGAATGAATACTAAAACACCCCAACCTAAAGTAGAATCAATAAAAAATTTCTCAATCTGCATGTAACCCCCCACACTTAAGTTCAAGCAGTGGAATTATTTTATCAATAATAAAATTCAATTTTTTTACTAAGGAGGAACAAGAAGAATTTTTTTAAAAACAAAGTAACCCTTAACATATTTGCTTCTAAAGCATTATGGAGCAAAAAAATGAAACAAAATTTTATAGTAAGGTACTTTCCTAACTTATAGTTTTTCATTAAATATTCAACAAGATAATTCAACTCCTTAAATGACATAACAGTAGCTTCTTGATGACAGTGAAACAAAACAAGAAAACCAAGGGCAAGCAGTAGTAGGAATTTCACAATAACATAGCATAGAAGAAGAACTTTATTCAATAATAAAATTGAAATAAAGTAATGGCAAAAGAACCATGGGTTTCCTCCCTTGCAACTCTAAGTTTTAAAGTCTTCACACATACTTTATTCAAGATCAGTTCTCAATCATAGTGTAGTCAACCAAGCCCTCCGTCTATCCATCAACATAAAACTTCACTATCTTTCCATTAACCAACATGGATTAGTTTTCATAACCTACTATTTAAACAGCTCCATTATCCAGTACTCTCACAACTATAAAAGGTCTATACCACTTGGAAAAATGCTTTCTAGGGAATAGTTTGAGTCTAGAATTAAAAAGTAGAACCTTCTTTCTAATTTTGAACTCCTTGTTTTGAATGATAGAACTGTCAAATATTTTAGTCCTCTCTTTATAAATCCTAGAATTAACATAACTCTCTATTTTAATTTCATCTAACACATTCATCTCAAGTAATTTCCTCTGAACAACACTCTTAAAATCAATGTTTAGAGCCTTAACTACCCAATAAGACTTATGTTGCAACTCCACAGGAAAATGACAACATTTCCCAAACAAAATACTCTATGGAGACATAAATATTGGGGTCTTGAATTCAGTTCTATTTGACCGTAAAGATTCATCAAATTTGAGATACTAGCCTTTCCTAGAGGTTGACACATTTTTCTCAGGTATCTATTTAAGTACCCTATTATAAATTTCCACTTTTCCACTAGACTGTGGATGATAAGGAGTACCAGTTTTATGAAAAAAACCATATTTTTCCATCAAAGATTTAAATTTATAGTTCTTAAAATTTATTTTATTATCAGTGATAAAATATTTTGTAACTCCAAATCTTGTAAATATGTTCTTTTTCACAATCTTTATTACAGATTTGGCTAGACTGTTGGGTAGTGAAACTGCCTCAACCCATTTTGACACATAATCAACAACAACAAGTTTGTACTCATTCCCATGAGAATATGTAAATAGAACCATGAAATATAAACCCCAGACATCCAAAATCTAAACTTCTATAATTCCTTTTTGGAGTAAATCTTGCTTCTTACCAATATTCCCTAACCTCTAGAACTTGTCACATCCAAATACAAATATCATAGAATCCTTAAAAAGAGTAGGTGAATAGAAACCATATTGTAAGACTTTTTGAGTAGTCCTTTCACCACCATGGTGACCTCCCCAAGGTGAGGAGTGAAAAAACTCTAAGATAGGAAAAGTCTCCTCCTCAGGTACAAATCTCTTAAGGATACAATCATATTATCTCTTAAATAGAAGGGGATCATCCTAAACATAGTATTTAAGATTAGAAAATAATTTCTTTCTTTAGTTATTAGACTAATTCTAGGTAAAGACACCAACTTCTTGGATGTTTCCAAATTCATCATGCCAAGAAAATTTCCTAATAGAAACAGTGAACAAGTTTTCATCAGGGAAGGAAAAGTTAATCTCCCTTGGATTGTCAGTATGGGTGAAAGGAAGCCTAGAAAGGTGGTCAACAACTAAATTTTCAGCTCCCTTCTTATCCCTAATCTCTAAATAAATCTCTTGTAGAAATAGAATCCATATAATCAGCCTGGGATTTGTTTTTTTCTTAGATAGAATATAATTTAATGTATAATGATCAGTGAAAATGATAACTTTTGAGCCTAATAAATACTTTCTAAACTTCTCAAGAGGAAACACAATAGCTAGAAATTATTTTTCAGTGGTGGTATAATTATTTTGGGCCTCATATTGTTATTTCCTATCATAATACACCGCATATAAATTCTCATCTTTCCACTTTCCAAGAACATCACCTACAACAATATCACTACCATCAGACATAAGTTAAAAAGGTAGTTTCCAATCAGGTGTAGTGATAATGGGAGATGTAGTGAGTTTTTCTGTAAGCATACTAAAAGACTTCAAACATTTTTCATCAAAGTTGAATGGTGAATCCTTTATATGCATAGAACACAGGGGATTAGTTATTTTTTAAAAGTATTTTATAGACCTCTAATAGAAACTTGAATGCCCTAGGAACCTTCTAATACCTTTAACATTTTTAAGAGGTGGGAGTTTTTGAATGACTTCTATCTTAGCAGTATCAAATTCAAAACCTCTCTTTGACACTTCATGACCAAGCACTATACCCTATGTGGCCATGAATTGAATCTTCTCCCAATTAAGAACAATGTGGGTTTCAATTCATATTTCAAAAACCAACTCAATATTTCTAAGAAAAGTATCAAAAGTACTACCCATAATGGAGAAATCATCCATGAAAACCTAAATGATTCATTCAATCATATCAGAAATGATAACCATTATACACCTTTGAAATGTGGCTAGAGCTCCACACAACCCAAAGGGAAACCATCTATGAGAAAATTTCCCAAAGGGGCATGTGAATGTTGTCTTTTCCAGATCCTCTAGAGCAATACGAATCTGGTTGTAACCAGAATACCCATCTAGGAAATAGAAAATTATGTTTCCCGTAAGGCTCTGATGCTTTAGATCAAGGAAGGGCATTGTAAAATGATCCTTTCTAGTGGCTATATTTATCTTCCTATAATCTACACAAACTCTCCATTTTGTGGCTTTCCTAACTTAGATCTCTTCATTTTTTTCATTTTTGACTACAGTGAAACCTCCCTTCATGGGAACGACCTGGAAAGGGATGACCCAAGCATTATCAGAAATGGGATATATGATTTCAGTTTCTAGTAACTTAATTAAATCCTCTCTCACAACTTTTTTTATGTTTGGATTCAATCTTCTTTTACACTCTACCCTAGGCTTATAGTCAGGATCCATAGGTATTTTATACTTATAGAATGAGGGAATAATACCCTTTATATCATTAATGATTCATCCTATTCCATATTTAAACTTCCTCAAAAAACATAACAATATTTCCTTTTGATTCACATTAAGCTCAACAGAAATTATAACCGGCAAAGTAGAATTATCACCTAGGAATGAATATTTCAAATGGGTATGGATTGGTTTCAGTTCAAGAGTGGGTTTTTCTACACAATAAGGAAAACTCTTAGGCTTGGGATGTCCAAGATCTTTATCATATCTCTTTTAATGAGTATTAAATGATGAAATATTTTCAATCTCTTACTCAGATTCAGAAATAACAGTGATGATGTCCAAAGTGGGCAACATACTATCCAGACATTCCAGGTCAGAATTCAGCAAGATAATCAAAGTAGAATCATCTAATTGTTTCAAAAATTCTCCCTCAACATCATTAATGTGTTTAGAAAGGTTTTTTTTAACAGAAAAACCTTCAAATTCACTAAAAAATTTCCAATGTTTAGAAACAGAGGACTCTCCTACAACAAAAACTAGACAGTTGTCTGGTTCTGTAAAATTTCCTGAATTTGGTATTTGAGCAGAATTTTCAGTTTGTGAAACATGTAAGTCATGATTTTCAACATCCAAATGAGTTTCTTTAACTAATGATTTCTTTTTAGATTTGTCAATGTTCTCAGTTTATTTCTCATCCTCTTAAGACTCTACCATTGGAAAGTTATTAGAAAATGTTGGTCCTTTATCATTTTTAAACACATTGAATTATTCAAGTTATTCACCAATATTGAATATAATATGACCCTTAGAAACATCAATAACAACACCACCTTTGGCCAAGAAGGGCCTACCCATGATGATGGGAACCTCTTGATCATACTCTATGTCAAAGATTAGAAAGTTTGCAGGAAAAAAAGATTCACAACCCAACAATCAGTCATCTACCCTACCCACAAGATGAGTGGAAGATCTATCGGCTAACTACATTATAACTGTGGTTGGTTGAAGGTCACCCAATCTCAATTATTGAAATAGTGATTATGAGAGTAGATTAATGCTAGCACCTAAATCACATTAATAGTTGAGTTGATATGAATTCCCTAAGGTGCAAGATATTTCAATGTTACCTGGGTCTTTTAATTTAGGTGGGATTTCCTTTTGTAGTACAACATTGCACTCTTCAGTGAGGCTATAGGTTGCAAATTCTTCTCAGGACTTTTTGTTAGATATTTTTTTGAGTGATTTCAAGTAAGAAGGGATTTTAATTAAGTATTTAATTAAAGGAATGTTTACTTGAAGATTTGGAAAGAGACCAAGGAACTGAAGAAGTTCATCCCTAGTGTTACATTGATGTTTCAGCTTCTCAGGGAAAGGGATGGGTGGTGAAATTTTTTTAAGAACAGTATATATATCCCTCACCTCTTCCTCAAATTTTTCTTTAACTTTATTCCTTTGATTTTGAGATGATTTTTCAGCTAGTGTTTTAGATGATAAATTCACATTTTGATCATTTTCAAGACCTTTCTGTGAATTTATAGCATGTGAATGAAGCTATATTTTTTTACCAAATTCAAGAAGATTTTCATTTTTGGCATTTTCAATGTCTTTTTCAGCAACAGTTTGATTATTAAACCCACTTCAAGTTACCACCACCAGGGAATTCTTTATATGGTTAAGTTCAGTTGTGCTTGTAAGTCTACCTTTTTTCCTAGAAGAAAAATCACTAGCATTTTGGTCAAGTTGTGTTTCCATATTTTTCATTCTCACTTCATTTTGCATTTTATCTGACTCATATCTATTTTTTGTTTGGTTAGCTAAGTTATGTATATTTTCTCTTGTGAGTTAATTTTTTTCATGATTAGATCAAGATTTGAAGATATTTGATTATCATTGTTTCCTTGTGAATTATAATATTCACCCCTTTTTGATTTTGAATGTTTGGTCTTGGTTGGTTAGAGTAATTACGAGCACTGGATTGTTTAATTAGGACTTGTTCTTTACATGATAAATTAGGATGGTTCCTATATCCATGATTATAATTATTTGAAAATGGATCTTCTTTTGGAGGCATTCTAGGACCATAGTTAACAAAATTATAATTTTCTTGTTGTTGGGCAGGCATATCAAAGTTAGGGAAACAATTTTTAGTATACCCAAAAATTACACATTGTTAAAATTATTCTCTAAAATATTGATTGGTGTTTTGATAGAAAAGTTGGTTAACAGTTTTTTTAGAGTTTTGATTCATTAAATATTTCAATTGGTTGGTGATTTTAGCAAGTTGGGCATGAGTTTCATTTGTTGAAGAAGTGTTAGAATTAACATTTCCATTCAATATTTTTCTTATTGAATTTTTATGTTTTGAATTTGGTGCAAGATTATTAAAGTTATTTTTAACACTTCATATGTCTTGTTAGTGTAGTTACCCCCCAATAGCCAGATGAACTAGATTCTATCCAGAGGATGACAACCCATTATATAAAGGATCCATGAGAAGGTGAGATAGGAGTTGATGATGGGGACACTGCCTAAGAAGGTCCATGAATCTATCCCAAACTTCATGAAATGTTTCTCCATCCTCTTGATAAAAACTAGTGAATTTTGTTCTCAGTTCATGTTTCAGCCATTGAGGATAAAATTTCATAATGAATAAATTATAAAATTGATCCTAGTTTTTAAATATATTCTCATCTTGACTCTGAAACTAATTCCTATCATTCCATTTTAAGAAAAATGGAAAGACTCTCATTCTAAGTTCATTTTTTGTTACACCTAGGAGAGGTAACTATTGGATTGAATATTATATTAAGATTCTCAAAATACAAGAGGGGGGTGAATTATATTCTTTAAAAATTCATTTGAAACATTTAAATTAGGTATATAACTTTCTTAAAGAAATTTTCTTATCCTTAAGGAAATCTGTTTTTTTATAGTTAGCTTTAAAATTTAAGAAAAATTATTTTAACAAAGTTAAAAAAATTTCATAAACCCTCTAAAATAAACTTTTTCATAAACTTTAAAATCTTAAGATAAAAACTTAAAAAATATTTTCTTAAAAGAAATATTCCTCCTTAGAGCATATAGAATATTTTATACAATCAGAGTAAAGGAATTAAAAAGTATAATAAAGTTATACTTTCTAACTTTAACAAAGTTAAAATAACAGAAAAATAAAAGCAACTTGAAATAGAAAATAGGTAACAATATGATTCTTTTAACCCAAAGAGAAGGGTATCCAACAACCTTGGAAAAAGGTTCCATGATTTATACTTTCAAGAAAATATGTCTTACCCAAACCCAGGTAATCCCTTAATCCGAAGATCGATATCTAACTTTCTATCCCTACTAGCCCTCTATTTAGAAGTAAATCAAACCCTCTCTATTCCAATCTTGGAAGACCACAATCAGCACAATCGGAGTCTTCACAAATCATGTCTGAACAATTTTTTAACGCCTAAACAAGTTGTTCACAACATCCACAAGAAGCACTGAGAGTTGTAAGAGCCTTTCTCTTTAGAAATCACTTCACAAACATTGATCACTTTTATATTCATGTATCATCATCAAAGATCAATAATCATTCAAATGAACTTGTATTTATAGGAAAAACTTCTCAATGGTCAGCTCCACTCCAAAAATCATATTTTCCTTAAATTTTGGAGGGAACTAGGAACATGTCAAATAGACAACCGTTAGTTTATAACAGATTGTACGACATCTTTTTATGTATAATAAAAGATTCTTAGTTTAAGATAAATGTTATGTATAGAAAAAATTAGAATCCAATAATATTGGAATGATACATTAAAAAACTCTAAAATTATCAAGAAAATGTTTTCTTAAGAAAATGAAAAACCGTATTAATATTTTTAGTTACTGGTATCATAAAGTATATATGATATTTTTTAAAAATATCGGTATCATGAAAAATAGTATTAGAGATTCACCAGTATCACTGAAGTGGTATAACATAATATTAAGTAAAACGGTATGTATGAATCTTAAGTACACCAAAGTATTAAATATATAATTAAAACGTAATGAAAAATATATCATAATAAAAAATCTATAAGTATAAAAAATCAGTAAGTATAATAGAATGACAATTCTGTAAGTATAGCAGAATGAATATTTTATACATACAATGGAAAAATAAATTTGGAACATAAGAAAAAGTGTTTGTTATTTTCAAAACATAAAACCATAAGAAATTGAGAAGTAATAAGAGAACCTTATTAACTCAACAATCTCCCCATTTTTGGAAATCACAAAAAACTTTGTTAAATAAGAATATGTTGACTTTAGTAAACAAGTATGGAAAACTTATCTCTCCCTTTGAACGAGATTTAGGATGAATACAACTAACTCCCCCTTTGGTTATGTTTCCAAATGATCATATTCTTGATCATTATTATCTAGTTGTATTTCTTAAGAAAATATTTCCCCCTTAGATAAACATCTCTTCTTAAAAGAAATTCCCCCTTACATAGGCATTATTCTTTCTTACCATACTCCCCCTTAATAGATTCTCCACCTTTGGGGTCTTTATTAAATTATTCCTTTAAATAAATTCTCCCCATTGGTGATTTTAAAAAAGGAATGGAGAAGTATAAGATGTACCTTTAAGGTTAAGGAAACATACATGCAAAAATAAAAACAGGATATGCAAGAAACATCTTAAAAAAAATTTAAATAAAGTTTAGATTACAATAAAACTTCAAAATGTAAGAAAAAAATCATCCATCCTTCTTCTCCTCAAACAATATTTTCTTTATCAAATATTTAAGTTTATTCACTTCCTTATGATCTTCATGAATCTTCTTTAACATGATCTCCTACTCCTAGTACTTATTTTTAGAGGAAAAGATCCTTTTTTCTTGAGCTTTGATTCTATCTTCTTGATTTTTAATGAATTCCTCGTGAGGAGCCACCTTTTTCACTAATTCGGATCTGAATTATTTTTCACTTCTTACAGATCGGGAAACAAAATTGAATTGTATAAATTTATCAGAAATGGATGCCTTGACTTTGTGGAACTCGAATTCACAAGTATTGGATGCTTATTTTGTTGAATCTATGAATTCATTGAACTGTCTAAGCTCTTCATTAATGGTTTTGGTGTGGTTAAAGACTTTCATACAAGTTACATTTTGAGCATTATAATCAATTGAAAGATTACTGATGTCCTCTTCTTGCTTGACCATCATATCCATAACAATATTGGTAGATTCCATATTTTAATTCAGGGTCTCTTGCATCATTTGACTTAGGGAATCTATATTTTCAAGATCCTGAATAATGCTGATCATCTTTCTTAAGGAAATCTCCATGAAGTCATGTTCAACAGAAGATGATAACTCTGAGTCTAAGTCATTTTTTCATTTCTCAATTCCTCTTAGATTCAAGGAATATGGTTTCTCTATTCTTTTGGAATGCATCTAAGATGATTCATTTTTGGATAAGTAAACCAAAACACTCTTTCATTTGACAGGATTTCGAACTGGGGTTTGTTCATCTGATACTTGGATAACATTAATATCACATTGTTCATCTTGTTCCCCTTCAAGCACTTATTATTGTGTTCCTTCTTGTCTTTTCTCTTCATGGATCTCTTCCCCTTCATCAATTTGTTGTTCATCCTCCTGTTTCTCTTTTTCTTCCACTTCAACTTCAACTTCTTCTTCAATCTCTTGTTCTTCCAAAACAAATTTAGAAGTTGAACTCTTAGGAGTTCCTATGTAATATTACACTTCCCTTAAAACATCATCATTGTATTATTGAATGATACGATCTTCATATTCTTGAATAGGTTCTGATATTGTTAATAAATTCTTGGATTTTGGGATTTTTGGAGTGACAACCATTTTATTAAGAATAACATGAGATTCCAGTACTTCTTGAGATTTCTTCTCTACAGATTTCTGTAAAGACAGACAAACATGGAATTCCAAGGATTTATTATTCAAGATCTTCTCCTTCTTTTCTTTCTCTACATTTTTATCTTTCTTGATATTTAAGGCGTTAGCCTATATAGGATTTAAGCCAAAGAAAAGGACCATATTATTTCTGATTACTTCCATCTCTCTCCATTTTGAAACTGTTGCATTGAAATAGGATTTTTGCTTCTTTGCAGGAGGAGGTTCTGAAACCAGAACATCAAGAACCAGTGCTAGTAATCTTGGTTCTTCATTTTTTCTTTTTTCAGGTACTGATTTTGAAGATTCTATAACATCAAACTTGTTTTGGAGAACCGTTTCTTTAAAAAAAATTGGATTCCAGTAAAAAATATACCTTCATTCTCCTAAGAGTATCATCACTGAGCAATAAAATATTAAATGTCTTTGAAATTGATCGACAAGGAACATTCATCTCTTGAAGGAACATTTCAATTATCCTGGAGATAATTGAAAGATACATAAGTATCCATGATCTGATGGTTCCACCTTTTTCTGCATGTATGGTGAGAAAGATGTACTTAATCAAGTTGATCTTACTTACATTGACAAGAAATTCTAATAAAAAGATATCACATATCTTTAGTGATTCTTTATTTCCTTTTCTTGGAATAAGGAATCATTTCATCCAGAGAGCTACGAGCTTTTAATTTGTTGTATATTGTGTAATCTTCAGATTCTTGATAATCTCGAGACCATGGTAATCTAGAGCCTTGTATTTTTCAAAAGAACCTTCCTTCATAGGAAGTCTTTGAGAGCATATAATAGCTTCTTCCTCATACGGTTTCTTGAAAAAATTTTCTACCTAGTTGTAAGGAACTGTATAAGTCTTATCATAATATATGACCTTAAACATATCGTTTCCATTCTTTTGAAGGAATGTAACAGATTCAGAGAATTTAATAACTAGGTCCAGGTAAAACAGATCCTGAATTTTCTCCTTATCCACACAAACACTTTCCCATCCATTAATTCTTATGACTTTGGAGATTTGGGAGTTATAATTTTCCATGAAATTAGGGCATTCCAGTTTTTTCCTAAAGATCTACCAATCCATTAATTCCCTACTAATCGACATCTAATCTTCTGAGGATTCTTGAGACATTCAGAGTGTAAGAAACTAAGGAATCAGAAAGTTGACTTTGAAGGAATGAAAACATCAGCATAAATATCAGGGAATATGGTGTGGTGATCATAAATGAAGCACCCCTTATAAATACATATCAATGACCTTTCAACTCGCATAATATAATCAAACAACTAAAAATAACCTGATATGATCTGATGTTTGAGGATGAATGTAGAAAATATGAATCTCGATATTTCTAGGTAAAGTAAATAATGAATTGAAAATCTTGAAATATCAACAATTGAAACTTAAAATTAGTAAATAAAGAGTAAGAAAATTTACCTTTAGGGATACTCTAACAAAACTTATCAGTATTATAAGAATTATTTTAGATGTTTTAGATTCCATGAATTTCTATTCCATGAATTTACATTCTGATAATTTACATTTTGAGAATTTACATCTGAGAATTTATATTCTGAGAATTTCAATTCTGAGAATTTCAATTCCGAAAATTTCAATTCCAAGATTTTCAATTGTAAGAATTTCAATTCTAAAAATTTAATTATGAAAAGAAAGATAAAATGGATTTTCTTGGAGAATGATATATTTTATTAAAGAAAGAATATCTTTCTTACCGAAAGAGAAATAAATAAAATAAACAACCATATATACCCCTCCTAAAATAAGGAGTATATTAATGTTAAGATATGATTTAAAAAATAATTATATATGAATGATTACCTTATTGTGATTATTCCTTGTTACAGTTTAATGTATTAAAAACTATCAAAAGGTAAACATTTTGTTGAAATATCAGGGTGTTTTTCTTGTGTTCCGATGAATTGAAGAATAATACCTCCTTTAAGTGTGTGATCCCTATGAAAGTGATGTCTAATATCTATGTGCTTTGAATGGGAGTGATGTGTTGGGTTTTTACTTAGGGAAATGGCTCTTGTGTTATCACACATTATTTGAGTTTTAGTAAAACTCATACCATAGTTTGTGAGTGTGTGTTTCATCTACAACACTTGATCACAACAAATTCCAACTGCTACACATTCAACTCCAGCACTGGAAAGTGCTACAGAATGTTATTTCTTGCAAGACCAAGAGACTAAGGAATCTCTTAATAAATAAGATGTTCTATAAGTACACGTCCTATCCATTCTACAACCACCAAATTCAATATCTAAAAATTTTTTATGTTCAAAATCATTTCCAGAAGAATAAAATAGTCCCAATTCTAAAGTTCCTTTTAAATACCAAAAAATTATTTTTACTACCTTTAAATGGGATTCTTTAGGATTTTCTTGGTATCTTGCACATAAGCATACCGAAAACATTATTTCAGGTCATCTAGCTGTTATGTAATGTAAAATTCATATCTTTCCTCTATAAGATGTTCGATCCACAGGTTTCCTCACTTTATCATTATCAAGAGTATTAGATGTTTTGATAAGAATACTTATACTCTTAGTTTTGTCATTATTTAGAAGATATTTGGTATACATATGTTGATATATGTATGTTCCTTCTGATTTTTGAGAAATTTGAAAACCTATAAAAAAGTTAACTCACTCATCATACACATTTAGAACTCATATTTCATAAGATTCTCAAAGGAATCGGTTAAGTATTGTCGAGTTGATCTGAAGATGATGTCATAAACATAAATTTGAACAAAAAAAACATATTTATTAACTTTCTTAATGAAAAGGGTTCGATCAGAGGTTCCCTTAACTTAGTTATTTTGTAGCAAAAAACCTATAAGTCTATCATACCAATCTCTAGGGGCTTGTTTATGTCCATATATATCTTTGGTATCTTTTTAAACATGATTAGGATATTTTTTATCTTCAAAATCTGGGGTAGATCTATATAGAACTCATATTATACATAGCCATTTAGGAAAGAACACTTCTCATCCATTTGATAATGCTTGAAGTTAAAGAATGATGCAAGGGATAAAAGAATACTGATAGATTCAATTCTTACTACAGGAGCATAGGTTTCTTCATAGTCTATGACTTCTTGTTGATTATAACCTTTAACAACTAATATTTCCTTATTTCTAACAATAATTCCATTTTCATTGCATTTATTTCTAAAAACCCATTTTACTAAAATAAAAAAAGTTTCCTTAGGTTTTTCAACAAAGGTCCAAACTTGATTCCTTACAAATTCATTGAGTTCATCTTGCATGGACTTTATCCAATAATCATCACCCAAGGCTTCATAAGGAGTATTTGGTTCATACTTGGAAAGAAAAGCAACATGTTCAACTTCATTCCTTAAGGAACTTCTAGTTATTACTGGTTGATTAACATTACCAATGATATTATCACTAGGATGATTCCTATGTAACAACTGATTTGGGTTTTGAAAAACTTGTTCATCAACATAGGGTAGAAAATATTAAGAGTTAAATGTCTCAGAAATATTTTCATGAAAATTTCCATTATCCAAATGATCTTCTATAAAAAATAGATGATTAGTTTTATAAAATATATCAGAAATAAGTTCAGACTGTTTCAAAATCAAAGGATCATTTTCATCGAATTTAACATGTACTATTTCTTCCACAGTATAAGTGTTTTTATTAAAAACTCTATATCCCTTAAAGTTAGTGGAGTAGCCTAAGAAAATTACTTCATCTTGGGTGTAAATTTATTTAATTTATCCTTAGTGTTCTAGATGAATACTTTGTGACCAAAAACTTTGAAGTATGAAACTTTTGGTTTTCAGCCAGTCCAAAACTCATAAGGTGTTTTACTAAGAAATGGTCTTATTAAAACTCAATTTATAGTATATCAAGTAGTAACTACTGCTTCATCCCAAAAATTTTTATCAGTATAATATTCAATCAACATGTTTTAAGTCATCTCTTGAAGAATACAATTTCATATTTCAACAACACCAATTTGTTGAGGAGTTCTTGGAGATGAAAAGTTGAGACTAATAACTTTCTTACTATGAAAAGATTTGAAGTCTAAAATTTTCAAATTCTCCAGCATGATCATATAAATAGTTATCAATGGTATATTTTTCTTTTTTTTAACTCGAGCTATAAAGTTTTTGAAATATGAAAAAGAATTAGATTTCATTTCAAAAAAATAAACCCAAGTAAATATAGTGTAGTCCGCAACTAGAAGAAAAACATAGTATTCGTCTCCAATACTTCCAGTTTGTGTTGGACCAAATAAGTCCATGTGCACTAACTGTAAAGAATTTTATGTGTTTACTTTACTTATAGATTTAATTTTAAATTTATGTTGCTTTCTATATTGAAAATAATCCCATACTTTTGAAGAATCAAACCTTATATCTAGTAGGTCCTTAATAAATACTTTCTTAGAAAGTTTACTAAGATTCCTTATGTTAAAGTGTCCTAGTCTTCTATGCCAAAACCAAGATTGATCTTCTATCGCACTTAGGCAAGGTAAATCTTGACTTATATCGTATTCTAGGTTTGAGATGTAAATGTTGGGAAAAAATCGCTCAAGGTATCATTGAATCATTTTTGAGGTGATTGTGTTTGTTGACAAAGTGGACATCTGTGTTGTGATTGTTGAAAAAGAAAACCATGGCATACAAATTTTTTCGACAAAGGGGATTTCATGGTGTAATGTCTAGTTCAAGGGCTGTGTTTAATGATTCATGTTTTATTCAAGAACATCGACAAAGGAATGGATGATCTGGAGGCGGTGCAAAAAAGAACAGATACAAGGTGGCGCTGTTTTCTAGTGTTTGCCAAATTTTAGGGCATGAAAATTGACAAATAAAGAAAATTAGTTTTTAGAAAAGGGACTTGCACACTGTGTAGTTGAGGGAGAATAAACTTTCACACCTAATGTTTCTAAAGATCAGAACATCAAAATATGGCAAAGGGATAAGGGGTGCCCAAGTTTTAGAGTTGGTCACGCAAGTGATTTGTGCTGCAAAGACTTGCGCACCGAAACTTGAACGCCTTGGGGAGACTTGTGCGCCATCAAATAGGGAGTCCAAATTCCTATAAATATAGGTCGACTCCTCCTTATTCGGTGTAGATTTCAACACTTAGAAAAATCAGATCTCCTGTCGCACAGGTGTGGTTTTCACGCAAGTGGTGTGTGGTCGCACAAGTATAAGTTGTGCGCTAGGTGATAGTTGCATGCCAAAGGTGGTTTGGACAAGAATGGAATTTAGTCACGTAGGTTTTGAGTTGTAGAAGAAGGCATCACGCAAGTGGTTTGGTGAGACTTTCATGCTAGATTTGAAAGAAGTTCGAAAATTGTTGGTTGTGCGCCAATATTGGTTTGGGCGTAAAGGGGTGTACGTCGGCAAGTTTGGAGTTGCAGAAGCTTGTGTCATGCAAGTGGTTGAGGAGGACTTGTGCACCAGTTTTGACTTGAGCGCCGAGACTTGCATGTCGGCTTAAAGAAGGGCACCAAGTAAGGTTTTTTCACGATAGTGGTTCGGGGTTGTGTGAAAGCTGGAAGATTGCTCAATACCCTCAAGGAAAAGAGAGATTCATTTAATGGTGAAAGTTGGACTTCAACAGAGCATATACATACAACGGAGGATGCATTCATTAGTGATAATGAAGAGACCTATATGTCTATAAACTGTGAGTGGATCCTTTCCAGAGCAGTGAGAAAAGGAAGAGTAAGAAGGTGATCCTCTCTACTGGCAGTGAGTAAGAGAGAGACAAGCATGGAGTAACCCTTGGGAAAGTAGTGAGCTGAACCTAAACATTGTAAAGGCGATGAGCCTGGGAATAGAAGTGATCTATCTCGAACTTTGTAAATAGAAGTGTTCTTATAGTGGATTTGGTACATCGACACATTGCTGGTGTATGCTCCTTGGACGTAGCCCAGTGAGGGTGAACCAAGTAAAAATTGATGTGTTCTGTGCATGCTTTACATTCTGATTATATTGTGTAATAGGAAAGAGAGAGAAGAGTTTTTTTTCCTAACAACAAAACCAAATCATAACGGGATTTAATTTTAAATTATTCATACCCTGATTCACCCCACTCTCAGGGTATTCAGCCTTGTGAACCTAACAATTGGTATCAGAGGCAGGTTAATATCAGTAGTTCTCTCTCAAATGGATGTCAGCAATCATAAATGGATTCTGATCTTCAATGGGAACAATTTTCAGCTATGGAATAATCGTATGCAACACTACTTCTGATCTTTGGGAATTGACGTATTCACAACAGAAATTCATGGCATAACAACTAATATTAATAGTGGTGTATTATCAGAAGCTGAACGTAGAGAGTTGGATGCAGATTCCAAAGCAATTAATGCCTTAGGGGGAGCACTATACAATCCTATCTATACAAAGGCGATGTCATGAAAAAAGGCACATTCCATGTGGGAAAAGCTATTGAATATATATTAAGGAGATACAAAGGTTATAGAGTCAAATATGTAAGTGTTGTGGAATAAGTATGAAGATCTGAAGATGAACCCGAATGAGTCTATTGATGCATTCTTTGACATGGTAAATATTTTTTTGGAAGATATGCAAGGTCTTGGTAAAGTTATTGAAGACATAAATATCTTAAAGTGCATCTTGAGGAAGCTTCCACCTCGGTTCAATCTGAAAGTTTCAGTACTATAATATTAAGAATCCAAAGAGAAGACATTGGACAATTTGCACAGTACCTTGGTTGCATATGAAATGAGGAATGATGATAACGAGGCTGTGGAAAAAGGGAAATCCAAAGAGGTGGCATTTAAGTCCTTAAATAATCTCACCATTGAAGATTATTAGGAGGAATAAGATACAGATGAGGTAATGACATTCCTCTCCTCAAATCTTTAAAGAGGAAAATGAATGTTCAAAGCGAAACTTCCACTTTCTTGCTTTAGATGTGGAAAAGTTGGTCATCTTATTGCAAGGTGATCCAAAAATTTTCAAGAATAAAATGATGAAGATGAATTTGAAATTCCCAAGAAGTGATCTTCAATATATGTGAAAGGGAATAAGCAGTTCAAGAGAAATTTCTTGAAGAAGAAGAATCTTATTTCACAAGAAATAGATAGTTCAGATGAGTTCGAGGTTGAAGAGGTGGAGGAGATTGAAATTTTCAAAGATCATGGAGAAAATGCTATGGTGGAAGTTGTTGGTAGTTCTCAAGAGAAGAATGAAACCGAAGGTGATGATGAAGAAGAAGAAGTTGAAGGAAGAATAGATATGCAAGATGAGTTGGAGGATGGTCTTGAGGAGATAGATGTTTGGAGAGGCAAAACAAAGAAAGCTAACAAAGTTGTTTATGATGTCAAACTCTATATAAAACAACAGGAAGAAGAGAAGTCTGAGTTGATAGAATAAATTGAGAAACACAAGTTATCAACACCAGAGAACTCAGAATCAGTTAGTGAGTATAAGATCAATATTGAAGAATAGAAGAGAGAGATCGATGGATTGAATAGAAAAGTGAAATATCAAGTCAAGTGTATTGAAGAGCTTGAAGAAGAAGTGAACAGTCTACGATGAAAAATGAAGGATCAAGAAAAACTCTTGACCTCTAATGTGATATCAAAAAATCAGGTTATTCAGAAGACAGAAAAGATAAAAGAGGAGCCTAGTAGTTCAGCAGGAAAGAAGTAGCAATTGATCTCAGATGTTAAGGCTAATTCACGGATTAATCAGAAACAAAAATATGTGAAAATTGAAGTCATACCACAAGCACCGATCCTGAGATTGAAGGATGATTTTGGCACAAAGATAAATCAGAATATTCAGATATCTCAAGGGGAAACTCGTAGTGAAGTTACACACAAGAATGCTCCTTACATTAGATGTTATTGCTGTAGAAAGATGGGACAGTTACAAAATGTGTGTTCTATAGCCAAGAGATACCGAAGGGCACAAGAACAACAACGGTAGCCAAATAGAGCTATATATTATATAACATCCTTTGAAGGTCATTTTTTTTGGTGTGGAGGATTTGGGCACATGGCTAGATATTTCACATCAATCATAAAAAGGAATGTGCCAAAGAAAAACTCGAGCAGTCATAAGTAGTAGCTTGGGGAATCGTCAAGTGATCTGAAAACACAAAATTGATTTGCAGCTCTACAGGAAGAAGCTGGTCCATCACACTCTAGGTATGATCAAGTTCTCCAAACCACATCGAGTGTGAAGTCAAAGACATGGATCAAAAAGAAAAAGGATGAGAAGGCAGCAATTATATAAACTGCCCTTAAAAATTCAGATCGTTCAGGAGTATGGATCCTTGACAGTGGTTGCACATCCCATATGATAGGTAACAAGGATCTCATTACAGGCATTAAATATGATAAAGAAGGTGTTGTAAAGTTTTGGAACGATGAAGGGATGGAGATTATTGGTTCCAGAAAGGCTAAATTTGGGGTAAAATAAATGAGACGAGCTGATATCTTGGTTGTAGAGGGCCTCAGTCATAACTTGCTCAGTGTCAGTCAACTATGTGACTATGGGCACTCTATCTAGTTTACCAAGAAGATGTGTGTTGTGAAAGGAAAAGATGGTGCAGTTTTTCTACAAGGAAAAAGGAGAAAGTAAAATCTTTACCTTGTAAGTGTAAAAGAAGATATGTGCATTTTATCAAGAGAGAAAGAAAACAAGATGTGGAATAAGTGACTTGGTCATCTATGCCAACCATCTATGGAAGATCTTGTAAAGTGTGATGCTGCTATAGACCTTCCCAAATTATCACATGATCGCACTCATATGTGCGATGTTTTCCAACAAGGGAAGATCATCAGAAATACATACAATCCAAAGGAAGAGAAATCAACCCGAGTGCTCGAATTGGTGCATGCTAATGTTTGTCGACCTATCTCACCACGAGCCATAAATGGGAAAAGGTACTATGTCCTCTTTATTGATGATTATTGTAGAATGGCTAGGGTATTTGTCATTACCCAAAAGACAGAAGTGTTCTGTTGTATCAAATAGTATAGGAGGGAATCATAAAGGAATATTGGGAAGAAAACTCTGAAGTTTCGTACTGATAATGGTATGGAATTCAAAAAAAGTAAAGTAGAAAATTATCTCAAGAAACATGTGATAAGGCATCATGTTTCGTCAGTGAGAACTCCCCCAAATAAAGGAGTTGTTGAAAGGAAAAATCAGATCATCAACAACATGAGCAGAAAAGTTCTTATTTAAAAGGGCATACCAGAGAAATTTTGGAAGGAAGCAGTTTTGACATCGGTCTATATTTTGATCAGGGCTTCATTGCATCCAAAAGAAGGGAAGACTCCATATGAAATGTGGTATGGAAATAAACCAACATTGATGTACTTTCGGATCTTTGTAAGTAAGTGTTTCATTCTCAACAAAGAAAATCATAGGATGTTTGAGTCATGAGGAGATGAGGAGATATTCCTTGTCTACTTAGGAAAAAAAATCATATAAATGCTTCAACAAAAGGATGGGAAAAATTGTTGAGAGCAATGATGTCACTATAGTTGAAAATGAACAGAATACTCAAAAACTTAGTGAATAGTTTCTAGATGAAAGTGATGAGGAGGTAAGAAACATAGAGGGAGTAGAAGTGGCAGAGGCTGACTCAGATGAAGATACTGACGATGAGCAAGAAGAAAAAAAATCTGAATCTGCTAAGAAGCCAAAGAGTCGAGCTGAAATTGATATGAAAAATATCATTGGTGATTAGACAACTCCAGTTCATACTCGAAGAATAAAATAATCACAGAAAACATCGTTTCTATCTCAGGTGGAGCCGAAATGTTTTTCCAATGTAGTTGAAGATGAGTATTGGGTTCAGGTTATGAATGAAGAATTAGACTAGATTGAGAAAAATCATACGTGAGAGATTGTTTCAAGGCCAGCAAATAAGAATGTCATTGGGACTAAATGGGTCTATCGCAACAAGATGAATGAATATGGCACAGTGGTTCGAAACAAAGCATGACTAGTGTACAAAGAATACTCCCAGATAGAGGTAATTGATGTTGATGAGACATTTTCACTGGTTGCAAGGCTGTAGACAATCAGATTATTCCTAGCCATTACAGTTCAACAAAATTTCAAAGTGTTCCATATGGATGTCACATCTGCATTCTTGAATGGGGTTCTGGAAGAGGAAGTGTACATTGAGCAGTCATATGGTTTTCTCATTCATGAGGATGAGAACAATGTTTGTAGACTGTAGAAGGTGTTTTATGGGCTGAAACAAGCACCAAGAGCATGGTACTCAAGGCTTGATCAGTACTTGAAGAAGCTTAGTTTCTAGCATGGGGGAGTTGATTACAATAACTATTTCAGAAAAGACAGTAATCAAAGGATGATGCTGTTGGTTTATGTTTATGACATAATATTTGGTGGATCAGATTAATCTCAGTGCAGATAGTTTTCCGAATTCATGAAAAATGAGTTTTAAATGTCAATGATTGGAGGGATAATGTTTTTTCTTGGTCTACATGTGACACAAGGAAGGGATGGAACATTCATTTTCTTAATCCAAATATGCCAAGGAGGTTTTAAGAAGGTTTGGAATGGAGAATTCCAACGAGATGAAGACTCCATTTTCTACTCGAATGAAATTATCAAAAGATGAGGATGGTAAGCCAATTAATATCACAGAATATAGACAAATTATTTGAAGTTTGCTGTACTTGACCACAATAAGGCTTGACATTGTTTTCACCACATGATAAGCAGTGAGATATCAATGTAATCCCATGGAAAGCCACATGCTTGCAGTGAAATGAATACTTAGGTATATCAAAGGCACCATGGATTTTGGTCTGATGTATAATGACAAATCTCAATCAGTGTTATTGGTTTATATAGATGCAGATTGGGCCGGATCAGAAGATGACAAAAAATAAACATTAGTAGGTGCATTCTATCTTGGCGGATTGTGTATTTCTTGGATAATCAAGAATCAAGATTGCATTTCATTGAGCACCATGGAATCTGAGTATATTACGGCCACTCAAGCATGTACATAGTTATTGTGGATGAAGCAGCATCTTGAAGATATGAGAGTTGAAGTGAAGTCTCCGATTGAAATCCAGTGCGATAAATCAAGTGCTATCAATCAAATCAAAAATCCCATCCATTATTCAAGGACAAAGAACATTGAGATAACGTATAATTTTATCAAAGAGAAGGTTGAGCAGGGAATTGTGAAGTTGGAGTATGTACCTACAGAGCTACAGGTTGCAGACATTCTGACAAAGGCCTTACCCAAGGAAGATTTTGAGAGGCATCGACTGGCTCTGAAAGTTCAGTCAACTCCTTGCACTTGAAAGAGTGTGGATGTGGAACACCCCCTGTCATTAAGGTATGATGTGTTTTTCCCTAATGTACTGATATGTGTTCTGTACTCTGTTATAGACCGCAAAATAGTGACCTTTGGGTTCATTGACAAAGGTGGAGAAAATAGTGATTGTTCAAGGGAGATACAATGTGGCTATTTGAAAAATCATGATTGATATGAGGAGAAGCTAACAGGTGGAGTATCAAGATAGGGGGAGCAATGAGAAAGGGGGAGCGTATTAAATCTGACATATTAAATCTGACGATACTAGAAGTTATCGATCAAAGAATAGATATCCTGACTATTGAGGATCGTGATAAAAGCAGAAGAGTGGTGTTGGAATGTGGTCAGAATATTTCCAAATATTGGTATTAGTTTGGTGTCAACAATGGGTGTCAGATATCAAGTGATTCATTGATGAACATTTCATTTAGTCTAGTTTCTCACGCCGAGCATTGCTCATGTGGGCTTAGAGTATGTGTTGAGTAAATCCTTGATCGCTATCGGAATTGCAATAGGCGAATGGTGGCTGAAGAATTAATGATGTATCTTTTTATGGAATAGTTGGCAACAAACCCAAAGGGGGATATTGTTGGGGAAAAATCCCTCAAGGTATTATTGAAGCATTTTTTAGGTGATTGTGTTTGTTGACAAAGTGGACATCTGTGTTGTGATTGTTGACAAAGAAAACCATGACATACAAATTTTGTTGACAAAGGGGATTTCATGGTGGCATGTCAAGTTCAAGGGCCATGGTTAACGATTCATGTTTGATTCAAGAGTGTCTACAAAGGAATGAATGATATGGACGTGGTGCAAAAAGAGCAGATACAAGGTGATGCCGTTTTCCAGTGTTTTCCAAATTTTTGGGCCTGAAAATCGACAAATGAAGAAAGGTCGTTTTTGGAAAAGGTACTTGTGTGCCATGTACTTGAGGGAAAAGAAACTTGTGTGCCTAATGTTTTTCAAGATCAGAACATCAAAATATGGCAAAGGGATAAGGGGCACCCAAGTTTTAGAGATGGTCGTGCAAGTGGTTTTCACGGCAAGGACTTGCGCGCTGAAACTTGCGTGCCAAGGGGAGACTTGTGTGCCGTCACGTAGGGAATAAAAATGCCTATAAATATAGGTAAACTCCTCCTCATTCATTTTAGAGTGTTACACTTAGAAAAATCAGATCTCCCGTCGCGCAGGTGTGGTGGTCGTGCAACTAGTGTGTGGTCACGCAAGTATAAGTTGCACGCCAGGTGATAGTTGTGCGCCTAAGGTAGTTTGGGAGAGAAAGGAAGTGAGTCGCGTAGGTTTTGAGTTGTAGAAGAAGGTGCAGTGAAAGTGGTTTGGTGGCACTTACACACCAGATTTGGAAGAATCGTGAATGTTGTTGGTTGCATGATAATATTGGTTTGGGCGTAAAAGGGTGTGCGTCGTGCAAGTTAGGAGTTGCAGAAGCTTGTGTCGCAAAAGTGGTTGAGGAGGAATTACATGCCAGTTTTGACTTGCACACTGAGACTTGCACACCAGCATAAAGAAGGGCGCCATGTAAGGTTGTTTCACGGTAGTGGTTTAGCGTTGTGTGGAAGCTGGAAGATTTCCTAATACCCTCGGTGCAAAGATAGATTCATCTACGGGTGAAAGTTGGACTTCAACAGAGAATCTACATACAATGGAGGATTCATTCATTAGTGATAATGAAGAGACCTATATGTCTATAAACTATGAGTGGATCCTTTTCATAGTATTGAGCAAAGGAAGAGGAAGAAGGTGATCCTCTCCACTAGCAGTGAGCTAGAGAGAGAGAAGTAGGGAGTGACCCTTGGGAAAGCAGTGAGCTGACCCTAAAATTAGTAAAGGAATTGAGCCTAGGAATAGAAGTGATCGATCTGGAACTTTGTAAAAAACTGTGTGCTTATTGTGGATTTGGTACATTGGCACATTGTGGGTGTATTCTCCTTAGACGCAGACTAGTGAGGGTGAACCAAGTAAAAATTATTGTGTCATGTGCATGCTTTACTTTCTATTTATATTGTGCAATAGGAAAGAGAGAGAAGAGTGTTTTTTATAACAGCATAAGAAGACTAGAATAGGCTTTAATTTTAAATTAGTCATACCCTAATTCACCCCCCTCTCAGGGTATTCAGCCTTGTGGACCTAATAGTAAACATTCTCATTCTAAAGGGAAGAGAGAATAAACTCATCCATGGAATTTTGAACTAAGTATTTATCATTTCTAAAATTCACAGGGTAACCATCATCACATAATTGACATATGATTATGAGGTTGTGCTTAATGCATTTTACAAAAAGAACATTTGAAATAACAGCTTTACCAAGATGAATAATGTTACTTATACTGACAATTTCTCCTTGAGAATTCTCCCCAAAATTTACTTTTCCACCTTTTGTATTTAAAATATTTTTGAAATATTCTTGGTTACCATTCATGTTCTATGAAAATCCACTATATATGTACCATATGTTCTCGGCCGGAGTTTCAGATCCCGGCTCCTCTGCCTTCTCCCCTTCCTGTTTTGTCGCTTTTGGATGTAGGTTTTTTCCTTCTCTCCAGTGTCTTCCCCCTTCCTGCCTCTTTTCTCATTGCCTCCTCCTCTACCTTTCCTCCCATTTCAACTCACCTTGAGTCATGGATTTTTTTTGGTTCTTTCTCTCTCATCAATTCCATTGATGGTACCTTCTCTTTCCTTCAAGGTGGTTCTGTTTGATGGTCTCGTCGTGAGTGTTTGATGATGGAAACCCTGGCCATTCAAATCTACCCTAACCTTGTGTTCCTCTATGCCTCACCAGGTCCAATCTGGAGCCGGGGTGACAAAGTGGTTTTGGGATATGTGGTTCGTCGGTCGGCAATTTTTTCAGGTGCTCTCGCATTGACATTCTCTCATTTGGATTCTAGTTCCTATTTTATTGTCATATGGAGACCACATTGATTCAACTCCCTACTCTGGTCTCAAGTTCCTCTCCTACTCTCCCAGTCGGATCTAAGCGGTGGTACCAATGATATTTTGGGATGTGGGATTTGGTGGATGATGGTATTATTTCAGTGTTCGTAGTCAGTTCCTCATTTGAAGAAGATTTGGTTTCCTTCTTCAACTTTGGCGACTTTTAAAGGTGGAAATAACATCAACAATGGTGATGTTTTTGGTCAGTTCTCCCCCCTCAAATCAGTGATGATGGTTTGTCTGTTTATTTTGACGTGTGTTCGTTCTTGATTATTTTTGGTGAAGGGGTCTTTTAGTGTATGTTTTGGTATTCTACATTTCTGGTTATGGTTTCCATCAGTTTTGTTCATGATGGTATGTGTATATGGGGTTTTTTTCTTTGATACAGTGAGCTCGCTCTGCACCTGGTTTGATGTTGTAGTTGAATATGACCGGTGGACGGGTGTGTTGGTGTTTTACAGTGGTGAGGATGATCTCTGACGGTCGTCCGATGCTGGTGGGGTGACAGGCTCGCAATGACAGTGGTGACAGGACAGATATGACGACAGTGGGTCTCATGATGATGGAAGGTGCAGTGACGTGACTTCATATGATTTGGATTCTCAGGGCTAGAGGACTCCTTTTGAATTTGTGTGTTTTTGAAATTTGAACTTAGTTAGGCTTCTTCAATCTGTATCCCTCTCAGGATTTGGTTACCACTCATCCATAAAGTGGTTTTTTATAATCATAAAAGGATAATTTTCAGGTCAGGATAATAACCTAATATTGTATTATTACCATGAGGTTGGATTTGAGAATACATCTTGTCAAAAGTTTCCTTACCAGAAGTAAAATTTCATGAAGTTTTTCAGGGAAAATATTTCATATTATAGTCTCAGGACTAAATTCTTATCCTCTAGAATAATAGATTTTGAGTTATGTTTATCCTCTAAAGCATATTCTTCTAAAAACATATTTTTAAGATCTTTAGAATGTTTTTACTTCTCATAATTAACTTCCCCATGTTTCGTAGAAATATTTTCTAAAATATAATTTTTCTTATCATGATCTTGGTAAGATCTGAAATTTATTTTGTTAAAATAAATTCTCTAGAATTTTAAATTTCATGTTTCTTGGAAACTTTACAGTTTTTCATTTCAAGCAACTTAGAAAATCTAGAAACTTCCTCATAGGAAGTAAAATCATTATTTCTATCTAATGAAGTGGATTATTCATCTGAATAAAAACCATTATTAGGAAAATTTTCACATAATGACACATTGGTTTAGGATTCAATAGTTTGTACCTTAGCCATAATACAATGATTTTGAAATGGATCTCTGGATATTAGACCAATATTATTTTGTTTAAGAGATTAATATTCTGAAGAGTCACCTAAATAATCTCCACCACTAGCACTCCAAGTGTCATGGTCTTTCAAGACTTTCTTATGTATTAATCTGTAGAACTTCTTCTATATCCCATTAGAATTATTGTCTTTTTTGTCTCTTTTCTTAAGAAAGGGTAAATTAGGTCTTATATGACTGGTTCTTCTGCATTTATAACAATTCACTTTTCAATCTTTAACATATTTCTTATTGTATCTATAGTGAATGTTCTTTTTTCCAACAATCTTGTTCAACCTCTGAGCAGTACTGGCTAACTCATTTTCTGAAGCTTCACTTTCATTAGATTCATATTGAATAATAACCTTCTAAGATTTAGATATTGTAACTCTCTCAGGATTATTGGATTTCATATGATTTGAAGTAGTTATAAAAGAAACACCTCCATTTATATTATCCTTCTTAATATTATCATCATCTCTCTTCATTCTGGTTTCATGTTTGAGAAGAGTTTTAAACAGTTCATCAAGAGAAATCTGAGAACTTTCCTATTCTCATCTATAGTTGTTCTCTTGGATTCCCAATCATTAGAAATGATGTCTATAATATTTTCTACAAAAATCTCATCATCTAAACATTTCTCATCCATAGATTTTAATTTTTTGACGATAGTCATGAATCTTTGTTGTACCATACATATGGGTTCCCCATAAGGAAAACAGAAACCATGATACTCAAATCTGAGAGTGGATCCTCTAGCTTCAATGAATTTGGAAGTTACAAAGTGAGTTATGTCAAGGTTTTTCCAAATTCTATTTGTAGCTTCACAAGATGAAATTTGGCTATATATATTTCTATTAATGGAATAAGGAAACGTATTTCATACCTTAAATTTTAGATGGTATTCCACCTTTTCTAGATTAGTGAAGGTTATAAGTTCCTTATCAGGAATACAATAATCTCTAGTTAACAAAATGTAGTTGTCTACACATGTGTTTATTATGAAGGTCTTCATTCTATCTCTCTAGTACTCATAGTCATTTCCATCTAAGATTGGAGGTCCAGTAGGATTGAGATTTTCCAGAGATCCAACATGAATTCCTTCCAAACTAAAAGAAAATTTCTTTCCATGAAACTTGTTAGAAGTAAATGTTTGTAAACAAGGATTAAAAAATATAATGTAGTTAAGAATAATGAAATCTTGAGTAAGAAAACTTATATTTGAATATAATTATTTTAGAGACCTTCTCTGATACCAATTGTAGGATCGAATATTATAATGAGATGCTAAAAATAAAAGAGGGGGGTGAATAGTATTCTTTAAAAATTATTTTGGAACCTTTGAAGTTGGTATAGATCTTTCATAAAAAAAATTCTTAACCTTATGAAAATATATTTCTTAAGGAAAGATTTTAATTTTAAGAAAACATATTTTAACAAAGTTAATCAAATTTCATATACCCTCTTAAAGAATCCTTTTCTTAAACATTAAAATTTGAAGATAAAAACATAAGAAAGATTTTATTAAAAGAATGATTCTACCTTAGAGTGTATAGAATATTTTATATAATCAGTGTAATGAAATTAAAAATTATAAGAAAGTTATACTTTCTAAATTTAATAAAGTTTAAATTACATTAGAATAAAACCAACTTGAAATAGAAAACAAGTAACAATGATATTGTTATAACCCAAAGAGAAGGGGATGCAACAAACTTGGATAAAGGTCCCTTGATTATAATTTCAAGAATGTCTATCTTACCCAAACCCAGGTAATCCCTCAATCTGAAGATCGATATCTATCTTTATATCCCTGCAAGCCCTCAATTTAGAAGGACATTAGAACCTCTATCTTCCAAACTCGGAAGCCCGCGATCAGCATGATTAGAGTCTTCACAAAGTAAGTTTGAACAAGTTTTTCATGCCCAAACATGTTGTTCACGACATCTGCATGAAGCAATGAGAGTTGTAAGAGACTCTCTCTAGAAATCCCTTCAAAAAATTTGATCACTTTTCTATTCAATGTTCATCATCAAAGTTCTTTACTCATTCAAATGAACTCGTATTTATAGGAAAAACTTCTCAACATTCGGTTCCAGTCCAACGGTTATATTTTCCTTAAATTTTGGAGGGACCTGGAAACATATCAAATAGAACACATTTAGTTTATAACATATTGTACAACATCATTTTATGTATAAGAAACAATGTTTATTTTAAGATAAATGTTATGTATAAGAAAACTTAGAATATGATAATACTGAAATGATACATTAAGAAGCTCTATCATTTTACAGATAACAGATTCTTAAGGAAATGAAAAATGGTATTACTATTTATAGGTACTGGTATCAAAAAGTCGGTATGACATTTTTTCCAGTATCAGTTTCATGAAAAACAGTATCTTAGATTCACCGGTATCACTAAAGTGGCATCACTTAAACTTAAGTAAAACGATATGTCAGAATATTTATTACACCAAACTGTTAAATATGTAAGTAAAATGTGATGAAAAATATATCGTAATGAAAAATATGTAAGTATGAAAAATCTTTAAGTATAACAGAATGGAAATTTGGTAAGTAAAATGGAATAAAAAATTTGGAATTTAAGAAAAAGTGTTTGGGATTTTCAAAACATAAAACCATAGGAAATGGATAATTCATAAAAGAACATTATTTAACCAACAACAACTATTATATAGTGTTGTAAAAAATCTCTAGTGAAGGCTAGAGATTCCTTATTAGATAGCCCATTAAATGCAGACAGTAGTGTAATGTGTGCCTTTTTTAGCTCATAATTTCAGGCTCACAGAGGTAAACTAATAGAAAATGGATATCTTGAAACATGAGGAAGTTGGAACTCCCTCATCCAATTCCTTTTTACTTAATCTAAGAGTTCTGGTTGATTTTGAAATTTGTTATGTGCAGGAACTCTCTCATATAGATTTTCTATTTCAAATTTGTTTTTCATTATTAGTGCAGTTAAATGTTTTTATAATTCAATGTTAAGGGGATCTAATCTATCAGTAGTAGACCTATTTTTCATGAAAAATTGATAAAAAGTTAAATTCATCACAAAAAAACAACAATAGTACAGTAATATACAGAAGTGTACAAAATTGTTTTTTTAAATAGTTTTCAAAATTTTCAATTTTTTGAGTTTTTTATGTGTAATGGATCCCGCCTTCCCTAAAAATGGTTCCAAAAACATGATGTCAGCCATCGTTGAAGTTGGTAAAGTTTAACTATTTATATTCCTACTAACTATAGTATATGTGGCAAGCAGGGTCGAACCCACAGGGAAGGTGATTATGGCCACTATTATTCTAAAAACATTCAAAAGGACCCCACTGTTGTCAGTAGTGGGATTGATATCCAATTTTTTAATTTTTAGTTTTTAAAAAGAATTAAAGTAACACTATGTTTTTTATTTTTTTTATCTAGACTAGGATGTAATAGAAAACAAATTTAGAGTAGTAAAAATCAAAAATATATGACGCTGATAAGTGAACTACCAGAATGTAATTCTTGGGAAAAAATCTCCATTATACTAGTTTTAAAATAATTCTAATTCACTTTATAATTGTTGAATTATACCACTATAAATATAATGACTAAAATCCCTCACAAAGAGTTTAATTATACAAGATGAATGATTTTGGAGTTCGCCACTCCAAAATAAATCACTGTAAAAAGTTTGATTCGAAAATGACAACATGACTAACTCACCTTAAGTCCTGAAATCTTAATAATTTATTATCTTTTAAAAGATGTTTCCATGATCAATCTCTCCAATTGATTGTGAAATTTTGAAATTTAGTTCTAATGGTACAAGAAATTGAATAAATTCAGTATTGATATCACCGATCAATACTGAATAAATCAAACTGATTAAGTGAAAATGAAAATGAAAATATGACCAGGGGAACTTCCATTTCTCCCCAAACTAAATGACTTAGCTAGAAAACATGTTCATTATCATTACATAAATATTAGAATTCCAAAATAGAGAACAAATACTAGAACACAAGGGAAAAATAACTCCCTAAATGATGTTCTTCTCGTGTACTCTTCAACTCTAGGAAGTGGTTCAAGAACCGCCCCCTGTTCTTACTCTGCTCGAACGTGGATGATTGAATGTGTATCTCCTATGAATATACCACTCCAAAATCTGTTGCTTACTCTATTTTAAGCACCCACTATCTTCTAATACTTTTCAACATCTTGTTTCCACCTACATACTTCAGTTCCTTTCTTTCGCATCACACGCTTGTGTTTTTTTCACAAACCACACATCGCACTAGATTTTCCCGTGTAACTAACTCCCGCTAAGTTAGTTGAATGTATTTACACATGTTTCCAACACCTGTTTGAACCTATACAGTTATAACAAAAAAATAAATTAATTAATTAACATCTAAATGTTAAATATTTTTAATAAATAAATAAATGTTTCATTAAAGAATGTTTAAATGTTATTAAATTTAAATTAAAAATTATTGGTTATTATTTTATTTTTTAACTAAATTATTCTATTTAATGTTTTTTACATGTCATTATTTATATTTATTTAATTATTAAGGTGGTTAATTAATAATAATATTAAATTAAAATTTTAGTGTGTGTTAAATTATTAAATTAATAATATTAGTATTTAGTTGTTTGAATATTTATGTTTTTAGATTATTAATTAAGGTTATCATAATAAATAGTTTTTCTAATTATTTCAACTTATAAAATTGTATATAGATATTATAATTTATAATTATTATGTTCAAAAATAAGAAAATTTTTAATTATTATATTCATTAAAGTATTTAATTTTTTTTTAAATTATATTAATAATTTTAACATTTGAGTTTATTTAATTAATTAGTGGTATATTTTATTCTATTATTATTAATTTATTTATGTTACTATTATTTTTATATTTTATCTTTTATCTTGTTTTTTAATTATTTTTTATTGGGTCTTCTCCCCCCACATCCTTTATCCTTTTTCTGCGCAACCCTATTGGGGTGGGGTTCCTCTTCAGTTCGTCTTCACCTGAGGAGCGGTGATGGGTGGAGTCTAAGCTCCTCCCCTGGGCTGGTGCGGTAGCGAAGGATCATGGTTGTGGCGTTCTTCAGGTAAATATCCTACTTTAGCTTGCCTCTCAACCTCTCCATACTATTCTCGTTGCGGCCCTATTTTATGGATCGACCACGAGACGCCTTGGAGGATTCGAGCTGGGCCACCGCTGTGGAATAAGAACCAGCCCCGAGGGAGGAGCTTGGACTCAACCCGTCTCCCCTCCACCGGTGAAGAAGAACTGAAGAGGAACCCCCCCTAGGGTTGCACAGAAAATGGATAAGGGGTGGGAGAAGACCCAATAAAAAATAATTTAAAAAAGAAAGATAAAAGATAAAATATAAAAATAATAGTAATATAAATAAATTAATAATAATATAATAAAATATACCACTAGTTATTAAATAAACTCAAACGTTAAACTTATTAATAAAATTGAAAAAAATTAAATACTTTAATGAATACAATAATTATAATTTTTCTTCTTTTTGAATATAATAATTATAAATTATAATATCTATATACAATTTTATATGTTGAAATAATTAAAAAAACTGTTTATTATGATAAACTTAAATAATAATATAAAAAACATAAACATTCAAACAACTAAATACTAATATTATTAATTCAATAATTTAATAAACACTAAACATTTAATTTAATCTTATTATTAATTAATCACCTTAATAAATAAATAAATAAAAATAGAAACATGTAAAAAACATTAAATAGAATAAGTTAGTTAACAAAAAAAAATAATAACCAATAATTATTAATTTAAATTTAATAAAATTTTAGAATTATTTAACGAATATTTTATTTTTTTATTAAAAAAATAACATTTAAATGTTGATTCATTTATTTGTTTTTCTGTTATAACTATATAGGTTCACACAGGAGCAGGAAACACGTCTAAATACATTCAGCTAACTTAGTGAGAGTTAGTTACAAGGGAAAATCTAGTGTGACGTGTGGTTCGCAAAAACGCACACGTGTGTGATGCGAAAGAAAGGAACTGAATTATGTCAATGGAAATGAGACAGTGACGAGAAAAATAAGATTGTCTCCAGTTAAAACAATGAAAGCATTAGATTTGGGAGAAGTACATTCAGAGTAGATACACATTCAATCATCCACATCCAAGTAGATTAAAAATATAGGGTGTTTCTTGAACCACTTCCTGGAGTTGAAGAGTACAGGAGCAGAACATCATTTGGGGATGTCTTCTCCCCCTCATGTTCTAGTATTTTTACTCTATTTTAGTATGGTACAATTTTTGCAATGATAATGAACATGTTTTCTTGGTAAATCATTTAGTTCAGGGAGAAATGGAAGTTCCACTAGTTATCTTGTAATTCTCCTTTTCACTTAATCATTTCAATGTATTCAGTAAAGATCAACGTGATCAATACTGAATTCATTCAATTGATTCTACCAATAGAACTTAATTTCAAAATTTCACAATCAATTGGAAAAATTTATTATTGAAACATCTTTCAAAAGATAATAAAATCTTAAGTTTTTAGGACTTACGGTGAGTTAGTCCTGTTTTCATTTTCGAATAAAACATTTCACAGTGATTTATTTTGGAGTGGCAAACTCCAAAATTGTTCATCTTCGGTGACTTAACTCCTATTGAGGGAGGTAAGTCATTCTCTTTATGTTGGTATACTTCTACAATTTATTGTGAATTGGAATTCTTTTAAAACCAATAGAATAATTTTTTCCCCGGGAATTACATTCTAGTAGTTCACTTATCAGCGTCCTATATTTTTGTTGTTTTCTGCTCTCAATTTTTTTTTCTTTTACATCATAGTATATATCAAAAAATAAAAAAATTAGTTTTACTTTACATCTGTTTAGAAAAAAGGATATCGAAACCAATACTGACAATAATGGGGTCTTTTTGAAATATTTTAAAATAATATTGGTTATAATCACCTTCCCTATAGGTTCGACCATGATTGCCATATATAATGTAGTTAGTAGGAATATAAATAATTAAACTTTGACCGAATTCAACGATGGTCAGTATAAGTCACTATTGTTGGATGTGTGTGTTAGAACCAAGGAATATCCCAACTAGCAGCTAAAAAATGATTCTAGTTTGTGATTATCACCAATCTATAATGGGTTAATTATGGAGTTTTTCATGTAAGTGATATCACGATAAAATATTTCTACCATTATAAAGGTGGAATCATTTCCTAGTATTTTTCATATTTTTTGTCTCAAAAATAACGAGGAAGTAGAAAAATTAATGACTGGTGGTTTTTTTGAGACTGAATCATAGAAAATAAGGTAAAATAATAAGTTTTATGATGACTATGATTTGTGATGATTGGTTTTCAAAAATGTTTGAGCTTCTCGAATGAATGGATCTTCATGAATTTTCAATGGAATGATGGTGTTCTTTTCAACTAAAAAAATAATCATGACTGCTTGATGAGTTGATTGTGAATATTTATGACTATAATAAGAACCATGAATTGGATAAATTTAACTAGAGATTAACTAATATAGGATATTTAAGAACATGTTTTTATTGGTTAATGAAATTTCCTATGGAGGCATAGGATCATAAAAAAGGGGTGAGCCTATAAATAAGAGACTACCCCCATTTTATTTTACAATAAGAGAATTGGAGAAGAGAATGGATCATTGTGAATTCATGAACTATGAGAGATTCATGAACTAGAAAATCACTTTGATCTTATGAATAATGAAAAGACTGTTCTAGTCATGACTGATTCTTAGGTAATTTGGAAAAAAGAGTTTCGAGATGACATAGTATTCCACGTTGACATAGTGCTTTGTAAAGGCAGTTTGCTTCATTAAAGAGCTTCACAAATAGTAGTGTTGAACATTTATTTTTAGTGAACAATTATTTCAATTGCATCAAATGAGGACTATAGTAAATCTAGAGTCTTGTGCTAATTATATACAAGTGCATAAATTACAATCTACTGATGATACCATTAAGACGTTAGACATAGTATGTATTTACCAAAACTAGTGAGCTAGGGGGAGTCAATGGAATTATACCAAGGGACGATGTGTGTTATTCATAAAATCATGTAGAGGATTTGTGCCTACCATAGAATGAATTTGTTAAAAAGTATATGTTCTAGAACCATTAAGGAAGATTTTTCAACTTAGGTATGACTGAAGCACTATCAGTATATGCTCTTTAAAGTAGCCCTTAGTGTTTAACCAAGTAAAAATGATATGATTTCTCTCTGTAGGTGAATGTTTAATGACTTGAGGATTGAATCATATTGGTTTAACAAGTTCCTACTCATTTGGAAACAAAATCCATGTATATAAAAAGAAAAATTTACTCCCTAATTTACCCCTCCCCTTTATATTTCTTTGGGATCCTACAAGTTTTATCAAAGGAGGTTACTTGTGTTCAATCTATGATCTATATTTTCATAGATATTTCATCTAATTGAATATGTTTTCAACTATTGGATTGAAGTAACTTCTTTATTTGGAAGAATTTTATTACATATCATCTATGTTCCCTTAGGATGGATGTTTTTTTCTAGAACTCAGGGGTTTTAGGTCACTAATTCAACATCTCTTTCTATAACTAAAACATATAGGAAAAATGATTGATTCATATTACAAAGATAAAAATTCTCTCACTAAAACTCCATCTGATCAAATTTGTTTGATGTTGATGATTTTCAACTCAACCAAGTCCATGTGGGAAAAATTGGAAAAAAATATAAAGTTGATAAAAAATTAAAATTGGTTAAAATTCATGCCTTTCACAATCAGATCAATGATCTGAAAATGCATTCAACTAAAAATATTAATAGTTTCTATAACCACATAACTGAAATTATTGGAGCTATTCAAGGAATTGGGGAATAAATTATGGAAAATGATATTTTGATGAAAATATAGAGAATGTTCCCACACATATATAATTAAAAAGTTTCATCCCTTGAGGAAAGATATATGTCAAAGATGTCTCTTGTCGATCTATTAAGAAGTTCAGTGGTGAATGAAATGAGAGTAAATCTATAAGATGTATCAACATGAGTAAGAAATGAAATAGAATTCCAATACATGAGAATGCAAGATATTTATCAACTAAGGAATGATGGATATATTGAGGAATGTGAAATAATTTCTCTTTTCACCATGAAATTCAATAGGGGAAATGGATATTTAAATTAAAGGTTCGAATGGCTTGTTTTCAGTGTGGTAGAGTTGGGAACATTCCTCCTCAGTGCTCAAAGAAATATTATGATATTGAATGTTAATAACCAATCATATAAAATCCATTTAATTTTATTCATAATAAGTGATACTTTAGTTGAGAAATGAAATATGAGAAAAATAACTTTTTCTGAGAAGAAAAACAAAGTGATAATTTCTTTTTTAAGAAAGTTCATCCAAAGATTAAATCTGAACATCAAGCATCTATGGTGGAAAATTTTTAAAAGGAAGAAGAAGAAAAAGATTTGGATATTAGTTTCATGGTTTTTTTATCTCATGGTAGATATTGAGGGTGAACCTGATTTGTTTGAAAATCAAATAAAGAGAAATAGAAAGATGAGAGAGGTGTTAAAAGAGTTATCAGAGTATGTTGATCAATTTGAAGTCAAAATTGATTGACTAAAAGGAGAGATGGAAGAGATTGTATTACCTTCTGAAATAATGGTTGAGTTTATGAAATTAATAAATAGGATATAAGAGTAGGAAAAATTCATCAATGTCCATTCGTTGAGACTAGGAGAATAGGTTAAGATAGTATAGGGACTTGAAGAAGTAGTTTTTACATAAATAAGTAGACTAGAAACTAAATCAGAATAAACTGAGTGAAAGAAGAAACTACAATTTTTAATGTTTTCACATTAAAATATATTATAAATAACTTAATGTGGTTTTTAAGGAGAATAGAAGTACTTGAATGATCCTAAGTACTCATTTATGAAAAGAGTGGAATTTGATAGGATTCATAAATATCAATGGCTGGAAATAGTATGATGAAAAAATTATGAAAAGGGAAGGTTGAAAATATCCAAAAGTCACATTTTTTTCCAAAAAAAAATATATTCAATACCTATAGAAAAGTGATTATAAATTAATCTTCAAGTTTCTTGATAAAATCTTAGATCAAATTCTAGGATGAACGAAGTGGGCATAAAGAGGAAGGGTCGTGAATTTTTTTTTCTATAATGAAATTTCAATTATGTATCTTTTTAGGATATATCATCTATTACTATTAAGATGAAAGGGGTTATCTTAATTATGAATCACCAAGAAGTAAACAAAGTATAATGATTCCTTTTCCTTCATCATATAGAATAAATAGTTCCTATAGAAATTGTTTTTACTCTTATAACTATGAACATAAATCCATTCAATGAAGGCATAGGAAAGATAAGAAAGATAACTCCATAACTTAGGGATAGGTCAATACCTTGAAACAATATGTAGTTACTCTACTGAATAGATATTATTATATAGAATAAAATATGAGTATAATTAAAACATTTATATGGAAAATAAATTTTAATGTCTATATTTTGTCTCCACTCAATCATGTATCTCATGGATGAAGAATAATAAAATTGAGAGATCAAACCTTATATAAATAGATCTCAAAGATAAAAAGAACAGTAGAAGCTAGATTATTTATATTGAATGCTCATCCCATATGATAGGAAATACATATTTATTGAAGAATTTTACGAAATAGATCTAGGTAGTAATGAGTTGAGGGAAACAAATTTCTATGTATATGTGGTTTTCATCCCAATATTTTATGTCTGATTCAAATATGAGACACAAGATTATATTTTAATTTAATAAAAATTAGTTTACTATCAATGGAAAGAAATTTAATTTTCACATGAAATGAGGCCAAATAAATAGAAATTTAAACCATGTTTACTAAAAAGAGAACACTTTTTTACATAATATTCAATGAAGAAAATATCTTTTGGTGCCACAGTATGGGTACATTAATAAATAGATAATAGAAAAGATATCTTAGATAAAAAAAATTCATCTACATTACCAAGATGAATCATGAATGAGAACATATATGTGATAATTTCACAAAAGGAAATATGGTTGGGAGTTTATATTGGGCGAAGACAAAAAGGGAATCAAATATGCTTGATCTAGCCTATATAGATGTATGTGGTTCAATAAATGTGGTTGGAACATTTAGAGAGAGATACTCCATTATTGTTTTTGATGATTATATTAGAATGGCTTGGGTGAATATTATTTAGAGGAAACAACAATTTCATGATTTCATGAAGAGTTATCATCGAGTTACTAAGGATGAAATTGGTCGCACAATCAAGATTATTTGATCTGGAAAGGGAGGAGAATACATATCCATTGAATTTTAAAATTACATAAAAACATTAGATAAGTCTAGTGACCTAATCTTGATGTTCATGGAAAATATATTTCTTTTGATGAATACTTAATACATTACACAAATAGATTCCAAAATACCATATTAGTTTAGTGTATTTGGAAAAATGGAAAACATTCTTCTTGCCTGGTAAAAGATCTTCAACATCTCCCATAAATATATTCCCTTTCGTTTTATAAACTATAAACTTTTTTATATCTTGGGGGAAGGGAAAAAATAGATAGGGTGAGATAAAATGCTCAGTAAGGGATATCATGGAAAACTAAAACATCAGAATGAAAAAACATGAACAAATATGTTGAATATCAAAATATTTAGTCATAAAATAAATCTTGGCAGTACGTAAGGAATAAATAATAAAGAAATATTTACCATGATAACATTGTATTAACATAAAACATGAAATTTTAGAAATCACTTAACAATACAAAATCATTAAAATATTATACAAGGATCATTTCCAAGACCATAATAGTGGAAAAATTCCATTACTGAACTGGTTTTACATTCAGTTTCTACCATGTATTATCAAATAAGATTTACTTTTCATTCCCACCCTGTATTACTAAACCATATTTTCTTTCCATTTCATTCATGTATATCTCATTAGATATAAATCCTTACCCAATTCATTGGAGGGAGAAATAGTTCTGACCCATCATATAATGAAAATCATACATATGCATGCCAAAAAAACATAAATCATTTATCATAACATAACCCAAGGAATAAATGGTTTTCCAAAACATCATTTCATCATAAAATAATCCAAGTAAAACAAATGTACTTCATAAATATAATAAACATAATAAAATAATAGTAATAATAAGGGTATAAACATAACCCTATTTAAATAATGTCATATTATATGGAAAAGTTTTTTCATAAAACACTTGAAATCTATTCTTGAGGAAATTATCCTTTCTTCTTCAAAAACGTCTTTTTTTCTTAAAATGCAACATAATTTTTAAAGAAAATAATTTAATTGAAATTAAACATGAAATCTTGTAAAGTATGCTTCATGTAAATATGGCATTATGAAAGTGTAAAAATATGATCATTCCATATAAGTTAAAGAAAAGTATTATCCTCGTACTTTTATCAAAAAAGTCAAAAAGAACCTCATATTGAAAATGAAATGAATATTCCTTCCATAACATGTAGTAAAATGTTAAAAATGGGTAACAATGACATTGAACATCCATAATATAATAGTGAAACATTTTTTTATAAAACAGGGACATGGATGATAAATAAAGACCATTAAATATTTATGTATAAACAATCTCAAATAATACTGATATTATGAAATTCTCCCTTAACTTAGTTATGTTATCCATTATATGTATCTAAACCTCCAGAATAATTATTTAAATGAAATAATTGAACTATTATAGAATCATAGTCATTTTTATGGTATCATATATGGTCATATTATCATTTGTTTGTTAGTGACATTTCATTGTTACTTGTTATTCAGATATTAACTACTTTGTGTTTTTATGCATGTTTTGTCAAATATGTTCTATCTCTCATTATCAGATCATATTTATATAAAAAAAATTATATTAACTTAATATATAACATATTTATTCATTCCTTACATTTATATAATTATTCATTAATGAAGATCATGTAGAATGAATCGCATCATATCGTGGAGATAGTAGATCATACATACACACGAGCAACGATATCATTCACCTAATTGATAAATGGTTTTGAAGTGGATGGATTTTGATATTTTATAATAAATATAATATTATAATAATAATAATAAATATAGTTATTATTTCATTCATTATACCCATCCAATCAAGGTTAAGGTGAAAAAAATATTACAGCATGGCGTTGAGAAAGTAAGTCGTACGTACACACATGTAGTGAATTCATTTTTCGTAGGATGAATAGAAGGTGGAATATGGTTTTTACATAATATTAATAAAATTTAACTATAAATTTTTTACTAGATTCACAAATTTATAATGAGAAAAATTCTTGAAAAGGATGTAGAAGAAAAAATAATTTGAAAGAATCGGTAGAGGAGATTACCTCTTCTTTGACGAGCTCCCTCAAGTTCTCCTATTAAAGGCACTATGGTTAGACATTTGAGAAGACCAGAACATAAATAATGTGACTAAAGATTTTTATATATGAAAGGGTTGGGTATTTATGAGCTTTAAGGCTCAATTTTTTGTGAAGAGGGGAGGGTGGAGGTTCCCTTTTATAATTATGGCGAGGGCACTTTTGGATACCTCAAAAATATTAGATTATAATAAAATAAAACCCCATAAAAAAACCTCACAAATGACCCAAATTAGAATATGGGATTAGATAAGGTTTATATCTCATAAAACAATAAAATTTAGACAAATTTTCAGGTCAATTTAAATATTATATTTTTAATTAACTCTTAGTTAATCTATTTAATTTAAATTAAGATTAAAAAAATAATTCAATATTAAAAGGGAGAAATACTTAATTATTTGATGTAAATTAGACAAAACATAAATAAATTAGATTATATTATACCATATAATAATTATTATAGATTTTAAATTTTTTTTAATAATTTTTAAATAATTTAATAAAACATTATTTTGATAAACAATCAATAGTATCAATTTTGAGAGTATTCAGTTTATTGATTTTAAAAAATATTAATATTAGCAAATAATATAGAAAACAAATTTTTATGTTCCTATGAGTGAAAGTTAATCTATAAAATTCATTATACTTGTTAATTCTTCCAAATTATATTTACTTTAAAATTTTAAATAATACTTATTTGATATTTCAATTAATAAAATAATTACTACAAAAGTTTTGTGTAATTATTTAATATGATTATTTGTTAAATAAAAATTAAAAATAAAATACATTTATGAAGATAAATATATTATATTTCATATTAATACTTTTAGTCGAATTTATCTTTTGTAAAATCTAATATTTATAATGTTATACTAATTAAATTGTGATTGTGACAACTTTAACATAAATTTAAATAAAATAATATAAGTGTCATAATCCCTTATATAAGGCTCCAAATTTTCCATAACATGACCCTTGTATGATTATGGTCAATATATACTCGACCGATAATATTTGGTCAACATTTTTAGTCTTTTAATATTTATTATCATTTCAATAGATTTATTTTATTGATTATTCAATTAAATAAATAATTTTTTCATCATCAATTTATAATCCATTAAGATAATTATATATTTAATTGAAATTAAAAATAATGTACCATGATAAATAAAAACATTTTATATTTAAAATGAGTATTTATAGTTGATTAGTTTTTCTGTATACCTTTACTTTAAAAATGATATATTATTTAAAACATGAATGTGACTTCATTAAAATTTCATTAAATAAAATATTATAAATACCATAATATCTCCCAAATGGCCCCAAAATGTCTAAAATAAATTTATATTTTGGAAATATGTTTATTAAATTTAAAATTTCTACTTATATTCATTGACACCACCCATTTTTCACATGTGGACACATTATTCATATTAAAGACCAAGAAAATGAAACTTTTGTCTTTCATTGATTTAAATATTATTTAAGTCATTTTCATGGAAAAGTTTCCATTAAATGACATAATTTTGATCCTTAAGTGTTAAGTGTCTAATTACATTCATAAAATTAAATTTTCTTAATTTTTTGGTCATTTTATTGTTATTATAATTTTAGTTTTAACCTAAATTACTGAGTTTACCATTTACAGTGGTAACAAAATTTACCAAGGTTACTTTTCATGTTGGTCAAAAAAAGTAAAAGGGGCCTACATACCAAATTTAGAAATTATGAATCCCAATTACATATCTATTTTTAAAAATTCAAAACCCATTAGATGTAGAATTAAATATAAATTAAAACCACCAAAATTTCACGAAAAATAGTTTTTTAAATGCCACTTTTTAAAAGAAAATTGTTTTTATATTATATTCCTATATAAAATTATTTTCAAAAAACATAATTGGAAATAAATGAACTCATTATATTTTAAAAATAAACCAAAACATAATTTTACTATGAAATGACTTTAAATGAAAATAAAATTTTCAATAAAAATCAGTATTTTCACTATTGATCAAAAAATGGAACTTATCAAAAAAATACCAAAAATTAAACAAACGTAAATTTTTATATTTTTAATTAAGATAATATGATTATTTTGTCAAATTTAAAATAAAAAAGTGTTAAAAACTATATATGAAATGGGTGCACCATTAAAAGGTGATAAAATTGCATTTTTTGGAAAATGATTCTTTTATCCAAAAAAATAAATTTGTTCTTATATCATATGACAACCCTACTTTTATTACAAAATTAAACGTGATTTATTACATAAACTATTCACTTGATACAACATGGAATATTGAGAGGTCTAGTGTCTTTGGGGCTTAGGATCATTACATAACGACTTAAAACATGAAATACAACATCTTTATTGAAAACTTTCTTACCTGACCACTACATTCCATCGTACTTAGCATTGCATGGGATAACCTGAGGACATGCATAAGAAAAGGGTGAGCTATAAAGCCTAGTAAGGGAATAAACATGGAATACATGAGGAGTATAATACATTTTAGACAATAGGCATATTAGTAGAGCATAAGAGAAACATGGACATAAAGTTATGGTAAAGCATGATAATCATAACATGGAAATGTGGCAACAACACTTAACATGAAATTAGCATGAGCCAAGGCCCATTGCACATGAAGCATGAGTAAATCCTCATTTCACATGAAGAACTAATAAACCCTCATTGAACTTTAATTAGCATGAGTAAAAACTCATTTCACATGAAATATCATGATACTATACTTTACCCAATGCATTGGAGCGCTATAAGGGCACACCCTTCTTAAACATTTCATTTCATGCATAAGTGTGCCACATGGATCATAAAACATGGATTCATAAAACATAATCATTTATTCCATGATAAAGGAATGTGGAATAAAACTTTATAATTAATAATTAAATGTGCATGAAGGTGAATACCCTTGATGGAGAAATGGGCATGGTATTCACTACACAATGGCATTGGCTTAGAAAATTGGTGCAATTTCGGCAGCGTAACAGCGTGATATAAGAAATCATAAAAATGGTTGATGAGAGAGAAAGGGGTGTCTCATCATATCTACATGAAATGTACAATAAGGGGGTCATATAGATACATGTACCAACAATTTTAATAGAATTTAGATTAATGATACAAAAGTATTGATTGAATGTAAATGAAGAGAGAGAAGTTCCTTTCAGAATTTTGGCATAGTAACAGGTGTACATGAGAGGAATTTAATGAGAGAGAAAGGGGTATCCCATCATTTAAACAATAAGAGGGAAGTATGGGGGAGGTGCTAAACCATACCCCAACATTTATAATTGAAATTAACAGGGCATAACAATATTAAGAAAATTGGACAAAAAGGTGAAAGGAAGAAAACCCTTACTTGGAAGTGTGCTTACAAAAGCTTGAGAGAGGCTTGAGAGAGGATTCTTGGGAGCTTGGGGCACCTTGGGAGGATTCTAGAGAGAGTATAGCAGAGGTTGGACAAACTCCAAAGGCTTTGAGTGAGGAGGAAGTGGGAGCTTGGGTGGGTTTATATAGGAAAGGTGAGTGAATTCATTATTATTTAGGTTTGGGACCCCTTACATTAAACTAATCCAAAACACAAATCAACTCATGGTTTTTGACCATGGTTTTTGGAAAAGGGAAGATAAAAACCATATTTTATAAGGCCAAAGTCCTAAATTCTTAAAATAATGGGGTTGCTTATGTGGAGGTGAGTCACACTCCTATGGAAAATAATTTAAAAAAACAAGATGTTTAATAAGTCTTGAGGGGTCCATTAATGCTTTGTAAAATAAGTCAAAAAAACCCAAAATCACATTTTTTTTAATGGTAAAACATATATTGTCCTAAAATAAGGCTTATATTATTTTATTACATCACTATTGGGTCATTATGATGTCATAAAACACATTATATATTTAAACGGTATTTAATTTTTACCCAAAAATTTGACTGTTTCAGAAAATTATGAAAAAATCACCATTGGATAATTTTGACATCCTGATTCCATAAATAACATTTATTTTATCTAAATAATCTTCTAAATATGTTAATTTTTTACTTTTCAAATAAAAATTGATATTTATTGAAAATTCACAGGTTTTGACAAAACTGGCTTTCAAACCTTAATAAAAATTACAATTGCAATCATAAAATTATAAGATCATTTATATTTAATAAAAATTAATTTAATAATAATAATAATATTTTATTAAATTATTATTTAATTCAAAAATCCATTAATTCATAAAAATAGATTTCTTATCTGAATATTAACTAAAAAAATACTATTTGTGCTTAAAAAAAACTATTTACAAAGTGTCAATAATGAAAAGAAGGTATATTCATTATTATATACAAAAAAATAATATACATGAACATAGTACTAGCTATTTGTTATATAATCCCTTAAAACAGCTTCATAATACCTAAGGGTAAGGTGTGCGATGGTGAGAGACTCTTGGGGTGGCTCGGATAACATCGCTCAAGTGATAATCTCAATCAAATTACACTTTTCCATAGACGATATCATTCGATCTTGACATGATGAAGATCATCTTGGGCTTGGTCAAGAGCGAATCCCAAAGATTCCACCTATTTTACATGCTCTGACAAATGGGCTTCGTATGGAGCAATTCTACTAGATGAGGCCATCACTTCTTTTGTCTGAGTAAAATAGATTTTTTAATGCCCTATATTTATACTAATCATGTGATCACTGTTCAACAAATATATTATCAACGGTCAAAATTCTTAACATAAAACCAAATAATTTAACATTTTATATAAATATTTTACATAAAGAGACATTTAATTAGATCAAGAGGGATTTCCATTAATGAAACTTTGGGTCATTACAATTTCCCCCCCTTAAGAAATTTATCCCTCGAAATTTCCTTTTCCCATAATAGAAAAGATGTGGGTAACTCAGCTTCATCATTTCCTCCGATTCCCAAGTCGCTTCTTCAAACTTGTGGTTTCGCCACAACACCTTGACGAGGGGCATTATCTTATTTCTTATAACTTTTTCTCTATGATCTAAGATCTTCACTAGTTTCTCTTCATAAGAATGATCATCCTCCAACTATACCACCTTAGAAGAGAGTACATGTGAAGGGTCCGGTATGTACTTCCTTAAGAGGGATACATAAAAGACATCATGTACTTTGTCCATGGTAGGTGGAAGTGCTAGGCGATAGGCCACAACTCGACACGATCAAGAATCTCTAAGGGGATGATGTACCTTGGACTTAACTTGCATTTCTTTAAAAACCTCATGACCTTCTTCCATGAAGATATGTGTAGAAAAACCATTTCTCCAACTTTAAACTCAAGGTCTCGTCAACAGTTATCTGCATAACTCTTCTATCGACTCTGTGCTATCTTGATATGTTGTTGAATGGTTTTCACCTTCTCCACCATTTCTTTGACCATTTCTGGTCCAAGAAGCTTATGTTCACCGACTTCATCCCAACATGCCAGTGTTCTACACCTTTTCCCATATAGGGATTCATAAGGTGCCATTTGGATGCTCAAGTGGAATCTATTATTATAAGAGAACTCAACTAGAGGAAGATGTTGATCTCATCCTCCTTTAAAGTCCATTGAGAATGCTCTCGACATGCCCTCAAGTGTTTGGATATTCCGCTCGGATTGACCATCAGTTTAAGGATGATAGGCTGTACTGAAGTTCAGTTAAATATCCAGAGCATGTTGAAGACTCTTCCAAAACATAGAGGCGAATCTTCCATCTCGGTTAGACACAATAGATAGTGCCACTCTATGCAGCCTTACCACTTCCCTGATATATATCCGTTCCATTTGATCCAATGAGAAATCATCCCGACTAACAATGAAGTGTACAGTCTTTATAAGACGATCCAACACAACCCATATTGCATTGTTACCTTTGGATGTCCTCAGAAGTCCAGTGACAAAGTCCATGGTGATGTCCTCCCATTTCCATTCTCGTATGGGCAATGTTTGAATCATCCCCTTATACTTCTGCCTTTCTACCTTCACTTGCTGGCACACTAGGAACTTCGATGTATATACAACGATCTCCTTCTTCATATGATCCCACCAAAAATTTTCTCAGAGATCTCGATACATCTTTGTTCTCCCTGGGTGAATAGAGAAATTTGAACTATGTGCATCATCCAAAAGTTCCTTCTTCAGCTCCGGACATGATGGAACACATATTCTTTTCCCAAATTTCACAATTCCTTCTTTATTAACATTAAACTCCGAGGATTTCCCTTTTTTGATAGCTTCTACTTTTTCCTGAATTCCCACATCATCCTTTTGAGCATCGTTTAACCCTTCCAAAAGAGATGTTTGATCAATCATTTGTGAAAGGATTGATGATGTTACCTTATTTATGATTCCCATGTCCATCTTCATCAAGTCTAAGAATATTTGATCCTTCTCAATTCTCATCATTGATAGAATCACTGGGTCCTTTCTACTTAGGGCATCTGCCACCTTGTTCACTTTCCTAGGGTGGTAATGTATTGAACAATCATAATCCTTGATGAGCTCTATCCATCTTCTCTGGCGCATATTAAGCTCCTTCTATGTGAATATATGTTTAAGACTCTTGTGGTCAGTATATATCTCACATTTCTCCCCATAGAGATAATACCGTCAGATTTTCAAGGAAAAGATCACCACCACCAACTCCAGATCATGCGTTGGATAGTTTTTCTCATGGATTTTCAACTGTCTTTAGGCATAGGATATCACTTTATCATTCTGCATTACCACATAGCCTAATACCTTCTTCGAAGCATCACTGAATATCACAAAAGGTTCCCCACTTGTGGGTAAAGTGAGCACGAGCGCAGTGATAAACCTCCTTTTTAACTCCTTGAAGCTTTCTTAGAATTCATCAATCCAAGAAAACTTTACTCCCTTTCAAGTTATCTTGGTAAGAGGGTTGTACAATCGTGAGAAATTTCTCACAAATTGTCGATAATATCTAGCTAACCCCAAGAAGCTACGGATATCCGTTACCGATGTTGGCCTCAGCCATCCCTCAATTGCATCTATTTTGGAGAGATCCAAAGATATCCCATTTCTTGTGATGATATGGCCCATGAATGAGACCTCCTTCAACCATAACTCACACTTTCTGTACTTTTCATAGAGCTTCTCCTTGCGCAAAGTCTCTAGTACAGTTATAAAATGCTCCTCGTGATCCCACTTGGTTTTGGAGTATATTTGAATATCATCTATAAAGACTACCAAAAATTTGTCAAGGTAATCTCTAAAGGCTCTATTCATCAAGTCCATGAAGATTTCTGGAGAATTAGTGAGTCCTAAACGCATTACTATGAATTCATAATGCCCTTATCTTGTGCGAAAAGCAGTCTTGGGTATATCTTCCTTCTTCACCCTTACTTGATAATATCCTGACTGCAAGTCCACCTTGGAGAAGTATTGTTCTCCACGCAGCTGATCAAACAAGTCATCAATTCATGGGAGAGTATACTTGTTCTTTATCGTGATTTTTTTGAGCTCACAATAATCTTTGCAAAGACGCATTGACCCATCATTTTTCTTGACAATGAGGACTGGTGCACCCCATGGTGAAGCACTTGGGCTTATAAACCCTTTATCCAGATTCTCCTGTAGTTGTTTCTTCATCTCTTCAAGCTCCATGACATTCATTCTATATGGAGTCTTGGATATTGGTAGAGCCCCTGGTATAAATTTAGTTGAGAATTCACCATCTCTTCTAGGAGGAAGACCATGCAGTTCCCTGAGAAACACTTCAATGAATTCCCTCACAATAGGCATTTCTTAAAGGATGGTATCTTCCATAGACTCAATCATCTGATCCAGATACGTGTGCTCATAGGTCACTAATATCCATTCTTGAGATGATGAAGCTAAAGTAGATTCATCTTCCTCCTTACACTTGTAAAGAATCGGGGGTTGATTCTCCATATGGAGTGTGATTTCCCTTTCCCGACAATTTATATTGGCTCAATATAAGGAAAGACATTCCATGCCAAGAATTGCATTAAATTCCACCAGATGGAGTATGACGAGGTTCGCCGGGAAATTCATTCCACGGATTATAACAGGGGATGACTTATATTCATGGGATGCAATGATTTCCCCATTTTCCGTACTCACTGACATCTTCACTTCCATGATTTGTGGTGGTGCTAGGATTGTTCTACTAAACTTTTGAGATATAAAAGAATGAGTAGAATCTAAATCAAAAAGTACGTTCACTATTCTTGAATGAATAACTAGCGTACCTATCACCACTTCGTTGTCGGGGTTCACTTTGGTAGAAGTGATGTAAAAATCTCTTCCTTCCTTCCTTGAAGGTTGTTGGTTGCCTCTGAAAACCCTTGGATTAGGGCATTGATTTAAAAAATTCCCCGGTTCTTTGCAGTTGTAGCAATGAAAAATGCGTTGAGGTTCAAACGGAGAGTTCCTCTCCTCTATTGAAGCCGCAGGTCTTTCTTGCTGACAGTTAATAGCTAGGTTCCTTTCTCTTCCACACCTAAAGCATTTCCTTGTCCCCTTGAGGCAATTTCCAGGGTGCTTCATTCCGCACTTTTGGAATGTGGGGTGCTGGATCTTCTTAGCACCGTTGGATTTATCCATCAGACCGCCAGCATTGAAGTCCACCTTATGCTTCTTGTCCGCATGATACCCCAATGATTCCCCGATCTCCATTTCAACCTTGAGGGCACATCAAACAATTTCTTCATAGCTGTTGAAGTCATGAATCACTAACACTTTCTGTAGGCTAGGCTTCAGCCCACCAAAGAAGCGGTCAACTTTGTATTCAGGGGTAACGAAAAAGCCGGAAGCGTATCATGCAAGCCTTGTGAAGTTTTCCTCGTATGCTCCAATAGATTCTTTGTCTTTTTTCTTGAGGGAAAGGAAGTCCCTTTCCATCTTAATCCAGAGGGTGTGTGAAAAATATTTATTGAAAAACATCTTCTGGAAATCCTTCCATTCCAACGCCTCGATATCCTCCTCAGGCTTTTTATTTTTGATCAACGTCCACCATTGTTCAGCTTCACCCTCCCTACGATAAGCCGCCATGAGAAACTTTTATTGTTCATAACATTAAAGATTGAAAAGATATTTTCAATGGAGTTGATCCATTGTTCAGCGATCGTGGGATCAGATGATCCACTAAAAGTATGAGGCCTTTGTCTCATGAAGCTCTCGATAGCGACTTGTTCCTTATTAGGGGGGTTTGGACGTTCCTCTTGACCCATGTTTCTATTCAAAGCTTGAGTTAGCTGAGATATAAGCGTGACAAAGTTCACGATTCCCACTCCCATTGGATTGGGCATCTCATTAGTACAGTCATCACACTGATCTTCAAATCGATTGTTAGCCCGAGTCCTCCTATTAATGGTCATTAGATGGAATAAAAGGAAAGTTAGGGGTAACACATAAAGGGTAATCCAAAGACAAACGTTGATGAATTTTAAAAAAACTTTTATTTCCTTAACTCATGAGTCTATAGGCTTCAATCTAGGATTTCCATGATCTACTTTCTAACATATATTCTTAGGGGATTTTTTTAATTCCCTTAATAAGGGTTCATACTAAGCTTGTGAATTTATCAAAACATATCCCCTGGGAGTGTCGTAACCAAGAGTGTATCAAGGATCATTGTCGTGCACCAGTTCCCGTTTGAGTCTAGCTCAAAGCGGTGTTTTCGGGTTTTACCCCTAGGATGCATCTGTGCCAGAGCCGCCTCTACCTACTCGTATCTAGACAGGGATGTATTTTCTTGATAAACTGCTCACTTATTACTTACCAAAACTTAGGGATGTTTTTATTATACTTAGTCTTGTCTCTAAGGATTTACTGGGGTTTTATAATCATAATCCCAAAAATAACTAAACATATCCTCTGATACCAACTATGACAACCCTAATTTTATTAAAAACTTAAACGTGATTTATTACATAAACTATTCACTTGATAAAACATGAAATATCGAGAGGTCTAGTGTCTTTGGGGCTTAGGATCATTACATAACGACTTAAAACATGAAATACAACAAATTTATTGAAAACTTCCCTTACATGACCATGACATTCCCTTGTACTTAGCATTGCATGGGATAACCTGAGGACATGCATAAGAAAAGGGTGAGCTATAAAGCCCGGTAAGGGAATAAACATGGAATAAATGAGGAGTACAAAACATGTTAGACAATAGGCATATCAATAGATCACAAGAGAAAAATGGACATAAAATTATCGTAAAGCATGATAATCATAACATGGAAATGTGGCAATAACACTTAACATGGAATTAGCATGAGCCAGACCCATTGCACATGAAGCATGAGTAAATCCTCATTGCAGATGAAGAATGAGTAAAACATAGTTGCACTTGAATTAGCATGAGTCAACACTCATTGCACATGATGTATCATGATACTATACTTTACCCAATGCATTGGAGCGCTATAAGTGCACAACCTTCCTAAACATTTCATTTCATGCATAAGTGTGCCCCATGGATCATAAAACACGGATACATAAAACATAATCATTTATCCCACGAAAAAAGAATGTGGAATGAAACTATATAATTAATAAGTAAATGTGCATGAAAGTGAATACCCTTGATGCAGAAATGGGCATGGTATTCACTACACAATGGCATTGACATAGAAAATTGGTGCAATTTCAGCAGCGTAACGACGTCATATAAGAATTCATAAAAACGGTTGATGAGAGAGAAATGGATGTCTCATAATATCTACATGAAATGGACAGTTTGGGGGTAATATAGATACATGTTTGAACAATTGTAATGGAATTTAGATTCTGATACAAAAGTATTTCTTAAATGCAAATGAGGAGAGAGAAGTTCCTTTCAGAATTTCGACATAGTAACATGTGTACATGGGAGGCATTTAATGAGAGAGAAATGGGTCTACCATCATTCAAAAAATAAGAGGGAAGTATGGGGGAGGAGTGAAACCATACCCCATCATTTATAATTGAAATTAAAAGGGCATAACAATATTAAGGAAATTGGACAAAAAGGTGAAAGGAAGAAAACCCTTACTTGGAAGTGTGCTTCCAAAAGCTTGAGAGAGGCTTGAGAGAGGATTATTGGGAGCTTGGAGAACCTTGGGAGGATTATATATAAAGTAGGGCAGAGGTTGGATGAACTCCAAAGGATTTGAGTGAGGATGAAGTGGGAGCTTTGATGGGTTTATATAGGAAAGGTGAGTGAATTCTTTATTATTTAGGTTTGGGATGCCTTACATTAAACTAATCCAAACCAAAAATCAAATCATGGTTTTTGCACATGGTTTTTGGAAAAGGGAATAGGAAAACAATATTTTATAACGCCAAAGTCCAAACTCCTTAAAATAATGGGGTTGTTTATGTGGAGATGAGTCACACTCCCATGGAAAATAATTTAAAAAGACAAGATGTTTAATAAGTCTTGAGGGGTCCATTAATGATTTGTAAAACAAGTCAAACAAACCCAAAATTACATTATTTTAATGGTAAAACATATATTGGCTGAAAATAAAGCTTATAGTATTTTATTACATCACTATTGGGTCATTATGATGTCATAAAACACATTATATATTTAAACGGTATTTAAATTTACCCAAATATTTGACTATTTCAGAAAATTATGAAAAATTCACCATTGGATAATTTCGAAGTCCTGATTCTAGATATAACATTTATTTTATCTAAATAATTTTCTAAATATGTTAATTTATAATTTTAAAATAAAAACCGACATTTATTGAAAATTCACGGGTTTTGACAAAAATGGCTTTCAAACCTTAATAAAAATTTAAATTACATTCATAAAATTATAAGATCATTTATATTTAATAAAAATTAATTTAATAATAATAATATTTTATTAAAGTATTATTTAATTCAAAAATCCATTAATTCATAAAAATATATTTTTTACCTGAATATTAACTAAAAAATATATATTATTTGTGCTTAAAAAAAACTATTTACAAAGTGTCAATAATGACAAGAAGGTATATTAATTATTATATACAAAAAAATAATATACATGAACATAGTACTATAAATTTGTTACATAACCCCTTAAAACAGCCACATAAGACCTAAGGGTAATGTGTGTGATGATGACAGACGATTGCGGTGGCTTAGATAACATCGCTCAAGTGGTAATTTCTATCAACTTCCACTTTTCCCATAGACGGTCTTGTTCAAGCTTGACACGATGAAGCTCATCTTGGGCTTGGTCAAGAGAGAAGCCCAAAAACGCCACCTCTTTTCTGAGCTCCGACAAATGGACTTCGTATAGAGCAATTCTACTGGATGAGGCCATCGCTTCTTTTGTCTGAGTAAAATGGATTTCCTAAAGCCCTATATTTATACTAATCATGTGATCACTGTTCAATGACTATATTAGCAACATTAAAAAAAATTAACATAAAACCAAATAAGTTGACATTTTATATAAAAATTTTACATAAAGAGACATTTAATTACATTAAGAGGGTTTTCCATTAATGAAACTTTGGGTTGTTAAATATCATGTCTAGAAAACATATATGAAAAATTTTAAACGTTAGGTGGAATCCATAAAGTGTGATTTTATAATTTTATAGACTCACTTATTTTAATTTAAATTGATTTTTATAAGGAAGTTAATATTATTCATACCTTACAATATATTGATTAGGTTATAATATTTAGTTGATCACTTATACTCGATCTTCTAAGAAATGAATTCTATCAAAACAACATGAAATTATTTGTTACACTAGACAAGCATAGTATAGTTTATATTTTTAGATAAAATGGTGTTGTGTATAGTCAAAGTTAATCTCGGTGTAGCGTAAAACACAAGACATCAATGAAATTAACAAGAACCTATCTCATAAAATATAGGGGTGCTACATTTTACCCCCTTAAAATGAATTTTACCTCAAAATTAGTTAGGGTTGTAAAAGGTTTACTACTTGAAAGTTTCTTTCGTATAAACCCACCACGTAAAAAGGAATACGAAAACATCATTTTTAATGGGAAAGTTAGAAACATAATGGTTACCCAAAGTTACACTTCTTTGTGTTTCCATATATAAGAAAATAGGTGAGAAGAGGAAAGATGGATGTGGAAGGCAAATATTACCATCATGTTCTGATGGAGAGTGATAGAGAACAATGCTTATAAAAAGTTAACAACTAAAAAGATATAAATCTATTATGATTTAAGGGAGGACTTGATTCACTGGATAAGAATGTACTAAGATAACATTTTTTCTTTCCAATATCCTTTCCCTAATGATGAATAAAATGAAAAAAATACTTACTTTATTTCAGTAAAATCACAATATTGGTCATGCCTTGAAAATTTTATACTTCATCCCTTATTCATAGAAATAAAGTTGAATTTTCCATTCCTGAAGTGTTAGTAGATCATGTTGTACAAAAATATAATGATAGGTCATTCCATCTGTCTCAACAAAAAGGTTATCAGAGGTTATAAAATATGAAATGGTCCACATATAGTGAGATTATACATTAATATGAAAAACACCAATCAGAGTGTAACTTTAACCATCTATGAATGGATAACCCTACAATCTTTCCAAAAAAATAGAAAATCTAAAACAATAGAAATAGGTGAACTAAATCAGCATAAAATTTTTCTCCCATATCTCATACGTCGCCTCTTGGTTGTCTAATTCCAAACATGTGAAAACCTTAATCATGTATTATCACAAAACTTGGTAATAACTTGAATTACCATAGAACCCTAGTGAAAACAATCATTCTATAAAAAATTTACTCTTACTAAAAATCTGCAAAAAAATCTATATACTCAAACCATGATATCACATTGTCCTTATATCAATAAATATGTCATTAATAATATCAAACATCACATTATCTCCTTAACCCATCATTATGCACATAATATGCTTTTTCCAAGAATATCTAAAAAAAATTCATTGTTATCAGTACTATTAAACATATACTATCAAATACTTAAGGAAAAACAATAATATAATAATCCTTAGATGCTTAATTATTCCATAATACTATAAAATTACATATACAACATTATTCTTTATAAACATGAAATCACTACACTATCGTTTTAAAACATTGTCAAGCTTCATCATTTTATTCCTTAACACTTCTTTCAACTCATATATCATTTGTAGTGTCTTCAATGTCAGCAGCATAAATACTACCCATATGACCATGCAGATTATCTTCATGAGATTTTCCATTATGGAAAAGATTTAAATAATTACAATAAATTACACATTTAAAACATATAAACATCATCAATGCCTTAGAAATACCATTATCCTTATCCATTGTGTTAACGAACCCTTTTCCAATGAAATTAATAGCTTCATGTCCTTATTTTCTACCCCCAAAGCATCTTCTAGTTACTTTTAAAAAATATCTTTTATTCCTCTTCACACATGATTTATATAAGGAAAATTAAATGTTAGTTCCTCTATGATCACAATGAAACTCTATCTTTCCCTTATGAGGTGGGTTAGGAAACTCACTAAAGTTGATATTATTGATTATATTATGAGATTTGTGATTACGTATAACAATGATGATTCAACTTCCATCTCCCATTTCATTTGGTTGATCATGAGTGATATCATTCCATTGTCCCTAATATTATCCATTAATATGAATCCTACTATTTCAATAAATTTTCAAAAACCCAAAAAGAATAGTGTGAGAGGGAAATTCATACAAGAAAGAAAAACAAATAATAAATGGGGAGTACTTTCAATCTCTAACATATTAGGTTTAGACCAAGATTATTAATGATTGTTACCATAATTCTAGCATTGTAACCTATAGTTATACTTACCCTTTGGGACATCCCTAGACATATCCTTAGAAATATATCTAGGGATCTCACTAAAGTTTCTAAATCCTAGTTTCCAAAGGTTAACTAAACCTTCTCTCTGATACCAACTCTAACAACCTGATCTTGATATACATGAAAATTAAATTCCTTTTTTCTAATAATTAATACATTATAAAAATAAACTCCCAAAGATCATATTAGTGTAGTGACTTTGGAAACATAGAACACAATATTTTAGCTTGGTGATTGATCTTCAATATCTCCCATAAATATCTTAACCATTCATTTTTTCTACCTAAAAACTTTATTTATATCTTGGGGAATACAAAAACATAAATAGTGTGAGATAAAATTCCCAATAAGAAAAAAATGGAAAACATAAACATAAGAATTTAAAAATATGATGATATATTTTGAATATCGAAATCTTGAGTCATAAAATAAATATTGGCAGTATGTAAGGCATAAATCATAATGAAACATTAACCATAATAACATTTCATTGACATAAAACAAGAACATGTGGAAAATACATAAGTATAGAAAATCATTTTCATATTATCAAAGATAATTTCCAATATCACCATAGTGAAAAAAAAGAACTTACTGAAGCAGGTTTACATGTCATTTCAACAATGTATTTCGGAACTAAATTCACTTTTCTTTCCATCCCTTTATTAATAAACCAGATTTACTTGCCATTACAATCATGTATATCACATGATATATAAATATTTAACCAATGAAATGGATGGAGATATAGTTCCCATAATTCAAATAATGAAAACCATACATATATGTTCCCAAAAAATATAAATCATTCATTAGAACATTACCAAAGGAATAAAATGGGTTTATAAAACATCATTTCATCACAACATAATACATGTAAAACAAATGGATTTTATAAATAGAATAAACATAATAATATCATCATAATAATAAGGTTATAAACATAACCCTATTTAAATAATTTCATTATAGATAGAAAATAATTTTGATAAAACACTTGAAATCAATTCTTTGGGAAAATATCATTTTTTCTTAAAAAATGTCTTCTCTTCTCTAAATTCCACAAAATTTTAAATGAAATTAATTTAATTAAAAATAAAATGAAATATTGTAATGGAATATTCTAGGAAACAAGGCATTATGAAAGTGTACAAATCTTCTCATGCAATATAAGTTAAAACAATATTCTCCTCGTATTTTTTTCTGAAAACATCAAAAAGTACATCGTATGGAAAACAAAAGAAAGAATCCTTCTATACTGTGTAGTGAAAATGATAAAATGGGAAATAATGACTTTAAAATTCCATATAATCAAATTAAAACAATTTATGTATTTGGGGTTTAGCTTAGTGGTAAGCACCCCATAATTTTACATGGAAAATGGGGGTTCAAAACCCATGGGGCGCAGGTTACTGTAGCATCACTATAGTGATACTGTAGCAGTCGAGATACTGTTGCAATTGCGGCACTGTAGTAGCGGCATGGGAAATGTAGCAGTGACGGGTACTGTGCGGTACTGTAGAAGTGCAGGTACTGTAGCAGTACTATTCACAGAATGGGTATTGGGCCTAAAATTTGGGCCTACGGGCTATGTAATGGGCCAAATGCCCACTGGGCCTACAGGCTATGTAATGGGTCTCCCTCTACCCAGTTAAATAGGTCTTTGCTTTTCTTTAATAATAAAAATGAGGCTTCGACCCCAACCTTTAAAAAAATGAAAACAATTTATTTTTATAAAACATGGACATTTATGATAAATAAACCCCAGTAAATACTTACGTTTAAACAATCATGAATAATAATGAGATTGGGAAATTATCCATTACCTTAGGTCCTCTATCCTTTGTTTGTATCTAAAACTCTTGCATAATGATTTAAATGATTTCATTGACCTATTCCAGAATCGTAGACATTTTTGTGATATCATATATGATCATATTATCATCCATTTGTTAGTAACTTTTTATTGTTACTCATTATTTGGATATTAATTGTTTTGTGTTTTTATGAATGTTTTGTCAAATAAGTTCTGGTTTTCTTTATTAGGTAATATTTCATCATTTTAATATGATATTAACATAATATATACAATATTTATTCATTAGTTACATTTATATTTTCATTTTTTAATGAAGATCATCTAGAAGGAATCACATTACATCGTGATGACGGTAGGTCCTACACACACACATGCAATGATATCATTCCCATAATTGTAGGATGGTATTGAAGTGAAGGATGTATGATATTTAAGAATAAATATAATGTTATAATAATAATATATATTTTTTATTTCTATCATTATACTCATCAAGTCATGGTGATGGAGAAAAAAATATTACACCACAGTATAGAGTCAGTAAGTCGGGTGTACGCACACATTGTGATTTAATTGTTCATAGGGTAGATAGAAGGTGTAATATGGTTGTTAAAGAAAAAATTTGAACAAGTGGTAATTAAAATGGAGCATTTTAACATTGATGAAAATGTGGGTAACATTTTAAGTAATCCATTTGTAGTATATATATTTGAGAAACATTGATAGAACCTCAACGTACAACCACCTCATACTGCATGAGGAGGTGAAAGATAATACTATATCCCCATTTTTGTAAACTATTTTAATCTATTTATAAACATAATGAAGGTTTTATGGAATATGTGATCTTGGGGGAGTTTTTTTAGCACCACATATAAAAATTATGGTTCTTTGGTATTATTTACAAAGGGGAGAATGGATAAATTCAACGTACTAAACATTATAAAGGTTTTCTAGTTGTAGGATTTTAACAAACTATTCCAGGATTATTTGATGTGATAATAATTAGTTTTAATGAGGATTGACTATTTATATTTCCAACAAATTATCATGAAAATATTTTAGAGTTCCAAAACATGAAAATCCAATTCATAATTCTTCTTTTGTTTTCTAGACCGATATTTTCTAATGTTGACTTAGATTATTGGATGAGTTGTTTAATTCCATTCAGTATTTTGTTCGAGGATGGTACATTATTGAATTATTCAAACATATTGACAACTAACCAAAAGGGGGAGACTTTTACATCCATTTCTTATCATATCTGGTAATGAAAATTAGAGTCGAGTTTTAGTTTTTTGTCAAACCACACTATGTTGATCAGGGGGTTTGAAAGGTACGTGATCTTACAGTTCAAGATCGATACAATGTTGAAGTTTGTGTATGTTACTAGTGTTTTACAAATTTGTTATCTAAATAATAAGGGGGGTGGATAAAAATTCATGAATTGGTTTTATGGGATTCACACTTCACAAATATGGAAAAGGAATTAGTTTCTAAATTACTATCTTTCACAAAGACTATGTTTCAAAAAATATTGAGCTTCCGTAAGGTATGGAGCTTTGCGAAAGCGTGTTGGAAGGATGGTGTTTTTCACGATAGTGAAAAGAATAACGAGTAAACGATGGGTTGATAGATAATATTCATGACTATATGAAGCTTTGATAATGGGTTTATTTTCTTTAGTGATTCACGAATAAAGGATTTTCAGGAACATGTTTTTGGAGGTTCAAGAAATGGTTGCTTAAGGAATGAGATCATCACGAAGGGATTATCCTAAAAATAGGCTGCTACCCCAATATCATTTTACATGAAATGAATTATAAGAAAGGAGGAATCATTATAAATTCTTTAATTGATAATCAGGTATTCATTTTGATCTTCTGCAATTCAAAAATACTATTATAGTATTGAATGATGCTTATATATCTTGGAAAAAGGAGTTTCACGATGACAGGGTATTCCACATTGAATTATTTCTCTATGAAGTAATTTTCTATAAAGGTTGTGAGATTCACAAAATATTTTCATGAAAATAAATGTTGTATATCATGTTTAAGTGAATAGTAATTTCATGTTCATCAACTTAGGACTATAGTGCTATACGTGTCTCATACTAATCTAAAAAAATACTTAAATTCCAATCTATTGAATCAAACTTCAATTCATTAAATTGACTAAGAGTTCACCCAAAGCAATGAGATTGGTAGAATCAATGGAAGTGTTCTGAGGGATGCAGCATGTTGTTTATAAATTCTTTTAAAGGAAGTGTTCCTAGAATAGAGTGACTATGTCTGAAATTATGTATTATAAAAGAACTAGTTAATATTTTTGTATTTAGGTATAAACAACACACTTTCAGTGTATGATCCATGGAATATCCCTTAGTGTTGAACCATATAAAATATTTTTTCTATATCTTCATGTGAATGTTTTGTTAATACATGATTCAATTATACATGTTTATCAAGTTACTACAATTATGGAAATAAGATCCATATCTTTAAAAAATGACACTTGATTAACTCCTCCACTTTGAGGGTTTGCTAGAGTCCTACAATGTGATAATGTATGATGTTTCTCTTGTGGTATGGGAAATGGAATTGAGAATATGGGAAACATAGGAATCTTGGTTGGCAGACTAGGTTTAGTATGTTAGGCGAGTCTTTAGGGTTGAGACCTCATCTCCCCAATAAGATTGATATAACAACACTATCTAAATAGACATTTTATGGGGATTTGTGGATCAAGAAGGGTCATTACACCTGGGAGATGGATTGATCACTGAGAGTGTCTATATCCTAGGACCCCTCTAACACTAGTACCTTAAATATTTCATGTGGTTCTCATGTTATTCTTACCATTCAGCATATTTTCACCTTTAAATTAATTATTAATCTCAATGAATATCCTAGTTAAATTATTCATTCTGTTTTCCTAAAATTAGCATCTTAATTTTTCATATAATGTTTTAGCATGGAATATATTTTCATGGTATAATACATGGCACATTCTCTCACACCATATATAAACCCTCAAGTGTGTGTTGACCTTGTTATGTTTTACCCAGGTAAAGGAATGTCATTTTAAGGTGTTAATGGTGGATACAGTTTCTAGTGGTTACTTGGCTTTCAGGTGTTGGTGGTGGTTGAATTGGAGTATTGACCCTCTTTTTTCTAGTAGGCTGGGTTCTATAATTATTTTACCTCCTTTTTTGGTGAAATTTATGAAATTATTAAATAATGTTGTAGTGTTTAATTGTGATCATTTCCTTCCAGTTATGATGTATGATGTTGTGTTATACTCTTTTGAGTTAATGATGGTTGATTCTTATAGGAAACATCATTCCCAAATGTGATGTTTGATGCTAATAAATGGTTTCTAACCTATAGGGATTTGGAATTCCCTCTAATTCATATGGAGAGATGGGTTGGGGGTTAGTTTGTATGGAATCCCAGTATGGTTTATGATATTATGGTATCAGGGTGTGGTTTTCCCCTTTATTTAGGTCATGTTATTTGGGAGATTCTTGATATACCGATGCTAGGATTGTAAAGACCTAAGTTTCTAGTCATGGGTGGGGTGTCTATCTAACACACCACGTGAAATGCCTTGGATCCCTAGGGGATGTTTGGGATTTGTTTTGAATCCTCACAGAGAGGATATGTACATGCTAATGATGGTTCTTGTACATCAGGTTGGGGTGGAGTGGTTTGAATGGTTACTATGTTTGTTATGGTATTTTTGGTTTGTTGTAATATTTGTTCTTTTTTACTTCATAATATTTTGTAGATATTTTATTAGTGTATTTACCTATGTTTTTAGACTATTTTAGCATCACACCTCCCAAAATACTTCATGTGGAATTGAAGTAATGGGAATGAGAGTGTCATTCCACACCATTTGATCTGAGATTAGTGGAGGTAGTGGTTTGGGTTGTTCGATCATTGGATCATAGAGCATGTTATAGTTCTTCCCATGCCATGGAAGCTGAACCGGGTTTATAAAAAGAAAAATCTCATGAGTTGATCAAGAAATAACCTCCTTCATTTAGGGGTAGATCATACCCCCAGTAGGTTCAGGATAGGATTAAAAAGGCTGAAAGGGTCCTTGGGTTTCATGAAACTCATGAGGTGATCAAAGTGAAGTGTGCTTCATTATTATAGGAAGGTCCCAGTTTCATGTGGTGGGACATAGTGGTTCCTGCTAGTAAACATGACATGATGGGTTGGAAATATTTCAAGTCTGTCTTCAATGAGTAGTTTTTTCCAAAGGATTTGTCTCTTTCCAAAACCTGAGAGTTTTAGATCTCTATTATGGGGAATGACCCATGTTGTAATATTCCATCTGCTTAACTAAATTGGAATAAATCACACCCTAGGTAGATTCGATTGAGAGAATAATGGATCATCATTTTTTAATGGGGTTATGGATGGAAAATTGATCCCAAGTCATCTTGTTCGTAAAGAAAGTGTATGTTGATATAGTGGATCAAGATCTAATGGTGGGGATTGATCACTTCAGCAAGTATGAGTTTTCTAGGTCAGTTATAATAGTGGCACAAAGTTCTAGAGGTTTGTTTGAAATGAAAAGGTAGCATGATGTAAAGCATAAGATGGGAGGTGGCAGCTCAGTTCCCCCATCCCGACTACATTTTTTTGTGACCACTGGTGGTGGTACATCCCTACACTACCAACGTGGGAGGCCAAATCATTTGTAGGAAATGTATCCATATCCACCTATACCTTATCATCAATGTGAAAATATAGGTAACTTGTATTGGTTTTGTAATATTGGGGCACTAAATCAAAGTGGTGAAGGTTCCTCAACAAATATGGAGCTACCAACTCATCCTGGTGTGTCACGAGCTATGGGATCTCAATCTGTTGGGTGTGGAAAAAAGGTAGGGGCATATTATGGGACAATTAATCTTAAGGAAGAGAATTAGTTTAGTAACTAATCTCAGTAATTGAAAGATATAAAGCTCCTCCATGTTATAGATCAAGAGATAGTGTAATCAGCTACTAAACCAGAAAAATTGTCAGGTAATGTTTTTATTGTACTATCTATTTATATTATTTTATATCACATGTGTGATTCTAATTCCATATTTCTACACTTGTTGTAGATTTTTCTAAATTTAGAGACAAGATTATTAATTATTTGATGGAGTTGGTGACATTTCATGGAAAGATGAGAAGGAAAGTGTTCAAACATTCATCATATGCTCTTACTTTAACAAGGGTCATGTTGGGGAAGGATTTACCTATGTTAAAAATTGTCCTATTTGATGTGATCCACGATATGTATTGAATGGTTAGAATTAAAGAACATATTTATTATAATCATCGGCAAGTGAGCATTGTGAAACCTGATGGGAGATCTATGTTTTTTCCAAGGTTAACGAAATCCTCATTCCAAGCATGCTGGACCACTACTTCTATATTTGGGAAACCTCATTTTCTAGGTATCCTCTTGTGTTTTGGAGTATGATGATAGTGGTTTAGAGGACAGACTTACTCATATGGTGTATGAGTTTACAGTTGTGTTTCTATACTATTTATCATGTTTTCCACTAGAGTGACTGAAAATACATTTTTTGATTTTTAAGAACAGTTTATGGTTAAGTGAGAACCCACATAGTACAGAAACACACCAGCATGCCATCATAAAGAGTCATAGATGTGTTGGGAAAAGAACCGTGTCTAGAATGAGTCCAACTCATAAAATTCCAAAAACACATGACCATCACTTTGTGGATAAGTGGGAACCAAACAAACAAAAGGATACACAAACCCCAAGATCAGAATATCATTGTTAGAACCACCATCACCATCCCAAAAGGCCATGAAACCTTCGAGCCTAACTAGTATGGGGTCATTTTTGGAGGAATAATGCAATAAGGGTAGTGGAGGTCTAACGAACATTAGATCCAAGCTAGGGAAGAGAAAAACTAGAAAACCACAAGGGGAAAAATAACATCGGAGCATGGCCACAGGCAATCAAGAATGCAGAGTCCCACACATAGAACCAATGAGGGATGGTCGATGACATTGAAGGCTTCATCGAGAGAGCTCCAACTGCAGAACTAGGAGATTGCTGAACTGAGAGGATGGGAGAAACCTAGAACCAAAACATCTGAGGAGAATAGATGAAACCAGAGCCAGTGGCACACAAAAATTGTGCCATCGAAGGATAATGAATGGAGGAGGAGGCTTTGCCGACATAGCTCTCAAGAGTTGACACTGATGATATGAGAACAAGGGAACATCAGAAAAAGGGGCTACCACAGGGATTCATCCTCTAGGAGACTATGCACGCCACCATAGATAGGATTTGGGGGCCGAAGGATGCGCTTGATGATAGTGGCCTCATGGCGGCAGAATCCAAGAGGGAGGCATTGACGTCGTCGCGGACAGTGCCACTTAGTGGAGATGCAGACTGCGCCATTCTCAGGGGTGTTGCGGGGTCGTTGTTGGAGAGAGGTAGTTGGGTCACTTGAGGGTGAGCCAGACGTGATCCGAGCAGGATGAAGTCGGCATCATGTGGGCGGATCATTGCAGAGGCGACAACGCATACCCTAGGAGGTGAACCCTAGGCCGCTACAGGGAATCTCCCGCGCATCCCCTTACGGGCTCATTCCCTCTCAATGCCTCTTACACTCGATAAATGAATAGTCTCCACTATAGTGATATATGGATTTCCCCATATATTTGACACTATGAATAGAGTTAATATCTCTTCCCTAATATCATATTTACCCTATCATGTTGAGGGAATAAATGTTACAGATAGATGATTCTAACTCTAAAGGATTCACTTCCCTGAGTGCCTATCATTCAGCCTCCCCTCTATTGTTTGTTAAAGGGATAATGCATCTCTTCAGTTTTGAATTCATTACTAGAAATTGAATAAGTTAAAAATCAAGAAAAAATATACATTTCCCTATATTTATGGCCCCTTTGATCATATCAAGTTATAAATTTTGTTCTATAATATATATATCTACCTTAGATATCATCAAGTTACGGTTCAAGAGTCAAATGTCCCTAAGACAACCTTCCAAAGTAGGTATGATGAATTTGAGTACATGGCCTTTCCATTTGGGATGAAGAATTTCCAAGTGATTTTTATTGGACTTATGAAAAGAGTGTTCCAATAGTACCTCAACTTCTTTTTTATCATGTTTTGGACCATATCTTCATTACTCTAGGACTAATGAATAACATGGAAAATACTTGAGGACCATTCTAGGAAATCATTACGATCATCATATTTTTCATAAGTTCTATAAGTTTACACTTTTGAATAAGGATGTAATATTTCTGGGCCATATGGTTTCATAACATGGGGTTTCAATGGACCAAAAGAAGATTAAAGTAGTGATGTCATGGGAGAAACTGAGAAAATTCATTGAGATTTGGAGATTTTTGGGCCGAGAATGGGATTTCAAAAAGATTTTCAATGATTTCACTTTGATTAATTATCCCATGAAAAAACGTACTGATAAATGTGTAAATATTTAATTGAACCTATAGTGTTACGCATACTTCGAGATGCTCAAGTCGAGGTTAACCACTTATCCTATTTCGATCATTTTAGAATTTTAAAATGGATACATTATATATTGTGATGCCTTAGGTATAGGTCTTGGTTGTGTGTTGTTTTAGGATTCCCATGTGATGGTATATATTTCTCACTAACTCAAAATTCATGAAAGAAATTACCCATCCCATGACAAGGAATTGGAAACGATGATGCATGCTTTGAAAATGTTGAGCTGCTAAATTTTTGGAGATAAATTTATGGTTTACTCCAATCATAAGAGCTTGGAATAATTTTTCTATCCCAGGGATCATAATATAACAATGTTTATATGGGTTTAGTTCCTCTAGGTGTTGAATTTTGATATCATCTATACCTTAGGAAAATGAAATGTGGTAGAAGATTCCTTGATAATGAATATGCGAGTGCAAGCATTAAGGGAGACTGTCGATGACTGGAGTTTGAAGGGGAATTTTCCTAGACACATCTTGAAACCAAGAACCATATAATAGATACATTATTGGTAAATATTTATCTAATACTCTCACTTTCAGATATAATTTTAGAAGATCATTCTAATGATGAGTTTTTCTAGTGTTCTATGTAGTGTATAAATTGGGCGAGGTTCCCAGTGAGTGGTCATTCACTTTGAAGGTAGTTATTTGTTTATAGTGTTTTTTTTGTCCTGTTTTCCTTAGAGAATGTGGTGATGTAGGATAGCCACAAGTATAATTGGTACATTCATTATGTTAAATCTATGAAATTTTACGATGTATCTCTTCATTTCTGGTGGCTAGGTGTGAGGCAAGATATAACTGAAATTATATCCATTTTCTATACATATAATTAGGTAAATTTTGAACACAAGAGGCCTCAAGCATGATTCATACAATCCCAATTTCTATATGGAATTGGTTTTAGGTATCCTTGGTAATCATCATTGGGTTTCCTTAAATATTCTGGTGAAGGAATGCAATGTGATTGATTATTGACAATCTGACCAAATTATCCCATTTCATTATTATCAAGAACTCTAACATGGTGGATGAGATGGGCCAGTTTTATCTTCAAGAGGTAGTCTAACATTAAGGTGTGTTTTAGGATAATTTCCTAGACATGGACCCCCCCACATGACCTCTCAGTTCTAAGAAATCCTTTAGAAAAAAATGAGGTCACAAGTCAATCTTATTAGGCATAACATCATCAATCAAATGGTATAATGGAGCAACAGAATAAAATATTTTTTGACATGATCCAAGAATTTGTCTTATACTTTAAAGTCTCTGGGGATAACCATTTGGGATCAGTTGAATGTTTTTTTAATAATAGTTACCAATCCTCAATAATAATGACTCCCTTTCAGGATCTTTGGGGTCATCTTAGTCGATTTCTTTTGTTTTGAATGGAGGTGGGTGATATTTCATTGTTGGGGCCTATAATTTTTCAAGATAAATTAGAAAAATTATTTTTTATTAGGTAGTGAGTATAAACAAATTAGAGAAACCAAATATCTTATTGGGATAAACAACACTAATCCATTGAATTGTTAGTGTGTAATTGGGTGTTTCTAATGGTGGCCCCTTGATTGGGTTGTCATCATCTTAGCATGTAGGGGAAGCTAACATTGAGGAATGTCAGACCGTATGAGATTAGTAAGAGAAATGGTATGTTGGAATAGTGGTTAGATTTTCCAACCAAGTTGTATTTGATTCATAATAAGTGAAATGTATTTCAATTGAATAATTATATCCATAACTTGTCTTAGGTCCACAATTAGGAGAAATTAGGGTCAGAATCTAATCTGTTCATTGATTGAGTGACTATAACAGATTCTAGATTCCTAAGAGTAAGTTATTTAGAGGAAGTCAATACCATTGGTTCAGATTCTATGATATCATGAGAATGAGGAGCCTGAGACATGGGATTGAATGTCATGGGTGGAATAGTAGTACCAATAATTATAATCATATAAGGTTCTAGAGTGACATTCTAAGGGATTACTTTTTTCATGGTTGGAGAATTATCAATTACATGCATTTTTATTGAGGTATTTTCTATTTTATTTTTTGTCTTATCATTTTACTTTGGCCTTTTATGGTGTTTTTTGTGTAAAATGTTGATTTTTTGGACAACAAAATGGATTCCCATAGTTGTCACATTTTTAGTGGAAGCCTTGATCCAACCTGGTGGGAACCACGCACCCTAGATAGAGGCATTGAATATGACACACTATGTAGCACATGGGTGTGTAGTATAAAAATAGAAATAGGAAGGTGGCTTGGTCTAAGGTTCATAGATATGTACAAAGGCATGTTCACCCTCCATAAAATCGATGTATCCTCTTTTTTCTTTAGACTGAGGTGCTTCATGTTTGGAACACAGTTTGGTAATCCGTGTGGCCAAACACTACCACCTTCCATATCATTAAAAATGTTGAGTTTACATTTTTCCACAACCCTATTTTATCCTCAAATCACCTCTATCCCCCTCATTTGACCACCCCTTCCGTTATCATGCCTCCCCCTTCCTATCCACTCCTTTAGGCTCCATTTTATAGGTTATTTAGACTTTTATATTCATGGAATAAATGAATAGACACCTTGTTTTGACTTCTCTATTTCATTCATGGTCTCTTATACCTTATTCATTGATATATCTACTCTATAGTGAATTGGTTGACCTAAATTGGGTCCAACCTTGATTCCATGGGTTAGATCTTGATATTTATAGTGTGATATTTCCTTTTTAGGGTATCCCTTTCAATTGATTGTGGTTTTCAACTGGTTTACAGAAGTCTCCTCAAAAGAAGTAGGTTTTTACATGATTTATCATTATTTGATGATTTTGGTATTCCTGATATGGTTTCTAAATGGGTTCTATGAATTGTGCGGTTCATAAGAATCATGTTTTCAAGTGTTTTTTATGTTTTTAAGTGTTAATGATTAATTTTCCTATTATAATTGGTTATCATTCATGTGTGTTTCTATTTTTGGATGTGTTTTTATAGAATAGGAGGTTCTTTTTACCTTAGAAATGGAATTGAGCATAAGGTAATCCAATGTTTCTAGGTTGGTAGACTAGGTCTAGTACGTTATGCAAGTCGACAGGGCTGATGTAACGACTAAATATTTTATGAATAAAGTTCCCATTATTTTAATTCCTTATAGATAACACATGAATTGTTTTCTTTTTTTATTTATGAGATTAAATGATAGTTAAATATCATTACCGTTGATAATATAGATGTTGAACAATGATCACATAACTGATATAAATTTAATGTTTTTAAAAATAATCCTTTCGACACAGAAAAAGGAGAAGATGGCCTCATCCAGTAGACTTGGGTTGAACGAAGCTCATTTTTCAGAGCTTAAAAAGGAGGTTGCATCACTATGTTTCACTAATGACCTAGCTAAGCTGTGATTCAATAAGTCAAGATTTAATGGAATCACCTACGGGAGAAGTTCAAGTTAATAGAGATTACCACCCGGGGATGTTATCTGAGCTACCCAAGCGTCTATCAACATTGCACACCATACCCTAAGGAATTATGTGGGAATCATAAGGGGTTATTTAATAAGGTATTAGTTACTTATTGTGTAATGTTTTTTATAAATAAAAGTCTTATTCCATCAATTTTTAATGAGAATGGTCTTTCTTTAAACAAAATGATGAATTTGATAAAATGACTCTTAGTGTAAAAATGGTAATTTTGAGAAATATATAAATTATCATATTAAACTAAGTTTTTTGGTAATTATATTACAAAAAATATTATAAATGATGATTATATCCATTCCTTAACAGTAAATTATTAGGAAATCAATTTGATAAGAGTTTTATTTTTTCTATAAGATAAAATATAAAGTGTTTTTTAAAGAATTTATTTTAAGAAATTAATGAATTTTTGAAATAACTAATATTTTAAAAAATTATTATTATCATTTTACTTTTCTGAATAATAAATGAGTATATAACTTTTAGGAAGTCAAATGTAATTTTTATCAAGCTTTGAAAAGTGTTTTTCAAAACCTGGGAGTTTTTAATAAATGTTGCTTTTCATTTTAAAAGTGAAAATTCACATATTTAGAAAAATATTTTGATGAAATAAATATTATTCATGAAATTAAGAAATCAAAATTATCCAACGGTAAATTATTTATAATTTTCTAAGACAGTCAAATTTAGGTAATAATTAAATATTTTATAAATAAAATATTTGTTTTATGACATCATAAGGACCCCAAAATGATGTAATAAATACAATAATGGGTATTCTAGTCCCAGTATATGTTTTCCCATTAAAATAATTTGATTTTATATAATTTTTACTTATTTTATAAATCTTAGTGAATCCCCCAAAATGTAAAACATACTTTAGGATTTTAAATGTATTTCTTTAATAATGTGACACACCTCCAAATATGTAAGGATAATATTTTAATATGTTCGGACATTAGACTTAGAAAATAATATTTTTCACTCCAATTTAGAAAAAATAATGTTAAAAAATAATGGGAATATTTTTTATTTTGAATATTTAATTATATATATTCCAAATCCTAATTTTGTGAAATATTAAATAATTCCCCTATCATTTCCTCCATAAAACCACCTAGGATACTACTAATATTCACTAAAAATCCTTCGAGAACGTTTCTAATACGACCCAACCTCTATATATTCCTTTCAAGGTTCTACAAGCTCTCAATAATCCCCTATTCAAACTCTTTAAGTCACACACTCAGGTAAGGGATTCCTTCAATTGTCATTTTTTCCAAATTTCTTTATGTTGTAATACCATTTTATTTTAATTTAAAAATGTTGGGGTATGATTTTTCACCTTCCCAAATACTGACCTCCTTACTTTTTAATGATATGATACAACTTTCTGTCTCAATAATGCCGTCCATTACACCCGTTTCCATTTCAAAATTCTGTAAGGGATTTCTCTCTTCTTATTTCCATTAATGTATTTCTCCATTATTATGCTTCTAAATTCCATTTCATATGTTGGAATATTATGTTAAATTATCCCCTTACTATCTATTTCAAGTATAAATTATTTGAGAATCCTTTCTATCACATAAACCCAACTTAGTAATTCCTATATGAGGATGTTATGCTGTCGAAATTGCACCATGATTTTCCAAGAGAAAATTATCGTGTAGTGACTACCATACCCATTTTTCTATCAAGGGTATTTAATTTTATGCACATATAATTATTTAATGGTAATTAAATGTATGTATTCAAAATTTCTTAATAGTTTAATAACTTATGATGTTGCATGATTCCATTTTATGTTATCCATGTGGCCCACATATGCAAGAAATGAAATGTTTATGAAGGGTGCACCATGATAGCGCTCTGATGTATTTGGTAGTGTTTAGTATCATGATAAACCATGTGCAATGAGTGTGTACGCATTATAATTCATGTGAAAGGAGGGTTTACACATGATAATTAATTTTTAATGAGGGTTCACTCATCTTAATCCATGTGCAATGAGCCTTTTCTCATGTTAATATCATGTTGTATGTTGTTGCCAAATTTACAAGTAATGGAAATCATGTTATGTCATGACTTATTTATATTATGCTACATTGATATGCCTATTTACTAAAATGTATTTTATTCTTCATTTTATGCCTTTTTACTCCCTTACTGGGCTTTACAGCCCACCCCTTTCTTATGTATGTCCTCAGGTTATCCCGTGTAGTGTTAAGGATGAAGGAATGAGTTGGTAATATAATTGATGTTTTAAATAAAGATGTTTTACCAGGAAATTTCAGTCAGAGGCAAGAACCTCTAACTATTTATTAAAAAAAAATTAAAAGTTACAGCAAGCAAGGTATGGATGAGGGCGGACATTTTGCCCAAATCCAATCAACACATCCAAAGAAAATGAGAATTACATAAAGTCAAAACAACAACATCGAACACTTCAGAAATCTCACAACTGCAGAGATCCACCATTGCCAACATTCCAACAGATTCACCAACATAGACTTCACCATCAAGGGAGTTCACCACATCACCATTTCAACATCACTTCACCATCACCACATCACCATTTAATCATAACAGATCAGGCTGCCCTGATGTTGCACCCTGCTCCGCATACAACTTGGTCGTTCCTCCTTCACCCATCACCACGAACAACCGCCCGCAACAGCACCTCCTAGCAATCAACAACAAGCAACCACCAACACAATCAACCCAACTCACCCACATCAGCGAAATAGAAGCAGCATTGAAAAGCAGCCCCCAAAACTAGCAGTAGCCAAGAAAATCAAAACACAGAGCCTCCCCCCTCCTTACAATTGGAACCAAACCCAAGCAGACCGGAGCACGCCAAATCTGGCATCGAGCCAAGATGAAGCCGGGCCGAAAACTCAGAGGTGAATGACAAGCCGTCAATGAGCACGAGGCTTCATCGAAGCCATCAACAAACACCCAAAAGATTACGGCGAGTGCACCACAGCCGCGATGAGATCCAATGGACTGGGGAATGCCGACGCCGTCACCGAGAACACCAAGCACGAGACCAAGATCCCAAAGCCACGAAAAGAATCCGGATATGGAGGGGAAACCGACCCTAAACAGGTATCCCAGAACCAGACCACACAGATCCGACGCAAACCAACGCCGAAGAGGGATCCCGAAGCTAGGAGAGACGAGGTCGTCGCTGCTCAAAATGGAGTCAACGTCGGTCGATCCAAAGCCAAAGATCGGATCTCGAAGCTCAGAGATAGGCCCAACAGTGCTGTCAACCGTCGACGCAATTCCAGGACATAACACCATCGCCAAGGCCGGACCACGCCGGAGGGGGAAGGGAGGAGATCTGACAGAGAACCCTAACGACGCGAGAGGAGGAGATCACTGCCGCTCCGAGGCCCCATTTAAATAAAGATGTTTTATTTTATTTTTTATGTTGTTATGCAATGTTCCTAATTTACCAATACACTAGACCTCTCGATCCTCGAAGTTATCTTCAGTACATGTTTATGTAATAAATCATGTTAAAGTGTGTAATAATGAGTAGGGTTGTAATAGATGGTAACAAAGAATATCTTTAGTTATTTTTGGGATTCGGATTAGAAAACCCTAGTGAAATCCTTAAGTATGAAACTAAGTATAATAAAAACATCCCTAAATTTGAGTCAGTATAGAGTAAGTTTTTTATCATGAAAACACATCCATGTCTGGGTAAGAACATGTTGAGGTGGCTCTGGAACAGATATATCTAGTGGTAAAACCTGAAAACACTGCTTTGAGATTGAATCAAATGGGAACTAGTGCATGACAATGGGACTTGCTGCACTATTGGTCCGACACTCCCAGGGGATATGCTTGGGTAATCTCTTAATCTTAGTATGAACCATTATTAGTGGAATAAAAAAATTCCACTAAATATATTTATTGGGAAATTTATAATGGATAACATAGATTGAATCCTATAAATTATTGAGGTATGGAAATCAATGTAATTTAAAGTTTATCACTTTTTTCATTGGATTCCCCTTATCTATTTAATAGTGTAAAATACTTACCCCTAATTTTCCTTTTATTCTAGCCAATGGATGGTAATTAGAGGAATCAGGAAAATAACCGATGTGAAGATCAATGTGATGACTATTCTAATGAGAGGCCCAATCCATTGGGAGTGGGAATCATGAACTATATCAAGATAATCTATCATTTACCTCATGTTTTGAATAGAAACATTGGTAAAGAGTAACTTTTAACCCCCCATAATAATGAACAATCCAAAATCAAGAGCTTCAAGAGATAAAGGCCTCATACTTTCAATTTATCATATGATCCCTCAATCTATGAACAATAGATCAACTCCATTGAGAATATATTCTTCATCTATCAATGTTATGAACAAGATAAGTTTATTTTGGATTCTTATTTTATGGAGAGTGGAGCTATTCAATGTTGTACATTGATAAGAAATAAAAATCTTGAGGAAGAGATCGAGGGTTGGAATGGAAGGATTTCTAGAAAAATGTTTTTCAATAAATATTTTCCTCACACCCTCTGACTTAAGATGGAAAGGGAATTACATTTCCTCAGGAAAAAAATACAATGAACCCATCAGAACATATGAGGAAAAGATCACAACGCTATCATGATACACCTCTATCTTTATCATTTCACTCGAATTCAAGGTTAACTGCTTCTTTGGTGGGCTAAAACCTAGCCTACGGAAATCCCTAGCGATCTGTGACTTTGATAGCTATCAAAAAATTCTATGATGTTCCCTTAAAGACAAAATAGAGATTGGAAAATCTTAGTGGTATCATGGGGATAAGAATATGAAATTGGACTTCAATTCCTATGGTTTGATGGATAAATCCAATGGTGCTATGAAATTTGATCACCCACTTTCCAAAGGTGCGGAAACAAGAACCGTGGAAATTTCTTATAGGGGATGAAGAAATATATTAGGTGTAGAAGAGAATGGAACCTGACCATTAATTTCTGATAAGAAAAACCCACTACTATGATAGAGGAGAGGAACTCTCCATTTGACACTCAACGCATTGTCCGTCGCTACAACTACAAAGAACCAGTGCACTTTGCAAACTAGTACCCTAAGCCAAGGGTTTTCTATGGAATCAAGGGAGAAATTTTTCCATCACTACTACTTATGTAAATCCTGAAACCAAAGTGGTGACATGTGTTCTGGTTTTTCATTAAAAGATATAAAACATAATTTTCCCCATTCTCTAACCCAAAATCTTCTCCTCCCTTCACATACATTGATCTTAGCACTAAATTTCCCAACAAACATGGTGTATTACCTAATATCTATCTATCTCCTTTGGAATTAAATTTAGCTTCAGCCCACTTTTAGTTGACTTTAGTGGATTGATTCAGGCATCCCCGTCATTCGATCGATGAATTTGACATGTTCGTTTTTGATACCATGGGTTTACATGACAGAGTGGTCATGGGTCTTCCTAAAAAGAGGAAAATTTTGGTTCCTTTTTTTTCTGGAGGAATACTTAATTCATGCATGGTCCAGAGCTCCTCGTGTTTGCTACAGATCTCTCTTCTATCTTTCCCACCAGTCCTATGTTTTCTACTTGAATTATGAAACTCTATGGAAAACTATATGGGTTTGTATTCCTGAACTCACCCTTCCATTCAAAAATCCTATGATCATTAGAATGATTGGAAACACGGTTGGATGTTACTTGTGTTTGGATAGTAGAACTGAGTTGGTCTGTCATCCCATCTCCTTGCACATCTATGTTGAGGTTGATGTTTCTAAACCTCCTATCGAATGCATTTGGATCATGGTAGGGGAGGAATTATGGTGTAAACAAACTATTATTTACAAATCCTTGACTGACTTATGCTCTTCATGTCACCTTTTGGGGAACTTATCTAATGTTTGTTGGCATGGTTTCTTTCTTCGCTCAAGGACAACGATTAAAGTTCTACAGAATGAGAATATATCTCCAATGGCTCTGGATGTTGAAACTCTCGGTGTCATGGACCCCGCGATGGTCTACTATCCCCCAATAGAAAAGGGTTATGATGACCTGAAGGTCTCAAAAATTAAAGATTTATTAAACCGTGACATGGGTTTCAACCAATAAACTGGACAGATTCTAGAAGAGTATTGTCAGATTCATCCTCAGTTTTCTCCTTCATTGATTCAAGAAGGTAGTTACTAGGAGGATCATTGCTCTTCCAGAGTGGACCAGCTCCTGAATTTTCCTACTACGGTGACTCTAGGTGCATTAAATATTTTTGAGCCTAAGGGATCAAGGACATGGGTTGTTGACATCTTTTCCTTCTTGATCTACAATTTGGGTATCTTCCCCATGCCACAAGGAAGGTCAGGGGACGTAGTGAAGGAGGGTGGAGTGGAAAGGGAGGCATCCTTGGATGTGGATGTGGTGAGACATCCAGTTTTAGTGAGTTATATCAACAAAGTTGTAGTGTACCTGCATGACTATGATGACATAGGTCCTGGTGGACCTCATGGTCTGGAATGGAATGATACTAACAAGAAACCTCATTTCATAGGTCATGGATAATAGCATCCCATAGGTCCAGACCAACGAGTACAAGTCACGCTGAAAAGACCATCCTATGAAAAAAATGGTTAATTCAAGATACAAGGGTTTTCAATCTCAAATATGGTTTTCAGTGATAGAAGTTGAAAAAGGTCATTAATTTGAGGAAGGGAATGGTATGGAGGTTTCCCATGATATGATCCTCCCCAATAGTTTGGCAGCTCCAAGTGAGGATAGGGATTCTGATTCGTACTTTCCTGTTGAGTCCAAGGAGGTTGACATTGCAGAGGAATATATCAAATCCACTTCAAGGAAGGGAAAAACAATCTAATTGATCTTGAAGGTTTTATCCATCACTCTCTGAGACCGTATAGGAAGAAATATTACTTCTTCTTACCTTTCCATCCTCTTACTTGATCCCCAAGAAATTTCAAGCTGCCTATGAAGGTTACCATGATGGTGGAGGAAAACTATACTAAATGGATTGAACCTTTAGCAGAGGATTCTTTTATATGTTACCTGACTCATGATGTTAAAAAGCTTACTGAATATGATTCCCCCAAGTGTGGTAAGGAATTTATTTAATGTAATGAGTGGGAAAACATCATCAAAATTAATGAATATTTCTATGACTAGGGCCTTCAAGTCATCACTACACTAGAGGAAGTTAATAAGTTTATGGGGAGGCGTATTCAGGTTAGTCACTCAAAGGATCATGGTGAATGGATCCAAAAATTTCTTGGCCTATTGGAATGTGGATTCAATAGGAATAATATTTCTGTGGAAGAGATCATTCAGACTTGGGACAGGATAACATAAAACATTGAGATATTTCTCAATGCTGATTTGGACGAGAAGGATTCAAATCTGCAATGGAATTTCCTCATAGTTAAGTTGTCTAATAGGCTTAAATTACAATTTAGTGATTCAGTTATTTCTTATCAGGATGGGTGATGTCCATTTGTATATTTACTGTTTTCCCACTTTTCCTTAAAAGTGTTTTCTTCTTTAAAAAATTTTATGTTCAGAAGAGACTTCTGTGAGAACATAAAATGGGGTAATTATTTCATTCAATGAATATAACTCCCCTCCTGTCACAATTTGTAGATTGAACAACATAGTGAACCTCATCATACTCCATTTGGTGGAATTTGATTCAGTTATTAGCATGGATTGTATATCTCTATAAGGAACCAACATAAATTATTAAGATGGAAATCACAATTCATATAGAGGATCGACCCCCGATTCTGTACAAGTACAAGGAGAAGGATGAATCATCTTTATAACCATCATATCAAGTGTGGATATTAATGCCCTATGAGCAAGTCTATCTTTATTAGATGATTGATTATAAGGAAAGAACCATCCTAGAAGACATTCATATTGTGGGGGAATTTGCTGGCATGTTTCCCAAGTAATTGCTTGGTCTTCCTCTAAGAAGAGATGTTTAATTCTTGATTGATATTATACCAGTGGAATTTCCAATATCCAAGACTCCATATTGAATGACTGTTGTGGATCTAGAGGAGATAAAGAAACAACTATAAGATAATTTGGATAAAGGGTTTATATGCCCATGTGCTTCACCATGGGGTGCACCAGTCCTCTTCCTCAAGAAGAAGGATGAGTCAATGTGCCTTTTCATTGATAAATATGAGCTAAAAATCAAGATAAAGAACATGTATCCTTTTCCATGAATTGATGACTTGTTAATTCAGCTACACTGAGAACAATACTTCTCCAAGGTGGATCTCCAGTCAGAATATTACCATGAAAGGGTGAATAATGAGGATATCCCCAATACTACTTTTTGTACAAGGTACGAGCGGTATGAATTCATAGTAATAGCTTTCAGACTTACTAATGCTTCATAAATCTTCATGGAGATGAGGAATATAGTCTTTAGAGATTACCTCAAAAAAATTTGGTAGTCTTTATAGACGATATTATTATATACTCTAAAAACAAGAGGATCATGAGGGGGATCTAAGCACTGTATTAGAGACCTCACAAAAGGAGAAGATCTATGAAATGTACAAAAAGTGTGTGTTTTGGTTGAAGGAAGTTTTGTTAATGGGTCATATAATCACAAGATATTGGATATCTATGGATACATCTAAGAAAAATGCAGTTGAGGGATAGTTGAGGCCAACATCTGTGACTGATATCCATAGATTCCATAGGATAGATTGATATTATCACCGAATTGTGAGAAATTCCTCATGATTTTCAAACACTCATACTAAGCTAACGTGGAAGGGAGTCAAGTTTTTTTGGAAAGATGAATGTTAATAAAGCATCAAGGAGTTGAATAGGAGCCTTATCATGGTGCATGTGCTCACACTACCCACAAGTGGAGAACATTTTCTGCTATTCATTAATTCTTTGAGGAATGGCATGGGATCTGTGTTGATGAAAAATGATAAATTAATTACCGATGCTTCAAGGAAATTGAATGTTTTTGAGAAGAACTATCCAACACATGATTTGTAGTTGGTTGTAGTGATATTCACTTTGAAAATTTTTCAACATTACCTCTTTGGGTAAAAGTGTGAAATATATACAGATCACAAAAGCATCATGTATATATTCACATAGAAAGAGTTGAATATGTGCCAACGATGATGGTTAGAGCTGATCAAATACTTTGACTGCTCAATTCACTACCATCTGGGGAAATTGAATAAAATAGAAGATTCTCTATGTAGAAAGATTCTAGAAACTCTTTATTTGATGAGAATTAAAAATGATCCAATATTCTTCAATGAAATGAATATAGACATGGGAATCATAATGAACGGAACATCCTCAATCCTTTCACAAATGATTTCTCATCTTTCACCTTTGTAATGTTTAAAGGATGCTCAAAAGGTTGATGTGGGAATTTAGAAGAAATTGGAAATTATCAAAAAAGTGAAATCGTTGGAGTTCAAGGTTAACGAAGAAGGAATTGTGAGAATTGGGTCATGACTATGTGTTCCGTAAAATCCAAAGTTTTAAGAAATAACTTTTGGATGATGCACATATTTAGAATTTTTCCATTCAACTAGGAAATACAGAGATGTATCGAGATATCTGAGAGCATTATTAGTGGGATAAACTGAAGAAAGAGATTGTGGAGTATACATCAAAGTGCCAGGTATGTCCTCAAGTGAATGCTGAGAGGAAGATGTCTAAGAGGATTATGCAACCATTACCCATAATAGTATGGAAATGGGAAAACATCACCCTGGAATTTGTCAATGATATTCTAAATAAATCTAATGAAAAAAATACTATCTGGGTTGTAGTGGATCATCTAAAAAAGGCTTTATTACAATTCTAGAGGATTTATCATTAGATCAACAAGCATGAATATATATCATAGAAGTTGTAAAGTTGCATAATGTACCACTATCAATTATATCTGATCAATATCCAAGATTCACCACTATGTTCTGGAGGTGTATCCAACATGCTCTGAATTACTGAGCTAAACTTTCAAATGGATTATCATCCTCAAATTGATGGACAATCAAATATGACTATCTAAACACTTGAGGACATGTTAAGATCTTGCTCAATGAACTTTAAAGGATAATGGGATCAATATAATCCTCTGTTTGAGTTCTCTTACAAAACATTTTCCACTCAAGCATTCAAATAGTTTCTTATGGAGCCCAATATGTGAAGAGGTACAAAACACCAACATTTTCAGATAAAGCTGAGGAGTGACAACTTCTAGGTCCATAAATTGTCAAATAAATGGTGGAGAAGGTTTAGACGATCCAGTTTGACATTAAAGCTACTCAGAGTCGACAAAAGAGTTGTGCTGATAATTATAGATGAGACCTAGAGTTTGATGTTTGATACATGGTATTCTTTCTCATATCACTGTGGAAGAGATTTATGAGATTTTGGACGAAGTGAACACTTTGTACAAGGTACATAATCTTATTTGAGAACCTTGATCGCATTGAAGTAGTGGCCTATCGACTAGCACTCCCACCGAACCTATCTCTAGTACCTGATGTATTCTATTTATCAATCTTGAGGAAATACATACCTGTCCCATCGCATGTACTCAATCCATAGGTGGAACCGTTGTAGAATTCCATCTTTTATAAAGAGAAGTCGGTTAAGATCATTGTTCAGAGGGAAAAAGTTCTACGAAATAAGACAATGCCCATCGTCAAAGTGTTGTGGAGAAACCACTAGTTTAAAGAAGCAATGTGGGAACCAAAGGAAGTGATGAGGAAAAGTTACCCTCATCTGTTTTCATGTGGGTAAAGGAAATTTGAAGGGTGAAATTTTTTAAGGGGGGAATGTTGTAATGACCCAATTTTTTGTGAAAAAAATTACCTTTCTTTTAATGTTTTATAGAAAACACATGCACTATTTATTATTATTATTATTGGGTATAAATGACCATTAATTATCATTACCATTTATAATATTGTCGTTGGATAGTGATCCAATAACTGATATAAATATAAGTGTTTTAAAAAGAAATATTTTGACTTAGATAAAGGGGAGGATTGCCTCATCCAGTAGACTTAAGACATATGAGGCTCATTTGTCAGAGCTCAAAAAGGAGGTAGCATCACTGGTAATTTCTCTTTTCCAAGCCTGATATGAGATTCAACTTGTTAATCTTGAATGGAATCCCCTACATGAGAAGTTCAAGTTAATAGAGATTACCACATGAGCAATGTTATCTGAGCTTCCCCAAGAGTCTGTAGCCATTTCACACATTACCCTAAGTTCTTATGAGGTTGTTATAAGGTGTTATGTAATAAGGCATCAGTTACTTATTTTTTAATCCCTTTTTATTAATTAAATTATTATTCCATCAATTCCATTATGAGAATAGTCTTTCTTAAAAAAATGATGACTTTGATAAATTGAATCGTCATGAAAAAATGGTACTTTTGAGAAATATATACATTATCATATTAAAATAAGGTTTTTATTAATCATATTATAAAAAAAATTCTTATAAATGATTATTATATCATTTTAATATCTTTAAATGATTAGGTAGTGAATTTGAGTTATATTTTTTATATGATAAAACATAAAATGTATTTTTTGAAGAATTTATTTTAAGGAATTAATTAATTTTTTAAAAAACTAATATTCTAATAAAATATTATTATTAAATTACTTTTATGAATAATAAATTGTTATATAAATATTATGAATTCAAATGTAATTTTAATCAAGGTTTGAAAACTATTTTTTAAAAACCACTGAATTTTCAATAAATATAGGTTTACATTTTAAATGTGAAAATTCACATATTTAGAAAATTATTTAGATACAATTAACATTATTTTTGGAATTCAGATGTCAAAATTATCTAATGCTAAGTTTTTCTAATTTTCAAAGACAGTTGAATTTTTGGGTAAAAATTAAATACCGTATAAATAAAATATGTTTTTTATGACCTCATAATGACCCCAAAATAATGTAATAAATTTTATAATGGGTATTATAGGCCTAATATATGCTTTCCCATTAAAATAATGTTATTTTATATTTGTTTTACTTATTTTATAAATCTTTAGTGAATCCTCCAAAATGTATAATATACTTTATGATTTCAAATTCATTTCTTTATTAATGTGACTCACCTACACATAAGCAAGGATAATATTCTAATATTTTTGGCCATTGACTTTATAAAATAATATTTTACACTCTACATTGAAAAAATCCAAGGGAAAAAACAATGGTATGGTTTTTGGTTTTTAATATTTAATTATATAGATTCCAAAACTTATGTTTGTGAAATATTAAAGAATTTTTTTATCATTTTCTATATAAACTCACCCAAGAACCCACTTCAATTCAGTAAAAATACTCAGAGCACGTACCTATTATTCCTTCCCCTCTCTATAATCCTTCAAAGGCTCTCAAATCTCTCAATAATCCCCTCTTAATTCTTTTCATGTCACACGCTCAAGTACGTGATTCCTTCCTTTCTCATTTTTATCCAAGTTTCTTTATGTTGTAATACCCTTTTAATTTCAATTAAAATGTTTGGGTATGATTTATAACCTCCCCCATACTTCCCTAAATATGTTTTAATGATGAGATAACACTTTTTATCTCATTAATTCCTTCTGTGTACACTTGTTACCATGTCAAAATTCCATAAGGGATTTCTCTCTTTTTATTTATATTCCAGTACTTCTCCCATATTATGCATCTAAATTCCATTTGATATGATGAGATATTTTGTACCATGATCCCCTTACTGTCCATTTCATCTATAAATGATTATTGAAACATTTCTATCTCATCAAACCAACATATGAATTCCCATATGATGACGTTATGTAACAAAATTGTATCACGGTTTTCTAAGACAAAATCATCATGTAGTGAATACCAAACCCATTTCTCTATCAAGGGTATTAAACTTTATGCACATATACTGATTGAATGGTACATACATTTATGTATTCAAATTAATTAATTTTTTAATAACATATGATGTCGAATTATTCCGTGTTATATGATCCATGTGGTACACTTATGCCTGAAATGAAATTATTATAAAGGATGCACCCTTATAGCGCACCTAAGCATTGGGTATTGTTTAGTATTATGATACGCCATGTGAAATGAGGGTTTACTCATTCTAATTGTTGTTAAATTATGTTTTACTAATGCTAATTCATTTTAAATGAGGGTTTACTCATGATAATAAAAGTGCAATGAGCCTTGGATCATGCTAATATCTTGTTGTATATTATTGCCACATTTCCTTGTAATGATAATCATTCTACATCATGCCTTTATGTTCATGATTATGTTATTCCCCATTTATAAGAATCTTGCCTAAAATTAATTTTATTATTCCTATTATTCCTTGTTTACTCCCTTACTAGGCTTTATAGCTCACCCCTTTCTTGTGTATGTCCTCAGGTTATCCCATGCAGGGTTAAGTATAAAGGAAATATTTAGTTATGTAAACCATGTTTTCAATAAAGATGTTTTATTTTTTGTTTTAAAAGGTAATTTAATTTTCTTAATTTACCAACACATTATACCTCTCGATCCTCGACATTGTCTTAAGTGCATGTTTATACAATAAATCAGGTTTAAGTGTGTAATAAAGAGAATGGTTGTTATAGCTGAGGCCTGATCACCCTAATAGTATTGATGTAACAACACTAACTAAACAAAATTTTTATGGGTATTGGTGGATCAATAATGGAAATTTCATTCTGAATATGGTTTGATCATTGAGAGTATGGGGATCCTAGGAAATCCATATCCCTAGTTTTTTTGGGATTTCCCATTTTTCTCATGTTATACTTACCATTCATTATGTTGTCATCTTTACATTAATTTTTAATCCAAATGAATGTTTTATTTAAAACTTTATTTTCTTTTTACTATAATTATAATGTTAATTTATCTTATAATGTAATATCATCGAATATATTTGGTGGAATCCTTGTGGGATTTTTTTCTTACACCCAGCATACACCCCTAGGTGTTTATAGAGCTTGTTATGTTTAACCCAGGGAAAGGAAAGTCATTCCGTGGTGGTTATAGTGGATTGTGTTGCTAGTGGTTCCTCACCTTGAATTCGTTGGTGGTGTTGGCATTGAGTTATTGATCCTCTTTTTTCATGGATTCTAGGTTTTATAGATGATATCTATACATATTGTTTTTCTTATTAAAAGTGTAAAATGTTTAACTCATGTTGTAGTGTTTCCCTATAACGACCCAAACTTTCATTAATGTAAATCCCACTTGATCTAATAAAATGTCTATTTAAGTAAAACGTTTATATAAAATTTAAAATTCTTTGGTTTTTGGATTTTAAAATACTGTTAATAATTGTGACTGTTTCTAATATAGTCGTTGAACATTGAGCACATGATTAGTATAAATATAGGGCTTTAATAAATCCCATTTACTCAGACAAAGGAAGCGATGGCCTCATCCAATAGACGTTCCCCATATGAAGCCCATTTGTCAGAGATCAGAAAGGAGGTTGCGTCTATGGGCTTCGCGCTTGACCAATCCCAATCTGATCTTGAATATGTTAATCTTGAGTGGGACCACCTATGAGAGAAGTGGAAGTTGATTGATATTACCACCCGAGCAATGTTATCCGAGCCACCCCAAGAGTCTGTCACCATCGCACACCTTACTCTTCAGTCTTATGCAGGTGTTATAAGGAGTTATGTAACAAGATCTTAAAGCTATGGTTATGTAAACTATTTTTGTATATAATAATGAATATACTTTCATTTTATTATTGTTACCTTATAAATAGTTATTAAAGAACAAATAGTATTTTTAATTAATGTTCAACTAATAAATATATTTTGATGAATTAATGGATTTTTTAATTAAATAATATTTTAATAATATATATATATTATTATTAAATAATTTTTTATTAAATATAAATTATTGTTTAATTTTATGAATACAATTGTAATTTTTATGATGGTTTGAAATCTATTTTTTTCAAAACCTGTGAATTTTTGAAAAATGTCAGTTTTTATTTTAAAAGTGAAAATTAACATATTTAGAAAATTATTTAGATAAAAAGAATATTATTTTTTTAGTAAATACATCAAAATTATCCAATGGTGCTTTTTTCATAATTTTCTGAGATAGTTAAATTTTTGGGTAACAATTAAATACCATTTATATATATTATGTGTTTTATGACATCATAATGACCCAATAATGATGTAATAAAATACTATAAGCCTTATGTTCAGACAATATATGTTTTACCATTTAAATAATGTGATTTTGGGGTTTTTTACTTATTTTACAAATCATTAATGGAGTCTTCAATGCTTATTAAACATCTTGTCTTTTTAAATTATTTTCATTGGGAGTGTGACTGACCTCTACATACGAAACCCCATTACTTTAAGAATTTAGTAATTTTGACTTATAAAATATATTTTTTCACTTCCCTTTTCCAAAAAACATGGGAAAAAACCATGGTCTAGTTTGTGTTTTGGATTAGTTTAATATGAGTTGTCCCAAACCAAAATAATAATTAATTCCCTCACCTTTCCTATATAAACCCATCCAAGCTACCACTTCCTACTCACTCAAAGCCTTTTTAGTTCATCCAAAATCTTCCCTACTCCTTATATAATCCTCCCAAGTTTCCCCAAGCTCTCAATAATCCTCTCTCAAGCCTCTCTCAAGCCTTTGGAAGCACACTTCCAAGTAAGGGGTTTTCTTCCTTTCTCATTTTTGTCCAATTTTCTTTAAATTTTTAGGACATTTTAATTTCAATTATAAATATCAGGGTATGGTTTCTAACCTCCCAAATACCACTCTCTTTATGTTCTAATTATGGTAGACTGCTTTCTCTCTCATTGATTTATTCCCATGTACTCCCGTTACTATACCAAAATTCCGAAAGTAATTTCTCTCTCCTATTTTACATTCAAGCAATTATTTTGTATCGTGACTCTAAAATACATTAAAATTTTTGGTACATGTATCTATATAACCCCATTACTGTTAATTTAATGTAAATATGATGAGAAACCCCTTTCTCTCTCATCAACCTTTTTTATGAATTCTTACGTGACACTATTACGCTGCCGAAATTGCACCGATTTTCCAAGCCAATGTCATTGTGTAGTGATTACCTTGCCCATTTATCTATCAAGGGTATTTACCTTTATGAAGATTTAATTATTGATTATAAATTTTCATATATTAATTCTACATTCCTTTATAAAGGAATAAATGATTATGTTTTATGAATCCATGTTATATGATCCATGTGGCGCACTTATGCATTAAATGAAATGTTTAAGAAGGGTGCTCCCTTATAGTGCTCCAATGCATTGGGAAAAGTATTGTATCAAGATATATCATGTGAAATGGGTGTTGAATCATGATAATTCAAGTACAATGAGGTTTTACTCATGCTTCATGTGCAATTAGGATTTAATCATTCTCCATGTGCAATGAGCCTTAGCTCAAGCTAATTCTATGTTAAGTGTTGTTGCCACATTTCCATGTTATAATTATCATGATTCATCATTACTTTATGTTTATGCTTCTCTTTTTCTACATTGATATGCCTATTGTATAACATGTATTTTATTCTTCATTTTATTCCATGATTATTCCCTTACTGGGCTTTATAGATCACCATTTTCTTATGCATGTCCTCAGGTTATCCCATGCAATGCTAAGTATGAGGGAATGTGGTGGTATTATAAAGGAATTTTTCAATAATGATGTTGTATTTCATGTTTTAAGTTGTTATGTAATGATCCTAATCCCCAAATACACTAGACCTCTAAATCTTCTATGTTGTATCAAGTGAAGTTTATGTAATAAATTATGTTTAATTGTGTAATAAAAAAGCAGGGTTGTCATAGTTGGTATTAGAGAATAGGTTTAGTTATTTTTGGGATTAGGATTAGAAAACCCTAGTGAATCCTTAGAGACAAGACTGAGTATAATAAAAACATCCCTAAGTTTTGGTGAGTATTGATTAATTGGTTTATCAAGAAAATACATCCCTGTCTGGATACAACCAGGTAGAGGCGGCTCTAGCACAGATGTATCCTAGGGGTAAAACCTGAAAACACCGCTTTGAGTTAGACTCGAATGGGAACTGGTGTATGACAATGGGACTTACTGAACTCTTGGTTATGAAACTCCCGGGGTATAAGCTTTGGTAAATTCACAAGATTAGTATGAACCATTATTAAGGGACAAAAAATGCACTAAGAATATATGTTAGAAAGTAGATCATGGATAACATAGACTGAAGCCAATAGATTCATATGTTAAGGAAATAAAATTTATTTATAGGTTTTTAGTTTTTTACTTGGATAACCTTTTATGTGTTACCCCTAAATTTCCTTTTATTCTAGACAATGGCCAGTAATAGGAGGACTCAGGCTAACAACTAATGTGAAGATCAATGTGATAACTGTACAAATGAGATGCCCAATCCAATGGGAGTGGGAATCACGAACTTTGTCCCACTTCTCTCTCAACTAAATCATGATTTGAATATAAATATGGGTCAGTAGGAACATTCAACACCCCCTAAGAAGTAAAAAGACTCTATCGAGAGCTTCATGAGACAAATGCCTCTTACTTTTAATGGATCATATGATCCCTCAATCGCTGAACAATAGATCAACTTCATTGAAAAGATCTTCTCCATCCATAAATGTTCTGAGAAAGAGAACGTTCTCTTGGTTTCTTATTGTATAGAGGGTGAAGCTGATCAATGGTGGGCGTTGATCAAAAATACCAAGCCTGAGGAAGAGATCGAGGCGTTGAAATGGAATAATTTCTGGAAGGTGTTTTTCGATAAATATTTTCCGTGCACCCTGCATCTTAAGATGGAAAGGGACTTCTTTTACGTCAAGAAAAAAGATGAAAAATCTATTGGATTGTACAAGGAAAAATTTACAAGTCTTGAATGATATGATTATGTCTTTGTCGTTACCCCCGAATACAAGGCTAACCGCTCCATTTGTGGGATGAAACCTTGCCTGTTAAAAACGTTGTCGATCCGCGACTTCAACAGCTATGAGGAAACTGTCTGATGTGCCCATAAGGTCAAAATAGAGATCAAAGAATCTCAAGGGTATCATGGGGATAAGAAGCGTAAGGTAGAATTCAATGATGGCAGTCCAATGGATAAATCCAATGGTGCTAAGAAGATCCAGCACCCCAATTTCTAAAGGTGTGGAAAGAAGCACCATGGAAATTTCCTGAAGGGTACAAGAAAATGCTTTAGGTGTAGAAGAGAGGGGCACCTGGCTGTTAACTGTAAGAAAAAAAGACCCAAGGCTGCGATAGAAGAGATGAATGCTCTGTTCGAACCTGAACTCATGGTTCATTGCTACAACTGCAAAGAACCAGGGCATATTGTAAATCAGTGTCCTAAGCTAAGGGTTTTTGGAGGCATCCAACAACATCCATGGCAGCAAGGGAAATATTTTTCCATCACTACTGCCGAAGTGAAACCTGAAAATGAAGTGTTAACATGTATTCTAGTTATTCATTCAAGAATAGTGAACATAATTTTTCATTCAGGTTCTACGCATTATTTTATATCTCTAAATTTTAGTAGAACAATCTTAGCACCACCACAAATCATGGAAGTGAAGATATCGGTAAGTACGGAAAATAGGGAAATCATTGAATCCCATAAATATAACTCCTCCCCTGTCATAATATATGGATTGAACTTCCCGGTGTACCTCGTCATACTCCCTCTGGTAGAATTTGACACAATTCCTGGCATAGATTAGCTTTCCTTATATAGAGCCAACATAAATTTCCGTGAGAGGGAAATCACTCTTCATGTGGAGAATCTACCCCCGATTATTTACAAGTGCAAGGAGCAAGATGAATCTTATTTAACTCCATCATATCAAGCATGAATATTACTAACCTATGAGCACACATCTCTAGCATAAATGATTGAGTCTAAGGAGGCAACCATCCTAGAAGACAAGCCTATCATGAGGGAATTCACTAAAGTGTTTCCTGAGGAATTGTCTTGTCTTCCTCTTAGAAGAGATGTTGAATCCTCAATTGATCTTATACCTAGGGTATTGCCAATACTCAAGAATCTATAATGAATTTCTATTTTAGAGATTGAGGAGCTGAAGAAACTACTACAGAAGAATCTAGATAAAGGATTTATATGCCCAAGTGCTTCACCATGGTGTGCACCAGTCCTCTTAATCAAAAAGAAAGATGGGTCAATGTGCCTTTGCATCGATTATCCTGAGCTCAAAAAAATCATGATATAGAACAAGTATCCCCTCCCATGAATTGATGACTTGTTCAATCAGCTGCATGGAGCACAATAATTCTCCATGGTTGATTTTCGATTGGGATATTATCAAGTAAAGGTGAAGAAGGAAGATATCCCCCAAACTACTTTTTGTATAAGATATGGTCACTATGAATTCATATTAATGCCTTTCGGACTCACTAATGCTCCATAAATCATAATGGACTTGATGGATAGAGTCTTTAGAGATTACCAAGAAAAATTTGTGGTAGTCTTTATAGATTATATTCTGATATACTCCAAAACTAAGGAGGATCATAAGGAGCATCTGAGAATTGTACTAGAGACCTTGTGGAAGTAGAAGCTCTATGAAAAGTACATCAAGTGTGAGTTATGGTTAAAGGAGGTCTCATTATTGGGCCATCTCATCATAATCAATGGGATATCTGTGGATCCATCTAAAATAGATACAACTAAGAGATGGATGAGGCTAACATCAGTAACGGATATCCGTAGCTTCTTTGGGTTAGTTGGATATTATCGGTGATTTGTTAGAAATTTCTCACGATTGTCCAATCCTCTTACCAAGCTAACTCGTAAGGGCGTAAAGTTTTTTTGGAGTGATTAATGCGAAAAAAGTTTCAAGGAGTTAAAAATGAGGCTTATCACTACGCCTGTGATCACTTTACCAACAAGTGGAGAACTTTTTGTGGTATTCAGTAATGCTTTGAAGAAGGGCCTGGGATGTCTGTTGATGAAAAATAAAAAATTCATTGCCTATGCTTCAAGGAAATTAAAAGTTCATGAATAGAACTATCCAACATATGAAATCGAGTTGGCTGTAGTGATCTTCGCTATGGAAATTTGGTGGCATTATCTCATTGGGGAGAAATATGAAATATATATGAACCCCAAATGTCTCAAGTATATATTCACACAGAAAGAGTTGAACATGTTCCAATGAAGATGGTTAGAGCTGATCAAAGACTATGACTGCTAAATCCATTACCACCCTGGGAAAGTGAAAAAGGTGGCAGATTCCCTAAGTAGAAAGGACCCAGTGATTCTATCATTGTTGAGAATTGAAAAGAATCCAATCTATATAGACATGGGAATCATAAAGAAGCTAACATCATCAACCCTTTCACAAATTATTTCTCAACCTTCACTTTTGAAAAGGTTAGAATATTCTCAAAAAGATGATGTGGTAATTAAAGAAAAAGTGGAAGCTATTGGAAAAAGGAAATACTCGGATTTTAATGTTAATGAAGAAGGAATTATGAGATTTGGGAAAAGACGATGTGTTCCATCAAGTTCGGAGCTGAAGAAGGAACTTTTGGATGATGCACATAGTTCAAATTTCTCTATTCACCCAAGAAACACAAATATTTATCGAGATCTCCAAGATCATTATTGGTGGGATAATATGAAGAAGGAGATCACTGAATATACATCAAGGTGCCTGGTGTGTCAACAAGTGAAGGCAGAGAGGCAGAAGTCGAAGGGTATGATGAAACCATTTCCCATACAAGAATGGAAATGGGAGAACATAACCATGGAATTTTTCACCAGACATTAGAAGACATCCAAAGGCAGTAATGCAATCTGGGTTGTTGTGGATCATCTTACAAATGCTGCACACTTCATTTCTATTCAGGAAAATTTCTCATTGGATCAACTGGCATGGATATATATCCAGGAAGTGGTAAGGCTTCATTGAGTACCACTATCTATTATGTCCGATCGAGATTCAAGATTCACCTCTATGTTTTGTAAGATTCTTCAACATGTTCTGAATAATGAACTGAACTTTAGTATGACCTATTATCCTCAAAATAATGGCCAATATGTGTGGAATATCCAAGAAATTGAGGACATGTTGAGAGCATGCTCAATGGACTTTAAAGGAGGATGATATCCAGATCTTCCTCTGGTTGAGTTCTCTAATACTAACAATTTCCACTCAAGCATCCAAATGGAACCATATTAATCCCTTTATGGGAAAACCTATAGAAAACTAGTGTGTTGGGATGAGGTCAGTGAGAATAAAATGCTTGGACCATAAATGGTCGATGAAATGGTGGAGAAGGTGAAAACCATTTAGCAGTATATCAAGGTAGCCCAGAGTTGAAAAAAGAGTTATGCAGATTACCATTGACAAGACCTTGAGTTTAAAGATGGAGACATGGTATTTCTACACATATCTTTATGGAATAAGGTCATGAGGTTTGGAAAGAAAGGGAAGTTAATTCCAAGGTACTTTGACCCCTTTGAGATTCTTGATCATGTCAGGGCTATGGCCTATCGACTATAACTTCCACCTACCATGGCCACAGAACATGATCTCTTTCATGTATCCCTCTTAAGAAAGTACATACCGGACCCTTAACATGTACTCTCTTCAGAGGTGGTACAGTTAGAGGATGATCTTTCTTAGGAGGAGGAACCAGTGAGGATCTTAGATCATAGATAAAAAGTTCTACGAAATAAGACAATTACCCTCGTCAAGGTGTTGTGGTGAAACCACAAGTTTGAAGAAGTGATGTGGGAATTAGAGGACATAATGAAGTAGAGTTACCCACATCTATTTTAGTGCGGGAAAAGAAAATTTCAAGGGATAAATTTTTTAATGGGGGAATATTGTAACGACCCAAACTTTCCATAATGGAAATCCCACTTGACCTAATTAAATGTCTCTTTATATAAAATGTTTATATAAAATTTCAACTTCTTTGGTTTTTGGATTGTAAAATACTGTTAAGAATTTTGACCATTGCTGATATAGACTTTAAACAGTGATCACATGATTAGTATAAATATTGGGCTTTAACAAATCCAATTTACTCAGACAAAGGAAACGATGGCCTCATCGAGAAGATGTGCCCCATACGAAGACCATTTTTCAAAGATCAGAAAGGAGGTTGCATCTTTGGGATATGATCTTGACCAAGCCCAATCCAAGCTTGAATATATTAATCTCGAATGGAACCACCTATGAGATAAGTGGAAGTTGATAGAGATTACCACCCGAGCAATGTTATCCGAGCCACCCCAAGAGTCTGTCACCATCACACACCATAATATTCTATATTATGCAGGAGTTATAAGGGGTTATGTAACAATACCTTAGCACTAGGGTTATGTACATTATTTTTTATATAATAATGAATATACTTTCATTTTATTATTGTTACCTTGTAAATAGTTTTTAATGCACAAATAATATTTTTAATTAATGTTCAACTAAGAAATCTATTTTGATGAGTTAAGGGATTTTTTAATTAAATAATATTTTAATAAAATATTATTATTATTATTAAATTAATTTTTATTAAATATAAATGATTGTATAATTTTATGAATATAATTGTAATTTTTATCAAGGTTTGAAAGCCATTTTTTTCAAAACCCATGAATTTTAGATAAATATCATTTTTTATTTTAAAATTTTAAATTAAAATATTTATAAAATTATTTAGATAAAAAGAATATTATTTCTGAAGATAGGACGTCGAAATTATCCAACAGTGAATTTTTCATAATTTGCTGAGACAGTAAAATATTTGGGTAAAAATTAAATACCATTTAAATATATTATGCGTTTTATGACATCATAATGAACCAATAGTGATGTAATAAAATTCTTTAAGCCTTATGTTCGGACAATATATGTTTTAACATTAAAATAATGTGATTTTTGGTTTGTTTGACTTATTTTACAAAGAATTAATGGACCCCTCCAGGCTAATTAAACATCATGTCTTTTTAAATTGTTTTCCTTGGGAGTGTGACTCATCTCCACATAAGCAACCCCAATTATTTTAATAAGTTCAGACTTTGTACTTATAAAATATTGTTTTTCACTTCCCTTTTCCAAAAACCATGGGAAAAACCATGGGATGGTTTGTGGTTTGGATTAGTTTAATGGGAGGTGTCCCAAACCTAAATAATAAAGAATTCCCTTACCTTTCCTATATATACCCACCCAAGCTCCCACTTCATCCTCACTCAAAGCCTTTGGAGTTCATAAAACCTCTTCCATAAACTCTATATAATCCTCCCAAGGTGACCCAAGCTCCCAAAAATCCTCTCTCAAGCCTCTCTCAAGCCTTTGGAAGTACACTTCCAAGTAAGGGTTTTTCTTCCTTCCTTATTTTTTTCAAATTTTTTTAAAATTGTTATGCCCTTTTAATTTCAATTAAAAATGTTGGGGTATGATTTCACACATCCCCAATACTTCCATATTTATGTTTTAATAATGATATAACCCTTTATCTCTCATTAAATGCCTCCCATGTACACTCGTTTTTATGCCGAAATTCCGAAAGGAATTTCTCTTTCCTCTTTTACATTCAAGAAATTATTTTGTATCATGACTCTAAAATACATTAAAATTATTGGTACATGTATCTATATAACCCCATTTCTATAAATTTCATGTAAATATGATGAAACATCCCTTTCTCTCTCATCAACCATTTTTATGAATTCTTACGTCACGCCGTTACGCTGCCAAAATTGCACAGATTTTCCAACCCAATGTCATCGTGTAGTGATTGCTATGCCCATTTCTCTATCATGGGTATTCAACTTTATGAAAATTTACTTATTGATTATAATGTTTCATGTATGAATTACACATTCCTTTATCATGGAATAAATGATTATTTTTTGTGATTCCATGTAATATAATCCATGTGGCACACTTATGCTTGAAATGAAATGTTTAAGAAGGGTGCGCCCTTATAGATCTCTAATGTATTGGTAAAAGTATAGTATCAAGATACGTCATGTGCAATGGGTGTTGAATAATGATAATTCAAGTGAAACGAGGATTTACTCATGCTTTATGTGTAATTAGGATTTACTCATGCTCCATGGGAAATGATCCTTGGCTCATGATAATTTCATGTTAAGTGTTGTTCCCACATTTCCATGTTATAATTATTATTCTTTATCATGCCTTTATGTTTATGTTTCTCTTGTGCTCTATTGATATACCAATTTTCTAACATGTATTGTATTTTTCATATTATTCCATGGTTATTCCCTTACTGGGCTTTATAGCTCACCCTTTTATTATGCATGTCCTCAGGTTATCCCATGCAATGATAAGTATAAGTGAATGTAGTGGTCTTGTAAAGAAAGTTTTCAATAAAGATGTTGTATTTCATGTTCTAAGTTTTTTTTAATGATCCTAAGCCCTAAAGACACTATACCTTCTGATATTCTATGTTGTATCAAGTGAAATATATGTAATAAATAATGTTTTATTGTGTAATAAAAAATAATGGTTGTCATATTCCTTGTGATGTTTTTCTTCCATTTATGATTTTTTATTTTGGGTTTTACTCTTTTCAGTTACTTATAGTCAATTATTATGGGTGAAATCGTACCCAAATGTGATGTTTAATGTGTATGCACTAGTTTCCAGCATATGGGGATTGGAAAATCTTTTAAGGGCATTCCATGGTCAGGGATAGGCATCAGGTTGGATGGAATATCATCTTGGTTCATAAAAATCAACCATAGAATAGGAAAAAGTACCATTAATAAATTATATATATATAAAAGACTCTTTTTCTTCTATTTCTAATAAAATTAAGGTAGAATAAGTTTATGATGATAATGTTACTGATAAAGCAATATATTTTGAGAAAGGAATATCTACCACCATATAGGGACCACAATAGTTAATGCTGGAATGATGAATATTTTGTCCAAAATCTAATATTACTGGTTGATATGACAACAGACATTGAATCCGCCTCCTTTGGGGATCATAACTATAGTTGTAACAAGATTTAGTTGGCCATAGATGAAGAAGAATCCACTAGTTTGAGGATTACCTAAGGGATATATATTTATAATGTAATTTACTTCTTCTAAAATAACACTATAAATACACATCAACATTCTATGCAAAACATCATCTTTTCCTTCTCACTGAGAACTATGGAATTCTATGTTGTTCAACTAGTAGTCAAACCTCGGTTGTGTTGTGATATTTTTTTTCTAGATCAATGTAGTATCAAGAATTATTTTACAACAAAACATGAAATTTAAACCTTTATAGGGATGTTTTTAGGTAAAATCAACAGTATTTATTGTCTCTATGGTTTCTATCCCCTGATTGAATCCAACTCTACAATGACTAAGGAGTTTTTTAGTATTCATCCTCACAAAAACTTTAATGTATTTAGATGAATTTACGTATATAATTCCAATATAATATTATTTACTTCCCATAATGTTGGTAATATCCTATCCTTTATTATATTGATTGAAAAAATGGGTTAAATACTAGAGGGTTTGGGACTTTTTCAGACTTTTCAATGAAATCAATTAGTTTCTCCTCAACATTCCACTTCTAATTCAACCCATTGAATGAAATCTATTGATATTGTATATAGAAACTATATATAATTCATTTGGTGTTCTCTTTGATAAGAACAATGTTTTGGGTAAATTAAACTATTATATTATATATGACTTAAAATTATGGACACCAAAACATGATATTCTATTAATAAAAGAAGATTTTGTTGTTGGATTTCATGATATAGAATTGTAGAAACTATCTCTAGTATCATATGACATATGTGGTCTCTTGTGTTGATCCACTAAAATATATCCTCACCCGACCAATACTATCCATTATTTTAGAGTGATGGCTTGCAATCCAAAAAAAATATTACATATGGTTCATGCTTTGAATGAAATCCATGGGAAAAGAATTAGAATAATTCCTTACAGTACACTTATTTTTTGGGAGCATACAATTGAATATAGATCTCACTGTTGAAGAGATTTACTTCATAGTGGATGCATATTAGGTATAGGAGATATACATTGAAGACAGTTCTTGAATATTGAAATGTATAAGACTAGAAAACAAGATTGATAATTTTCTCAACATACAAATTATGTTTGTTTCCATTATCAATGTGTTATTTAACATTTTATTTCTACTTTTATAAGCATGAAATTAATATTTGATTCAATATAAAACCCTAATCACTTGATAGGAGATAGAACTATATAAATCCACAGATTAACATAACATAAAAGGCATTTCAGAATTAATGATCATGAAAATCAAGAAAATCTAGTCTATATGGTTGGAGATGATTGATCTGTATGATTACATCTGAGAACTGATAGCTTAGTTCCCTTACAAATAAAAAATGTACCAAATTTCTTGTTCAAAAAACTCCCATGAATATTCCCTAGATAATGTAGCTACATCCATAGTAGACCAAGACATGGATGAGATTATCATTTGTATCATGCATCATAGGATAGCCTCCATATTCATCAAAAATATACTTTACAATATCAATTAATACAACACTACCCCTATTCTATATAGAACCATATATTCTTCAACCGATTCTACAAACGAAAATATTTCCCTAATTTTTTACTACCTCTGAGATTGGATCATCCATCTATATTAATCTAAGAAATAGAGTATTCACCATTAGGTAGATAACTCCACCGTCTATGGTGTACCTAATTCCAAAAATGACATCTACAAATGAGGATTTTATAGAATTATTTTGAGATACATCGAGAGAAGGGATACCCTCTCCATCATGCAAGATGTCAGTTCAAGATCTTGTGAAAGACACTAACCAGCGATGAAGATCCCTCATTAAAACATAATACTATTTAGTTTTAGACATTAATTACACATGATTCCCAAGATTTCACTAAGAGGTTACATGATTTAATGTTATATAAATACATCATTCATCAACACCCGTATTTTTTCAATCATACTAAATACTCTGGTTCATTTATCATTTGGGTAATCAATTTCATTAGTCATATAATGTAACAACATCCATGATTTTAATTTATATCCATACTTATATCGAAATTTTCTCAAATTTGGAAAAGAATATATTAGTCAAGGATTTTATAATGGTGGTTATCACAGACTTCCTAAATTCAAACATCAGACCATGTCCCTTTCACTATACCGATAGAAAAATCTCACCAAATTTTGTGCTTTTGTGTTGAAAATACTTTACAAGGAGTATAAAATATTTTCAAATCGCTAAATTATATATCATTAAGGGGCTAATGCAAATATTTAGGCCTTCAATAATCCCTTGTAATAAATTCATCAAACGATAGTGGTTGGGGATAGAAATTCATGAGTAGATTGAATAATGAATTATTTGTTGGATTATAACACCTTGAACACTATTACTAAATAGAAAACCACATTTTATATTGTATGTAGAATATTGGTAGTTTTACCAATCATGGTTATGAATCCTTCTTTTTGTTTTACCATTTTCAGTCAACTCGTTGAGGTTTGACACTTGCAAAAGTGACTTAATGAACTAGAATTTAATGATTATAAAATTCTTTTCATACTACACAACATTTTGATTTACCATAATGAGACTAGTAAATCCTTCTACAATATGATATTTATCTATTAATTTTTCTATGGAGAATTAATTTTTCCCTTGAGAATCGTAACAATATTGGAAAATAATCCTTTGATATTGTAACAAAAATGGGAGAGACCTTACACTATATATAGGGTCTACTTTAATGGACCATGTTACTTGAACATACTAGATGTAGGGAATATCATTCCCACCACAAAAACACGATTTCTCAAATAATACATCATATAAAATCATATTGGGTTAAAACAATCTTTTATACATGAGTTTAGGATATTTATAAATTAATTGTTTGTCACGTGATATTAAATGTTAAGACAATATGTTTGGGGTATATGACCTGGAACTATATAGGATCAAATTTCATGTTGAAAGACATTATACATAATAGATAAAATCTTGTCTGTATTAATCTAAATAATTAGAATATAAATAGTATCACAGTGATAAATTTCCCAGCATGTTCTTTATCATAGGATATAAAATGAAAGATACATATTATTCCATGACACATGACCATAAAATACATGACACTTATATCCTTTTCACATAATGTTAAACTATACAGTCAATACCTACCCTTCTAGGAACTCAAGTTGGATTTAGGAAATCATATAGCCACCTATTGTCTCTCAGACTAATTATGAAAAAAATATCTTAGATGTTTTGATTTATTTCCTAGATTAGTTTTTCTAAGATTCATAACATTTGAAATTTAGTTACCAACACCATCTTGCTCCAAGTATATTATACTATACTAAATATGATCTATATTTCAAGAACATAAAGTTATTTGAGTATCGTACTTTTTATGGCCTAAATCCATTATATGAGATCTAGATCTAGGAAAGATTTCATTGGCACATGAACCTCCATTCATGTAAAATCAACATACCAACATGGACAACATGTGGCATGATTAATGTTCTTTAAAGATTCATTGTGATGATTGCATCTCCAACCCTAGGCCCAGAATCACTTTTAATAAAAATAAATTCGCATTTTAACCTAGTTCTTGGGCCTCCCCATCCAAATTGAATTTCCCCAATGGCATTTTATTAAGATGAAACACAATTTTCATCACCTACACATGAGTCTAATATATTTTTAATGGTGGATAAAAACAATGTGCAGATTAAATCCTATTTTATGGGATACATAAAAATTTGCAAATCTGATATACCAATCCAATCCATCAATCTACAAAATTTGTTACTCCCTTGTCCTTATATTTGAGTTGTATCAATGTAGGAGTTAAAATTTATTATTTTTCCCACATATATCAGTACTCACTATAAACAAATTCCCCCACATAATTTTTACCATCAATTCAAGTTGTTCAAATATATAGTTTGGGTCCTTAAAATTTGATGTTAAACTATATAGCCTCAAATCCACTACACAAAACACCTTGTGTTTTTTGAGTTGGTATATTTATAAAATTAATTAATCTTACATGATATCTAGATCCATTAATTAAGATTTAGTTCATTGATCAATCTACCCTATGATAAAATTCCTTAATCAATTTTTCTAAGAAAAATCAATGTATGAGTTATCCTTTCTAATAACTACTTGAGGATTGATTATTATTCTTAATAGATACACAATGGTATCTAAATCACTTAACATGGGACAAACTATGAATCATAAACACAACCCTCACATCACCCTAATTTTTGGTCCCCATTATTCATATGGATATTCCCTTTAAGTATTCATTTCAAGACAGAACCATATCATTTTTTATGTTATCTAGATTTTAGATAATAAATGAACTCTACATATTACAATAAAATCCAAAAAATAAATATTTTTGTGTGATGAATCTAAAAAAAATTATAATTGTTTTATCATTTATGAACTTTAACTTCTCAGATCTACCAACCTCACTAAACATAATGTTCTAACACTAGAATCAGATTGGTGTATGAATTGAATCAACACATTGGACCCCAGGCCTAGTTCAATTGAGAGATAAAAACAAACCCCTATTATGTACAAACTATATCATCATGAAATCCTCCAGTATAGGTTTTCCACTAAACATATGATGAAAAAAAATTCCAGCATTATAGGTTTTGAGTTCACTCTCATTTGGAATTTTCCAATATCTTCTTACCCTATAAACCTAAAAGAACTAGATATGTTTTGATTATTTTCATTTCATGATTTGTAGTGGTGAAAGGATTCCATATCCATGGACCATAAACAAATTCCACTCAAATATCATCCATTGTGAACCTTTTCCTTGATTTTTTCATTCATTATTTGATGGCCAAGAGTAATTTTTTAGTTTTTTATGAACCAATCAATAAAAATAATTCCAAAAAACAATTTTATATCCAAAAACCTATTCTATGATGAACTTTTCCCACATTATAATAGATTAGTATGAGTCATTTTTTCATGAAATTAAACTACATTAAATAAGGTCCTCATTTCGTGAGTTTAAAACACAGAAAGAATGTGTCCTTGCCACATGGTACAAAACTGTACAATATATATTCTATACTTGATGACTATAAACTAGTCAAAGAAATCTATGGTGTGTGAATAAGCTACCCATCATAAGAGATAGATTCATGTATGGAGAAACAAAAAAGGGGTCCAACTCTAGGATAAAATCATCCTTTTTCCTTGAAATTCATTGTGAATAGATCCCCCAATTCATATTTGTCTATACATCAGTTTATCTCCTAGTATGAAACTATAGATCTCCTTTAGTGGATTATATAATTCGATGATATTAAAAGGACATGCCACTACATTTGAGTAAGATTTTGGATTTGGTTTGATTATTATTACATTAGGAGGGAAAATTACTTCTAGATTATATATTATGGACTCAACCTTGAGTAATTATACCTCATTACCCCTCTTAGAGGGTTCACAAAAGCCTACAAATGAAAACTTTAGTATTTAATACCTTTACTGCATTTACTGAACATCCCTTTTACATAAATCACAATTCACACCTCAACTATACCAAATTAACTTAAATAATCCATATATCATTGTTATAAGTTCATTTCATTCTAGGGGAAAAATATATTTGGTAATGATCATTAGTGAAGCTATATTCAACCCTTCAAATCATAGGCTTCTTCATCTAATGAAAAATGTATTCCAATATGCATATTCCCAAGCAACATCATAGAATAACCCACAATTAAAATGTGGTTTGTAGTCATCCCTGACATAGCTATCCAATATCATCATCCCCAATAAAAAAATCTCAAGTCACACTTTAAAATTTCTTCATCCCATATTCATAATGTGTCAGTCCCTTATAGACATCGATACCTGTTTGGGTTGTCCCTTTTCACCATAGTATGGTCCACACATCATCACCATAAACCATGTACACCTTTTTGTATGATATATAACATTAATTTTTATCTCTTAGTATTTCTTAACCATGGGTCCTTACACTACAAGAAAAAGTGTCATAGACCTTTTCAAGATCAAAACCCAAAATGGGAAAATTGGAAAATTATCATGTTTCTACCAGCTAAGAATCAAACATTCAAGGATTGTGAAAAATTTGAGAAAAAATGATAAAGGAAAAAAATACCATGGGGTCCACCATATGGACCTTGAAAAAGTTTTGTTATTATCAAAATGACCACTATCCCAGGAAAATATTAGTGGAATTTTATGTGATATCTCACCACCCTGAATCTGAACTCTATACACAATGGCCTAAATTTTAGGGTCACTAAACCATACATTATTATTTCATAATTAAATAGTCCTACTAAATTTTAAAAACAGTTTAATCATCCAGAACCCTTAAAGACTATATTTAATGACTGTATTTGACCCCAAAGGACACCTCCTGTTGACTATGTAATAATAACCCCATTATGGATTTGTATATGTGCCCAAAATATGTCTTTTACAAAAATGTAATTTCCATCCTAATAGATGGGTATTATAATATCCATATTCATGGGAATAAACATTACATTGATACCCATAATTAAAATATATTCAAGTGTAATCCATAGAATAGATGTCCCTTCTCATCATCAAGGATCTGAAACCATCAATGCTACAACTACATGCATCATTATCACCTTTAAATCATTGATTAAACATATCATCCTCCATCCTTTAACCAATAATTATGTAATGAACCAAAATTACAATACATAATAGTCCATGATTCTTTACCATAAACTAAATTCTTCATTATTCAGTATGGTATAATTTATAAATATCCACTTCATTCATGTTGAGTTTTACGTAGACATTTCTATATTGATATTCACATATATATTGAAAAAATTTCTCAACTCTAAATTTCATATGTATTGTTACAACATTGATGAAATTAAAATTCCTTAGGAAAGATAAATAAGAAACTATATTCCGGAAAAAATAAAGGGAGGACCATAAAAAAATCACGGCTTCGATCGTTATAGATTAATCTTTCATAATCCAAGATAAATTGAGAATTTCAAAAATAGTAAATGCATAAAACATGTACGCTTGAAATCCCATAAAGGGTGAAAAGTGTAAAATATGGGATTATATGCACCGTGATTCCTCCTTTTTATGATTATGAAAAATTTAGGTCTATAAAATAAATGGTTCAAAACTTGTGTAGTTCATTATATGGTACTATAAATAGTCATTTTTTTCTCACTAGTCCCCTCAATGATGAATAAATGTTAGACCATTTACCCATCCCTAGAATAAAAGTATTAGGTATCTAAGTGAGACACCTAAATATGAGTTTTTGTGGTGATTAATCCCTATTGACATTTAGTTAAGTCTTTTGATGACACCCCATTCACAATCTTCACCACATTTAGTCATTCCATTCCACATTCAAATAGACTAACTATAGCGTTTCAATGATGATCCTATGTATACATCATTCCCTAATCTATTCCTTTGAGGGAATCAATAAACATCCAAATAGAATAAATGTAGCATTGGTATGATAGTGTTATATTGCTACCCATCCATGTGTCATACCATGGAAGAAACCGTTCCACACCTAAATGGACCAACTCTAATATTATGGTTATGGTGCTAAGACTATACACATCTATGAGCCACACCCAAGAGGGATTTTTTGACTCAATTTTTTGGGGGAAATGATTAATCTATCCATTAAATTTCATATTTAGTGTCTATTTTCTTTTAATTTATCTAGGTGTTTCATTCTAGATTTTCATAGGTTATCATCAAAATAAATATTAAAATGAAACAAAAAATGAAATGATATCTAATTTAGAATGTAATTATTTTCAGTCATTTTTAAATAGAATAAGAATATACAAAATCAAGAGTCTCTCTTTATAATAGTGTGATAATTTTGAAATTCCCCTAGCCTAATATTAGAAATTTTAAATTGATTCCCATTATTTATCAGCATTTCGTTGAAGTTTTAATGGTTTTGTAGCCTTATATTTTTTAACAAGATGAATATTATCCAATAAAGTAGAAATAACATTCCTCTCTTTGGTTTGGGAATAACTAAGTAATATTTGAAATTCTACTAGAATTTCCATGGTAACATCAAAATTTTATTGAAGGAATATCACACAGATAGGCTCTACAACAACGTGATGATAATATTTTACTATTTATTTACTGAAGTAAACTCTTCTTGGGATACAATCACAAAATTACATGTGGAATATACTGATAATTTCCCATAAATGTGAATCCTTTTTAATACTCCCCCCTGATCTCACATAAGATATCCTCATCCATCATATAATTGATGAAATAGTAATCAAATGAACTATATCCTAGCATCCTAATCATTCAATGAAGCCTAAATGTTTTTAGAACATTTATCCCAGTGAGTATACAATATTAAACTCTAATTGTACTATAAAAAAGACTAGTTGGTGATGAAAAAACAATGGTCCTATTTATATAATTCAGTGACACTCACATGTGGTGAGGCATACCCTAGAACCGACTCACTCAAGGAAAACATTGGTATAAAACCATAGATTTGGTGGTTCCCAAATAAATATTTTCAATTGTATGCCCTGATAGTTTAATCACTGATGTAGAGACCCTTTAAATAATCCATACTGCCTTGGCGATTCTTATTAGGACTCATGACTAAAAATCACACATTAACAATAATAAAATAGAAAAGTAAAAATCTAATTATAATTTATAGGTTCAATAATATATCTAGACAAGGTGTTTCTTATGTCTACAACATTTTATAATGGTATATTTTGTGACAACCCCTAAACTATAGTTTTATCAATCACGGGTGTGTGTCCTCAAGCATTAAAAAAGTTATACATGTTCATCACAATCTGGTCTCATGGTCTAGTCGATTGGTAGATTTAGGCTTTCCACTACATTAATAACATCATCAGTGTGTGAATCTAAAGCATATTAGGGAGGAAAACATTCTTGATGAACATTAGTGTTTTCCTGATATATAAAAAGGTGATCTATCTTTTTAGGGGTTTGATCTTATGAAACCTCAACCATAATAGTATTGTAGATTCTAGTATCCATATTATGAATAAACATGGGGACATGATATACAGATAAATCTGCATGAGTTAAGATTTGGAGTCATAATACCATACATGGAAGAAAAAAAATAAATCATGAATTCAAAATACATACGATGCATCATGATCCATATTGAAATTTCTAAATTTGTCTATACATTTATTGGAATAGATTATTGAAAATTAGTCAACCATTATTTCCAAAAAATTATAAATGTAAGGAGACCTGGTAAAAGAATATAGAAAAGTATATCTTATGAAATATCACTATTTAATATGGCCCTCTTAATTATTCCATCCCTACCTCCATTAGTTGTAATCATGGATCATATATTTAAAATCAGAGTTTTACATGAATCTTTCATGGTATCATCTGGTTATTATTTCCATAGGGGCCTCTCAAGGTGGGAAAATAACCTTAGGATCCCAAGGGGATAGTTTCTCTAGGTTTTTAGTGATGGCAATAAAATTTTCACAAGTAAATATTTCATTATGATGGAAGTCATAATTAAGACCATGCGATAGTAGAGAAATATTTACCTACAATTATTTAGTATATTTTTATTTTAAATTATTTTTCACTCATTTATTTGCATTTTTTATCATCCATATCAACACCAAAATGAGAAACTTGTAGCGGTATCAAAAGAAATCCTAAGTGATAAAACTTTTTACCTAAATGTGTTCCTCTATACCTAGTGATAATGTTCCTCTATTATCATTAGTGTCTAAAAATAAATGATTAACCAAAATAACTGAGATATTATAATTATATATTTAATAAGTTTTTAAATTATAGATACCAAAATAAAATCTGTTCTTCAATTTGTGACTTTAACATCACCCACATCCCACTTTGATCAACGATGATCTATCTATAAGAGTATCCCCCTCCCAAGTGGAATGATCATGAGATAGTTAGGAATGTGGAAACCTCCAATATGGGAAGGTTTCATTCCCATGGATGAAACATGGAATATTCATGTGTGACTAGTGATTTCATCATCCACCATCAATAAATGAAGCAATTGCAGATGCCCACTTCAAAGACATATTCTTGTTGGGAACCCTGTGATGTAATATAATCTCTATTTCTTGGCCACACATATAAAAAAATTGCATAGCCAAGCATTGCATATAAATATCGGAATTTCCATTTCAGGATGACACATAGAGGATCAATTGAGAATGAGTGTAGTGAACTACTACCTTGAGGTATATGAGAGACCCATAGGTAATTCTTGGTCCTATGAAACATAAATGTAAATCATATGATGTCATTTATTCAATAAGTTCTCTTACATGATGGTTTCATACAATAATAGTGCACAAGGTTTCCTATTATTCATAATCCATACACTCCCAATCACTATGTGATTACTGAACATAAATCCCCAGTAGGGGACATTCTCCTACTCGACTACCATTAATATCATCTTCATTTATGTGTCCCCAATGTGTAAAACCGTCCATGTGATCTAATCATATACTCTATTTTCCCTCACAATCTTACAAGGTTGTCCAATCCCCCTCATTTTCCTTCCATCTGACCCAACATATCTAGGAGTGTCTAGGATCCTCCTCTTATAGATTTATATGGTCTAATTACTTGTTAAACCTATAGTGACTCCAAAAAATTTCCTAAAATAAGATGGGTCAGGAAATAAGTATTTTCAAACTTTTTTTTGGGATCATCTACCCTTGGAACGCATTTCAGAAAGGCCTTTTTGGTTTCAATCCATGAGGGTCAAAACCATTGAAATGAAAAATACATGACTTCTAAAATGGAACAATCCCTATATGATTAGAGAATTCAAAAAATTGAACACCCATTAAAATATATTCTTTATTTTAATTGGAGTCTTGGTATTTTTCCTCCAAAATATATATAACCCTTAGGATAATCACAATCATGGATCCCTTAACAATGAGGGTCTGTAATAAATATAAACTAGAGTTGTATCCTCTATCTCAATAATCACATATAGCATCTTGATTCTAATTAATGTATTATTTGAATATGGTTCTCTGTTTGATGGGTATTCACTCTCCATGCTCCCACTGAATATTTCATATCCATTGGACATCAAAAATTTAAGGAATCCTACATAAAGGCATCACATAAACATGTGTACCCACCACAAATGTAATCATAGTACATATTGTACATTTATGGTGTCCTGAGAGGTTCAAGAACTAATAAAAGTCCCAACATGTTAAAAATCCTTTTTTATTTAAAGATATATTCCCAATAAAAATGGAATCCTCATTCTGTAATCTTTAACTACTTTTTACATGGCCCTATACCCCATGAAATAACACTATATTTCCTCAAAGAACCATATCCATAGACAATCCAATATCAATGAAGTTCACACATAAACCAAAACCAATAATATATATTCACCCCTTTTATGACACAAACATCCTAGTCATACAATTTTAAACAACCTAAAAACAACCATACACATGACATAAAATTACATTTCATGGTTATTCTGTATGAACATAAACTATGCCCCATGAACCACATTATACTTGATTCATATTCCCATAAATATATAGTACACCTTGTTCATTTACAAAACAAACACCAAACTATCATCCCTCCATTAGAGAACTATTTAGTATGAATACTCTTTATTGGTCCATATTTCTAACGAGTGGAAAAAAAATAAAAATACATCTATTCATTGGGATATACTACCATTGAAATTATCCACCCATCCAAAACTTGATATTCCATCTAGGTGATCACTATATATTTATTATCTATGCAATATTGTCTATGATCTACTTAGTGGGGAATACCCAAAGATGAAAATCCCATTACACACCAAATAGTTATGTATCCAATGGGAGACAAACTCATCCTCAGTAGGTTATATTTCATTTGATTTTTACTAGAGAGGACCTTTCATGCATTAGTCAAACATGAAACATTCCTAGGAATTATTAACATAGATGTCCATTCTATATAACTTCATACAATAGTAAAGTGGTCATAAATGTAAGACATTATAAGGTTGTATTATGGTTATTTTCATGTAACACAAAAACATATTATTTTCCCCATTATGAAACACTAAACTATGGGGGTTTTTATTCCTTTTATAGGAAGACATTGCAATCCCCTCATCTAAATAATAAAATCACTTATCACATCACTAGAGGGAAATAAATTCCAGAGTGCCCAATTCTGTGGATTTAAACCACAGTTTAACTAATAATTATACAAAATATGGAGAACATATTGAAAATTGAGAAGTTTACCTCAATAAATGATAATGAACAAATGTAATCATATAGGTAACCTATCACATGCTGTTACTATGAATGAATTCATAGATATAAAATAAACTTATGTGAGTGAATCAGAGTAGGTATCGATTCCCTTAAAATTGTATGATGAGCCCGAAAAATCATCCTCTGGATAGACAAGCATTCCCAAGTGTTTTCATTAATGTCCCAATTAACTATATGATGTTAAAAATCAGGTATATATGGGGGAAAAATTGTGGATAAAAAATCCATCAGAGTTTTTTAATACAAAAATTCAATAATAAAAATTCTGTATTTAATACTAGGGAGTAGGAGGAGTAAATAATAGTTATTCGGTTCCATTGGCATGAGTAAAGAACTTTCTCACTATTTTCCTATATCTTGCAATTTAATGGGATAACATGAGAAATGATTCAAATAAAATGAATATGGGAAAGTAAAAGGGGAACTATAAATGGTTTTCAGAACTCTTCAAACATCATATTCATATACTCATTGATTGGTAGTTCTTATTCATTATCCGCATCATCATCTAGGGGACACTCCCAGATTTATTCATCAGAAGGGTCAAAATAGGGAGTATAGGTTTTCAAATATACTTCATAAAAAATAATGACAATGTAAATTAATTTTCCATCATCTCCCCTTGAAATTGATTTTGGATTCTTTTATTCTTAATGGACATACACTGCAAATATTTTTAAATTTTGAGGGAGTAAATTATATTAATATATGGCCACTATATCCCCAAGGTCCCCATTATGAGTATAAGGTAGTCTAATAGATTCTATATATACATCATCCACAAGTTGGTGGAACACAAGGATGAAGAGGGGAAACATGGTTTTCTCCCAAGTGAAAGATTATAAATAAGATATTTAGAGGTGGTCATATATTTAATTGAGTGGTATTTTAAATTACTACACACTAATACATAAATTCTATAGTCTTCTTACATGTCCAAAAATTGAGAAAAAATTTCTACCATTGATGAGGGTGAGTAAAAAACCATATCTCTTTTTTATAATATTAATTTAAATTTGAATATAATATAATACTTATAATTTTAGAAAGTGGAATTTTTTACCCACCTCTCTCCATGAAAATAGTTCCAAATTGAAAATTTTAATATCGATCGGATTTTACAAATAAAAATATAGAATACTTATTTTAAAAAAAAATCGACCAAGGTTGTTTCAAAATTAGAATAACTAGTTTATCAAATTTCTAATTAAATTATTAGTATTAGTTTTTTATTTTTTAAAATTTAAAAAACAAGGTACTGTGGAGTTTTTTTCGTTGGTTTTTAGATATAATTAAATAAAGGTAAAAAGAATAATCTAAATTGATGATATTAAGAATGAATGATTTCAAAAGATTAATACATTATATCCTTTATTTTCTTTATTAGTTTTTCTAATTTTATTTGTTATTACATTCTATAACATTAATAAATTACCATTGACTACTTATTATATAAAATCCATTATCCATTAGAAAAATCCTATGAACATTGAACATCACCTCCTCTATGGTGTTATGTGCTAATTATGCTATGACCCTTGAATGACTAACACTCTCCACCAGATCCCATTATTCATTATTCAAGACCTATTCAATAACATTCCAATGTGTATGAGATAGTTTGAAATTTTTGGTGTTGTAATTTAGAAGGTTATGGGAAAAAAATAAAAATAATGAAGCGAATAGGTGGAAAACCATACCAAAAAACCAAAACACACCCCTTTTCCAATAAAAAATTTGATAAAAAATTAATTCAAAGGAGGAATAAGGATTCATGAGACCACGAACATTCCCAAGGAATTACACTCCTAGTTTAGTATTACTAAATCATGATTATTGAATAAGAATGAATATGGAAGAATAATTGAAAAATAATATGAAATGATTAGAGATGAGATACTAATAATAAAGTAGAAAAAATTAATTATAGAAAAAAACAATATAATATCAAGGTTGAGAGGCCCAAGGTTTGAATCCCTATAATTAATATGTTGATTTTTTTGAAATATACAGTGGTATAGATCCTTGTATTTTTTATTAATGTTTCTTGTAATAGGTGGAATTCTTACATGTATAATTTTTTTGCATCTTCATTAAATAAAATATTTTCTCCTCAAACACTTATCTCAGTGTTTCAAAGATAAAATACCCGTAGAAATATATGTTGAACCAACCTATATTTTCCCATGAAATAAAAAAAATCCCTTTTTATTCCATTAATGCATTGTATACACATGTTTCTCAGATGGGAATGGTAGCTTTTAGAGGAGTTCTGATAGAGAGGGCATTAGATAATAGTGATTCCTATTAGAATATTCTAATGGTTTTTAGGTTTTGATGAATTTAGAATTTATCTATCATGTATAGAGATTTAATATGATTTTTTTGAAATTATAGAGTTACTCAATATAATCACATTCATATTTTAGTTTTTTCATCCACTATTTTTAGGAATATTGGTTTTAATAAAACAATTTTTCTTCCCAGCCTAGTTAAAGTGAGATATATTAGATTTAACTCATTATAGTCATACTCATCTCATTATATATGGTTCTATTCCTATATATCTATTATTTCCTTCCAGGTGGGGATTGTAAAATTTGGTGTATGTTAAATTACTAAATCACATGTATTATTTTTCTACAATATAAATATAGAATATGCATGAATGAAAATCGAGTTACTAGGTCACATGAGATACACGAACTTCTACAATTCATTTAATAACATGACTACATGTACATCACGTGATGGGGTTACATGCTTCAAATGATTTTTTCACTGATCACATGAAGCCCCAGTAGAGAATCCCTCTGTACCATGTGAATCCCATCAAATGAGTCTTTATGATCATGTGAATTCCCTAAACATGTTTTTTCTGATATGGTGACTTATCAATTGAAGACATCCTGAATAACATAACATCATTCATGGATAAAATCTAAAAATGTAATGATCCCTCTAAAAATAAATATGGATTGATATTTTTTTAAATCAATCACAAAAGTTTTGTTATTAGTTCATGGATCACGTGAATGATTTTCGACAAACCATCTCAATCATGTGTAACCCCTTTGAAATTCTATCCTCGACCTCAAAAATTCCCTTGTACATATTGTATTGATACTTAAAATACCCATATAAATGTATATATTGATCTCAATATGGTTTTTCGATAAGGCCTGGTATCTTGAAGGCTCTCTAACATGTCAAACTGATCTCATGAAGGCTCTAAGTCATGTAAAACTGATCTCATAATGGATCTAAGATATACCATATCAATAACACAGAATCACTTTATAAATTCAATGCTTTACAAAATCCAGCAATGTTAGAGTAATCATGTGGTCATTGTTTTTATTTTGAAAAATTGATGACATAATTTATGGCATCCTACTGGATTATTCATTGTACATGATATTTTCACGACTTATGAAAATATCCCATCCGCTATATCAAACCCAATTATGAGACATAATAACAATTAAATATTTCAGAAATGTGTGGTGGGGAGGCCTATGAAATCTTCCCATGACACATAGAAAACACACAGACATGCATAGAGGAAAGATAAAAATAGTCGGAATGGAGGATGATGAAATCCCAAGAGTCTTCCACCTAATAAGTCCAGCGAGGGATTTAATAGATTACATAGTACATTTATTATATTTTCATGATCATATCATTAATTACATAAACAATTTATGGTATGCAAATGAGATCATATAAATGACCCTTAGTATGTCATCTTGAACATGCAATTCCCTAGTAGTCAAGCGCCTAAAAAATTGATGTGTTTATGTGATAAAGGATGAAAATGATCGAAGAATCATAAAAAGGTAGAGATGTTGATTTTCTTGATAATGGTTCATGTGAATTGTGCGATATATTCATATATCAATCCGATACATTAATTCATGTCATCCAGATCATATGAATACACTCAAACATGTCATTCAGATCATGTAATGGACCTTAGAAATATCTCTTGGTTCACACAAAAACCCTTAGAAATTTTGTATTGGTCTTGTGATTACCTTTGTAAATGTATTATTAATCATTGAATGACCTCATGGAATGTCATACTAGGTCATAATTATCCAGTGTACATGTCAACCTAGTTCATGTGACAAACCATAGAAACATCTACCTTTTAAGAAGGATGTCACTATACATATCAAAAATACATCTTAAGATATGTCATCCTTGTCAGAAGTAAAGCATCATACATTTCAATAATACATAATCATCCATTTTAGTCTTTTAATATTTGAATCCTCAAAAAATTTAGGAATAAATCCTCATATATATCAGCCATGTTTGGAAGACACTCTCAAAACATTTGTTTTTATCAAAAATTAGTCCTTGGATATGTAACCTTGATCCCTATGAACACTCAACCATAAGTCTTCATCCAATAATTCCATATTTATGAGTATATTATCGATCAAATACTAGTTTTATGTACTCATGGAACCCCCATGTAATTTTAAGGGTTCCTCATGATATCTATGAAAATTCATTGAACCTTTCATTGTCTATCTCACTATCAATCAAAGGATAAATCTTGATATATTTCATGGGAATCCACCTTGGTGTAATTACCTCAACACTCCATTTACTAATGGGAATAAGTGTCACCTCCCATGTTTTTATCATCTTTACTCATCCATTAGTGTATTAGGAACCAAAAATGACCTAGAAGACTTTGATTCTAGTTATAACCTTGATACATAGGATGCTTTTTGAGGTCCCAGTATCTATTTCAAGCATGAGTATGAATCCATTTAAGGTGACATATCTTTTAAATGGTTTATAATAATATTTGAACAAGATTATTTAATGAATAAGTTCTACATCCATTGTAAGTGAATTTGATATCATGCTATCAATTGTTTCTCACACAAATCAATACTAATGTGAACATAAGGACATGAAATATTTATTACATTAGAAAAATAAAATTACATCATTAATGGAAATGTTTGTGTGTAATCCTTGATCATGTATCATGGTGGATATCTTGGAATAGTCCTCTATATTTCCTAAAATATTGGATAATAACCATTAAAAGTTTTAATTAAACATCCTCACCCACCGTTTGGTTGGGGACTAACTAAACTGTAATGATTTTTTCCTTTTTTATGAAAGAAATGTTGGACTCATTACTAAGGCTAGAGTTCCATACAAAATTGTTAAAATACCACATATATTTATGATAATAAACTATAAGAAATTATCCCATATGAACTATATGGGTTTTGATTTATGTTATCATAAGATATACTAGAAAACTCTTGGAGGTCCATTCCCAATCCAAAAACTCTAATCACCTTTTTGGATTGAAGAAAACTCTTGATTGAATATATATATGGTTTCAAAACATAATAAATCATTCATTGACAAAAAAATTAAGAGGAAGCATATAGGGAAACATTTATACATAAATACGTTTTCAACACCTGATCATTTTATTAGGGTGACCATTAATAATAATGATTTGGGAATGATTCATGAACATAACTCAAATATATAAGATAGTCGTGATGTAGGAAATAATTCACCCAAATGGGTATAATGAGTCCATCCTCCCACAAAATAAACCAATGTGATTTCTTTAGTTTTATTGGTTTTGAAATAACAAATGACCATCTAACATTAGAAAGGGGGCCCATATATTGTTACAAATGTTAAACCTTTGGGTGTTTCAATGAGAGAAAAATATGGTGGACCTAGTCTTAATAGATTATTTACTATTTTAACCCCCCTCCCTGATTTTTCTTCAGGCCCTATAATTCAATAATGAAACAGAATAGGAAACAATAAGGTGGAAAAATCTTCCAGCTTTTTCAAAAAAGGAATAACTAGTCATGAATATTTTAATAAAAAAATTTATGGGATAGATTCAAATGGGGACACTTTGGGATGCGTCTCTTATGAAAAAAAATGGTTGACCTGACATGAATATTTAAATAATTAAATATAATTGGATCCCCATGGGTGGTCCATTTTTTATATTCCATACAAGAAAATGGCCAAAAAACATTGAAATTGAACTAATGGATTCACCCTTGATGGATAACTAATAATGTTACTTAAATGACATGTTGTGAAGATCAGTATCCATTTTTGTTATTTTCATAATGATAAAAAATATACTAAAAGAATTAACCCTAATTTGAAATCATGGTGTCATCATAAAAATGTTCCATAACCTTAATCACTATAAAAACCTCCAAGGATAACAAAATAATGTCAACCACTAAATAACTTTAGTATCATGTGGTGAGAGAGATGGGAAGGAAATACCCTAGAAACAATATGATCCCAATGCTCAATTTCACATACAAATGTTTCCAAGAACCAAAGCCCTCAAGCCCACCTCACTCAAGGAAGAATGTGGACTAATTGGCAATGCTTACCAGCACTGATAGCCTCTATGGGTGGTTATCCCAAGAGTGCAAAATTCAATGACTTCTTTACCTCAAGAAGTCTTATCATGGTGTCAACTACAGATCCATCCCATTCTATGATCTTCTAAGGAGAGGTCCTGTGAAATGACACTACCAGTTCTATCCAACACATGTACCTTAGTATCTTGTGGATGGAACTGACTAACATATCTCTACCTTAGATGTTCATATATGGGAAACATAGAGATCTCATATAGAACTATAGACTGAAGACCAAGGGCGAGTATTCTTACTTACTTGCCTCCAAAAAATAAATTCAATGGAAAATTTCAGTGGAAACCAATGTGGAGGCTCATATAACTACTCACCAAGATCAAGTCTACACAGATATCCAAAAATCAAGCATGGAAGGGGCACATATCCTCTCTACATATAGGAATTAAATAGACATATACTAATTGAGCATGTAGGATAGGAGTAGGTATAAATCACGTGTTTAACTGAATACATCAACTAGTATTTTCTAGAGACTTAGAATGCACATGCCCATATTCCTACACATAATATATTGAAGAGACACCACATTATGGATGTGACATTAGAGATCTACTAGTAAGTTACAAAACTGGTATAGATATAGGGATAAACACATAATCATATCCCAATGTCTAGAAAATAATTTTACCATGATCGACATAAACATGTGGATATTTTTGATCAAGAGAATATTTGTACCCTTTTATTTAAGGATTATCATAAAATTATAGTAAAGGGAGAGGCAAATGACCTAGATCATATCCCCATTCTCACTTTTTATCATTATCTAGTTCCGAATCTTCTTATGAATGGAACAAATTTCTGTCAAAGAAATATAGTCACATATTCCAAAGTTCAAGAAGTATTAGACTGAAATCCCATCTCCCCTCGAGGTCTTTCATCACAATTTGGAAATCAATTCAAAGAAGGATGATATCCCTATGGATGAAAAAATGGAATATTATAGAAGATTATTGGATATTGGCTCTTATTCAAGATCATTCCAATGATATAATGATTTATCATCATTTAGAGGGTATATAAGAGGAGTCCCATTTTGATTCTCATATTCTAGAGGTTCATTAGAATATTTTGATGAGGAATTCATATACTAAATTAGCTCATACCCATTCTTTAGCCAAGTATTACCAACATATTACATAAATTTCTCAATATAAGGATTATACCCTTAGAGATGATATGGAATCCTAGTGGAAGACCCCATTATCTGTACAGAATTTGAAATTCCATATAATATTTTTTAAATTATTTGGTATTATTACAAGTCTGAAAAAATTGATGGCACAAGATTTTGAGGCCTAGAGATCCTGTAATGGGATTTGGAAGTTTTTTTATGCTACGTTCAATTAACGTACAAGAAATGTTTCATATCTTTTGAACCATTGCTCAGAATTTAAATCTGAGGGCATCGTTGAACTCATAGCACCAAAATTCTCTTAAGGGAGGCTTAACATCGACCACAGAAGGTCGGGTGAAAAATATAGTTTTATGGATTTTTTGAAAGAATAATAAAATAAAATAATATGTTATTTTGTTTTTATACCACCTCTTTAGTGACTAAGGCAAGGACCACGGAGGTGGTCGGGCATTTAAAGTGTGAAATTAAATTCCCAGTTACACATAGTTTTTGTAAACACCCCTCGTATAATTAATTAGTATCATTAATTACCCCAATTAATTAAACATTAATTTAAAGGAGATTTATACTCGTAACTCATCCTTTAGATTATTGAAATAGTAGGGAAATGATATTTGGGGAAATTGTGGGAGAATTCTTGACAAATAATCAAATAATGAAATTTCACTCCAATGAAGAACAAGGGATTAAATGACAATGTTGGAGGAATAAATCCAGAAATGAAAAACACTGATGGCTTCAACAAACGTGTATTACTCTCAAAAAACTAATACATCTCCTACGAATCCAAGGTAGTTGTTTTTGTTAAAATTCAAATGATTTTTTTTCAATCTATCGTCCTTGAAAAATGCGATGAACCCAGATTAACCAAAATAAGTTAATCCGCGACTCGTACGAAATTGCAGGTGGTTGTTGCAGGAGTTTTGAATGTGTTTTATTCTTATCTTGATGAGGTTTGAACTATCTGCATTGTTATTTTGTTAACATGGAGGGTGTGGGCCAACTGAACAAGTCCCAGAGCCTCTGCCTTTGTTTCTTTGGTTGCGTTCTTCATGGGCAATCGGAAAATATGGTTGCAAGTAGAATCCGGAAGCTATGCAGTGTTGGCAGCATCCTGGGAGGCCCAAATGCATAATCGGAAAGGAAAATGAACCACTAGAGCTCATCTGGTGGCCCACAGAAGACTCTCCATCATGGCACTGGTGCAGCGACACCGATGGCGATGGAGGAAGGCGACGCTCGAAGGCGCCGCAACAGATAACAGGGGAAGCCGACCGCATTGGTAGCAGTCGGCGTGCTATCGCACACTGTGAAGGGAGGCCGTACCTTCAAGCCATGGTGAAGGGGGACCCATGCCCTGCAGGTCCTTCTAAAATAAGTGGTGTCCCCACGTGGCACTTCCATTTCAAACCAAACAGACGAATGTCTATTCGGTAGGGGAGCTAATCCCCGCACTGCCGGCCGGGTCGCGTCCATCCAAGGCGGGCTTTGCTGGTCCACGACTCAGCAGGCTGAGGCCACTGTAGCCTAGTTCAATTAGGCTGGCCCAGCCATTTCGGGCTAGGCTGGGTCGGGTCTACTGAACCGGGTCGGGTCGGATGGGACCCAGACCCTTTGAGACCCAATTTCTCTTAAAAGGTCATATCTCACAAACCAGACATCTGTTTGACGAACCATCTGCAAAACTAGAATCCTTTGAACAAGATGGTTCTTTTGAGATACCCCACCTAAGTTTTGGATAATTTTTAGTATGTCTGGGATGGATCAAACCTAAATCTAACTGGGTCCTTGGTACTAAAATGCTTATAACTCACAGACCAGGCGTTTGATTGATGCGCAGTTTGTCACGTTGAGACCCTTATATCATGGAATTGCTTTGGGATATTCATTTGTGAAACTTCATGGTAGTTGATACCCGATTGATATCTTTAGGAGAAGTTTCTATGGAACTCAAGCGCACATAGTGTGGGGAATCCTGTGGCTGGAAGTCTATTGAAGAGTGACCCTGTGTGGATCAGCATCACAGCTACCCTGTGTAGATCATCATCATAAGGAACCTATGTGGATCAGCAACATAGAGACCTGATGTGGATCAACATCATAGAGAACCTATGAGTATCAACATCCTAGTGACCCTGTGTGGATAATCAGTGCGCGACCTAACAAGGACCGTCCCTAGAGTGGCCCTTCCCGGATCAGTGACATACAACCCTATGTGGATCAACAATGGACCAACTTCTTCTTGTTTTACTTTTTGAACTTCCTAAAGGAATAAAATGATGTATGTTAGGACTAATAATCTTTATTCCTAATCTATAATCTATATACCTTGTGTAAGATGAAATTATTTCATGCTTTGTGTTTGAGGTTATGCTATGTGTTTTTTCCTATGTGGAATTCTGTGAGACCTTCAGGTGTCTTGGGGTCCCTACTGGGTATTGTTATACACATCCCTACATGGGATTCACCTGCACCTTGTCTTTTCTTGTGAAAATGATAATAATTTTTTCTGAGACATTAGAGATCCAGGACCAGGTGGTATACAGAGGTGAATGGTTCATGTGAAGAGTTGTTTTCTATTGTAGTTGTACCTTTCAGTTTTTCTTGTATTCCGGCCACCTTTACTTTCAATAGAAACTTTTACTAATACTATTTTAATACATAGTTAGCATCTTGTCATGTTCTTGGTGTGTGTGTTTGCGAACTTAAAGGCAATTCTTTTTGAATTTTAGGGAAATGCCTTTCCAGTGCTAGTCTCCAATCTCAGGCCTATGGAAAGCGGGCTTGGGGTAGTCATGACACATGACCTGGGGGATGGTTCATAAAAAATTGGTATCAAAGGAGTTGGTTCTACCAAAAGAGATTATAGTCTATTTTTTCAATGGAATAATATTGTTTAGTGTCTTGAGTTCATATTTCAGTTCAGAGAGTCTAATGTTGGTGTGGTGGATGATGTATCCATACCCCAAGACCCCAAATTCTTATTTCTGACTTGGTGCATAAAAACACTGATTGAACGTGTTTTGGAAAATTTTTACTTATGATCTCTTTTGAGTCAGCTAACAAGGTAAAACTTATTAACCATGGTACACTTGTTTCTTTTTAGGATGCCTCCATATAGACAAGGATCTAGGATTCCATAGAGAGTTCATGATTACGGTCCACCGAGTGATGAGACTTCAGTGCAGGGCCCTCTTACAGTGGTAGCACCTTCAAGTGGTGTACTAGCAGAACCACTACCCCTTGGGTAGCAGTTTCTACAAGACCCACTAGTGGACGATGGATGCTGACTGAGCGCATTTCACGAGTTCTAGTGACAGAGGCCTCCAGGATTTTGAGGTGCAACAAATCCACAGGCAGATGAGGACTAGTTGGAGGCTGTGGCAAGAGTGTTCCTTGTAGTTGGGACACTGATAGAGAAGATGTTGATCCTAGCTACTAGTATTTTTCAGGGAACGATGGGGATATGGTGGATCCTGATGCTCCAGTTACACAACGAGACGACCCTTAGATGGATGTACTTCAAGATCCTCTTTAGGGCAGAGTTTTTTCTAGTTACACTATGCTTTGTGTGTATTCTGAAGCTCCTACACTTACAGCAGGGCATCCTTACAGTGGCCCTATACTCAGAGAGATTCATTGACCTCTCCTGATACTTCATTGACATGGTACGAGACTCTTTCTTCTGGGATCGTACCTTTGAATAGGGTCTCCGGTGGGAGATCATAGCATCGATGATATCACTCAATATCCTAATGTAGGCTGGAGTCCTCAAGAGAGCATCATTATTGGAGAGCTTCTTAGCTGAGAAGGCACTGATGGTTAGAGCCACCACATGAAGATAGGTAACCAATTCATCTGTAGTAGGTAGTAGGAAAATGATGAAGAGGTCCAAGTGGGACATGCCTTCCGATGGATGACCCTAGGACGTAGGGATAGAGGTGTAGAGCTCATTAGGTAGAGTAGGCTAGCAGAGGAGGAGACTATGCTTCACGTGCAACGGGAAGGGCCACATGGATCATGAATGCCCGACCCTATATACTAATGATCAGAATATGGTTGAGGAACTGCTAAGGAAGAGGTAGATATTTGAGTGAGGAGGTCTGCAAGGCGACATACATGGTAGTGGAGCAGGTCATGTAGTAGGCTGTGGGCGGTAATTTGAGGTTCTACTGCCACCACCTCTATGTATCCACCCCGGCCTTAGGGAGCAGGCGGACTGGGACAAGCTCATCTTCATGCAGCTGAGGCCTATGACCAAGGTGATCCAGATATGATTCTAGGTATGATCTATGTCTGCTCCACCCTAGCTACAATTCTTATAGACACAGGTTCAAGTCACTCTTTCATTGCCATGACTCTCATTTAGAGCTCATAGATTCTGGTAGATCCATTTGCTCGATCTTTAAAATTGGGGACTTTTACAGGAAGGGATTCGATGATTACACACTGGTTTTGGTAGTGTGAGATTGGTCTATGAGGTGAGATATTTGACTGGGATCTCCGAGTAGAAGCGTCGAGGCCTTACGATGTCGTCATGGGTATAGACTGTGTATCCACATTTCATGCTAAAATCAACTATTTTAGGCAAAAAGTGTGTTGTGTATACTAGGATGGGATTAATTTTTCCTTCACCAGTGAGGAGGAAACCTTTTCAGTATAGGATGGACTCTCTCAAAGGAGGGTGTAGCCAATCACTCATCATTTGGCTAGTGTCACCATCGGTGTAGTGGACGAGAGGAGTTCGAGATATCTTGTAGTGGTAGACCCATATGATGATGTCTTCTCTGATGAAGTTCCAGGACTACCTCCTCTTAGAGAGGTATACTTTTTCATTGACCTATACCCCAGGATGGAACCGATATCTACACCAGCATATCGGATGGCTCCCGTGGAGCTTAGTGAGCTGAGGGTATAGTTGGAAGACTTACATAGGAAGGGGTTCATAAGGCCTAGTGTTTCTCCTTGGGTACCCCTGATTTTGTTCATCATGAAAGAATATGGGATTTTGAGGCTTTGTGTATACTATTGGTGCCTCAACCAGGTGATTGTGAAGAAAAAATATCCTCATTCAAGAATCTATGATCTCTTCGACCAGCTAAAGGGAGCACGATGGTTTTCGAAGATAAACCTCAGATCAGGATATCATCAGCTTAGGGTACGGGATGAGGACGTACCAAATACAGACTTTAGATGTCAGTATGTCAATTTCGAGTTCTTGGTGATTCCATTAAGTGTGACCAATTCTCTATCAGTGTTCATGGGGATCATGAATAGGATCTTCCAGACTTACCTTGATCGCTTTGCGGTAATATTCTTCAATGACATCTTGGTGTACTCAGCGTTTGAGTAGGAGCATGCCACACACCTGTAGATTGTTCTGGATACACTTCTAGAGCACCCAATTTATGTCATTCTCTTGGAGTTCCAGTTATGGATACGAGAAGTCCACTTCTGGGGGCTCATTATCTTGGAGGCTGGAGATGCAGTGGATCCAACAAAGATAGAGGCAGTGCATGCTTGAGAGCCACCCAAGAGTGTGACTAAGGTGTGGAGTTTCCTAGGATTGACTGGGTACTACCAGATATTTGTACCTGATTTCTCTAGGTTAGTCTCACCCTTATAAGATTTGATGAAGAAGGGGAAACCTTTCTTGTTGACGGATATGTGCCAGAAAAGTTTTCAAGAGCTGAGTTAGAGACTGGTGAGTGGCCCCATCTTGAGGTTACCAGAAGAGAGCATTGGGTATATAGTCTACTGTAATGCATCAGGGACCAGAATAGGATATGTTCTGATGCATGAATGATAAGTAATCGCCTACGACTCATGACAGATGAGACAACATGGGATGAACTACGCTACCCATGACTTGGAGTTAACATCAGTAGTCTTTTCCTTGAAGATGTGGTGACACTACTTGATGTGAAAACATTTTATTGTCTACTATGATCACAAGTGTATTAGATATATATTCTCACTAAAGGACCTGAACCTGAGACTACAGTGATGGATATAGTTTCTCTAAACTATGACTTTGAGATATTCTACACTCCTAGGAAGGGGAACGTAGTAGCAGATGCACTCAGAAGGAGGTCTGGTCTACAGTTTCTAAGTGAGGTGATAGAGCAACTAGCTGCAAAGAAGATATCCTATGTGGGTAGAGATGAAGAAGCTTACCTCCAATCTATGACTATCATTCCACCACTTCATCAGCAATTTAGGGAAGCACATCTTGGGGATGTTGACTGTGAGTCCTGATGAGCTCAGATATCCCCAGGACAGTCTATTGAAAGATTTTATAAAGGTTGGGAGCATGTCATTCCCTTCAGAGGTTGCACCATGGTACCCGTGATGCTATTAGAGGAGGTATTGAGGGAGTTCCACACATACCCTTTGGAGGTACATCCTGGAGTGGCGACGATGTACCAGGACCTCTAGCATTGGTACTGGTGGCCTAGGATAAAGAAAGCGATGGTAGAGTTTGTATCAAAATGCCTCACATGTCAGAAAGTGAAGGTTGAGCATCAGGTACCAATAGGCTTATATCAGCCACTAGAGGTACTAGAATGGGAGTGGGATGTTATCTCCATGGACTTCATGATAGGTATACCACATACGTACAAGGGCAAAGATTCCATCTGGGTGATCGTTGACCGAATCACCATGTCGACCCACTTACAAACCATCCAAGAGTAGGGATCAGTAGAGGGCTTGGAACGTCTGTATATACATGATATTTTAAAGTTTCATTGGGTTCCATCGATGATCTTTTCAGATCGCGACACTCGTTTTACATCCTACTAGTGGAAGGGATTACAGGAGGCATTCAGGACTTAGCAATGTTTGAGCACCACTTTTCATCCTCAGACAGATGATCAGATGGAGCAGACCATAAAAACACTTGAATAAATTCTTGGTGCTTTTGTCCCTGATTTTGGCTGTAGTTAGGAGGACCACCTACCACTGGTGGAGTTTGCATACAACCACAATTATCACTCCACTATCGGTAGGGATCCATTTGATGCCCTATACTGGCGACCTTGCAGATCACCACTATACTGGACACAAACATTGGTTTCAGTAATTATGGTTCCAGAGTTGGTATAGGATACCACTAAGAAGGTGCATATTATCCAAGAGTGGATGAAGATTGAACAGAACTGGAAGAATTGTTATACTGATAGGAAAAAGAGACCCTTGGAGTTCTAGGAGTGAGATCATTCCTTCTTACGGGTCTCACCCCGAAGAGGATTGTGGATATTTGGTAGGCATGGTAAGCTATCCCTGAGGTTCATCAGAACTTTCCATATCCTCAGCAGAGTAAGTGTGGTGGTTCACCATCTATCTCTTCCCCCATAGATACAATGGGTTCATAATGTTTTCCATGTGTCATAGCTGAGGAGATATGTGCATGATCCATCACACATTATCGACTGGGGAAAGCTATACATCGATGTTGGGGTGAAGTTTATATATCTCCCAGTGGAGATAGTGGATTGACAAGAGTGGGTCCTCTGTGGGTGGTCGATTCCTCTTGTGCGAGTTGGGTGGCAACACAGGAACCTCTAGGAGAGAACTTGGGAGCGGGAGGCTCAGATGCGTGCTCTGTACCCCCATCTGTTTCCCTAGTTTTGTTGTTGCTTTTGGGGAAAAAAATCCATAAATTGGGGTGAATTTAAAGACACAAAAATTCTATGTTATTTTATTAAAAATTATTTGGGATTATTACGAGTCGGTGAAAATTGACGACACAAGATTCCAAGGCCCGTAGATCCTAGAATTTAATTTTGAGCTTTTTTTTAGGTATGTTCAGTAAACATATGAGGAGAATTTCCTATCTTTTGAAACAGTGCTCGGAATTGAAATTTGAGGGCACCTTTGAACTCACAGTGCTAGGATTCTCTTAATGGAGGCTTAACATTGACCGTAGAAGGTTGGGTGAAAAAGATAGATACTGGACTTTTTTAATGAATAATAAAATAACATAATATGTTATTTTATTTTTCTACCACCTCTTGAGTGATAGTGGCAGGGACCACAGAGGTGGTCAGGCATTTAAATAGGGAAATTAAATGCCCAGTTACACATAGGATGTGTAACCACCCCTTGTAAAATTTATAAGGTTCATTAATTACACAAATTAATGAACCATAAAATGAATGGAGAGTAAAACTCTTAACTAATACTTTATATTATTGAAATAGTGGAGAAATGAGATTTTGTGAATTTGTGGGAGAATTCTTGATAAAGAAATGAAGAACAAACTTTACCTCCAAAAAAGAATGAGGGCTTAAATGAATATGTTGTAGGAATTAATCAGGGAACGATGAACGCTGATGGCTTCAACAAACATGGATTATTCTCGCACAACGACGACATCTCCTACGAATATTAGGTATGGGTTTTTGTTTAATTTCATGTGATTTTGTTTGAATCTATTATCCTTGAAAAATGTGATGAACATGGATTAACCAATATAAGTTAATTCATGACTTATAAGAAATTTTAGGAGGTTGTTTTGGGAGTTTTGAACAGGGTTTAGTCTTTTCTCGATGATGTTTGAACTCTCACCCTTGTTATTTTACTAACAAGGAGAGCACAGGCCAACTGAACAAGGCCCAGACCCTTCGACTTTGTTTCTTTGATTTCATTCTTCATGGGAAACATAAAAATATGTCTGAAAGATGAATCTACGAGACACACAGTGTTGGAAGCATCCCAGGAGGCCCTGTAGGGGCAATTAGAAGGGAAAATAGACCATCAGAGCTCACCTGGTGGCCCGCAGAATCTCTGTTGACACGAAAACTGTGTGGAAGCGACGACACCCAGCACCAGAAGGTGACATAGGCTAATGGATATCACAATCAGTTAAAAATGGTAGCATCCAAAGGCACAATGGCAGTCAATAGGGGTGGACGACCCTTGGCCGGCCGCATTTTCTGCGGGAGGCGCACCGTCGCACGCCACAGAGGGAGGCTGAGGATTTGAGCTGTGGCAGAGAGGGACCCACACCCCATGGGTCCTACTGTCATAGGGGGAGGTGCCATGTGGATCCACCATTGCAAACCGAATGGACGAATGCCTATTGTGGATGGGAGCCGACCCCCACGCGGCCCGGTGGGTCGCATCAAGCCATAGTGGGTCAGACCGATCCGTAGCCCAGCGGGCTGAGCTCATTGTGGCCCATCTCGGTCATGATAGCCCATCCAGTTTGGGCCAGTCTGGGTTGGAATGGGATGGGTTTAACTTAACTAGTTTAGGCCGACCCAAGTCTGGGCGGGTCGGGTCGGACCGGACCCAACCCCTTTTCGACCTAGTTTTGCTTAAAAAGTTGTATCTCACAAACCAGATGTCAGTTTGACAAACCATCAGTGGAGCTGGAATCCTTGGAACAAGAAGATCCTTTTGAGATACACCAAATGAGTTTTGTGGATTTTTGGAGTATGTATGGGTTGTATAGAACCTGAATCCAACCGGGCCCTCAATACTAAAACGCTTATAACTCATAGACTAGGAGTCTGATTGACACAACGTCTGTCGCGTTGGAAACCTTATGACATGGAGTACATTTGGGTTACTACTTTGTGGAATATTGTGATAATTGAGGCATGAAATATATCTTGAGGATTAGATTCTATGGAACTCATGCACACCGAGTGTGGCGAATCCTGTGGCTATCTCTCAATTTATGTGTGACCCTTTGTGGATCTGCATCATTGAGACCCTGTGTGGATCAACATCATAGAGAACCTATGTGGATCAGAATTACAGAGACCCTATGTGAATCAAAATCATAGAAACCCTGTGTGGATCAACATCATAGCAACCCTGTGTATGACAACCCTGCATTTATTACAACTTAAACATGATTTATTACATGAAACTTCACTTGATACAATAAAGAAGATCGAGAGGTTTAGTGTATTTGGGGCATAGGATCATTACATAAAAACTTAAAACATGAAATTAAACATCTTTATTGAAAACTTCCTTTACATGACCACTACATTCCTTCGTACTTAGCATTGCATGGGATAACCTGAGGACATGCATAAGAAAAGAGTGAGCTATAAATCCCAGTAAGGGAGTACACATGGAATAACATGAGGAGTACAATAAATGTTAGAAAATAGGCATATAAATAGATCATAAGAAAACCATGAACATAAAGGAATGATAAATAATGATAATCATAACATGGAAATGTGGTAACAACACTTAACATGGAATTAGCATGAGCCAAAGCTCATTGCATATGGAGCATGAGTAAGTCCTCATTGCACATAAATCACGAGTAAACCCTCATTGCACATGAATTAGCATGAGTCAAAACTCATTGTACATGACGTATCATGATACTATACTTTGCCCAATGCATTGGAATGCTATAAGGGTGCACCCTTCTTAAACATTTCATGTCATGCATAAGTGTTCCACATGGATCATAAAACATGGATTCATAAAACATAATGATTTATTCCATGATAAAGGAATGCGGAATTAATACCTGAAAATTTATAATCAATAAGTAAATGTGAATAATTTTGAATACCCTTGATGGAAAAATGGGCATGGTATTCACTACATAATGACATTGGCTTAGAAAATTGGTGCGATTGCGGCAGCGTAACGCCGTGACAAAAGAATTCAAAAAAATGGTTGATGAGAGAGAAAGGGGTTCCTCATCATATTTACATGTAATGGACAGTAATGTGGTCATATAGATACATTTCCTAACAATTTTAGTGGAATTTATATTCATGATACAAAAGTATTGCTTGAATGTAAAAGAGGAGAGAGAAGTTCCTTTCGAAATTTCGGCATAGTAACGGGTGTACAAGGGTGGCATTTAATGAGAGATAAAGGGGTGTCCCATTATTAAAACATAAAGAGGGAAGTATGAGGGACATACGAAACAATACCCCAACATTGATAATTGAAATTAAAAGGGAAAAACAACTTAATGAAAATTAGACAAAAATGAGAAAGGAAGAAAAACCCTTACTTGGAAGTGTGCTTCCAAAGGCTAGAGAGAGGCTTGTGAGAGGCTTCTTGGGAGCTTGGAGCACCTTGCGAGGAATCTAGAGAGAGTAGGGAAGAGGTTGGACTAACTCCAAAGGCTTTGAGTGAGGAGGAAGTGGGATCTTGGGAGGGTTTATATAGTAAAGGTGAGAGAATTCTTTATTATTTATGTTTGGGACCCCTTATATTAAATTAATCCAAACCAAAAACCATCCCATGGTTTTTGGCCCTGGTTTTTGGAAAAGGGAAGAGGAAAATAATATTTTATAAGGACAGGGTCCGAAATTCTTAAAATATTAGGGTTGCTTATGTGGAGGTGAGTCACACTCCCATGGAAATTAATTTAAAAAGACAAGGTGTTTAATAAGTCTTGAGGGGTCCATTAATGCTTTGAAAAGTAAGACAAAAAATCCCAAAATCACATTATTTTAATGATAAAACATATATTGGCCGAAAATAAAGATTATAGTATTTTATTACATCACTATTAGGTCATTATGATGTCCTAAAAACACATTATATATTTAAACGTTATTTAATTTTTACTCAAAAATTTGACTGTCTCAGAAAATTATGAAAAATTCACCGTTGGATAATTTCGACGTCCTGATTAATAAAATAAAATTTATTTTATCTAAATAATTTTCTAAATATTTTAATTTTCACTTTTAAAATAAAAACCTACATTTATAAAAAATTCACGGGTTTTGACAAAAATGGCTTTCAAACCTTAATAAAAATTATAATTGCATTCATAAAATTACATGATCATTTATATATAATAAAATTAATCTGAAATTAATAATAATATTTTATTAAAATATTATTTAATTCAAAAATCCCTTAATTTAATAAAATATATTTCTTAATTAAATAATAACTAAAAACACCATTTGTACTTTAAAAACTATTTACAATGCATCAAAAATGACAAGAAATTATATTAATTATTATATACAAAAATAATGTACATGAACATAGTACTATCGATTAGTTACATAACCCCTTAAAACAGCCGCATAAGACCTAAGGGTAAGGTGTGTGATGGTGACAGACTCTTGGGGTGGCTCAGATAACATCGCTCAAGTGGTAATTTCTATCAACTTCCACTTCTCCCGTAGATGGTCCTGTTTGAGCTTGACATGGTGAAGCTCATCTTGAGCTTGGTCAAGAGCGAAGCCCAAGGATGCCACCTCTTTTCCGAGCTCCGATAAATGGGATTCGTATTAGGAAATTCTACTGGATGAGGCCATCACTTCCTTTGTCTAAGTAAAATTGTATGTGTTAAAGCCCTATATTTATACTAATCATGTGATCACTGTTCAACGACTATAAAAGTAACAGTCACAATTATTATCATAAAACCCATAAAGTTGACATTTTATATAAACATTTTATATAAGGAGACATTTAATATGATCAAGAGGTATTTCCATTAATGAAACTTTGGGTCGTTACAATATCCCCCCTTAAGAAATTTCACTATCAAAATTTTCCTTTTCCCACACTAAAACAGATGTGGGTAACTCAACTTCATCACTTCCTCCAATTCCCAAGTTGCTTCTTCAAACTTGTGGTTTCTCCACTACACCTTGATGAGGGGCATTGTCTTATTTCGTATAACCTTTTCTCTGCGATCTAAGATCTTCACTAGTTTCTCCTCATAAGAAAGATCGTCTTCCAATTGTACCACCTCAGAAGAGAGTACATGTGAAGGGTCTGGTATGTACTTAAGAGGGATACATGAAAGACATCATGTAATTTGGCCATAGTAGAAAGAAGTGCTAGTCGATAGGCCACAAACCCGACACGATAAAGAATCTTGAAGGGGCCAATGTACCTTGGACTTAACTTCCCTTTCTTTCCAAACCTCATGACCTTATTCCACGAAGATATGTGTAGAAAAACCATGTCCCCAACTTTAAACTCAAGGTCTCGTCGACGATTATCTACATAACTCTTCTATCGACTCTGGGCTACCTTGATATGCTACTGAATGGTTTTTACCTTCTCCACCATTTCCTCGACCATTTCTGGTCCAAGAAGCTTACATTCACTGACCTCATCCCAACATGCCGGTGTTCTGCACCTTTTCCCATACAGGGCTTCATATGGTGCCATTTGGATGCTTGAGTGGAAACTGTTATTATAAGAGAACTCAACCAGAGGAAGATGTTGATACCATCCTCCTTTAAAGTCTATTGAGCACACTCTCAACATATCCTCAAGTGTTTGGATAGTCCTCTCGGATTGGCCATCAGTTTGAGGATGATAGGCCGTACTAAAGTTCAGTTCAGTATTCAGAGCATATTGAAGACTCTTCCAAAACATAGAGGTGAATCCTGGATCTCGGTCAGACATAATAGATAGTGGTACTCCATGCAACCTTACCACTTCCCTGATATATATCCGTGCCAGTTGATCCAATGAGAAATCCTACCAAATAGAAATGAAGTGTTCAGTCTTTGTAAGACTATCCACAACAACCCATATTGCATTGTTGCCTTTGGATGTCCTCAGAAGTCTGGTGAAAAAGTCTATGGTGATGTTTTCCCATTTCCATTATGGTATTGGCAATGGTTTCATCATCCCCTTAGAATTATTCCTCTCTACCTTCACTTGCTGACACACCAGACACTTTGATGTATAGTCAGCAATCTCCTTCTTCATATTATCCCACCAAAAGTTTTCTTGGAGATCTCGATACATCTTTGTGATCCCTAGGTGAATAGAGAAATTTGAACTATGTGCATCATACAAAAGTTCCTTCTTCAGCTCCGGACGTGATGGAACTCATAGTCTTTTCCCAAACTGCACAATTCCTTCTTCATTAACATTAAACTCCAAGGATATCCCTTTTTGGATAGCTCCCAATTTTTCTTGAATTCCCACATCATCCTTTTGATCATCCTTTAAACTTTACAAAAGATATGGTTGAGTAATCATTTGTGAAAGGATTGATGATGTTCCCTTCTCTATGATTCCCATTCCCATCTTCATCAAGTCTAAGAAGATTGGATCCTTCTCAATTCTCATCATTGATATAATCACTGGATCCTTTCTACATAGGGCATCTGCCACCTTGTTCACTTTCCTAGGGTGGTAATAGATTGAACAGTCATAATCCTTGAGGAGCTCTATCCATATTCTCTGGTGCATATTATTCTCTTTCTATGTGAATATATATTTAAGACTCTTGTGGTTAGTATATATCTCACATTTCTCTCCATAGAGATAATGCCGCAAGATTTTCAAGGCAAAGATCACTGCCGCCAACTCCAGATCATGCATTGGATAGTTTCTCTCAAGTATTTTCAACTGCCTTGAGGCATATGATATCACTTTATCATTCTGCATCATCACACATCCTAATCCCTTCTTCGAATCATCAGTGAATACCACAAAAAGATCCCCACTTGTGGGTAAAACGAGAATGAGCGCAGTGATAAGCCTCCTTTTCAACTCCTTGAAGATTTCTTCACATTCATCACTCCAAGAAAACTTTACTCCCTTTCGAGTTATCTTGGTAATAGGGTTTGACAATCATGAGAAATTTCTCACAAATCGTCGATAATATCCAGCTAACCCCAAGAAGATACGGATATCTGTTACCGATGTTGGCCTCGGCCATCCCTTAATTGCATATGTTTTGGAGGGTTCTACAGATATCCCATTGCTTGTGATGATATGACCCAAGAACGAGACCTCCTTCAACCAGAACTCACACTTACTGTACTTTGCATAGAGCTTTTCCTTGTTCAAAGTCTCTAGTACAGTTATTAAATGCTCCTCATGATCCCCCTTGGTTTTGAAGTATATTAGAATATCATCTATAAATACTACCAAAAATTTGTCTAGGTAATTGCTAAAGACTCTATTTATCAAGTCCATGAAGATTTCTGGAGCATTGGTGAGTCCGAAAGGAATTACTATGAATTCATAGTGCCCGTATCTTGTATGAAAAGCAGTCTTGGGGACGTCTTCCTTATTCAACCTTACTTGATAATATCCTGACTGCAAATCTAACTTGGAGAAGAATTGTGCTCCACGTAGCTGATCGAACAAGTCATCAATTCTTGGGAGAGGATACTTGTTCTTTATCATGATTTTGTTAAGTTCACGATAATCGATGCAAAACTGCATTGACCCATCCTTCTTCTTGATGAAGAGGACTGGTGCACCCCATGGTGAAGCACTTGGGCATATAAACCCTTTATCCAGATTTCCCTGTAGTTGTTTCTTCATCTCTTCAAACTCTACAACAGCCATTCTATATGGAGTCTTGGATATTGTTAAAGCCCTAGGTATATGTTCAATTGCGAATTCAACATCTCTTCTAGGAGGAAGACCATGCAGTTCCTTGGGAAACACTTCAGCGAATTCCCTCACAATAGGCATTTCTTCAAGGATGGTTTCTTACATGGACTCAATAATCTAATCCATATATGCGTGCTCATAAGGCAGTAATATCCACGATTGAGATGATGAAGCTAAAGGAGATTCATCTTCCTCTTTACACTTGTAAAGAATCAGGGGTCGATTCTCTATATGGAGTGTGATTTCCCTCTCCTAAAAATTTATGATGGCTCCATATAAGTAAAGCCAATCCATGCCAATAATTTCATGAAATTCCACCAGAGGGAGTATGATGAGGTTCTACGGGAAATTCAATCCACAGATTATAGCAGGGGAGGACTTATATTCATGGGATGCAATGATTGTCCCATTTTCCGTACTCACCGAAATCTTCACTTCCATGATTTGTGGTGGTGTTGGGATTGTTCTACTAAACTTTAGAGATATAAAAGAATGCATAGAAACTAAATCAAAAAGTGCATTCACTATTCTTGAATGAATTACTAGAGTACCTGTCACCACTTCATTGTAGGGGTTCACTTCGGCAGAAGTGATGGAAAAAGCTCCTCCTTGCTGCATTGGAGGTTGTTGGTTGTCTCCGAAAACCCTTGGATTAGGGCACTGATTTGCAAAATGACCTGGTTCATTGCATTTGTAGAATTTAACAACGCGTTTAGGTTCGAACGGAGTGTTCCTCTCCTCTATCACAGATGCGGGTCTTTCTTTCCGACAGTTAACAGCTAGGTGCCCTTCTCTTCCATAGCTGAAGCATTTCCTCGTCCCCTTAAGGCAATTTCTAGGGTTCTTCTTTCTGCACTTTTGGCAATTGGGGTGCTGGATCTTCTTAGCACCATTGGATTTATCCATCGGCCCATTAGAATTGAAGTCCATCTTACGATTCATATTCCCATGACACCCCGGTGATTATCCGATCTCCATTTCAACCTTGAGGGAACTTCAAAAAATTTCCTCATAGCTGTCGAAGTCACGGATGGCTAATGCTTTCCACAGGCTAGGTTTCAGCCCACCAAAGAAGCGGTCAACCTTTCATTCAGGGGTAACAACAAAGCCGAAAGCTTATCGTGAAAGCCATGTGAAGTTTTCCTCGTATGATCCAATATATTCTTTGTCTTTTTTGCTTTAGGGAAAGGATGTTCCTTTCCATCTTAAGCCGAAGGGTGCATGGAAAATATTTATCGAAAAACATCTTCTGGAAATACTTCCATTCCAACACCTCAATCTACTCCTCAGGCTTCGTATTTTTGATCAACGCCCACCATTGACTAGCTTCACCCTCCATATGATAAGTTTCCAGGAGAACATTCCTTTGTTTAGAACATTGAAGGACAGAGAAGATCTTTTCAATGGAGTTTATCCATTGTTCAACGATCGTGGGATCAGATGATCCACTAAAAGTAGGAGGCCTTTGTCTCATGAAGCTCTCTATAGCGACTTGTTCTTTCTTAGGGGGGTTTGAATGTTCTTCTTGACCCGTGTTTCTATTCAATGATTGAGTTATCTGAGAGAGAAGCGTGACAAAGTTCGCAATTCCTACTCCCATTGGATTGGGCATCTCATTAGTACAGTCATCACACTGATCTTCACATCGGTTGTTAGCCCTAGTCCTCTTATTACTGGCCATTGGATGGAATAAAAGGAATGTTAGGGGTAACACACAAAGGGTAATCCAAAGAAAAAAGATGATGAATTATAAATAAACTTTCATTTCCTTAACTCATGAGTCTATAGGATCCAATATAGGCTTTTCATGATCTACTTTCTAACATATATTCTTAGGGGCATTTTTTTAATTCCCTTAATAAGGGTTCATACTAAGCTTGTGAATTTACCAATGTATATCCCCTGAGAGTGTCATAACCAAGAGTGTATCAAGTCCTGTTGTCGTGCACTAGTTCCCGTTTGAGTCTAGCTCAAATCGGTGTTTTCGGGTTTTACCCCTAGGATACATTTGTGCCAGAGTCGCCTCTACCTGATCGTATCCATACAAGGATGTATTTTCTTGAAAACACACTTACTCAATACTCAACAAAACATAGGGACGTTTTTATTGTACTTAGTCTTGTATCTAAGGCTTTACTAGGGTTTTCTAATCCTAATCCCAAAAATAACCAAACCTATCCTTTGATACCAACTATGATAACCCTGCTTTTTATTACAACATAAACATGATTTATTACATAAAACTTCACTTGATACAACAAAGAAGATCGAGAGGTTTAGTGTCTTTGGGGCTTAGGATCATTACATAAAAACTTAAAACATGAAATACAACATCTTTATTGAAAACTTCCTTTACATGACCACTACATTCCTTCGTACTTAGCATTGCATGGGATAACCTGGGGAAATGCATAAGAAAAGGGTGAGATATAAAGCCCAGTAAAGGAGTACACATGGAATAACATGAGGAGTACAATACATGTTATAAAATAGGAATATCAATAGAGCATAAGAAAACCATGAACATAAAGTCATGATAAATCATGATAATCAAAACATGGAAATGTGGCAACAACACTTAACATGGAATTTGCATGAGCCAAGGCTCATTGCACATGGAGCATGAGTAAATCCCCATTGCACATAAAGAACGAGTAAACCCTAATTTAACTTGAATTATCATGAGTCAACTCAATTCACATGATGTATCATGATACTATACATTATCCAATGCATTGGAGCGCTATAAGGGCACACCCTTCTTAAACATTTTATTTCATGCATAAGTATGCCACATGGATCATAAAACATGGATTCATAAAAAATAATAATTTATTCCACAATAAAGGAATGTGGAATTCATACATGAAACTTTATAATAAATAAGTAAATGTGAATACAGGTGAATACCCTTGATGGAAAAACGGGCATGGTATTCACTACACAATGACATTGGCTTAGAAAATCACTGCGATTTCGGCAGCGTAACGGCGTGACATAAGAATTCATAAAAATGGTTGATGAGAGAGAAAGGGGTTCCTCATCATATATACATTTAATGCAAGTAAGGAGGTCATATAGATACATTTTCCAACAATTTTAGTGTAATTTAGATTCATGATACAAAAGTATTGCTTGAATGTAAAAGAGGAGAGAGAAGTTCCTTTCGGAATTTAGGCATAGTAACGGGTGTACATGGGAGGAATTTAATGAGAGATAAAGGGGTATACCATCATTAAAACATAAAGAGGGAAGTATGAGGTAGGTGAGAAACCATACTGTAACATTCATAATTAAAATTAAAAGGGCAAGACAACTTAAATAAAATTTGAAAAAAATGAGAAAGGAAGAAAAACCCTTACTTGGAAGTGTGCTTCCAAAGGCTAAAGAGAGGCTTGTGAGAGGCTTCTTGGGAGATTGGGGCACCTTGGGAGGATTATAGAGAGAGTAGGGTAGAGGTTGGATGAACTCCAAAGGCTTTTAGTGAGGAGGAAGTGGGAGCTTGGGTGGGTTTATATAGGAAAGGTGAGGGGATTCTTTATTATTTAGGTTTGGGACACCTTATATTAAATTAATCCAAACCACAAACCATACCATGGTTTTTGCCCATGTTTTTTGGAAAAGGGAAGAGGAAAACAATATTTTATATGTCCAAGGTCCGAAATTCTTAAAATATTAGGGTTTCTTATGTGGAGGTGAGTCACACTCCTATGGAAATTAATTTAAAAAGACAAGGTGTTTAATAAGTCTTGAGGGGTCCATTAATGCTTTGAAAAGTAAGACAAACAAACCCAAAATCACATTATTTTAATGGTAAAACATATATTGGCAGAAAATAATGATTATAGTATTTTATTACATCACTATTGGGTCATTATTATTTCATAAAAACACATTATATATTTAAACAGTATTTAATTTTTACCCAAAAATTTGACTGTCTCAGAAAATTATGAAAAATTCACCATTGGATAATTTCGATGTCCTGAGTCCAAAAATAAAATTTATTTTATCTAAATAATTTTCTAAATATTTTAATTTTCACTTTTAAAAGAAAAACCGACATTTATAAAAAATTCACGTGTTTTGACAAAAAATTGCTTTCAAACTTTAATAAAAATTATAATTGCATTCATAGAATTACATGATCATTTATATATAATAAAATTAATCTAATAATAATAATAATATTTTATTAAAATATTATTTAATTCAAAAATCCTTTAATTTAATAAAATATATTTCTTAATTAAATAATAACTAAAAACACCATTTGTACTTTAAAACTATTTACAATGTATCAAAAATGACAAGAAATTATATTCATTATTATATAAAAAAATAATATAAATGAACATAGTACCATATATTAGTTACATAATCTCTTAAAACAGCCGCATAAGACCTAAGGGTAAGGTGTGCGATGGTGACAAACTCTTGGGGTGGCTCGGATAACATCACTTGAGTGGTAATTTCTACCAACTTCCACTTCTCCCATAGACGGTCCCGTTCGAGCTTGACATGGTGAACCTCAGCTTGGGATTAGTCAAGAGTGAAGCCCAAGGATGCCACCTCTTTTCCAAGCTCTGATAAATTGGCTTCGTATGGGGCAATTCTACTGGATGAGGCCATCACTTCCTTTGTCTAAGTAAAATTGGATGTGTTAAATCCCTATATTTATACTAATCATATGATCACTGTTCAATGGTTATAAAAGTAACGGTCACAATTCTTATTATAAAACCAATGAATTTTACATTTTATAAAAAAAAAATTATATAAAGAGTCATTTAATAAGATCAAGAGGGATTTTCCATTAATGAAACTTTGGGTCGTTACACTGTGCGGATCAGCATCCTAGCGACCCTGTGTGGATCTGCAGTTTGTGACCCGATGAGAACCAACCATAGAGTGACCTGTCATGGATTAGAGACATACAACCCTATGTGGATTGACAATGAAACAACTTCTTCATGGTTAAGTTGTGTAACTTTATAATGAAATAAAATGATATAGCTTAAGGCTAATCATCTTTATTCCTGATCTTGGAGTTTTACACCTAGTGTAAGATGACTATTTTTGTTACTTTGTGTTTGAAGTCATGATTTTTGGTTTTTCATTTGTAGAATTCTAGGAAACCATCAGGGGTATCGTGGTCTGTACTGGGTATTTTTATACTCACCCCTTCATGGGATTCTCCTACACCTTTTCATGTCTTGTGAATATGATGAGTATCTTGGTTGAGACTTTAGGGACCCAGGACTAGGCTATATACAGAGGTGACAGGTTGATGTGGAGAGATATGGAGATGAGTTGTACCTACCCTTTAGGTAGGATTCATGGTGGATGATCTCATGACCTATTTTCTATTATAGTTTTACCTTTTAGATAGGCTTGTATTTCCTCCCCCTTTAAATTTAGTACACACCTTTAATACAATAGTTTTACTACATGGTTTTCATTTTGTCATGTTCTTGGTCTGTGTGTTTGTAGGCTTAAAGTAAAATGACTTCCCAATTTTAGGGAACTGCCTTTCAGGTGCTAGTCGCTAACCCCTGGCCTATGGAAGATGGTCTTGGGGTAGTCATGGCATGGGCCCCAGGGGAAGGTTCATGACATTGTCTTTTAAATATAGGGCTCATTTTAACATTGAAAATGTGTTTATCAATATATTCCAGTGACGTTTATTAAGTAGGATAATATTCCATATCAACCCCAAAAAGAAGAAAGGAATGTTCTGTCCATGAAATAAGATGAGGTTTACTTTCTTAATATATATAATTCTAATGTAAATGAGGTTGTATAACACGTATCTATAACAACTCGAGGGTATGCGGACTCTTCATATGAAGAAGAATGATAAAAATACTAGGATTTTCATCATCATGGTAGAATAATGATAGATTAGAGGGACACTAATCGTGTAATACCCCATGAAAAACATCCCTATGATGATATCTCTCATAGATAAGGAAATCATATAATTTTCAAGATACCTTCATAAATAGAGTTTCTAAAAAAATTGTGGTTAAGATTATATAGTTTCACATAAACTACTAGAAACACCCCACCATGGTTAGAAGGAAACCCATGTTTGTGACATCATTGGTGTTACTAGGTGGAGGAATATTACCTTGTGGATGTAGGTGACTATATTAATATATGGATTTCATTTTATAGAAAAAATCACCCATCTATATTTTGGTCCATACCCACTTTCGACTATAAAGTCCTAGATGATCTAAATGTGGAGTGTGTTCCTTACATTCACTAAAACATGTGGGAATAATTTCAATAATTTAAGGTTATATAACTCTATTATCAACGATATTAGGGTTACTTCCATTCCATAAATAGACATTGTTGTTAGATAAACATGGCCTCTTTCTCTATAGCTTGAGACATGATACTGGAAAGGGAAAATAACAAACTACATTGTGCTTTCCTCCATAACATGGTAGCTCTCCGAAAATTAAAAACCAATGCCACTACAGACATCTATATATGTAGATGGGGTGTGTATGGGGAACTATGTATTCACATGGTTTTTATATGAGGTATGGATCCATTTAAATTTCAATTTAATTCCTTGGTTTTTACCAAATTTAAATTGAATGTAAGTATATGGAGGAAATAGGAGTGTCTTGGCTTGTTTTGATCTCAAAACCCAAGCAGGTGGAAGACATAGTTGGTATGAATAATTGGTAGAATCAATGAAGTAAATATTCATGGTTTGTAAAAACCATATAAGGTGTTTCAGTGAGATAATGTGAGTACAATGCTTTAACCTAATCATGTGACCCCGACTGCATGGCCCAGAGAAAGATCTATTGTTTCAGTATAGGGAAACTCAAAGTTAGAAGATAATTTTTCTATGGGTGTATAATAACCCTTCATGGGTGGTATTGAAGTAGTGAATGGTGCTTTTTTGTTGCATAGTTTGGTCAATAGTGTGTACAAACTATTAGACCCTGGTATGTTGGGTAAAATAACCATTTTCCATTAAGGTATTATATTATTAGACCCTTCCGTTATTTATTATTTATATCTAGCCTCCATTTATATTTATCCCTTTGATAGTTCTCCTCCTATAAACCAAGGTTCATTGACAATTATTCTATCTGTAATCTGAGTAAAATTTTGATCATATCATTAGATAACCACCTATAAGAGATTCAAAATTTAGTCACATTTCATTATTTCCATTTATATCATCAATGTTATTCTCATGAAACCTCATAATCCTTATCTCTATAGAGTCTATATTTTCTTCCATTTTACTCTAATATGGAAAAATATGAGGCTGATACTGGATGAGTTCCCATCTATAGACATAGATTAGGTGGCCAAGAAATTGTCTATAAAACTAATGATGCTTTATATTACCCATCATGTCCTGGAAGCTAGTTTCACTATTCATTTCACCTAAAATTAATCTACCTTAAATTGGATGTATTTTTTGGAACATAACAAATCTTTTAGATCCAAAAAGACATTTGATTTCATTTTAATCAATGCATGACACACCTTCGATTTCACCCATTATATGCCTTTCAAATTTTATGGTTATATAACTAAAAATACATTAGCATTTTTTGGTTGAATTCTATGATGATATCATAAATGATAATGGATAACTGAAGTGGTGTGTCATGGATAATACACTCATCAGACTATACCGGTTTAAATGGAAAGTGAGTGGTATCACCACATCATGTGTTTTGATAGAATAAGGGTACCACCATTATTAAAGAATAATGCTAACAAACTATGAACCATTTATTGGATATTATAACATTGAAGACTTATGATTTACAATTAGGGAATGGAAACCCTCATATATGATTCAGGAATGGGTACTCTACTTTTAGTAAATAAGGGCATGGAATCCATATATTATGAGACATGACCATGTCATCTCTATATCATGACACGAGTGTGGCATACCTATATTGTGACATTCAGTCATGGAATCCATATACTATGATACTTGCATGTGTGATCCATTACATTATCTAAAAATGGGAATGGTGACCCTTATTAATTATAATAATAGGGTACGGTGAACCTTATAGAATATGATGAATGAGAATGGTGACCCTTATGGGTTATGATAAATGGAAATTGTAACCTTTATGAATTATGATAAACAAGAATTATGAACCTTATAAATTATGTTAAATTGGCATTAAAACTCGGTTATTTTGTTACACGGTCCTGAAATCCCAATTATTTTGAAATATGTTCATGATGTACCAATAGTTATGAGGTTGTGCATGGAATCCATCGACCCTTGGAAGACCATTGCTACTACTAATATATTTTTGAGTCACACCTCAAGTTGAAACTGGTAGCATTATCTATATATATTTATTTATATGTCACTGTATATATAGACCATATATTTGTATATGTATGTATATTCTTTTAAAGATTATCCAGAACATGTTTAATTAGGTAGTGTCAGCCTGGCGACCTTCAGATATCTGAGTCGACCCTTAATATTTTTATTACTGAATTAAATTATTATATTCAAAATACTCATATTTTAAGGACTGAGGGGGGAGAAGCTATATACTTTTAGAGAGAAAAAATTTTATTCCAACCTATCTAAATTCCAATTTTGGATCGATAAGGTCTATTTCTTAGCTCATATTATCTTAGTATAATAAGTACCAGTTGACCTAGAAATGTCGACTAATGTGATTACATGGGAGAAACCCAGGAAATTAATTGATATATAGAGTTTTTAGGCCTATATTGTTATTTAATAATATTCATTCATGAATTCTAATTCTTATAAGTTCCTCTAAAAATATTGAATAGGAGGTGTTTGATGTATATATGGTTTGAAGCATGTGACAGGACCATTCTAGAGTTGAAAGGATGACATACTTGATCACCAATTATAATTCTACTAGTTCCTAGAAGATTATATATAATGTATTGTGATGAATTAGGAATTAGTCTACAAACAATTTTGATGTAATTGGATTGATTATTAGATTACGAATCTTGTTAGTTGAGGCCACATAAGAGGAACGACTTGATGCATAATCTTGTGCTAGCTGATTCTATAAATTATTTGCACTTTTCGAGTAACTACATACTAAGAGAGAATTTTGTGGTGTAAATAGACCAAAAAAACCCATGAATATATTTAAAAAACATTAAATGAATCTCTTTAAAGGAAGGTTGATTGAATTATTTATGTCCATTGAATTCAAGTTTCCTATATGCCTAGAAAGGGAAATTCTATAATCACCCAGTATTAGCATACATAGACATTACATAACCATTTCATAATGATTAAAACATTATAAAAATGGATTCCCAAAGACCATATTATATTAGTTTCATTGGAAGCATGAACACTGGTGCATGAGCGAGCTACATTATCACCAACTATATTATCCAAGAATAGAACCCTCTTAGACATATCATACAAGAAATATGTCTTCATAACATGGTGAAGGAAACATAAAATTGGGTGAGCTCAGATGCTCAAGAAGTGTAAACAAGGGAAACATGTAGGCATAAATATGAGCATAGGGTTATGAGAACATGATCATGAAAATAGAAGATCATACCTTGTATATCAAATATCATATATATGAATCATGTCATAAATCATAGTAGTTCATAAGAAATAAATCATAACTAAATAAAGATCAAATTCCATGAAATTATAACCTATGAATAATACATTGAATTAGAGGAGAAAAATAATCATATATAATTATTTCCATAGTAATCAATGAATCACTTCCAAGGCCATCTTAGTGGAAAATGTTCATTACTGAACCGATTTCACACCCCATTCTTTCCCTATATTACTGAATAGAGTTCACTCTTCATTCTTGGCCTATAATACCAAACTGAGTTCATTTCTCATTACATCTATGTCTATACAATGAGATATAAATTTTTACCCAATTCATTTGAGGTATATATAAGTACCACCAATATCATAATGAAATCATACATACATGTTCTGAGAAATCATAAAAAATCATATCAAAACCCATGAAATGAAATGGGTTTCATAAACTTTTAATCATATCAAAACCTATGGAAAAAAGATAGTTTTAATAATCATTTCTTAAAAATAATAACTCGTGAAAAGAATTATGTTTCAAAAACATATATCTTTTTGAAGATAAACAGGTCTCATAAGCATCATTCCATCAAAACATAAACCATTCAAGAATGAATATGAATGGAAAATTTAGATCATTTACTATAATGGAATGAGTAACATCAATATATGTAATATTATATAGAAGATAACATGGAAAGATATTTTGAAACCATTTCATAATGAAAATATCCTTTCTTCATTGAAAAATGATCTTTAAAACATAAAAACCTTTTGAAAACAATTTTCTTGAAAATAAAATTGAATGATTATAAAGAAAGATCTTAACTCCTTTTGGAATCCCTTTTAATGGAAAACATATAAAGAGATATTTAAATATTTTTAAAAACTGTTTCAATTGAAATAATATAAAAGGACCTTGAAAATATTTTGATATCAATTTTGTTTGAAAACTTAAAATCCTTTTCAAAATCACTTTCCTTGAAGAACACTTTGAAAAATTATGGAGGAATATTGAAAAATGTTAGATAAAAAATTCATTAAAATTTATATAAAAAACATTTTCTTAGAAATTTTCATTTTAAAAATGTAAAGGAATCTTGAGATAAAGGACAGTGGGTAAATCCATACATACTGTAAGAGGTAAAAAGAACATTCCTTTTTTACGGTAAAAATGTTGGAGAAATGAATTTTTCGAAAATTGACAAGAATATTCCTTTGAAAAAATTGGTAAAATCAAAAAATGGAAACATTTTATTTTAATAATTATAGTATAGTTGTATAATATTCGAGGAAACCAATTTTAGAAAATAATGTTTTAAAGGAACACATATTTTGGACCGTAGCGAGGGTAATGTCGGGATTTATTAGTAACATTATATTAACTATATTACGTAAAAAATTGTTAAAAATGGTACCAATACAATAATAAAGTATTAATAATCATGGGATAAGAAACTTAATGAATTTTATTGAGATATATATCATAATGTTTCATTAAATGATGCATAAACATAAATAATATTGAAAAGAAATGAGATTGTTTCAATAAAATCAAATCACATGGTAACATTAAACCATACACACCATGTAATAAAATAAAATTACATGAATCTTAAACTATAATTAAAATAATTAGATTCATTAAATAACATTTCAAATGAAATATATGCATCAAATGGAAAAATATAGCTATGTAACATGGCATGTGTCTCAAATAAGGAAAACTGAGACAAAATTACTTTACTGATTTGGTAACTTATGAAACATAAATCCCATTATAGAAAGATCATAAAATGGATATAAAAATTTCCCTTATATTAGTTATAATAATCATATAATATATCCATGGGTAGTATGCACACCACACAAATTGAATGGGTGGTGTATAAAGCATGAATCTCACAGAAATAAAAAGTGAGATGAAATTCCCTTACCATGTGTCTTGAATCTCATCATACTCATATAGAAACACTACATAATTAATATATGTTTATTATAAAAAGATCAAATAAAAATATTAATATATATAATAATATATATCGTTTTATTATGACTTTATATTACCAGCTTATAAACAATTATATGTTAAGGTTTCACTTCGGGTAATATTCGCATTATTGTTCGCATGTGTCTTAATTTGATATATCTTTGGTCATTATACTTATATAATGATTTAAATAATTTAAAACATGATATAAATATCATTCATATTCATTATATGTATATTATAATAATATATAGAATATATAATTATGAAATAGAATACACTGTTCATTGAGATGGTAGGTCATACGTACACATGAACATTATTTCCATTTTTATAATTGTTTTGAAAGAGAGAAATAAATGAAATATATATATATATATATATATGTATATAATATAATTAATTTATCACTATATTGTTATATATATCCTATTATTTCACCTAATACATCCTTAATACATTCTATGTAGTGTGTGAACGAATCAAATCGCTTTGAGGGGGAAGTAGTCCGCACTTCCTCAAACAAAATTAACGTATTTACACCAATTGGAAAGTATAATGATATGTGTGGTAAAAGGATTAAATAATATTAAATACATAATAAATATAAAACATAACATATATAAATATATTTTACATCATAATGATCACCATGAGAGGCGTTGAAGGAAAAATGAACAATGATTATTTAGTGAGGAAATAGTTCTTCATACACATAAATAGTATGTTTGTTACCCATTAGATGGATGATTTTGTATGTGTAGTAATAAAACATATCATAAAAAATTTCAGTATATTTAAGATACAGTTGGTTTTTTAAAATCATGTAATAAGACTAATTGAATTTGTGGACAATGAAAATAAAATAAAAAAGTTTGAGGGAGGGTGTTACCTCTTAATCGGATAAATCCTTTTAGTTTGTACCAAAGGGATTCTTGGGGAGTATTTCTTCACAAACAAAGGATTCAAAGAGTAATTTAACGCATTTTAAGTTCAATATAGGATGATACTGGTTGATCCAATGTGTCTCGAGAGTCTTAAAGAAGTGGGAGGAGAGGAGGCCTTTTTATAATGGTGGAGGAGTGGGACTCTTGTAATATTTTGAAAAAGCAATTCCATACCCATTTTTCACCTGTCAATTATTTACAATAATAGACCTAATTATAGAAAAGGGAGTATAGGGTCTAAATATATCCATAAAATGGATTTTTTTGGTAATTTTTCTGGGTCATTTGGGCCCTTAATATTATTGTTTAGTCCCTTATTAATACTAATTTTACCCTAAGTGTTGTAATTAATTTTAACTACATTACATATATTCTGGGTCAAAAACTATGTTTAAAGTATTAGAAACTATAAATTATTGATATTAAAAATATAGAATCGATTATTTCCAAATTCCAATCATATATGTGGTAGAATTTAATTTAGATTTAATTCCATGGATGCGATAATAATATGCGTTTTTAGTGGAAAACATCCAAAGGTTTGCTATGTTTTTATTCGTAATATAAAAGTGAAATTGACTAGAATGACCTAAATTGTATTAATTTATAAAAATATGATATAATTAAACTTTTAGAAAAATTTAATTTATAATTTATACTAATATATAAATTAGATGAAAAATTATTTTTGGACTAAAATTCAATATTTTTCATTATTAATTAAAAAATAAAATTCAATGAAAAATAAAAAAATCCCTAACCTAATTCTCCTATTCCAATTTAAAATATTATGTTTTTTTTAAATATTAAATCTATTAATGTGCCAATAATTGCATTTAAAATGGGTTCTCCATTAAAAGGTAAAAAAGATTAATAAAAATATACATGTTAAGCATAAAATTGGGTTTTTTATTATCTTATGTATATAAAATATATTGGATGAATATGAAATATATTTTATAGAATAAAAAACATATATATTACATTAATATATATCACTTATAGTAATTAGTTTCATTTAATAGTGTAAAATAGCTTCGTAACCTTAAAAATGTTAATATTTTCCAGTATATTCAATAATGCTTCATATTCATTTCTAATAAATTGGTTACCTATGAATTCTTATTATATTTATGTGAACAATTTTTTTCCACTAATTAGTTAATAATATTCATAAACACAAATTTATTGGTTAAGTTATATATTTTTACATTAAATAATAATATTTTAATTATATATTATTGTTCAATAAAGCTCAGTCATGTGTGTTATGAAATACATTAGGGAAAGTCATTATTGCGTGTAATGAAGATAACTTGTGTGTTATATATAGAGAAAGATAAAATTTTTGTTGTGTGTAGTGCATGATTAACTTTGTGTTCTATATAATGCAATCATAATATACTGATTTAGAATAAAATAAACTATTTTCAATGTTGCGTGAAATGAAAAATATCAAAAAGATTAATTTAATTAGGAAAAATAACAATTTACAAAATATTTGGTTGTTATATTTGACCCCCATTAAATTAATTTCTCCATTGAAATTCATATAGATTATCAAATGTGTAATACATATAAGTTTCATTCTTACAAACCAACATTGTGAAATTAATACTAAAACTACCCTTAAAAAGTGAAAGTTAGAACCTTAATGGTTACCCAAAGTAACATCTAACCGAGTTTCCACATTGGAGAACATAGGTTGTGAGTTAATATAGAACATGGAGGAAAAGAATAAACATTTATAAAGAGTGATTTAGGTCATAAATCATAAACAAGTGAATGATCAATGAAATTTTTAGGGCCTCAAATTCATAAATATGTGATGTTTTAAAAGGACATTGGTTTAGAAAAAATTAATGTATTTGGACAAAACATTATTATTATTATTATCCTAATGTTGAGTAATTATTTTATTGACCATGAAAATAAAGAAATATACTTCTTTTATATATTTATTTTTACAAAATTTCATTCTTTCGTTATTCTTTTTTCTTTTTCTAATTCTTCTACTAATTCTAGAAATTGATGTCCATAAATTAACTTTGATGCCTCAAGTACTAAAATACACTTTCAGCACATCTTAAGGCCCATAAAAGAATGAATTGTATAACTAGTTGTCCCTAACTAGTCTTCAAAATCAATATTTTTGATACATTAATATATAAACTTAAAGAGTAACTATACTTATTCATCATTAATATTTATTCAAAAAACAAAACAGTGGAACATTTACCAGGACTTCACATAAGACAGTGGTTGGAGTGAAACCATTATCATACATCTGTCATGGGTTAAAAACCTGTGGCCTTACTAGCCTTGATTGGCTGTCAAATGACATACATGACATCATTTTCAAAATCAACACCAATATAATTTCCTAAATAAATATGTTGGACTTCTTTAAAATAAGGTTGATCCCTAAATAGCCATTTAACCAAGGTTTTCATTACCAACTCTGTACATAAACACTTCCTCCCAAGTATAACTTAATCTTTTCAAGGATGGTTTAATTTATAACGTATCTGAAATATGAAAATCAAAAATATTATAATAATTTCAGTAAATCATCATAACATTCATCCCCCATATATCATAAAGTACCACATGGGTTTCACATTCCAAACATGTGAAATCCCTCATCGTATTTTATCATGAAACATGGTAATATACAAAATTACCATAAATTCTTATTGAAAACATGCATGATTCCTTATTCAAAAGATTATTAGATATACTACTTAAATTGAAGAAGTTTTTTTACTTCATCATTGATGACATATACAAAAATTTCAATTACTTCTCGGGTAATCAGTGCTATCTGATTTGATTATTCTTATCAAACATCACTTTATCCAAACATCACTAACTCAAATTCTGGAAATAATTAAGAGTTACAATCCCTTAATCAAAATATCACCTTTCCTTGAAATCACTTTTCCATGTATCTATATCCATTCAACTTTTCTTTTTAAATCCTTAATGAAATATTATACCGAAAATACATATATATTTCAAGATTCATATAACATAATATATAAATTCCAAAACAAAAATACTTCATTATTCTTTCCTTATTCTTAAACTATTACTCAAGCTTCAAAAAATTATTCATGAATACCTCGTTCATAGAATATTAAATATTAATCATTATTATGGTTCTAAAACCTCAATCTAATCATGTTATTGTGTCTAATGTAAAAAATACAGGATGAACATCAGATACCATTTACATGTCATTTTTGGCATCATTATCTTTAGAAGTATAACCAATAATCCTACCTCCTTCCAAATTCTCTTTATGATATTGACACTTGGGAAATTGATTCACATAATGCCACATTCCACATATGAAACATTAAATTTTAACCATGTTCCTTCTAGTTCAATCCATTGACAAAAAAAATCATAGTGTGTGAAACATTTATTATATTAAGAAAGAATATATTAATGATAAATTTCTTATAGGGTGCCTTAATCAGGAATCTTAGTTCTTAAATCTAGGACATCTTAGTTTTATCCGAGGTTATTAATAGTTATCCTTTATTTAAATCATCAATGATGGTTCATAAAGAGTTTTTGAATTCCCAAAGAATATCAATGAGGAGTGTCAAACCAAGTGTACAGTAAGGTCTATTGTTGTGTTATAGAATACCCCGAGTCAGACCTAGGACATCTTATCAGAGTTGTTTCACCTAGGTACATATGTTCCAGAACCACATCTAGTTATAATATCAAGACTTGGATGTATTTCTAGAAAACCACTCACTCTATACTTTACCAAAATTCTAGGAAATTACCCTAAATGTTAACTCATCCTTATACTTATCCTAAGAGACATCATTATAATTATCCTTATAAATTTACTTATGGATCTCACAATCTTTTTCTCATTGTTGTTTTACAAGTTTGAATAATACTTTAATATAATATAATCTATAATGACGCAGTTTTGATGTATATATATATATATATATTACAGAACTTTTTTATAATACGTTAAACATTATACAAATTGACACCCAAAGATCTTATTAGTTTAGTGCCATTGGGAACATGGAAATGGGAACATTGGTAAATAAGTTTCATTATCTCCTACTAGGTTCTCCAAGACTATCACCCCTCTTAGATATATCATACATGAAATATTTATTCATAACCTAGGAAAGGAAACAATATAGGGGTGAGATCAAATGCTCATTAATGGTAAGAAAGGTAGATATATAAGCATAAACATGAACATATCGGTATGAGAAAATAATCATGAAAACAAAAGATCGTACCTTTAATATCAAAGATCACATGGATGAATCATGGAAAATATCATGGTAGTTTATAAGAAATGAATCATAAGGAAATAAATAACATAATCCATGGAAGAATCACATAGAAATAATACATGGAATAATATAAGACACATAATAATATATAATGACTTCTATTGTAGTCAATGAATCACTAACAAGACCATCATAGTGGAAAAGGTCCTTTATTGAACCGAGATCACACCCCATTACAACCCCATATTACTAAACTGAGTTCACTCCTCATTCCATCCTTATGATACAAAACCATATTCATTTATCATTCCATCCTTTTCAATAACATGAAATATAAACATTTTCCCAATTAATTGGAGGGAGATATTGGTCTCACCCATCTCGTAATGAAATCAAAAATATTTATGCCATCGATTAACAAAAAAAACATATCATAACGCATGAAATGAAATTGTTTTCATAAATACTTAATCACTTCTTAACCTGTGAAAAAAATAATGTTTTCATAATCATTTAATAATTATCATATCCCCTCAAAATAAGTATTTTTCAAAAGCATATAACCTGTAAAAGAGAAAGAGGTGTCACAAGTATCATTCCATCAAAACATAAACCCTTAAAGAAAGAATACGAATGAAAAAATTGGATAATTTCGTATATGGGAATGATTTTAATCAATATATGTCATATTATATGGAAACTAACATGGTAATATATTTTAAAATCATTTCTTTAGGAAAATAAACATCATTTTTCAAAAAAGGTTCCTTAAAACAAATAGTCCTTTTAAAAACCAATTTCATGAAAATAAAAAATAATGGTTATAAATTAATATTTTATTTTTTTGGAAAAACATTTATTTAAAAACATATAAATATAACTTGAAATCATTTTGGAAACCATTTTCCATGAAAATATATAAAAATATCATGAAAACGTTTTGAAAACCATTTTCCTTGAAAAATTAAAAAACAATCTTAAAAAAAATTTCAAAACACTTTTCTTGAAAATATATTGAGAAATTCTAGAGAAATCATGATTTTTTTTTGAAAAAAATTCTATTTTTTAATAACATTATCTTTAAATATATCCTTTTTAAAATGCAATGGATGCTTCACAGAAATGGCGGTAGGTAAATCTGTACTTGTCGTATGAGTTAAAATGAAGATTTCTTTTGCATGGTAGGAAGGTTAAAAAATGAATTATATAGAGAGTGAAAATAATATTCCATTGAAAACATTGGTAAAATAAAAAAGGGAAAATTAATTTTAAATATTATAGAATAATAGTATAAAATTCTTGGAAACCGTTTTTAGAAAACATAGTTTTGAAGGAACACATATTTTCTATCGTATAGTGGGAAAAGTATAAATTTATTAAAAAAACATTATTTACTATACATTTATAAATAATGAATAAGAGTATGATAATATAATTAATTATTTTTATTGAGATATGGATCGTAATATTTCATCAATGTAAGCATAGACATAAACAATCTCAAAATAGTGATGAGATTGTTTAAATAAACTCTTACCACATGGTAACCTTGAACCATACTCCTCATATAAGAAAATGAAATTTCATAAAGTATAAAATGTCATTAAAATAATTAGATTCATGATATAACATTTAAAAACATGTATATAATCGTCATGAAAAAATATTAGTGCGTAACACAGTATTTATCTCAAAGAAGGATAATTGTGACCAAACTACTTTACTGATTTGGTAAAATTTGAAGCATAAATCCCATGATATAAAGATCATAAAACAGATATGTAAATACCCATAATTTTTATTATAATAATAATAAAAAACATATGTGGTTATTATAGACACCACATAAAAGGAATGGGTGGTGAATAAATCATGTATCTCATAGAAATAAAAACATAGATGAAATTTCCTTACATTATGTATATATTATCATTGTACTCATACAAATGTAATGTATAATAAATATAAATTTATAAAAAATCAATAAAAGAACAATATTCTTATATCTAAACCCATATAAGGTTTTATTATGACTTTATATTACTATCTTATTAAAAATTATTTGTTAGTGTTTTACTTAGGGTAATATTCGCTTTGTTTTCTGTATGTGTCTTAATAAGTTATATATTTGGTCCTTATAATTATATAATGATTTTTATATTGATAAAAATGATATAAATATCATTTATATTAATTATATCTGTATTATAAAAATCAATATAATATAGAAGTATGAAATGGAATACACAGTTCATGGAGATGGTAGGTCGTATGTACACATTAATGTTGTTTCTGTTTTTATTATTGTATTAAAAGAAACAAAGAAAATTAAATATATGTTTATATTAATATAATTTCCTCAAATTAGAACTATGATGGTATGTATATAATATAATATTACTAAAAACATCCTTAATATGTTCCATGTATTGTGTGAACGATTCACATCTCTTTGAAGGGGTGGTAGCCCACAATTTGTCAAATGAAAATATCATATTCACCCCAAATGGAAAGTGTAATTATATGTGTTTTAAAAGGCTTATTTAATAATAAATACATAATAAATATAATATTGAACATATATAAATATACTTTCCATCAAAATGTTCACCATGAGAGGCGGTAAAGCAAAAATGAACAATCATTATTTAGTGAGGTGGTAGTTTGTTGTACACATAAACTGTATGTTTGTTACCCATTAGATGGATGTGTATGTAATTTTAGGTCTAACCCTAAGACTAAAAACATATCATTATAATTATGATACTTTCTCATAGTATAATCATGTTATAATATTAATTTAGGTGGTTGAGAATGAAAATAAAAGAAAGAAGCTTGAGGGAGGGTGTCGCCACTTAATTGGCTAACCCCTTTTGGTGTTCCCCAATGGTCTTCTTTGGAAGGATATATTCCCCAATAGAGGTGTCAATGAGTAATGAAGGAATTTCTATGAGCTATTTTTTTGGATCTCGGTTGAGTCAAATTTGCTTGCTAGATATGAAGAATTGAGAGGAGGGGATGCATTTTTATAGTGGGGGAGGAGTGTAACTCTTTTAATATTTTGAAAAAGAAATTCCATACATGATTTTTGCATGTCAATTGAATTCAATATTTAAAATATTTTTATACAAGGGAAGATAGGGTAAAAATATGAGAATATAATGGGTTTTTTATATGTGTCGTGGTCTTTTGGGCCCTCAATATTAGGGTTTAGTTCCTCAATACGCATAATTTTACCCAAATTTTTATAAGTAATTTTAACCACATTCAATAATATTTTGGGTCAAAAATATTTTTACCTTATTATAAATTATAAATTATTCTGATTCAAAAATTTAATCCATTTTTTCAAATTCTTGTCACAAAATTTGTATAATTTGATTTAAATTTGGTCCCACAAACGGGATGACAATAAGGGTTTTTAAAGTAAAAATGTTCAAAAGTATTCTATTTTTTTATATGTAGATTCTAATACAATTTTTTTTACAATGAACTAAATTGGATTAATTTATAAAAATATTTTATAATTAAACTTTTAAACCAATTTAAAATTTATTTTATCCTTATAAATAAATTAGACGAAAAGGTAGTTAAACTGAAATACAAAATTTTTCACTATTCATTAAAAATGAAACATTATAGGAAAACAACACAAAATTTACCCTAAATTAATTATTATGTTCCTATTTAAAATAATAATGTTTTTTTGACACATTAATCAATAAAAGTTCCCAAAAATGGATTTAGAATTGGTTTTCTATTAAAGGGTGTGAAAAACGTTAATAAAAATATATGTTTTTAAGCATATAATTGGGTTTATTCTTATATTATATCTATAAAATATATTTTATGAATATAAAATTATTTTATTTAATATATATCATATATATTACTTTCATATCACTCATTAATGGTAATTAATTTAATTTAATAGCATAAATAATCATTGTGACCACAAAAATATCAATATATTCTTCTATATTCAATCAGTTTTTGCATTCATTTTAATTTATTGGTAACCTAAGAATTCATACTATAACACCCCAAGCTTCCACAGTATGTTTCCCTTTGAATAATTCAATAGCTTGCATTGTACGCAACTTCGAGATTCTAATACACCGCGACCAATCAAAGTAATCGTTATGAATAGTAATACCCACTTTTTAAAATTATATAAATTTTATCTCTCAAAATGGACTTCATTTTTGGATTTGTAATATCTTAATTAGCTTAGGGTGAAATTTTCATACTTTTCTGATAACTTTTATATTTTGATGAATAGTGAAAATTACAAAATTATAATTAAAAACAACTTTTTAATCAAAATAATTAATAGTGATAAATTTTGAATTTGAGTGGTTTTAAAGTATATTTAGAATATTTTTTTTTTCATTTAATACAATATTTTTCATTGGACATAATTTCACAATTAAACCACACATAAACAAGTGTCAATCTTTTGATAGTTATTATTTCTTAAAAACACGTTTTTTGTTTTGACAGCGGGAATTATTTTTAAATTAATTTCTGTCACATATGTGTTTTGAATTTAGAAATATGGATTCCATATTTTGAATCAGGTGGTCCAAATTGTGTAAATAGGTAACTTTTATTTTTAGACCATTTTGAATAATTATTTCGGTAAATATTTTATTTACCATGGTTAAAGGGTAAATCCGGTAAATAATGGTAAAAAATAATATTATAATAATATTAATTTACCCTAAAAAGTGTACTAACCCTATTGGTTGATACATGTCCAACCATGGTCATCTTTGGGTCGATTTTGGGACCCTATGGAGCCACTTGTAGGTGATAAGGACACTTTATATTAATTAAGTTAAAGTAAATACAAAAATGACATAAACATATATCTTTTAGAAAAACAATATTTACATAGAGTTATATATGTTATCTTATCGACTATAAATATTAATTAGAAAGATAAAAATATTTAATACATAATGGTATTTTATTTATAATTTTTAGACTTTGAATAATTAAATTTATTTATGACACAATAATGATGCAGTATTTTCCTTATTAATGAAAGAATCAAACAATTGGTATTATAAATGTTAAAATAAATATTATTTGAAAGTTTTTATGACATAAAATAATTTTATTAGTTAATATGACATGTTTTTATTTATTAAATTAATTTTTTTCGAATTAAAAAGTTTTTATGACTAACAAAAATCAATTTTTGAATAGTGTCAAGATTGACATAAATGAGTTTTTAAAACAAATATTATATTATTAATTGATATTCTATTCCTAAAAATCCAAGGTTTGGACAAAGGACTTGTATCATGATATTTGTATCATTAATGTACCACTTGGGGGTCTCTTGGATGTATATAGTAAGTTTATTAACTATATAATATAAAATACAAAGTGACATGGTAAATGTCAATCTAATTAACTAAGAGTTAAAAATAATAGATAAGGTTAATATAATGACCCAAAGCGGTATAAAATATTTTTGTTGAATTTATTTCGACCCCTCCCCACCTTATACTTGTAATAATCCACATTGGAGCCATTAAAAACCGAATATTAATTTATTATAAATTAATACTTTATGTTTTTTCTAAAGAGCCCCTCCTCCCCATTATAAAAGGACACAACTTCTAACCAATTATTAAAACCTTCAAATCCTTTTGGTTAAGCCAAAAATTTCCCAAATACTTTATCAAATTCCCTGAATTCAACCTAGAGGCCTTAGTTTAATCATTAATCTAACCCAATGACCTCTTTTGATCAAATCAAAAGGAAGAACCCGAAGAAGAGGTAATGTTTTCACTACCATTTTTCATGTTCCTTTCTTCTTCAACTTCTTCTTTAATTGTTATTTCCTTTATAAAATAATAAATCCAGTATCTTCTATATACTGTGATGTTATTATAAATATGGTACAACCATATTCATTATTCTATCTATCCTTTGAATGAAATGTCACCATACGTGCGTACGTACGGCTTACCGTCTCCACGTCGTGGTGTAATTGTAATTCAAAAACATTATTATTTGGATGGGTATTATAATGATATGTAATTGATGTAAATAATAAATATAAAATGATAATTATTATGTATATATGATATACCATCCAATTATATATTATTTTAATATCAAAATAATGATATTGTCGCTCGTGCGTACGTACGGTCTACCGTTTCCACGAACGCGATGAGATTCATTCCCCGATCGTATCCAGGAAATTATAATTCTCATTTGATGATTAAAAATAATGTTTAAGGACTTTATATCATTCTGGATATGAATAAGATACAACCTATCCATAAAAACACATCTTATGTAACAAAATATATAAAAGAAAACGAGTAAGTTAACACCTGAAACGATGATAATACTAAGATATTTTTAACAAATCAATGTTAAAAGATCATATATGATATCATATTAATTTATATGATTCTTGTATAATTTATAACAATTATTTCACCATTATACCGGATATTAACCTACCATCAACCAAGAAAATGTACAAGTTAAGGGTTTATTTCACAATCTCTTCATTATCCAAGGTTGTTTATACGTAATTATCTACTGGGACCTCTTTATCATCCACATCCTTATTTCTTAAAAATGTATTTCAAAACCTTCTTACTATTTTATAGACTATGGGTTAAAGTTATTTATATCCTTTTTTTACTTTTTATAATAAGTTTATAAAGGAATCTTTACGTCATTTTCCAAACAAGGACCTTTTTAACCTTTTCGACAGAATTAAGTTAAGAATGTTTTTTTAACTTATACAGAGGGTGCGGCTAATTTCTACCATTATAAACTTATTGAATATTCCCTTACAAGATTTTAAGAATATTTTTAATTTAAATGTTTTATTTTATAATTATGTGACTTTTAAATGATTTCAAAATGAATATTTTAAGAATTTGTGAAAGGTATTCTTTATTAAGATCAGAATTTTAAATGCTTTAAAGATTTACCTTTCTAAATATTTTTAATTATTGTACATGTTTTCAAAATGATTTTAAGGATTTATTTATATATACATGAATGTTTTGAAATGATATTCCTTTTAAAAAGTTTCAATGTGGTATGGGACACTTTGAATCAAAAATCTCTTTTAAATTACTTCCTTAATAAATGTGTGACTTTTAAATGATTTCAAAAAAGAGATATTTCTCCCAAATAGTTTTTATTTCATCTATGTCAACATCCTCTGATGAATTTTAAGCTTATTTGAAGTTGATTTATTTTGATACAAAACTTCCATATTGTATTGATGTTTTTGTGATATGTTTGACTGTGGATGTGTTATTTTTATACCATTCATGGTTTATAAAGAAAGTATTGACATTTCGTATGCTAGTTTTAATACGAATGTTTATATTATGTTTAAACCTATTCATATGAGGAATGCATTGGACTTAGTAAGTGATGGGTGGAGCCCACTATAGCTCCTCGATGCATCGATAGGTCTCATGAGATGAACTAGTGTCTTGGAACGAGGCCTTGTCAAAATCTTATTTCTAGTCTTGGAACGTAGCCTCGGCTACGTGGTTATGATAGTCCGACATTATGAATTCCATCATTATGAAAGTGGTTATTGATATTGAATGTGATTATTAGATTAGTATAATATCCATGTGAATAAGTAAATATAATTATTTCATTTTATTTCTGCCATATTATGTTGAAGTTCACGTTTAAAAGGCTTTTGTTATAGTTATACATTTCCTTAAATGTTTGTGCTTATTTATGAAAGTTTCCGCTATATTTTTATCCTTACTGGTCATCTGAGCTCACCCCTTTCTATGTTTTATTTTCCCCAGGATTCCAAGAAGTGTATTTTGAATAACATGCAGGGTTAAGCCAAGGGAATAAAGGCATTCATAAAGGATTATTTATGTTGTTTTGTATGTTATAAAGTGTAATGTAACATTCATGTATGTAATCTATTTTACAAGACTTCTAAACTGATCAGTATTTTGGGAATTGATTCCTTATAATCATGCCAATGTATTAAAATAATGCACCAGCTCTGGGTAACTGGGGTCGGGGTGTTAATTTTGCTATCAGAGGAAGTTTAGTACAAACCTTGGAAACTAGATTTAGTTAAACTCTGATTAGAGCACATATCCATAAGAGAGCTATTCTAGCCCCAAGTGAAAATCATGGCCCTTCACATGCCCCTATCTACTCTAGTGAATTCTGTGCTTGTATTGAAATGAATAATCTTGTGGAGATCAATCTCCTGGGAGCTAAATTTACCTGATATAGGAAACATTACAATAGAATCGTGGCCAACAAACTTAATAGAGCCTTTTCCAATGTACATGCCCTGGATAAATGGGATAACATTTCTAGCATTACTCTTGCGAGGGTTGCTTCTGATCACCACCCTATCCTCCTTTTCTTCTCACATAAATCTAATAATCTTAGGTCCCCTTTCAGATACAAAATTGCTTGGTCTTCTGACCCAGAATGCGTAAACATCATTAAGAATACTTAGATAAACATGCATGGGAAATCTAACACTTTTGCTTGCCCGGTGAAGTTAAAAATGATTAATCTAACTCTCAAAAGCTGGTGTAAATTCAAGGTTAGTGAAATGGACAAAGACATCAACCTCTTGGAAAAGGAGCTTATTCAATTCTAAAACACTAACTATTCTTCAAACTTTTCTTATGACTCTCAATAAGAAATTAACATATCCTCAAATCTTATCTCTCTGCTCAACTTTAAAGATAATATTTTAAAGCAACTTTTTAAATCCAAATGGCTTAATTATGGAGATAGGAATACTAAGTTTTATAATTCCCTTCATAGAATCAGAAAAACTGATAGACCCCATGCTTATATTAGAAATGGGGATCAAATTATTGACACTGATGAAAGTATTGCTAATCATATTGTTTCTCACTTTCATAATATCTTTAATGGTGATGGTATTAATAAAGACCTTATGCCGAACATCATACCTCCTTTAGTTACTAGTGTTGATAACTCCTTTCTAAAAAGAATCCCCCTTGACTATGAAATCAAAGACACTGTCATTAGTTTAAACCCAGACAGTACTCCCGGGCCAGATGGTTTTAATAATGGTTTTTACCAAAAACACTGGGATGTCCTCCAAAATGATGTTTGCAGTATGGTCAAAGCTTTCTTCTCTAGAGGAATTCTCCCTCATGGACTTAACTCCCAATTTCTTTTTCTCATTCCCAAAACCGAGAATGCAGATGACATTCAAAGCTTCAGGCCCATTGTGCCCATTAACTCTCTTTTCAAAATCATCACTAAATTAATTGCCAACCGAACTGATTCCATTAGTAATCGAAATGTTTCGTGGAACAAATTTGGGTTCATAAAAGGAAGATCTATACAAGACTGCATCTGTCTGGCCTCTGAAGCCACCAACCTTCTCAACAAAAATAATAGAGGTGGGAATGTTTCCATTAAACTGGATATTTCTAAGGCCTTTAATACCATTGATTGGAGATTCATGTATAAAGTCCTTAGGAAATTTTGTTTTCATGAAATTTATATTAATAGGGTCTCTTTATTATTCAACTCATCCCATATCTCTGTTCTGATCAATGGATCACCTAGAGGCAATTTCAATTGTTCTAAAGAAGTAAGGCAGGGCGATCCACTCTCAGCTATTCTCTTTTCATTCGCTGAAGACTACCTAAGTAGGCTAATCTCTCAAGAGATTGATAAAGGTTCTATAAATCCTATCTCTACTTCTAGAAACTTGAATGTTCCCTCACACCTTCTCTATGATGATGACATAATTATCTTTACTTAGGGGGGTAAAAGAAACATTCTGGCTCTAAAAAATATCCTCCTTCACTATCAGGAAGTCTCTGGTCAGCATATAAACAGGAATAAATCATAAATTTTTTTTGGCAATGACTTTTCTATGGGGAGGAAGCTTACTATCACTAATAATTTAGGTGTCAAAGAAGGTTCAGTTTCTTTCACTTATCTTGGAGTGCCCATCTTTTGGGGTAGACCAAAAGTGAATTATTTTTCTCTCATCACTGATCAAATGATTCATCATCGTTCCTCCTGGAAGGGTAAAAATCTTTCGATGGCTGGGAGAATTTGTTTGGTTTAATCCACCATCATTTCTAAAATTATTTACTCCATGACAGTTTATAAATGGCCAAATAGTCATTTAAAACTCATTGATGTTGCTATTAAAAATTTTATTTGGAGTGGAAGTACGTTGGAGAGAAAATTGGTGACTGTCCCCTGGATCTCTTGCTGCAAACCTATTGATAAGGTGGGGATATTCATTAAAAATCTCTCTAATTTCAATGAATCCCTTCAAGCTAGCCTTACGTGGAATCTCATTCATAATACCTCTCCTTCCATGGATTTTCTTAAAGTTAATTTTCTTGATAAACTTAGGAATTACCATACTCATTTCCTTATGTCCTCTATATGGCCCTCCATCAAAAACACATTTACTTCTATTATGAATAACTCTAGATGGATGGATAATAAGGATTACAACTTAAAGTTTTGGCTTCATAAATGTACTGGTGTTTTTATGATCTCTTTAATGGACACCAACTTTTCTCCTCCCCACTCTTAAAACTATATTAAAACTATCATGCATATGCAAAACCCATGTCTTCCTGATCATATTGAACAAATCGTTCATAACACTAACTTCATTAATACAAATGATTTCCTCATTTGGGAACCTTCTTGTAATGGGGATCTTGATTTGAAAAGTTACTACAATCATTTATGCAATAACGTGGACAATATTTTTTCTTGGTTAAGTAACTTTAATAAATCTTGGTTAAAATCCTCGAGATTTATGCTTGTCTGGCGAATTGATCATAATAGACTTCCAACGGATGCTTGTATACAAACTTTTGGAATTATTCTTTGTTTAAACTGCCACATGTGCAATAAACATCGAGAGTATATAAACCATCTTTTTCTTCCTTGTGACATGGAAACTGCTCTTTGGCATTACATTCTTGATATTTTTGAGTGCAGATGGTTGCTTTGTGATACCATTATCATGCAGATACAACGATGCTTGGACTTGTCTATTTCCCAACAGCACAAAAATATTTTGGTTGCCTCCATAGCGGAGCTTCTTCATGTAATCTGGTATGGTAGAAATGACTTTATTTTTCGTAATAACTCTTTTAGAATCAATGAAAGAAAAGAGAGAATCCTCATGGCCATCCGTGAAGCGGCTTTGATCCAAAAAGATCATTGCAACAACTCAATTCATGACTTGGAGATCCTCAGACGTGTGAGGGTGAAAGGGAATTATACCTGCCCTAAATATAATTTTGATGTTTCTTGGCTCCCACCACCCCCCTAGGATGGATTAAAGTCAATGTGGATGGAGCCTCTAAAGGCAACCCTGGACCAGCGGGCTATTGCGCCATCTTCAGAAATCATTTGGACCAGACGCTTGGTTGCTTCTATGGCTCCTGCGGCTCCTCTACTTCCCTTGAAGCTGAGATGATGGCCGTTATTCATTCCATTTCCTTTGCCAAGCTTCACAATTGGAACTACATTTAGATCTAGAGCGACTCCACCACCATCATACATGCTATTTGAAATGGCACCATCCACCTTGCTTGGACTCTCACTTCACGTTGGATAGATTGCTTGAACTCCCTGGCTGGTCTCAGCTTCATCGCCACCCACACTTATCATGAGGCTAACAGAACTGCTGATGGGATTTCCAATTTAGGTGTTTCCCATGAACTGCATTGGAGGGATGATTTTCCTCCAGAGTTACTCCCGATTTATATTAGGTATGTTAACAAAATCCCAAATTTCAGACTCTTGTAATCCGTTCTTTAATAGTATTTGGTGTTTTGGTTTTTGTCTAGAACACTACCTTTAAAAAAACATATCCATAAGAGAGAATTTGAGGATCAGTATAGAATAAATTCCTAGAATATTGGTATTGTAGTGATTTTTTGAGTTTTCCGATAAATAAATCCCTATCTGGATACGATTAGGTAGAGGCGGCTCCAGCACAGATGTACCTAGGGGTAAAACCCGAAAACACCACTTTGAGCTAGACTCAAATGAGAACTGGTGCATGAAATTGAGCCTTGCACCACTCTTGGTTATGACACTCCTTGGAGATATTCTTAGGATAATTCTCATTTTCTTTACAAATCATTATGAAGGGTTTATGAGTATATACTTCTTCAAAGAAAACATTTTTATGATTATAGATTATATCCATAAAATTCTCAATTTATGTTAAGTATTTGACAAGTTTGGGATTAGGTATTTCTATTCATATACTAATCTAGTGTATGCCATTGTTTAGAAATGGTGCCCAGTATAAGGAATGAGAACTCCAGCAATACGCATGATCCAAAGAGTAAGAAGGATCATATATTTCATGGTCTTAAGCCAAAATTTAGAAGGGAAATAGTCTCCCATGTATTATCATCATGTTACGAAATAATATCATGTGTTTATAAGATAAGTAATGAATTCTCAGAGTCCTATGGATTTGAAGGGAAGAAAGATAAGGAAAGGATGGTAGAGTGAAAGAAAGATAAAGGGAAGAAGGTAAAGAAGGATTTTCCCATATGTGATAACTGTGGGAAGAATCACCTTGGAAAATTCTTGAAGGGAATGGGAGTATGTTATAAGTGTGGAGAAAAGGGACACTAAGTACGTGACTGCAAGGGTAATAAAATGGTTTCAAATGTATAATGATTCATTTTCAAGGAGTTTGGACACTACATGAACCAATGTCCCAGTCATTAGACTATGCCGCAAATGATGCTATTGGATAATAATCATGTTATGATACTACCACAGATGAATAGGAATGACTTTTGTTCTTATGTTGTTATTTTGGAATTATTTAATTGAAGTGTTTTATCAATGATGTACTGGAAATAAATAAGGATTGTATTGTAGTACTATTTCATTGAGGATTTGAGATTTTATGGTATGAAGAAAAGTGACTCTACAGCAAGTTATACTTTTTGGAAATTACATGGTTGAAGGAAAGAAAAACCTTAATATGGTCCTAATATTAAGGTACTGGTTTTGGAATAAGATATAGTTGATTTGGGTAAATTATTTTGAATATTCTTGACTGACTTGAAACTAATTAAAGATTTGTATATTACATCATTGATAGAGTTTACAACATTTTTGGATGGATGAAGTATATACAGTATTATATAAGGAATGAGGGATCATGAATGTAATCAATAAGGTTTTATAGTAATTCAAGATGTTTCAGTGTTTTAATTGAATACATGATAAAGGTATTCACATGCTATTACGGGGTAAAAATGATCTACATTATGTTTACCATTTATATAACTTTTGGACTGGGGGTTTATAGAAGTATTTTGGATAATTATAAAGGTTGGAATGGATTATATTTTACATTGGATACTATTGTTAAAGTTATTTTTGGATATTTATAAAAATGACAACACACAGACCGTGTAACAACCCATCGCGTTGGACAAAGCTGCAGAAATTGAACCCACAAACATAGTGAAATTGGGATTTATCGCTTACCACTAGACTATGTGAAGTCCTTGGAGTGTATAATGTAGTTTTATTTTTTTATGTTCTGATAAATGAATTATAAATTTTTTTTGGGACCAGATACGGTTAGGATAAATTGAATATTTTTTAGTTCTATTACCTTTTGGAGTGAAAGATGGGTTTTTGGTAAAAATGTATTAAAGAATGAAAGTTTACATGACAAGTAAGTATATTTCCTTAACTTCTTAGTAAATATCATAAATAAATTCCACAAATTTATGAACGGTAACATAAAACAAAAATGTTGTTGGTTAACTTTTCCTACTGGGGAATCAAAGACCATTTAACCAATCATAAGTTTGTGATTTTCTTGTAGTTAGCTTTCTCCTAATCCTATTTTCTAAAACTCTCCATCAGACCTTGATGGTTTTTTTCTCCTCCATATCAATGTTTTCATAGAAACCTATTATGGGCTATCTCGGGTGACCTTTGTACTTCTCTTTCTTTCTTTTAAAGTTATATGTTTGTTAACCCAATTTTCGATATGGGTTTTCCACAAAGGTATTTTCTATTTTCAACCTTTTATTTTAGAAGAACAATTTCAAATTGGGAGGATGAAATTTATTGAAGGAGAGGAGAATGTAACACCCCAAGCTTCCACGGTACGTTTCCCTTTGAATAATGAAATGACTTGCATTATACGCAACTTCGAGATTCTAACACACCGCAACCAATCAAAGTAGCTGTTATGAATAGTAATACCCACTTTTTAAAATTTTATAAATTTTATCTCTCAAAATGGACTTCATTTTTGGATTCGGAATATTGAAATCAGTATAGGGTAAAATTTTGGTACTTTTCGGATAGCTTTTATATTTTGATGAATAGTGAAAATTACTAAATTTTAATTGAAAAAAACTTTTTAATAAAAATAATTAATAGTAATAAATTATTAATTTGAGTGGTTTTGAAGTATATTTATAATATATTTTTACAATTTAATACAATTTTGGTCATTGGACATAATTTCACAATTAAACCGGATATAAACAAGTGTCAATATTTTGATAGTTATTATTTCTTAAAAACACACTTTTTGTTTTGACAACGGGAATTAATTTTAAATTAATTTCTGCCACTTATGTGTTTTGAATTTAGAAATATGTATTAAATATTTTTAATTGATAGGTCCAAATTGTGTAAATAGGTAACTTTTATTTTTAGACATTTTGAATAATTACTTCGGTAAATATTTTATTTACCATGGTTAAAGGGTAAATCCGGTAAATAAGGGTAAAAAACTAATATTATAATAATATTAATTTACCCTAAAACATGTCGTAACACTATGGGTTGATACATTTCCGACCATTATCATATTTGGGTCGATTTTGGGACCCCATGGAGCCACTTGTAGGTGATAAGGACACTTTATATTAATTAAGTTAAAGTAAATACAAAAATGACATAAACATATATCTTTTAGAAAAACAATTTTTACATAGGGTTATATATGTTATAATTTTGACTATAAATATTCATTATAAAGATAAAAATATTTCCTACATAATCGTTTTTTATTTATAATTTTTATACATTTAATACTTATATTTATTTATGACACAATAATGATGAAGTATTTTCCTAATTAATGAAAGAATCAAACAATTGTATTATAAATGTTAAAATATATATACTTTGAAAGTTTTGATGACATAAAAGAATTTTATTAGTTAATATGACATGTTAGGAATGATTAATTGAATTTTTTTCGAATTAATAAAGTTTTTATAACTTTAACAAAAATCAATTATTGAATAGTGTCAAAATTGACATAAATGAGTTTTTAAAAAAAATATTATATTATTAATTGATATTATATTCCTAAAAATATAAGGTTCATCCAAAGGAATTATATCATGATAGGTGTATTATTAATGGACCACTTGGGGGTCTCTTGGATTTATATATTATTTTTATTAACTATATAATATAAAAATACAAAGTGACATGGTAAATGTCAATCTAATTAACTAAGAGATAAAACTAAAATATACGGTTAATATAATGAACCAAACCAATCTAAAATCTATTATTTGAATTTATTTAGACCTTGACTCACCTTATAATTTTAATAATCTACTTTGGAGCCATTATAAACATAATATGAATTTATTATAAATTATTACTTTATTTTTTTTCCTAAAGAGACCCTCCTCCCCCTTATAAAAGGACACAACTTCTAACCAATTATTCACACCTTCAAAGCCATTTGGTTCGGCCAACCCCTACCCAAATACTCAATAACATTTCCTCAATTCAACCTAGAGTCCTTTTTTTGATCATAAAGACAACCTAAGGATCCCTTTTGATCAAATCAAACCGAAGAAGAGGTAATGTTTTCACCACCCTTTTCAAGTTCCTTTTTTCTTAAACTTATTATTTCTTGTTATTTCCTTTCTAAAATAATAAATACAGTATCTTATATATACTGTGATGTTATTATAAATATTGTACAACCATATTCAGTATTCTATCCATCCTTTGAATGACATGTCACCATACGTGTGTACATACGGCTTACCGTCTCCACGTCGTGGTGTAATTGTTATTCAAAACAATTATTATTTGGATGGGTATGATAATGATATGTAATTGAGGTAAATAATAAATATAACATAATAATGATTCTATATATATGATATACCATCCAATTATATGTTATGTTAATATCAAAATAATTATATTGTCGCTCGTGCGTACGTACGGACTACCGTCTCCACAAACACGATGAGATTCATTCCCCATCATATCCATGCAATTATAATTCTCATTTTATGATTAAAAATAATGTTTAAGGACTTGATATAATTCTGGATTTGAATAAGATACAACCTATCCATAACAAACATGGCTTATGTAATAAAATATATAAAAGAAAACGAGTAAGTTAACACCCGAAACGATGATAATACTAAGATATTATTAACAAATCAATGTTAAAAGATCATATATGATATCATATTAATGTATATGATTCTTGTATAATTTAATAGAAATTATTTCACCATTATAATGGATTTTAACCTACCCTCATCCAATTAAAAGTACAAGGTAAGAGTTTATTTCACAATCTCTTCATTATCCGAGGTTGTTTACACGTAATTATCTACTGGGACCTCTTTATCATCTACATCCATGTTTCTTAAAAATGTGTTTCAAAACATTCTTACTATTTTACAGAATATGGGTTAAAGTCATTTATACCCTTGTTTTACATTTTATAAGATGTTTATAAAGGAATCTTTACATCATTTTCCAAATAAGGACCTTTTTAACCTTTTCGATAGAATTAAGGTAAGAATATTTTTTTAACTTAGACAGCGGGTGAGGCTATTTTATACCGTTATAAAATCATCAAAGCTTCCCTTACAATATTATAAGAATATTTTGAATGTAAATGTTTTATTTTATAATTATGTGACTTTTAAATGATTTCAAAATGAATATTTTAAGAATTTGTGAAAGGTACTCTTTATCAAGATCAGAATTTTAAATGCTTTAAAGATTTATCTTTTTAAATATTTTTAATTAATGTTCATGTTTTCAAAAAGATTTTAAGGATTTATTTATATAGACATGAATGTTTTGAAATGATATTTCTTTTCAAAAGTTTCAAGGTGGTATGGGACACTTTGAATCAAAAATCTCTTTTAAATTACTTCCTTAATAAATGTGTGACTTTTAAATGATTTCAAAAAATAAATATTTCTCCCAAATAGTTTTGATTTAATCTATGTCAACATACTCTGATGGATTTTAAGCTTATTTGAAGTTGATTTATTATGATAAAAAACTTCAATATTGTATTAAAGGTTTTGTGATATGTTTGAATATGGATGTGTTAATTTTATACCATTCATGGTTTATGGAGAAAGTATTGACATTTCGTATGCTAGTTTTAATATGAATGTTTATGTTATGTTTAAACCTATTCATATGAGTAATGCATTGGACTTAGTAAGTGATGGGTGGATCCCTCTATAGCTCCTCGATGCATCAGTAGTTCTAATGAGACAAACTAGTGTCTTGGAACGAGGCCCTGACAAAATCTTATTTGTAGTCTTGGTACGAGGCCTTGGCTACGTGGTTATGATAGTCTGGAATTATGAATTCCATCATTATAAAAGTGGTTAATGATATTTCATGTGATTAGTTGACTAGTATAATATCCATGTGAATAAGTAAAGGGCATTATTTCATTTTATTTCTACCATATTATGCTGATGTTCAAGTTTAAAAGGCTTTTGTTTTAGTTATACATTGCCTTAAATGTTTATGCTTATTTATGAAAGTTTCCGCTATATTTTTATCCTTACTGGGAATCTAATATCACCCCTTTCTATGTTTTATTTTCCCCAGGATTCCAAGAAGTGTATTGTGAATAACATGAAGGGTTAAGCCAAGGGAATAAAGGAGTTCCTAAAGGATTATTTCTGTTGTTTTATATGTTATAAAGTGTAATGTAACATTCATGTATGTAATATATTTTCCAAGACTGCTAAACTGATCGGTCTTTCGGGTCTTGATTCCTTATAATCATGCCAATGTATTAAAATAATGCACTAGATCTGAGTAACTGGGGTCGCGGTGTTACACATATAAATTTTTTGTAAACCATATATTTTCATAAATTAGTTAATACTATTCATAACCACTAATTTAATGGCTAGGTTATATCTTATTATATTAAATAATAATATTTTCATAATATATTATTGTTTGATAAACCTCAGTCATGCGTTTTATACTAGACATCAAGGAAGGTCGCTGTTGTGTGTAAAATAAGCTGACCATGGTGTTATATATAGCACAAGATAAATTTTATGTAGTGTTTAGTGTATAATTAAATTGATTTTGTGTAAAATTCAAGAAAAACATAGTGATTTAAAACAAAATAAACTATTTTTAGAGTGGCGTGAAATGGAAAACATCAAAAAGATTAAATTAATTCCAACAATAATAATTCCCAAAATAATGAGGTGTTATAAATGAAGTTTTCTAATGTATTGAGCAGGTGGAATCATACACATGAATTTTATGGCCAATTTTTATATAATAAATTTTGATTTTCTGGATCATCATGGATAGTTTGTACTACCATCATCATCAATGACCTCTTCACTTATAGAGAGAGTAATGTTGAGGAAGCTATCAGATTCAAAGGGCTTGATACTATGGAGGAAACATTCATATTATGACCCACTAAATTGTCAGATCATGGATGAGGTCAAGATCTTGCACATCCATGTATGTATATGGGATCCTAAATACATCTTAGATGTATTGATTTGATAGTCATATGCCTCTATATTGAAGTACATTACAGTCATACCAAGATGTATCATGACATATTCTATAAATAATGGTGTCTAGGGATAAAGTGGGTCGTAGTTATGTTTGTTACTCGGTATGCCACATTTCTATATATGAAGGTGAAACATTAGTGACTATTGGAGATTATAAACCCATTACCTATTTATGAGTGGAAATGGGATGAAGTCAGCATGGATTTCTTGATATGAATTTCTAGATCACCCTAGGGCAGTGGTTTCACAAGGATGATTTTATATAGGTTGGAAAAGGTATCCCATTTTCTATATATTTAGAAAAATGTTTCAAAAGATAAGATTCAGAGGCTTTATATTCATGAGATCATATGAATCCATGAGGTTCGACAACCAATAATATTAAAAATAAATGCTCATTTCACATTGTGATTCTGAAAGATAACGAAGAATGGATTGGGTTCATATGTACTTTTGAGTATATGATATTAACTATAGACTAATGAACAGTCCAAGTGTATGATATATGTTTTGGAGGAAATTGTCTAGAAATTAATCCTTAATTTATTAGGTTCTTATGAGAAACAATTACCTCTACCCAAGTTCAATTATAATAATGATATCTTATTAATAACCAAAAATATTCTTATGAGGACCTATAAATTATGCCATTAAATTCAAACCTGTGCTATTTATTGACTAGAGAGGCAATGCTATTGGTCTCTCTCCTAATTCAGGTGGCTTATGTTAAAGTTTAGTTGACCAGGAAGCAGATTTCTACACCTTGGTCTAGAAAAAAGTCATATGCCAATCTCTATCAATGACCACTGAAGTTTGAGGTCATGTATTGTGTTTTCTTATGCGTATCACCAAAGAATTGGACTAAATGGATTTGGAGTAAAGGTAACTTGTTGCCTTCTTTTTTTGAGCCTTTAGAGATCTTGAATAGATTAAAGCCTAAATCATATCAGTTTATATTACCTCAGAGATTCTAGGACATGAATGATGTCTTCCACGTTTCACATGATTGTTGTCATCATGATGATCCAACACATACTTTTGATCCCAAGTATTTTGAAACGAATGCTGATTCATCTTTTGAGGTATATCCCATCTACATTATGGATCAATGAAAAAAGGTTCTATGAGGCTAGTCTTTCCCTTTTTACATGGTCTATGTAATAACATCCATGTATAGGATTTGACATGGGAGAAAAAGTATGAATTACATGCTTAGTGTCAAGAGTTTTTTCTCAAACAACATTATATAATTCATGGAAGGGAAACTTGGGGATGAGTTCCTTTAATTGGAAACAATGTAAGAACCCATTTTTATATGAGGCACAGATCATTAAATTTTTTATTAATTCCTTTTTCTACCAAAGATGAATACCTAAAAATGATATAAAGGATAAATGGGGTGTTTGGGGATTTTTTATAGCTCATAAACCCATGCCGGGTGATAAACTAATTGGGTCGCATAGTTTGTAGAAACTATCCATCATAGTCGGCACAATTTTTCCTATTTGTGTGAGGTGTTTTAGCGAGTATTTTTAAGATGAAAAATATTTCCCAAATCGTGATACCTCATCTTAATGCCAATTAAAAATATCTAATATTTTTAGATGAGGGAAGAAACATAGTCATCAAAGGGTTGTATAACCGTGCACCATGACCATGCAAGGGGGTATTGAGGCAGTGCATGTAGCAAGGTTTGGCCAACTGTGTGACCAAAATGTGTGAACCCTATAATTTTAGTAAAATTAACATTTTTTATTTAAAATATTATATGATTAAACACCTAATTTTTTATATTTCCAGTATCTGGACCTCTCCTTTACTCCCCTAGAGATCTCTCCTCCCATTAACCAATGTTTGTTTATAATTATTCCTTATAGAATCTAATTAGTCTTCTAATAATCTCTTTGGATACCCACAAGTATGTGATTCAATCCTTATAATAATTTCATCATTTTAGTTTCTATTAATGATTCTATTTTGGGGAGAGATTACATTCCCTATTTAAATGTATTCATATATTTTTTTGGTTTCTTCTGATGTAGACCAAACCGGAGGCTGATACATGATGAGTTCTCCCCTACAAGCATATGGTAGTTGATTTATTAATTATACCTCTATAAAATAAAGAATTATATTATGTTTTATGTGTCAAATGTTGTTTTCACAATGCTTTTCCCCTAAAATGAATCTTCATTAAATTGGATTCATTTCTAGAATCTAATGACTCTTTTAGATCCCAAAATACTTTAGAGATCATCGACCTCAATGCAGAACACCCCATTAGGTGTGAACACTAAATTATATTAGAATATCATGGTAATATAACTAAAACACACATCTGTGTATTTCGATTGAATTATAAGGTGATATAAAAGAGGATAATTGATATGTGTAGTCTGGTAGAATGACTACCACACTTATCAAGCTGTACCAAATTAAATGTAAGTAGAGTGGTACGACAACATGAAATATTGATATGTGTAGTCTGGTAGAATGACTACCACACTTATCAAGATGTACCAAATTAAATGGAAGTGGAGTGGTATGACAACATGACATGTTTTTATAGAACAATGGTTACACCATTGTTATAGAATAATTCTAATGAAATATGAAAAATCTATTGTCTCTTAATAAATAATATTGATTGCATTTGATTTACATTTTAGGCATGGAAACCCTACTCTATGATTTGGGAATGGAGACACTTATTTTGTAATATATTTACATAGTGTCCCTATACTATGAGACTTGGGCATAGAATCACTATATTGTGATATGGAAATGGAATCCCTATACTATGACACTCATTCATGGAATCTTGATACTATGATATATGGGATTGGAGTCACATACATACGTGTTACATATGAATGAATACCCTTATGAATTATGATAAATGGGAATGGAGACACTTATAACTTATGAAAAATTGGAATAGAGACCCTTATGAATTATGATAAATGGGAATGGGGACTCTTATGAATTATAATGTATGGGTATAATGACCCTATGAATTATGATAAATGGCCATAGTGACCTTACTGATATGATATATTAGACTTACATTCCTATTGTTATGATACCTGAGCCTGAAATCCTTAATATTATTAGACTAAGCATTGAATCCATTGACACCTGAAAAATCATAATATTACCCATGGATAACTAAATTACACCTCATGTCTATAATAGTAATAGTATCCATTAATATCTCTTTAAATATCACAATGTATATATACCATATATAAATATGCGTACATTTGCGTACTTTTTTGAGATTATCAAGAATGGGACAAAGAAGGTAGTGTAATCTTTATTTTCATAAAGAAATAGAGGTAAGACTTTATATTTTTATTATTTATTACCATTATTATCCACACAATACTCTTAATTTAAGCACCGATTGTATATTTATATAAACTATTGGTGGTGGCATACTTTGTTTTTCTCACACCATATCTAGGCGGTAAATTATTCCTTGAGAGATTATGTGAATAAAGGTAGGGACTGGAAAATTTTCCCATGTTTTATGCATGAGTGTTTATAGAATGAGATAGGGGAATTATAGGATAGAGCTATGGTTCATGATTCTATTGGAGATAATATCTTTTTCATTTTCCCTTTTGATACATGTATTTTATTTCATGTATGATGTAATCACTACTTGTTTCCTTTGAATAGTTACATGATATTAAATAATGTTTTATATGACCCTAGATGTTACTATTGATGGACTATTTATTATTTCATATAGATGTTTACCCTCCACTGTTTTGTCTTAAATTATTACGATTCCACTATTTACCTATTTATTACACCTCTTTTCTAATCTAATTATGAGGGTATAGTCTCCCCGTTGTACCACTATCTACCCTCGCTTCTAGTCTGCTGCCTCTGGCATATGCAGAGGCATGATTAGTGTCACATGACCAGCCAAAACGGGCCACTTCTAAGTGGATTATATGTTGGGGAATTACACATTGCAATTCAGTCCATCTCAAAATATAAAATCTCTTCAGCTGCACCATCATGAACTATCATAGCCTCTGGATAGATCATGTGAAAAAATAACTAATTGGAAAGTTCATCTATTAAATGATATTCCTCTAATTTCAGATCACAATGATTCCATATTAGGATGGATAAGGCCACCAATAGGATCGTATGATGGGACTCTAGAAGAAATGGCAAGACATCTCAAATACAAGCTCTGATGTCATGGAATACCAGATTTCTCCCTCTAGAAAGTGAATGGAACCACATGTTTCCATTGTACCCCACCCATGATTGAATAAAATAGAACCAAATAAATTATATTTTAACATAATCCACCATGATATATATCATGGAAAATCCTCATACCATATGAATGGGTGTATTTTTATTACTATTTTCACCCCATGTCTATCAAATCCAATGTGGACATGATGCAATCAGTAGAAACTCCTAAAAAACCTCATCCCATAGAGATGTGGCATTTGTTTGTTAAATTACACTATAACTAGTCATTAGAACATTAATAATAATACTAGAGAGTTCCAATGGTTGACCCAAATCAACCCCAACCCATAGGGATTGTGTTATTTTTATCACAATCTTAATGGAAACCAAAGGATTGGGGATTAACACCACTAAAAAACAACCCAACCATTCCTACCACCCTAAGAAACACCACTCTCATCCAGGTTCTACATCGAATGAATGATCAAAAAAACCCATCAAGGTCACTATTCATAGGGTAGGAAAGGGATAACTACTACAAAAGATAACTAGACCCCACAAGTCTCACAATCCAATGTTGCATAATAAGTACAAGGGATAGAAGAGGGACCTCCTTGAAACTATTTGTGTGGAAAAAGGGTGGTACAACACAGAACTACTGTTTGGTTACTGATGGGATGAATACAATCACCTGATATGTCTCAATAAATGTCACCACCATCAATCTAGTAAATGATGTAGACCAAGTCATGAATTAAGAGGAAAAAATGTAGAAATAATACCTCGATAGGTTGGTGATATTGATGAAGAAACCAAGGACTCAGAGAATGATTCACCACCATCAATCTAAATTGGAAATGTTTTGTGAAAAATTTTGATAAATTACGATCTTTTTTTTGAAATATCCCTAAAATTATATATTTATATACCTCATTTTCCCAAATCGATTTAAATATATATTTAGATATATATGTATTTGTATATTTATTTATATTAATATATTTATAAACAAATACACATACATATAAAAATATATATATATTTATACAATTATATATATATTCACAAACACATAGAAACATATATTTAAATATATATATACATGCATTAATATATAAAAACAAATATATATTTTAAATATAGCCACATTTTGACGAAAATTTGGCTATTTTAATGATACTTTTACCAGTGATTTAAATTGTAAATATATATATATATAATTGTACTTATATATTTTTATATATACAAATATATATTTACACACACAAACTCACACACACATATATATAGACATATATATAAATATAAATAATATATATATATATATATATAATATATTTATATATATATGAACACACACACACACACACATATATATAATATAAACAAACATATATTTATATAATATAAATCGATATATATATATATAATATAAACATTTAAGTAAACATAACATATAAACATATATATATATATATTATATAAATAAAATATTAAAAATTATATATAATATAAAACCTAAACATATATATATATATATATATATATGATATAAACATATATATAATATAAAATATAAACACACACACACACACACATATTATAATACACACATATAAATATATAAACCTAAAACCTAAAACATAAATATAACCATATATATATATATGAATATATATATATATAATATTTAATTTTAAATACTAAAATATGTTTATATATATATATGAAATTATATAATTAAATATTTAAAATTTACTCACTTTTTTATGGAAATGTGACTCTTAGTGACATTTTAACCATCGTTTTAAAAAAAAATCAATTACACACACTCACACACATTTGTACAAACATGCATACACACATACACACACATATATAAACATTTATATTAACGTAATCATAATATATATATATATAATATACATACATATATATAAATATATATATATATATAAACATATAAATAAACCCAAAATATAAACATATAGAAATATATAAACAAAACATAAAAATATCTATATTTTTATATATCTATACATATAATAAAAACACATACACAAATATAGATATATTTATATATAATATGAACCTATATATGTATATATTTTCTTATATTAGTACTAATACAAATATATATATATATATATATATATTAATTTTTTAAATATTGAAATCAATTTATATTTATATAAATATAATAAGTTATATTTATTTATTAATATTTTAAATGTGTGATTTGGTAGCTTATTGAGTTTTTATGAAATATTTTCGGGTTCATGTTCTTCTCGCGACTATTTTCCATGGTGTACGGGCAGTAGATATGCGTACTCATAGAGGCTAGGGGGTGTTGGGCTGAGAGAAGAGGTAGGGATGATGATATTTGTTGGAGCATCTACATGAGAGAAGGGATGCGGTCAGACAAAGGGTCCCATCAACCTCAGTTAGAGGGATAAGATCAGTACCCAGGGGTTCAGACATAATGGGAATGTAGAAGGATGGTAGATCTACATGAGGTAGAGGGATGAGATCTCTTTTAGGGGTGCATTATACACAGTGAAATGATTGGCCTTAGGGGGTGTCAGCCAAAGAGAGAGGAAGGAAAATTGAGGTAGGTGAGGTCATGGGGAAGAGAGGTACCAGATGGGGGAAATTTGATCTTTTTTAAAAAATATAAAATTTACTACTAAAAAATTATAAATTTCAAAAAACAAATACCAACATTTTTTAGAGACATCGGTAAAATATGTGTCTCCAAATTTATACATTTACAAATGTACCAAATTTTTAGTTTTTTATTTACTGATGTTTCTAAAAAATGCAGGTGAATTAATTAGAGACTTTTTATAGTGTTTCTAATAAATTTTTTTTCTAATTAGTGTTTTTGTAGTTTTAATAGTAATCATACAGCTTTGGTATAGTTTAGAAATTCATAGGATATGGAAAAAAGGAAAACCACATCAGGTATTTCTAACTCCCCATTCATAGGATGGGTTCCAAAAAATAACACCTCTATACTCCTCAATACGATCAATTCCCTAGTTTCTCATATGGGATCCATGGGGGACGATGCACTCCCATGTAACCTGAAAGGAATCAATATCCTGAATGTGTGGATGACACATTATCACCACCCAATTTTAGTAATCCAATTATTTCAACCTTTGATAGAATGGGAGAACAAAAATATCATCTCACAAACATTGTATCCCAATATGTCCCTATGATTGACCATCGAGAAAAATAGGAGGCATAGAAACTATGATGCTTTGTATAGACACTAGTAGGACCAAAATTCTTCTAGTACAACATCTTTATAGAAGGATAATTTATAGAATATGTAGATACTAATCATAAATTACATTATTAATTCTATTCCCACTAGGGAAAATGATAATAATTGACTTAAAAAAATTACAAATAGGGGAAATGAGAGAGTCTATGAAATTCTCGCTAGGTGGATGGTTCTTAGGAACTCACTAAATATTCCATTCCCAAGAGAATATGTACTGGATATTTTTGTCAATAAACTCTAAGAAAAGTTTTAAAGGGCTCTGATATTAATGAAATACCTGGGTGGGTTCTATGAGTTCAAAAAAGTAGTACAATTCCTATAATATGTCATTCATCAAAGATGATAAAAAAATTCATCTTTCCCACAAATTAGGAAAAAATACCTGGTATGGAAGAGACTAAGGTTTTTAACCTCAAACTAGTAATGCATCCCACCAGATCTCTAAAACAGGCCCTAACTCACCTGAAACAACCCACCAAGCTATATTAGTAGAAAAATCATCTCTCATGAGAGGTAAAAATAGACCAGTACCACCCATGACTTACGAAATTCATGAAAAAATTATAAACCATAAAAATTAATATGTCCCCAATTATTTCTTTAAATCAATGGAAATTTTCTCTTAATGAAACCAAAGACTTAAAAAACCATTCAGGTCGAACTCAATGTACATAATTTATACCGACCCTTCTATTGGTCATTAATTCACATATTCTATGAATGTTTTTTCCTCAAATACAATTTTTAGGGCATGGTTGGTTCTGGATAGTTTATTTTGGGAAAATTACTAATGCATGTGACCTCTATGACTACTACCCTTCTAGAAGATGCTGGAAACTGATAAGATGTTTTGTTTAGGTGTTAATAGATGTTTGAAAACTATATGAATCAAATGGAAGTTGATTTAGACCCTGATGGCCTAGCTTCATACACCATCCACAATTCCAACACCCATAGACATGTCATTGAATATTCCTATCAAAATAATATGTGATTATTATACAATTGAAAAGGAATAAGAGAAATAGAATAATCCAACTCACACAAAGACCCTGACTCTTATAGGATTCTTAACCTAATCATTTATAGAACACCATCTCCCTACTAAAAATATACCTTATCAGATGAAGAGATCATTATTATTTCTATTAATGTTATTCACAAAACATAACCCTTGTGTAATGATGAATAATAATATTAATAAGTGTTCTATGCACCTAACTGGGGAGTTGGAGGCTGAGGCTATAGAAGCTAATGGTATATGGGATGGTGTGGTCATGGATGAATCCAATATTATGGTCGAATCTATACCGAAGAAAAAAACATGGATAAAACCCATCGATGAGATATTCAAAAATACCAATAATATAAAGGATATTCCTTGAATCCATTCAATGTTAATGTGAACCTAATCATTTTAAATGATTGAATAGAGGATGTAAAACATTCTAATAATCCCAAAATAAGGGGTAGGACAATACGGCCTATTCCACCAGCAACAGATGCTCCCCTGAACACTAGCTAATAAAAAGGATGATCTACCAAAGATACATTAACTCTTAAGAAGACCCAAACTGGAAAAATCCTCCTTGGGAATAATAGTCTCCAAGAATATAAACATGAAATTATAAAAAAAAATTCATCTATACCATTCAAATAGAAAACATTGGATTCTCCTAGCCTTTTAAAAGATCTTAGAGAAGTTTTTATCAAGGAAATATGTATTTTTGAGGAGTTTAACAAATAATTCACTACTCCCAATGATTATTGGTGGAAAATACACTTGAATAATGTCATATGAATTTCTTATTCATAGAATATAAATATATTTAACTGATCGACAAACATATAAGATCCTTGTATGTTTCAATAAAGATGGATGAATTATACATCTAAAGATATCTAGTATAAAATGGTTACAATATTACCCTCATCCCTATCCATAATATCAATATGTTAGGATACAAGAAGGATTATTTGTCTCCAACAAAACTGACCATTCTTGGGTTTACAAAAGTGAGTAGAAAAACATCATTAATATCAAGTTCAACACATTGTTTTGGAAATTCATGTCTGTTGTTGAGTTCATGATTATCTAAAAAGACAAGATATATGATGGTCTTCTTAGAAGAACTTATCTACATAGACACATGGGGTCCATCAAAATTCCACCAATGATTGAAATACCCTATGAATGGAAAGGCCATCATAATATTTGGTGATAACCCCCCCCCCCTTGATAATTTTCAATACATATAGGATGAGGAATGTTTATACAAGTTTGAAGGTAAAAAACCAATGATGTAGGGTGATAATCAAGTCATTTCTCTAAATGTATTAGGTACTAGACTTAAAAATACATGGAATAGGCTTAACAATGAGTATGTTCTACCGAGAAACCTGATTAGGGTAGAAGAATCAATTCTAATGAGTAGTTATTATCATAATGCATCATTGGATCAGATATGTGTGAAAGAAATAGTTCCCATTGATGTGGTAATATCAAAGGATAGTAAGAATAATACACTATACAGGTTTGTAAATTCCCTTTAACTACTAGTATAAATTAAAACTTCCACATGATATTCCTTATAAATCATGATTTTCATGCCTATATTTTCATTGGTGGTATAAAAATGAATAGAATCATCCCCATAATCCTCTATAAATGAATTTCATAGTTCATGTGGTTAATGTCTCTCATTGTGGTCTCATATAACTCAACATGTGTAGATATTCCCTTGAGTTATCCACCATACCAAAATATTCTCTCATGAAACATAGATGTAAGTGGAAGAGGATGGAATTCGAAATTACCCACCTGCATTTGAGGAATCCATATACATCCAAATTAATGAGCTCAGGTTGGTGAATTTGGGACCAAAATAATACTTATGACCCATATTTATTAGTTTCAGCATGCCTCTAAAAGAGTATGAGGTGTATATTCATTCCTAAAGAACCACTGATACATGTTCCCCTAGAATTATATATAGATTACCTAGGTAATACCTTACATATATCCTCATAATCTATTCTTTCTAGATGATAGTTGATATTTCAAGAAGGCGATCTGGAGGATTCACCCCTCTCATTCATCCGAGGTAGAATGAAATTTTGACAAATTGGTCAAATATATATATTTTTGATGTGGTTTCGTACACAAAATGGATTTCCAACATCATCCCCTTATAGATGAAGAATGTAAATTGTTTTCTCTATATCTATTTTAGATACCATAAATGACACTACCTAAAGGATGATTTTCTGATACCAATGAAGAAAAAATTGATTGATTAATCTTCTGGATTCCAAGACCATCACATTATGTATAAATATTCATGATATCATCAGACCAATATGGACCTTGAAGATGATGAATCCACTAAACCTGAAGAACCTCAAGGGATATTTTTTTTTACCATTTTATGACCATTAGATTAAAGAAGTTAATAACTACTTAACAACATAAAATTTATCATATCATTGCACCATTTTTGGGATGAATTGTGGGATGTTACATCAATGAACTGGTGGTTAAATATTGATAACATTGTGATCCCCACGCTGATTTTCTAACAATATTCAAAAAACTTTTGTGGAACAATTTGAATATAAACCCTATGTTTTGTGATTTGTGGGTAAAGATAGTGATATTTGTTATATTTTTGGTATGGCCCCCTAAAATCGAGGTTGTGCTAGAAAAGTGATGTCTTGGAAATTCCACCTCTGCATAATGATAAAACATCGAGATGAGTCTAACAGAACAATGTTAATATAAAGAGTTTCATAGAAAACCTAGCTATAAAATCTCTAACATTGACTATGTTAATAAATAATGTGGTCACCTACCATGGGGATAAGTATTTCAGAGAAGATTTCATAAACTTGAAGTGATACCTTATGTATTTATCGATATTAATGACTCATGTACAAGGGAATCCACTTATCTTGTATATGACCACCATGTAATAATTTTTTTGACCTCCATATGGAAACAATGATATGGGAAATTAGAAAAGTCTCTAAAATCTCATCCAAAAAATACTATAAATTGAGGCTTGAAATTTTGAAGCATAGAAAAACCTCCTAATTCCCATATTCATAGTGAAAAAGATGAGGACTTATTTTAAATATCACAAAGGACACTTGGTATTTTGTATTCATCCACTTAAGTCTATTCTTGGATCTCCTATGTTAACATGGAAATTTTATATTTTGGGAAGATATTTTGTAAAAAAATGACATTTGATTCATGTAATAATAGATAATTAAATGGAAGAAAAATGATTATTTCATAGTGGTATATCCAACCTCAAAAAATTCACCAATAGACGCTAAAATTCTATATGATGACATTTTCTACACCCACAACACAACCCCAAATGCGGGATATGTATCATTACAGAGCGTCATGAATTATGATATTCAAAAAATTGAAAACCCAACTCTCAGCCAGGTTATTCTAGGAATTGTATTTGTTTCCTAGAAACAATTTTTTACATTTTCTTTCTCATTTTCCAAATCCTTCACTAACAATGAGGAAGAACACAATTCATTATTACATGATAAGAACTATCCTTAGAGATGTAGATATATTATCTAATTTTATATAGTTATTCCAAGAATATCATCAAATATATCAATGTTGAATATTTCTTCAATAAGTAATAAATTCCCCCTCTCATTGGTTTCATGAGATATGTTATGGTAGAATTCCCTTTTGAATTAATGTTGTATCACATCCACCGACCACCTAAATCTTATATTGATGCAACGAATAATTCTTCCACCAACATGGATGATCTCTACCAGGATGAGATATCATTCTAAATCATAGAATGAAGGGTATTATAACCATTTAGTATCTATGAAATATAGAAAAATTATTAGAGGAACCTTGTCCTAGAGCACAATGAACCAACATCCACCATTGGATGGATGTATAACATAATATATTACCTCAGAAATGTGTCCCTCTCATTGAATCAAGCCAATGGGGAACATATTTTATGAAGGGTAGCTACATTCATCCATAATTCCCATACATAGCTATTACATCTTTTTATATGAATATTGATTATATTACATAGACACATTCAAGATGATCATAATATTATATTTCCTTTAGAGTCTAGACACAACATCTTCTTGATTATTGAATGGTCTTCAACCTATCCCATAATTATATTTCAAATTAGTATTATTCATAGACATACCCAAATTAATACCTTCCTTCATAATCTATGTAGAGGAAACATAAGAATGTGTGAACTCAGATGCTCATAAAGGGTAAAAAATTGAGATACATAAGAATAACACGAACTTAAGTGTATGATAACATGAGCATAACATTTTAAAACCATACAATTCATATCAAATATAATAATCATGATTCATGGAATAAATAGTTTCATCTTATAACTCATTGATCATAAGAAAATAAAATACATTATCCAGTAAATCATAAAATCGACATGTGTCATGGAATTGTGGAATACACATAAGTATATAATAAATATTACATTTTTCCAGTTCAAACCTCATTTATAATAAATATAGTATTATTATAAATCAATTAATTAAACATACATATATATAACATAAAATATATTATTTTCTTATGACCCTTTATTAAAATTTTATTAACAATTTCATGTTAAAGTCACGTTTTAGGAAATAACTACTATATTTTTCATGTATGTTTTGATTTTTTATTTTGGTAATAATTATATGATCATTGTTATAAAATATAAAGAATATTAGAAATTCAATAAATATCTTATATATAAATTATATTTTTATTCATAGTACTCTATAAAAGCTAGATACATATATTGATATACACTATTCATAGAGATGGTAGGTCGTACATATGCATGAATAATGTTTCAATTTTCTCTATGGATTGAAAAAAATAGTGGAAAAAATACATTACCATTAAAAATAATTTATATGTCATATATATAAAATATTGTTATTAATATCACCTTTATCAACATACCTATAAAGCGTTAATTAATCCAATCAATTCACATTGCGATAGTTTTCCGTATACACGTACGACGTTATCATATTCACAAATAATGAAATGTATTAAGGTATATTTGATATAATAAATAATGATGTATAATAATATCATAAATACCATATAAAATAATTTAATACATCATTATATCCATCAGTGATTTGTAGTAATGGAAAATGAATAACATTATTTCAAGAGATGGTAGGCCACCATTAACACAATTGACATGTTCATTTTCTATTTGATGGAAGTGGAGATTAATTTTGGTTATTAAATTAATTTAATAAAATTTTAGTATCTATGATATTATGGTGATATTATATAAGAATTTAAAATAAATTACTGAATTTTTAAAATGAATAATGAATAAGAATGTTTTTAGTGAATGCAACCACCATCACTTACAAGCACCTCCTTTGGATCTATTATTAAGAACCATAGTTGTGGTCTTTTGGGAGGAATTGAATCTCATGTTTAATGTTGAGTAAATTGAAAACAAATATTATTAGGATTTTTATAAACTATATGTCTTGAGAGGTTTTAATAGGTGATAGGTGGTGTTGGCCTTTTATATGTGGGGAAAATGAATTCACATGGAAACAAAATTGAAATCTACAAACAAATCCTACAAAATAATGTCAATACAAAGAAAAAAGATTCAAAATGACTATAAATTCTATCTTTTGAAGGATATTATTGAATAGTTTCTATATAATAATATTTTTAAAAGGTAAATATTCATTTTATTTCTTATATTTTTTGTTTAACCCGTATTAAACCAATTTTTATCTTAACCACACTAATTATGTTTTTACTATTTTCACTATTCATTATGGTGAAAATTTATATTGATATTATTAGATAATAATCATTATGGTGATTCTAAATATTTAATAAATTTTTAGAAATTTCATTAATATAAGCCGAAATAATTTCATTTGAAATTAAACTCGCAAACATGATGGGAATGAAGTTTTCAAAGGAGATGGTGTTCAAAAGATTTTAAAGTTATAAATTAAAAATTCAATATAAAAATGATTATAGATACCTAAATTAGATTAATAGAATTATAATTTTTCTAAGCATACTTATAAATCCACATATAAACAATTTTCATATTTTTAAATTATTTAAATTAAATGGAAATTATTAATAAAAACACGTATTTTTAACAATTCATCGTGAAATTGAAAATTTCAAAAAATTATTAAAATTTCAATCCAAAGTAATTTTTAAATTATTATATAAAAATAGATGTCTATTTTTTCAAATAAAATTTCAAAAATTTTATATTTTAATTTTAATATAAGTGCTGCAAAGGTGAAAAAAGTACTTTTTAGAAAAATACAGTTTTTAAGAACAAAATTGGATTTATTATTTTCTCTTGTGTATAAAACATATAAAATGAATGTTAAATATGTTATTGAATATATAATATATAATTTTAAATAATTTTTTTCCCAAATATTGTTTATTTAAATTTAATTATTTGAAATACATTTGTGCACATAAAATTATTTTTTCTAAAATGTATTTCCATTATTTTCTAATATTTTTATTTTCCTTTATAATTAATTGGTCACCAATGAATTCATTGAATACATATTTGTAAACTATATTTTCAGAATTTGTTTAATACTATTCAATACCACCTTCCCAACATCTAAGTGATAAATATTATATTAAATAATAATATTTCAATAACATGTTACGTTTCATTTAAAATAGTTTTTTTGTGAAATGAAAGCTATAATGTCATGTGTAACACAATATATCCAAGGTATTAAATTAGTTTTAGAAAAAAATTTATAAAAAATTTGATTGTTACATTATATCACCATTAAAATGAATTTCATTAATGAAATTAATCTTCTTAGTACTAACAACTGAGGATACTTCTACCTCATTATATCCTTAAGTTCCCTCATATCTTTGTCAAATAAGTGGTTTTACCAAAAAAAATTGAGTAGATTAGTGGTTTTTTTTGTAGTAGTTTATCTGTTTGATCCAGAATATTAATCAATTGTTCCTTATAAGAAATATCATGCTCCAATGGTATGAAATCTTAGTAAATTACATGTGATGGATTATGTATGTACTTATTCAGGAGAGATTTTGATCCTAATGAAGGCTCAGTGGAAAAACCACATGATAAGTTACGATCCTAATATGATCAAGATTTTTTATAGGAAAAAATACATAGTGTTTAGTTTTCCCTTATTTCTTCTAGTAAGAAATTAATAGGAACACCTTATGACAAACACAAAATTCTAGACTACGATGATGATTATAGTTATAAAATTTCTGTCAACTTTGAGATTCCCTTATATGTTTTTTAATTGATCTAACCTTATCTTCCATTTCATTAGATATATCTAGTCCCAATTGATATATTTTTGAAACATTATTAAAATACGTTTGAGTTGTACGCATAATTCTATAAATGGGAACATAATGATTCATCTGATTATTTAAGTGAATTCTATTACTATAAGAAGACTAAACTAGAGGATAGTTTGGATCCCAAAAAAATATTTAAATATATAAAACAATATCATATTATATAATCTTGGGTTGTAATATTTCTATTAGACTAGATATTTGTATGAGGATGATATATAGTGTAGAAAAATAACATTTTCTGAAGATTTTCCTAAAGACATAACTAAAAAATTGAGGTATACATCGTATCATGATCTCATACAATTTCATGTGGTACTCCATGAAACCTTACAATTTCAATAATTTATTTTATGTAAATATGATTCAAATATAAATATTCTATGATAGAAAATTAGAGTTCTAACTTTACAAGGTGATTGACTACAACCCATAATGTCGTCAACGTGGAAGATTCGCTAAAACATAAAGGTTACAAGTACCATTAATAATATTCCTTCAAAGTGTAAAAAAATTCCTTCTCATATAATTTTCCATAAAAACATATACTAAACCATAGGGTTGTATTACCATTAGTATCTCTTAAAATATACTTGATCATGATAAAATAACATCACATAAATGTTCAAAATGGGTGTTACTGACTTTGATCTTATAGTCAACCTTATACTCATAAACCTATGATGGTATCCATAACTCTTATGTTAATATTACATGGAGAAATATAAAATTCAAAAATGTAATTCATATTTTATTTCATATATTATTTATTATCTTATTGAAGAAAAAATCAGTGGAATCATGGGCTCATCCTTCTACCTATGGAATATAAAGATTGATTTCATTATTCTAGAATCCATGTAGAGGGATATAATAATCTGAAATTTCCCTAAATGATGAATAAAAATATATTCATAGGAATCATTTATAAAGTATTAAACATGAAATTATCATCTATGGATTGTGGGATAAGTGTTCTCTAGTAATCATTATTCACATCAACCATTATTATTTCATAATATTTCCAATTTTCCTTTTTAATTTGAGGTTGTTGTGGAATAACATCAACATTTTCCCTTGTATTGGGGAACTGAATCCCATAATTTCAAAACTTCTTGAACACTAAACATTGAAGCATGGATTTTTCATTATGTTTTGATATCTCTCCATTCATTTTATTAATTGTCCTCTTCACAACACTTCTAAATTTTTTCTCTCAATGTACATTATTACCACACTAGTGAAACCTTATTGTTTCTTTCATGATTCATATTAGTTCTTTGCACATCTCTAGAGTAAAGGTGACTGAAATAACTTTCCACCATGTGATTAATTCATATTCTCAAGAGATTTTATATTTCTCTTATTTTCAAAATCATTGGAATGGTTTGAATTTACAATTTTTATTTCTACCATTACCACTCATTTAATGTATTATTAAATGATACTAATGTATTATGTAACCAAAAAATTTCGAAAACATGGTCATAAGACACCAAATAATAAATAAATTTTTATTTCCTGACGGATGATTAAACTATAAGTGAGTAATACAATTCTTGTAAAATTAGCTTCATCTGCACCAATAGATTCAACATCCTTCTATTTGGTCTTGGGAAATTACTTCTCCATCCTTATTTGTAGAATAAAATGGGAGTACATAATGAAGAATATCTTTATAAAATCATCACATTACTTTGAGTAAATTTCCTCCATTTGAATCTTATACTGAATAGGTTTTATCAAGTGTTTTTATTTTCCATTCACATGATATACATCCAAAATTACATTTTCATATTTCAAACACTAGATAGTATAAAATATATTTCTATCGGTAGTAATAAATTAATAAGTAAATATAAAATCCACAAAAATACTAAAATAAGGTTGTAATTTCATATTAAAGGACTCAACAGAATTTTGTTCCCTCAATTACTAATTTTTATGATCAACATTATTCATGGCTTCATAATGTTTTGTGAGAATATAAATGAGAATTTTTGTTCTAGTTCCCATAACAAACAGTTTACTAAGAGTAAAATAATTTTATTTTATATTACATCCATAATTAACATGGTTCCTTTAGGTTCATTCCATTGATTAAAACCAGAAAGCATAGTGTGAAAAACATTATTCCTCATGAAAAAACAAATAATCATAAAAATTATTTATAAGATGCATAAATTAGGAATCTTCCTTTTCAATCCTTAACACATTAGGATTAACCTTGGTCATTCAAGGAAATTATTCAAATCCCACATAATGGTTTGTAATTATTTCCTAAATTTCCAAAACATATCCCATTGAAGTGTAAAACCATGTGTGGATCAAGGCCCATTATTCTACACTAGGAGTTGATTGAGCCCATTTGAATGTGCCCTTTTCCTAGTTATTACCCCACTGTACCTCTATTACAGAGTGACATAAAAATTTAATATCTAGAGAATGATTTAATTTTTAGAAAACACATAGTTTATACATTATAAAAATTATAGAAAATTTTTATATACATTAACTCAACCAATGAAATTTACTTATACTTAACCATATATATATCCTTAGAAATATCCCTAGTGATATAACTAAAATTTTATCATCCTAGTTTCCAAAGGTTAATTTTTTTTCCTCTGATAACAACATTAGAGACCTCGGTTTCTCATACATAGATTGTGAATATTTTAAGTTTAATATTTAGTAAAATAAAAAAACAAACACATGAGGATTCAAAATTTAGTGTTCCTTTAGAGACCATAACCAAAATCATCTTATTTATTTGAAAGATCTTTAAAATATCTCATAAAGATATTTCTACGATGTAATCTTCATATTCAAACCCTACTAAAAATCATTCTTCATATCATAAGAAGATAAAACATATGAAATAGTGGGATGAAATTCAAATTGAGGGTAAAAAAAGAAGATACATAATCATTACATGAACGTAAGTGTATACAAAGATGATCATCAAATTTGAGCACCATACCCTATATATTTAAGATCATAATATTTAGTCCCGTAATAAATATTGGTTGTTCATAATATAAGGATCATAAGTTAATAAAATAACAATATCCATGAGAACATAAAATAGGTATAGACATGAAATTTTTGCACACACATGAAAATCATTTCCATAGTAGTCAAGGATCACTTCCAAGGAAATCATAGTATAATGGATTCACCCTCTAAATCATCATCTAAGTGAAGAATAAATTTAAAGATCATTATATTAAACAATGTAACATACATAAATGGGTTCACTATCTATTATAGTCTTATATATATCATGAGATATAAAAATATTCCAAAAGAATTGGATAGAGATATAGGTCCCACCTGTCACATAAATAATATCATAAGGATATGTTTTACAAGATCATAGAACATTCATCATATCATAACCCCTGAAATAAAAAGGGTTTCATTAAAATTTCATCAAATCCCAAACTACATAAAAGTGGTAGGTTTCATTAACACATCATCATTTAATTATAGTTTAACCCCTGAAAATAATTGAGTTTCATAAACATCATTCCATCACAAATAAAAACCCTTTAGATAAATATTAATTATTTGATTATATCCCAAGTAAGGCACACGTAACATCAACGAATGAAAAATTAGATGGAAATTTGTTTTATTAGATTGAAGGTAATCTTTTTGAGGAAATTAACTTTTATTTGAAAATAAATTATTCAAACTAAAAATTTGTAAATCATTTTTAAATATTTTTTTTTGAAAATATAAAATGAAAACATTAAATGAAATATTTAAAAATCATTTAATGATTTTTTTGAGGAAAATAACCTTTATGATCATGGAAAAATATTTAAAAAATAAAAATAAAAAAAAATTCTTATAAAATAACCCTAAAAAAATATAAAGGAATATAAAATAAAAATAATTGTCCTGAATATAGATAATTATGTTTATTTTGTTCACAATAAGACTATTTTTATTTAACATTTTGGTAAATTCCAAACATCCAATATATAGAAAAATACAAGAAGATTCCATTCAAATATTTTTTTAGAAATGGAGATATTGGTTTAAAATAAAATTATTAATTAATTAGTTAAATGTTAAGAAAAATTAATATACTTTTACATAACATGATTTGGGGAAAAAATAGCTTTCAATCGAAGAAAGAAATAAAGATGATTTTTCTTTAAAAAATCCCTTCGAACTATTTAATATATAAAGAGAAGAAAATATAGGGGAAAATATATTCAAAATATACAACCATAAGAAAATTAAAATAATGAGTTTATTTATATATATATAATAATATTTCATCATTGTAATTATAATCATGAACAATTTCTATAAATGATGAGTTTGTAACATAACACACTTACCACTATGGTAACATTCAATCGTAATCACCATGAAATTATAACATTAAAAGAAATATAATATAACATTAAATTAAGGTGATTAATCGTATAAAATATTAAATTTTATGTATATATCCCTCATAAAAAAATATTTGGTGCATAACATATTGTATGTCCATAAGAAGACAAATTGAGACATGATAGTAGTTTCTTATTTGATAAATTTTGAACTGTAAACCCCATGAAAGAGTGGTATTAAAATGAATATGTAATTATATAAAATCATAAGGTTTATAATAATAAAATAAATTCATTGGAATGAAATACACCATATGAATGAAACACGTTGTAAATATGGCTTGTGTCTTACAAAAAATTAATGTTAGATGAAAATTCCTTAATATATGTGTTGATTTCATTAATACACCTTCAATCGAAATGTGTAAAGAATAAAATTTTATTTTAAATCTATTATATAACAAAAATTATATATATCATACCATATATTATTTTTTAGGACATTTTATTACCCGTTTATTAAAAATTCCATGTTAAAATCTTGATTAACACAATAACTACTTTGTTTTTCATCTATGTTTTGATTTTTTATTTTTAATAATGTTACATTGAACATAGTTAAATAGTTTTTATAATTATAAATAATCATGTAAATATTTTATATAGTGAATATTTATATTTTTAGATTAATCCATAATTGTTAGAGATATAAAATGAAATACACCACTAATGGAGATGCTAGGCCATACATACGCATGAACTGTGTTTCAATTTTTTTCATAGATTGAATGAAATACTGGTAAATATTATATTTTAATTATATAGGAATTTTTTTTCATAAATATCACATATTTTAATTAAATCCATCATTTTTATCTTCCATGTAATGTGTGAATGAATCACATCACTTCATGAGGTGGCAGTCTGTGATACACATGAGTGATGTTATTATTTTCCCACAGAATGGACAGTAAGAATGTATATGTGATATAATTTTTCAATAATTATAATAATATAATAAATATCATATATAAAAAATTAATCCATCATTATAAACATCTGTGAGAGTTTGTGATGGAAAATGAATAACATTAGTTCAGGAGGTGAGAGTCTGTCATGCACATGATCAACAGTTTCATTATCCATTTTATTTAAGTGGATATAGATATCAGATAATAAATTAATATAATAACATATCATTATATATGATATATTATTGTGACTATATTTAAAGATTTAATTCTTTATTAAAGGTTTGAAATAAGAAAGAAAATGAAGGATCTTAAGGAAGACAATTACATTTTCTTAGAAGCACCTCTTTTGGATCACTTATTAAGAACCTACTATCGGTATTTTTGAAGAAAAAAATATATAAACTATATAATGTTGTTTGGGAGGGATTTTGGTAGCAGATTCATGAAATATATGGAATGATACAGGTGAATTAGTGAAGTGTGGTGGTGCCCATTTATATGTCGGGGAAACAAACCCACTTGGAAACTACATTCATGTTTTCCGACGAAATCAAAAATAATAAATCCCTTTCATACAAAAAATCATCCAAATAACAATATAATCTACACTGGGAAGGATAATATTGAACTTTGGCCATACAATTTTAATTTAAGATTTTTTATATACATTTTACACTTATCTTCTCATTTTAACCTCTAGTAAACCCATTTTTACCTTGATCATGCTAATAATGTTTTTAATTATTTTAACTATCCATTATTTTTTTTTAAAAAGGACACCTTTAGAAAAATATTAATTATCTTGAATAAAATATATCACCCATTCTTGAAAATTCCTTCCAAAAAATGGAAAATAATTAATTTAAAATTGAACCCTCTAAAGCATTGAGAAACTTGGTTTCAAAAGAGAAAATGATCAATAGTTTTAAAAAAACTTATATCAAAATTAAATATGAAATTGATTAAAATATTATAAATTAGATTCATAGAAATATAATAGAACTATTTTATCGTTTACAACTATTTTTAGAATAAAATTTCATATTTTTTTTTTAAATTCATTAAAAAATACCATTCTTTGTAAAACCCTTTATTTTTCACTATTCACTGAAAAAACTATCGTTTTTGAAAATTATCAAAACAATTTCTCCAAGATAAATTTTAAATTATGATTTAAAAAATGAATATTAATTGGTCTATTAAAATTATAAAAAGGGAAAAGATATTTTATAAATAAGTTCCCCAAAAGCCACCGAACTGTTTTTCATACAAATACAATTTTTACATAAAATTAGATTTATTCTCATCTAATGTATAAAAAAAATATTTTTATTCTTAAATATTTTTTGACTATATAATATACAATTTTTTTTAAATTTATTCATGAAAAATTATTTGTTTAATTTATCGATGTGAAAAATATTTATCCATATATAAATATTTTTCCATGAAAAGTTATCCATTATTATCGAAATATTATTATTTTCTTTCCTAAATAATTTTTTAGAAAATAATTCATTATATATACATGTGTAAACCATATTCTCATAATATTTATAGTAATATTCATACCTTCCATCCCAAATGATTTTCTATAAATAATTATATTAAATAATTATATTTAAATACTTTGTTACTTTTCATTTGTACTCGATGTTGCATGAAACACATGATACACTATGTCTTGAATGTAATGTAAGATATTGAAGAGATTAAATATATTTGATTTTTTTCACATAATATAAGGGTTTTAATCTACCTATGTTCACCATTAGAATCTTTATAATTTAATAGAACACTATATTTTATATCATATACAACTCAAACCATTTAGTTTAAATGAACCACGATCCACTATTAAATAATTATTATAGAAACATGACTCATATAACATAGATATTAAATTTTTGGGTAATAATATGATTAAATATGGTATATATATATATATAATTCCAACTCAATGTAAATGTATTAATAAATTCAAATGAAATAATTAACCAATTTTTTATTAAAGGCATTTAAAAAAATAATTTTTTTTAACAAAAATTAGTTTTACTGGTTTTTCTATAAAATAGTTTAAATAATTTATAGAAATCTTATATTTTTAACTTTATAAAATTAAAATAATTTGTTAAATTATTATTTCAAAATAAACTTATGGTGATTTTTTTTAATTTTTCTTAAATTTTTTATTATTCAATGAATACTGAACATTACTGATTTTTCAAATACTCCCATTACTATTATTTAATTAAATTAATTTAAAATATAAATTAGTTTTTTATTATATAAAAAGGAAACTTTTTATAATTATATTTATAATAATATAAATATTATTTTTTGAATCCTCAATATTCATTTTTTTGAATAAGTTTTTTTATGCTTAAAAACCTAGTTTCTTATAAACTATTTTTAAATCAATAAACTTTATTCATATTAAATAATTAAATTAACCCATATAAATGAAATATTTAAATTTAATTAATATATTATACATCTATTTATATTGATTTAAATTTATATAATTAATATTTCTTGTAATAAAGATAATATAAAATAATCCATTGCCTGAAAATTCATTTCATCAAAAACCATTTTTAACATGTTTTACAGGTTTAATATAAATTAAATTCTACATATTTTGTGTTATGATTTAGATAAATTGGATTCCATATTTTTAATCAGAATAATCAATTTTATTTAATAAGTTTAAATAAAGTTTTATCATAATTAATAGTAAAAATAGTTTAAAACACCTGTTACCATGGAGAATACCAATACGGTAAAATTTGGTAACCTTATAGGTAAATAGAATTAAAATTATAATTAATTTTATTCTTTTCTGGTAGGGATATTCATTTTCCATATCAATCCTTAAATTCCTAACTTATAAAATTTTGATGCTCTTGGCATGAGTGTGGCTTCCCATTATTGAATAGTTTTTGGTATTTAAAAAAATGTCACTCCTCCTCAATTATAAAAAGGCACCACTCCCCTCACATATTCTCATATATGAAGAAAATTTAATCAGAAAAACCTATAAAAATATCTCTCAAAATTACTTACCCACATTTAATATCTTTTTATCTTCCCAAAAGGCCAACCTTATTTTTCTTAATAAGAGATTCAATTGTTGTTCTTCTATGTGAATGTAATCATTTTCACTGTGTTCCTTATTTTTTTGGTAATTTGTTTTACACCTCATTTATGTCATAAAAATTCCAATATAATTACTCTAATATATCCTATATATTGATATTTTATTATTTTTATTGGATAATATTTATCCACATCCTCTTAAATCAAATAGGAAAAGAAACCATTGTTTGTGTGTACGATGGACTATTACCTTGATAACCAAGGAAATTAGTTTTACATAACAGAATATTATGGATATCTATGATGATAGATTTAATGTTTATATATAATATTAATGAAATATTTTTAATTTTTCCAAATTAACATATCATATAACTTGTTACCTAACAATCCATTGAAAAATTATAACATCATTCGTATGTACGTTGGACTACCGCCTCACAAAGAGATACAATTCATTTTATATTAACACATGACATGGATGGTATATATAAGAGTATTAGAAGTAATATGATATTCATGATATAATTATGATTATAGAAATGTAAAATAACCCATACCTTCTTTCCATCATGATCGTGAAAAAATGAAATTCTAAACATTTGTACATACATCCTATTATCATCATGATTATAGAAAAGTTCATTTCTCATAACCATACATCATGATTTGTGTCACACCTATGTTTTAATTTTCATGCTTGGATCCTGTTCATTTTGGGGTCTCAGTTTGTCTCTCAGGAACTGGGTGTGATAAGTCTGAAATTTGGAGGTAATTTTATACTTATTTTTACTTTAGGGAGTTTCCATGGGTTTCCCCCTTGTGTTTCAATGAAAAATTGGTTTTTTCACCCCTATAGAAAGTGGTTCATAGTTTTCACATGGTTTTTGGAAACGATATTCCTTGCCCATAAAATGATAATGCTATGTATTATTTTGAGATATATCTGAACCATAAGTTTGGAACTAGTTTGGAGACTATAAGGAATAATTGTGAGGTGTGTGCTGCTTGGATAAATAAGGGAACACGATTGCTGCACAGTTTGGTAAAACGTCTACAAAAACTATATGACTTTTCTAGGTCATTAAAAATATTAAAATGATAATTGTGTCCTCTCGAGATTTCGACCTAATTCTCCACCAATATTCCCTTCTCAGGGTTTTCTTAATGGGATCCTCCTCCAATATTTCCTAGGCTCCTTAGGATCCATTCCATTCATGGTTTTAGAATGGGAACTCCAAGAAATATGAAAGTAAGTGTCCTCTCAATTGATTCCACCCTCTTTTAATGGTTCATCTTCTTCCATTCTAGACTTCTATATTCCAGTGGGTTGTATAAACTAGGAAGGGGTTTTTCTTGTATTGCTGAGTAAGATCATGATATTTAGTGTTCAATATTTCCTTGATAGGGTCTTATGGTAGTGCGATACTGGTTTTACACCAATTTCTGGATGTTTCCAAGCTTGAGGTTAGTGGTTCCATGCCCAATTTTTTTTATGATTTTTGAATTCTAGTTTATGTGGTTAGGGATGTTCTATGGTTGACTTTTGTGGTAAAAAATATATATTTGAAGTGCTCTTAGTATATGGTCATGATGAATGTGTATTTTAAAAAATTAATGGTTATTCTTGTGTATGTTTTATAGTGGTGTCTCTTAAAAATGGATTTATGATTATTGTGTTAAGTGATAAATTTGATTTCAAAAGTATTTAAGGGTGAAAATGATTTTTCTAAAAAAAGTGAATCATTGTATATATAATTCTTTATTGTTCACCTTTAGTGTCAAATGTGAATTGTTTTTGTGATTTTAAACATGATCAAAGTGAAATTGGGTTATGTGTGAATTTGAAAGGGGCTCGGACCAAAAAAATGATTATGTAGATTATGTATTATCCATGAAATGTGGTAAAATAATTTTCAAATATAGTTCAAGTAGTGTGAAATTTATTTTTAAATGTCATTGGTATGTTTAAAATGATATGTGGCTTATTTATTGAAAATGGTGGTTTCTATATAATATTTTGTGAAAGTATTGGTTTCCTTGTGTTCATGTAATTATTTGAATTTATTTGTAAATGTTGGAATTTATGTGATATGTGAAATGATATAGATCCCCAAGGGAATCCTGGGTGTCTAGGTGGGCTGACTCGAGCTAGTACTCTAGTGATTTAGAAGTGGCTAGTCCCAGTTTCACATAACTATATTGACATTTACAACCCTAAAAAATATTGATGATGATTGGAGGCCACTAGACCATTTAGGTGTCCCCTCATATTTGCTCACGCATGAGAAATTGAATGGTTGGGGTTACTATAAAACCTTTCAATGAGGTATGAGGTTCTAGTTTCTTAATAAAGTGAGAATTCCCTTATAGATTTACCTGAAGTCCTCTCTTTAGAATAATGTTATGTTGTTTCATCCATCGGTATATGATGGACCTTGAATGTATTTCATTTTTAAAGAAATTTTATTTTAGTAAATTCCTTTTTTGTAATGCTACATTTAAAGATGTTGTTTGAAAATGTTTCCTTGAATAAAAGTTTCTTTTTAAAAGCAATCCCTTGAAAATGGTTTTCGTTTAAAATGTTATAAAAATAAAGTTGAAGCCTTTTTCCCTGAATAAGCATGTTAATTTTCCTTTTTAATGTTATATAATGGAATCCTTTCTTTTGGTGTCATCGTATTAGGATTTTTTTCACACTCTATATACACAATTGGGTGTATACAGACATTGTTATTTGTATGGCCCAGGTAAAGGCAAGGTGTGTCATGGTGGATCCTAGTTTCTAGGGTGTTACTTGTTGAAACTATTTCTCGTGGTAGATTTATGGAGATCACCCTCATGTTTCATGGTTTCTTTTGGTAAATTTTTTTCCTTCCCCATGTAGTGTTTTAGTTTTTTGTTAAAATTCTAAAACATTGAATCTAGATAATTTCGTAACTTGTTTAGTTATAGTTATTCATGTATGTATTATTTATTTTAGTTGTTATTTATGGTTATCTAAATGGGTGAAATAATTCCCAAATGATAATGTTGATACCCAAGTACTAGTTTCTAGCCCGTGGGTATCGGGAACTCCCGTCAGGCTATGTTGTAGGAAAGGTCGTGTGTTGTGCCGGATGGAACCCTATCTTGATCATGATTTTTATAAAAAAGTTATAAAATATCTATAAAAACTATAATTATTTATTTATTATTAATCAAGAAATAATGGAACAATGGCCCATTTTTTAACACCCAATGATTTTACAGTATTCCTCTTTTTAAATTCAATATCTTAGATATCATACATTGCACGTAATACCCATCTTAAATTAATAGTGAAATACTATTACAGTAATTACCTAGCCATTAAATTGGTGGGAATGAATATTATTAACCACATTTTTAAATTGCAATATTTTTACATCATCCAAAATATTTTATAGTCCTAAGATAAGAACAAATCTAATTTTAAACATAAAAAGATATATATTTCTTAAGATGTTTTTACCACCTTTTAACGGTGCACTTGATTTAAAACTAAATATTAAAAAATTTATAAATTTTATTTAAAAAATTTAACATCATTTTGTAAATTTTAATGTAAACATTATCAAAGGGTGAATTTTGGTATTTTTTATGAGAAGTATCACTTTTTTATGAATAATGAAAAATAAAATTTTTATGAAATACGGTATCTATTGTTATATCAGAAAAACATAAAAAAGAAATTAAAATTAATTAAAATATTTAAATAATCTTGTATAATAATATAATAAAAGTTTAATACAAAAATATTCCATAACATATAAATTAGAAATTAGTTCCTGATAAATATTAAAATCATTTTCAATGTCGATGCGGTGCATGCACAACATTGAAAATGTAAACCTTGGTTCCTTATAAATAAAAATTGAGTAAAAAGGAACTTTCATTATGTTATTTTAATTTTAATGTTTAAATTAAAATATTAACATATAGTTTCTAATTTTCTAGTCATATAACTGGGATATTATCTAAATGCATGTGCAATACGTGTATAGGGAATGAAAATTCAATTCAAAAAATAAAATAAGTTGTCTTTGACTTATATATGAGTAAATATAAAAAATAATATAATATAAAGTATAATAAGGAACCCATTTAATTTATTTTTATGATTTTAATTTGTTTTAATATTTTATATAAAAAATAATTAAATTTCTTTCTTATGCAACCTAGATGCATTGCTTGTGCATGAAGAGAAAAAACGAATAAAATGATATTAATTAAAATGATAAGAACCATTAATTGATTCAAAATTTATACTAAACACTAATTTATTAATAGGTTTCATACTCAATCTTCCTTGGTCCAAATTTTGGACCTTTTGAATCTACTTGGATGACATTAAGCCCCTTATAATACTTAATTTAAAAGTAAGTTATGATGTTCGCACAATCGTTTTTAATTAGTAATTTTTTTTAATATATTGCTTTTTATTAGGTATGTGTGACCATAAATATTATGTATAAAGATGAAATATTTATATTTTCATGGTATTTTTTTATTTTTTATGATAGAAATAGATTCCTTGAATTAATTTACAACAATGATGAAGTAATTATTAAATTAATGGAAAAAATAAAATAATTGACATTAAAAATATTAAAATAAATAGAATTTTAGATAATTATGATAATTAATGAATTATTATAAGCAAAAAATGCCCCCCAATCCTTGAGTCTTGGATCTACCATCGCGCTAGGGTTTTCCCAGCACCACTGCTCCCTCATCGTCACTCCCTTATAGTGAGAGTCCCTTCTCATGCATTCCTCCTCTTCTCTCCTTATATTTCCCTTGCTCTCATCCTGGGCCTCGTTTGTTGGGAACTTCACTCTTGTTTTTGGTACCATTGTGAACAAACCCTAATCTATTTGACTCGATGCTACACGTGTGATTTGGGTTTTTTGTTGGTGGTGGATTCCGACAAGCATATTTTATGGCTTAGGCTTCAAATCTCTTGGTTATAGTATATCTTCTTGGATTCAGTCCATCTATTTGTTTCTCAGTGTTATGGGCATACATTATTTTGTTCCTCTTCGGTTGTGGTTCTAACAGTGGTGGCTTCAAAGGAAGGGTTTGGTGGTCACGGTGTTGATCGGAGATCACTGTGAAGGCCTTAGTCCTCTTCTTTCTCCACTATTTTTCAAGTATACCACTTATCTTCTCCCAGTAGGACTCTCGTGGTGTTTTCCAAGGTGTCTTGGGTTGTGCAGTTCAAGCAGACGCTGCTGTTGCAGGAGATGACTCTCGCAGTGGTTTTGTCATGGTCTATGGGTCCCCACTGGGCTTGTTCTTCACGTTTTCTGTGAAGCTTCTTCAACTAGGATTGTTTGTGTTTCAGATGTGGTTTGCTGTTTCATTTTCATTTGGTTGATTCTGATAAGTGTTTTTTCTTTGATGGTTTCATCTGGTTTGATAATCTGGATGGTGTTTGTTATTGTTTTTTTGGTTGTTGGTGTGGTCGACCACTGACGTGATGATGTCGAGGATGTGTGGATGTCGACAATGTATTTTTATGGGGATGATGATGTGGTGGAAATTGTTAAGAACCCAAATATTCTTTTCAGGTTTGTTTTAATTTTCTGGTTGTTTTTGAAAAAAAGATGTGGTTTTGGAAATTTCAGGAGTACATGTTGTGTACTTGATTTCCACGGGTGACTGTGTACTAGCTGTGTAATGGAAGAGTATGTGGCCATGTGTGGTGACCTAGAGACTGCCTAAAGCAGAGGCCGGAAAAGGTATGTACATGCCGTGTACTTTTAAAGAACACACCTTGTACTTTTTTTCATTAAATGCACTAGGGTCATATCTAACAGATAGAACACACCTTTTCTCGACCAATCTGATCCAGGAGTGTCTCTATAGCCGCAGAAGCTCTCTAAGCCCCTGACTCGCCAACTGTTCTTTGAATCGACCACTATTAATTATGTCGGAATCACATCGGTGAGTTCTCCATTCTTCTTGAAAATCATATCCTGATTTCTCCTATTCCACAAGATATCCTTAGTTAAATGCCTTAATTGTTTTTGAATATCAACGGTGTTCTAGGGTGATTCAAGGGCTGAAGTTCATGTATATCATCTGTACGACACCGAGGTAGGGGGTTTGTGTCATTCCATAGTAACTCTTTGAATTTTATGTTCAAAAGTGAACAATACCCAAGAACAGGGGATTGTGTGTTTGTGGTTTTTATCCCTGTTATTTCCTGTTATGCCCTGTTTGTTTGGATAGAGGTTTTTTTGTTTATGAATTGGGTAAATTTTGACAAACTATAGAGGTTTTCCCATGTTTTCTTGTTTTAACCTTTTGGAATACAATGTCTATTAGGCTGCTTTGCTTTCCTTTCCTAGTATTATTAGGATGGAGTGATTATTATCTGACATGCTATGATATGATGTGGATTGTTTAGCCAAGTAGTTCTTGAGGTTTACTTTGGATGCCATGTATCTTTGTGCATGATTGAATTACACAGGGCTGTGGGAACTAGGTGTAGTATACCTTAGGGATAATTGACATTGAGGGCTTATCTAGAGTGTCTATTTACATTTACATTATGAGACCATATGAGGGATGGACATAAGTGCTCCCTTAGAGTGTCTGTAGTTTCCTTGATACAACCCATAGAGGGAATTGGACATTGAGTTATTCCTCATAGTACCTATTAGTTACCGATACGATACCAGAGGGGGAATTGATGGTGTGTTCTTCCTTAGATTGTCTTTGCTAAATCTGAACCAAAGGGGTTAGACTGTGAGTAAATATTATTGGGTTGCTTGTGTTTGTCTGGTTGAACAAGAGGGGTTAGGTTGTGAGTACTTCCTAGAGGGTTACGTACTATTGATTAGTTTCTTACATGATATATTAAAATGAATGAAATTTAATTGTAGGATTGTTACTATGTGCACATACTTGTTTACTACTTCATTTTTTTATTTCTTTCCATATATATTCACTGACAGTTTGGCATAAATTTTAGGGTGGTTTCCTACTGGGGTTCATATCACCCCCTATTTGGGTCATGCTTTGGGGCCTAAACAGAATATATTGCTGTAGTTCTAGATAAGGGAAAGAGACCTTCAACTTCAGTTACTTGATTTCTATAGAGCTGGGTAGAATGGGACCAGGCTGAGGATTGTGATACTGTGGAGCTGTTTACTTTATTTTCTTTTGTACTTGGGTTTAGTACTATATTCCAGAATTGAGGTTTGTTTGGATGCTTTCTTAGAAGTATGTATCATGCATCATTTATATATTTGGGATCCAGTTATTACTTCTAGTCATATAATGATTACTGTTTTATGGTGTTATTACTACTTCTGAAATTGATATCTATTTTACTTCTGATGTGTTACTCTTCCCATTAGGGCATTGTTTTCCCACTATCACACCCATGGTCCTCGCTTCTAGCTGACAACCTCTGGCATTCGGTGAAATGTGCTTGAGGCTATGTGACCAACCGAGTACGGGTCACCTCTGGGTGACTTCTGGAATCGAGACGTTACAAAGTGGTATCAAAGGGATGTTCTTTTCTTCTTGACTTACTACTTGGAGCCTATACCCAGTTATATAAAGGAATAGGTAATTGGTAATAAGTTATGCCCGGGAGTAGCTAACCCATGTATAGGGAAAATCCAATCTACCTTGTTATTGGAATTTTTTTAGTTTTTCAAATTTACAGTTGATTTGATTTCACCATTGGGTGACTGACATGTTTTGTGTTATTACTATTAATATTATTGAGGTTCTATTTCAATTGAAACCTGATGAGATGAGGGTATTTCATATCATGCATTATATAGGCATTTTCTAGAGATCACGTGTCATGCATTCTTGCCATGCCATTTAGGTGCATTATAAATTTCATGTTTTGTGATAGAAGTTGTGTTACATATGCATATTGTTGTGATAGATTATTTGATAAGAATACATGCTATTTGATAGGGTATTGAATTGTGTAAATATTCAGTTTGATTCAATGCCAAATTTTGGATCTTGAGGTGTTATGGGGCCTCAGGGACCATAATTTGGTAGGTCATTTCTCTGTTATGTTTATATATAACTTGTATAAAATTCCAAGATTTGATTCATGGGTAGTATGGGCCCTCACTGATTGTAATTTGGAACTTTAATGTTTTTTTTTGTATATTTTTGGGTTTTTGAGTAGTTTCTAAGGCTTACTATCCCAAAGAACCTAGAATACATAGTGTGTAATCATAAATACATTCCATGTGTCCTTTTGTTCGAGAAAGAACTATTTTTCTTAATTACACACCGTGTACTCTATGTTCATGCCGTGTAGTCTCTAACCATATCACTGGCTGTGTGGGAAGAGACATGGGGTTGGGAAATCATTTGTGGAACATGCCGTGTTCCTGATGTACATGTCATATTGTGTATACCAAGTGTCCACCCATGTGACCAACTACACAAATTGAAAAAAATAAGTCATACAAGCCATGTCATGGTTGAAGATTCCTTTTAGTGTAACACATGTATCCAGTCGTGTAGAGGACAACACAGGTTAGTGAAATTATTCTAGTACACGCTGTGTCTGGTACAAACATGTTGTGTAGAGTTAGCTGTGTAACCAGACATTTAACTAACAACACGGGTCGGTGAAGTTCGTCTGGTACATGTTGTGCCTGGCACTAACATGCCGTTTAACCTGCCGTGTAACTAACAACATGGGTCGGTGAAGTTTTTCTGGTACATGTCATGTCTAGCACTAACATGCCATGTAGCCTTTTTCTAGAGAAACCATGTGGCTTATCCATGTAGAAGAACATGAGTAGGGGAAGTGTATTCAAGTACACGTCGTGTGTTAGGACAACACGCCATGTGTTTGGGGTGTTACATGACCTGGGTTGGAAAAAGTACATGCCCTTGTGAAGCTTTAAGGGAACACATTGTGTAGGAATTTTACACGTTGTGTATTCATGTTTTGAAAAACATGAATGCTTTCTTTTTCTTTTTCCCTTTTTAGAATTATAATTTTCAGTCCCTGTTAATCTTTATCTAAGGTGTGCGATTGACCGTGCAGATTCATTCCACCGATATGTACACCGGTTTTCCACCAGTTACAGGGTAGTGATCAGACACCAGTTATGGATGATCAGGGACTACCAGCAGATCCTCCAGCCATGTCAGTCATGGAACTAGGCATCATTCTGGACATAGGTGCTGACACACAATTCTGAGAGGGATTTATTTGGATTATACAGACCTTTCAAGGAGTACCACATCCTACCCTTTCTATGGCAGAGTTGATGTGGGTTTTATAGTAGCATCATCCTCCCACCTTCATAGGTGAAGGAGGACCTTAGGCTGCAGAGTCATGGTTAGAAGCCATGCTTTCTATCTTCGAGCATCTGGATATTCCTCCAAAGTGGAGGGTGAACCACGCTACGTATATTATTTGGGATTCTACCAAGAGATGGTGGTATATGATCTCACAGGTGGGATGCTAGCAGGTTATGAATAGGGTTGAGTTCTAGTTTCCCTTTTTTGACTACTTCTACCTGAAGAATTTGAGGGGTGATTGGGACTAAGAGGTCATGAGTCCTGATGAGGGCACTCTTTAAAATGTTGAGTATTCATCTCGCTTCACATATATACAGTACATCACACCTATTCCAGGAGGTGATGAGTTTTTCCTGGCAAGGAGGTTTGATGATGGTCTCAAGCACGACATTTGATCTTAGGTGAAAATATTTAGGTTGACTTCCATCACTTTTATAGTCAATCAGGAACTAATAGCAAAGTGAAATCTAGGGTATTATATAGGGTTGATGTATGGTCATTCGACATCTAGACTTGTTATCCCTCCTAGTGACAGCATGAAGGGTCATAGGGAGTCTACGTGCAAAGATCCTAGGAGGCGGGACATTTCTTCTGGTAGCCAGGTGGTGTGCTACCAGTGCAGGAAGAGTGGGAATACAAGTCAACATTGCCCGAGAGACCTAGTGGACTACCTATCATACAAAAAGATGTGCCATCTTTGGAATTTATTTTAGATTTACTCACCATTATCTGGTGATAGGGGTTCTTCTATGACTCCTCATTCTGGAGTAGCACCACTAATTTCTGTTCAGTCATAGAACTGAGCTCTTCCAGCCGTTCAGGCTGAGGTGGAGATCATGGTCACGGTAACCAATCCCCAGTCCTTTAGCAAAAATAGGTTGGATAATCTTAGGGTGGTCATACAGGGTCATGGAGCCTTATTATAGGTCATAATTTTGCAGTGGAGCAGACCCAACAGGAGAAGGATCTAGGACACTCTACAGTTTGAGGTACAATCTTAATTTCCTTACGTTTAGCTTCTACTCTTTTCGATATAGGGGCATTCCATATCTTTATATCTGTTACTATTATGGATATCCTTGGGCTCTTTATCTTTTCTTCTGGTGATAACTTGATGCTAGATACATCGTTTGGGACAAGAACGGCTAGTATACGTCTGTGCGAGGGGTTCCCTCTCATGGTTGGTGGTTTTCACTTCCTAGGGGACCTTTATGTGCTAGAGATGATAGGATATGATGTCATTATCGGAATAGACTAGTTATTTCCCTTTTAGGCAGTTATTCATTTCTATCATCGTAGGGTGAGTTTCACATCACTAGAGGGTAGACCGTTTCTTCATAAGGGTGAGTGGGATGTCCACGCGAGTAGAGTAGGAACCCAACATCATGGATTGGAAAGAGTTACAACCCATATTTCTAGTCTATATCTGGATGTATAGGGGAACTCACAGATGGACTTTCCTCTAGTGGAGAATCATTTCAGGGATTTCTTTCCAGAGGACTTTCAAGATTTCCTCCAGAGCAAGAGGTTGAATTTTATATTGAGCATGTTCCAGGAGTGGAGATGGTGTCTCTTCATCCTTATAGTATGTCTACACCAGAGTTGAAGGAGCTCAAGAAGTAGTTGGAGGAGTTGTAGGAAAAGGGATTCATCTATCCCGGTACTTCTACTTGGGGATCGCCTGTCTTATTTATGAAGAAGGCAGACAATACCCTCATACTTTGTATAGATTATCAGAAGTTGAACCAGTTTATGGTCAAGAACCAATATCCCTTGATGAGAATTGATGATATCTTTGATCATCTTCGAGTATCCCATGTGTTCTTGAAGATTGAACTGAGGACTGGATACCACCGATTTCACGTTAAGCCATCAGATGTACCTCTTATAGCCTTTTGGAGTACATATGGTCTATAAGATTATGTGGTTATGCAATTTGGTCTCACAAATGCGCTTGTAGTTTTCAGGGTGTGAATTAACCAAGTGTTCCATCCATACATGGATTCTTTGTTGGTAGTATTCACAGACAATATCATGGTGTACTCTCAGACTCGACACGACTATGTTACCCATCATGAGATCATTTTGAGTACATTGACAGAGCATTTGTTATATGCTAATCCATGAAAAAGCCACTTTCAGAGGGACCAAAATCACTTATTGAGTCATGTTATCCTAGAGACAGGAGTATCAGTTGACCCAGAGAAAGTGATAAAAGTAGTTTTTTAGGAGCAACCAAATAATTTATTTGAGGGATATAGTTTTATAGTATTGTCTGGTTACTAATGATGTTTAATATTTTCATGCTTAGAAGTTCCACTGATGGGCCTGATTAAGAACAGTGTGAAGTACTTATGGTCATAATATTTTGATTCATCTTTTTAGGAGATGAAAGGGAGGTTTACTTCAGCACCAATACTAGTTTTTCTAGAGCCAGGAAAGAGCTATACTGTGTACTATGATGCATCAGGTATCAGGTTGGGAGTTCTTCTTATGCAGGGGGAAGGGATAGTTGCATAAAGGTCTCAGCATTTGAGGCCACATAAGAGGAACCACCCAATTCACAATCTCAAGATGGCTTCAGTCGTTCGTGCTTTGCATTGTTGAATACAATACCTCTTGGGAGAGAATTTTGTTATTTTCACCGACTACAAAAGTCTCAAGTATATCTTCACTCAGTGTTACCTGAATTTTTGAGAGCATAGGTGGGTTGAGTATCTTCAGTCTTATGAATTTGAGCTTACCTATGCGCATGGGAAGGGAAATGCAGTGGTTGATGCATTGAGCAGGGGAACTTAGATTCAGGCAGATCAGGTGTCCAGTAGTGAATGGAAACTTATGGCTCTATTCTCTAAGATGCATTTAGAGGTTCAATACAGACAGGGGTATACATTTGTATCTTATGTAGCTGTTACCTATACTCTTCTTGATTGAGTGAAAATGAGGCATCTATCAGATTATGAAGGCCAAGTCCTATGGGAGAGTGTGTTAGGAGAGGACCCAATTCAAATATAGACCATATGTGACAATTAGATCTTGCATTTTCTTGGGCGTTTATGGGTGTTAGTAGACATACATGAGGATATGATGTGGGAATTTTATTCCTTAGTTTGGGTAGCTCATCCTGGTGCCACAAATATTTATTGTGATCTACACCTTCAGTATTGGTGGCCAGTATGAAGAGAGATGTTTCTAGTTTTTTAATGAGATGTTCCACCTGTCAGCATGTAAAGACGGAGCATCAGCGACCAGAAGGGCATTTACAGTAGTTACCCATTCCAGAGTGGAAGTGTAATTATGTCGCAATGGATTTCATGATATGTTTTCTGAGGTCACCTTGAGAGAATGATGCAGTATGGGTTGTCATTGACAGAATCACGAAGGTTGCCCACTTCTTGTAAATTAAGGAGGCCTTTAGTGTTGATGAGTTGGGAAGGCAACACATATGAGATATTTTACATCTATATGGGGTCCCACACTTCATTATTTCAAATAGGGATGCTCATTTTACTTCTTGGGTCTGGCAGGGACTTTAGAGAGATTTGGGTACATAGGTAATTCTGAGTACAAGTTACCACCCCCAAACAGATAGACTGTCTGAGCGTACAATTCCGGTTATTGGGGACGTTCTTCAAGAATGTGTCCTATATGTTGGAGGTTCTTGGGATATGCACTTACCTTTGATGAAGTTTTCCTACAATAATTTTTTTCCAGAAACTATTCAGATGTCACCTTTTGAGGCTTTTTAGGTAGGCCATGCCGATCACCCTTATACTTTCTAGAGGCCGGAGGGGCAGATATTCTGGGATCTTGCCTTTTACCAGAGACCATGGAGCAGAGAGATTTGATTTGGAAGAGGATGGATTCTACACAGTCATGATAGATGTATTATGTTGATTTATGGAGATGACCTCTGGAGTTCAAGGTGGGAGATCAGGTTTTCTTGCATGTCACACCAAGGTTGGGACACAGGAGGATTAGGAGGGATAGTAAGCTTTCACCGAGGTATGTCAGACCACTTGAGGTGTTGGAGAGAGTCGGGCCGGTTTCATATCAGTTTCATTTACCTCAGAGGTACTAGGACATTCATGATGTCTTTGAAATTTCTCATCATCGATGTTACTTCTCACACTCATCTCATGTTTTCCTACATGAGGAGGTTGAGCTCAAGGTGGACACCTCATTAGAGGAGTGTCCTATTCAGATTGTTGATCCAAGTGAGATGGTTATTTGTGGTCGGTTTGTTCCTTTGGTATAAGTTCTATGGCAACACAGGTGAGTACAGGATTAGACTTGGGAGAGGGAGGCCGATGTACGATCATAGTGGTTAGAGCTATTTGAGGTTTCTTCTTCTACACTTCCTAGCTAGGGAAATTCGGGGATGAATTTATTTAAGGGGAAAAAGTTGGTAAGAACCCAGATCCTCTTTTTAGGTATGTTTTACTTTTATGGTAGTTTTGGAGAAAAAGAAAAGTTTTTAGAAATTTTACGAGTACATGCCATGTACTTTAAGTACACGTCGTGTACACAGATGCCACATGTGACCATGTTCTTTCTAGGTAAAGATCGAGTACATGGATGTTTGTGGTGACCTGGAGACCACCTAATGCAAGGGCGATAAAAGGCAAGTACATGATTTGTAATTTTAAATAATATTCCGTGTACATTCTTTTTTTATTAAATGTAAGGGGGTCATGTCTGATGGACATAACACACTTCTTCATGACCTATCTCATCCAGGAGCATCTGTATGGCTGAAGATCTTCTAAAAGTCCCCAAATCGCCATACGATCTCTGAATCGACCGTCATTGATTGAATTGGAATCACATCGGTGAGTTCTCCTTTCTTATTGAACCTTATATATTGATTTCTACTCTTCCAAAAGATATCCTTGGTTGAACATCTTAAGTGTTTTTGTAGATCTATGAAATTCTAGGGGGATTAAAGGCCTGAGGTTCACTTATATCAATTTTATAACACCAAGGTAGGGGGTTTGTGCCTTTCTGTAGTTAGTCTTTGAATTTTATGTGCAAAAGTTCCCAATACCCAAGAATGAGGTATTCCGTGTTTGTGGTTTTTAAATATGTTATTGATTTTTATTCCCTGTTTGTTTGGATAGAGGTTAATTTTTTATTAATAGGGTTAATTTGGCCATGCTATGGATTTTTTTCCCATGTATTCTTGTTTTGACAGTTTGTCATACCTTGCCTGTTAGTCTGCTTAGTTTTCCATGCCTAGTATTGTTAGGATGAAGTGATTATTATCTAACATGCTATGATATGTTGTGGATTGTTTAGATAGTTAGTTCTTGAGGTTTACTTTGGCTGCCATGTATCATTGTGCACGATTGACTTTCATAGGACTGTGGGAACCTGGTGTAGTAGACCATAGAAAGAATTGAAGTTGAGGGCTTCTCCAGAATATCTATTTAATTTTACGTTATGAAACCATAGGGGGGATGGATGTATGTTCTCCCTCAGATTGTATGTAGTTTCTAAAATATAGAACACATGGGGAATTTGATGTTGAGTTCTTCTTGAGATTTTCTATTAGTTACCAATACGAGACCATATGGGGAATTGACAATGAGTGCTTCCTCATTGTGTCTTTACTAAAGTTGAACCAGAGGGGTTAGAATATGAGTACTTCCCTGAGGGTTTCATGTCTGTTTCTGGTTGAACCAGAGGGGTTAGGCTGTGAGTACTTCACATAGGCTTACCTCCTTTTTATTAGCTTCTTACTTGATATATGAAAACGAATTCAATTGAATTTTAGGATTATTACTATGTGTACTTCCTTGTTTACTGCTTCATTTTGTTTACTGACTCCCATATATATTCACTGATTGCTAGGAATATATCATTGGGTGGTAGCCTACTAGGATTCATCTCACACCCTATTTGGGTCATGATTTTGGTGCCAAATAGATTATATTTTTTCAAGTCTAGATAAGGGAAAAAACCTTTTAGTTTAGTTACTTGATTGATATGGAGTTGGGGAGAAGGGGACCAAGCTGAGTCTTGCGACGCTGTGGAGTTGTTTACTTTCTTTCCTTTTATACTTGGGTTTTGTACTGTATTCCAGAAATGTGGTTTGTTTGGATGTTTTCCTAGAAATATTTATCATGCATCATTTCTATATGTGTTCTCTAGTTATTACTTCCATTATTCTGCTAATTTTTGTTGTATGGTGTTATTACTAATTCTGCTATTGCTATCTATTTTACTTCCACTGTGTTACTCTACCAGTGAGGGCATAGTTTCCCCACTATCACACCCATGGCCCTCACTACTAGTCGGAAGCCTCTGGTGTTCGAGGAAGTGTGATTGAGGCCATGTGACCAACTGGGTAAGGGGCACCTCTGGGCGGCTTCCAAAATGGGGATGTTACAACATTGATTCGATGTGCCTTCAGAGGAGACTCGAGGCTTAGAATCTATAGCCCTAGGTGTGGTAGGATTGATAATTATTTTTGAAAATTTGAATATGGATTTAGGTTGATTTTGGAGTTCGTTTAATTTTTAAATTTGGATTACAGTCGGCTGTTTTGGGTTGTGGAATCTACTATTTAGTTGTAATTCATATTTGGAATGTGCAGTTCACACTTACCCTGAAAGTGGCCTTAAGAGAATAAAAAAATGGATTTGGCCAATGAATTATCTAGATAACTATTCCATTTATAAGATATAATAAAATATCCTGTTCAAAATTTACTCTTTTATGGGATGTTTTTAAAATCATATTAATGAATATAGTTATTTTTGACAATAATGATATTTCATGAATATAATATTTTATTGAATAAAATAAAAAACATAAAATATTTAATAAAGACAAATGTGATAATATTTGGTCCAAAATATAATCCCCTATGATTTATGTATCTTTTGGAAGTATTTGTATCTAGAATAGCCTTAATTATATTTTAATATATTTTGGAATGACGAAATTGACCTTCCCCTCAATTATAATTGGGAATTATTTCCATCATTTAATTTAACCACCTTGCTCCCTCTAGCTTGAACAAACTCTATCCATTTCTATAATAAAACTATATAGTTATGTTCTTGAGGTTTTTTCCCTTCCAAAAGATTGACTATAAATCCCTTAAGAATAAATTTATCAAAGTCTACTAAAGAATAGGTAATCATATTTATCAACTCTTCCATGTTTGTGTGTTCTTATACTTCCTCTAAATGATTAGTTTCTATAATAATGTAAAAACTTTAGTAGAATCTGTATTTTGGGATTTTATTAGGATTATGGGACAACCATATTCCCCCTTTTATCTATCATATAAAAAATCAAAGCATTGTGTGTGCGTACATATGGCTTACCGTCTTCACAACGTGTTGTAATTTATTTTTCATCACCACCATACATTGATTAGTATAATAATTGTAATAAAAGTTATCTATGATAATTATGACATGATATTTATTATTAAAACTTTAATATACCATCCACTTTCATACCCTTTTCTCAATTTTGGAGATGATATCGTCACAAGTATGTACGCACGACCTACCATCTCCACAATCCAATGTGATACATTTTCCATGTTCACCATTCAAGAATAATATATATAATGAATAAATGTGATTTCTATGAATTTAATATCATTATTTAGATGATAGAACTATATCCTAGGTATAATAATTGGGTCTTATATGACAAAACATGTATAAGAAAATGCAGCATTTAACACTCAAAATAAGCATCATAACAAAATATTATTAAAAAACAGGTGATAATATGATATAATATAATCACATATGGTATCATAAATAATAATATGGTTATTTTATAAATTAGTAACATTATTTAAACAAATTCATAGTCGTTTAATGCATGTTAAACTAAAGAAATGTGCAACGTAAGGGTATTTAATCTCACATTAATTTATATGGGACAAATTCCATATTCATCAATTATTTTATTTGTGTAATGTATGTTATACAGCTTTTATTAATGATAATAAATAAATGAATAATTCCTGAAATACCCATATTTCTTGAATCATGGATATGATTATTGTTTAAGCTTTTTACATTTTTTACATACGATGTTTACTGTGAAAGTTATTTTATTAACAAGGGAAATTTTTATAAATCTTTATCTTTTATTCGAAATGGATATTTGATGATAAGATTGTTTATTTGTGAAATAAATTGATTATTTGAAATATGAGGAATTTTTGGACATGATTACATGGTTGGTTCCTAGTTATATACTGCCCCTTGATTCATCGATTAGTCTCATGAGACTTATCAATTGGTGAAAAAACCTTTGTGTTTGTTTCCAATTAGAATCATATAGGTTTTTAATGACATCCAAAAACCATTATATGAAAGTTATTAACAAAAGTGATTCATGTGCTAGATACATGACATCAAATAATTAATAATTTCCTTCATTTAGAATTTAGTTATTATTATCTATAGGATTTTAACTATGATAAAATCTATTGATTCATTTCATTCTCAGTTTATTGATTAAATGGAATGAGATATAAATTAAAAACCTTTCCATATTTATTATTATCATTGATAAAATTTATATTTATTTGTAATTCACCAGTTTAGAGCATTTGAGACCATGCCTTTATTATGTTTTATTTTTCCACAGGTTTCCAAGAAATATATTAGGATCTATATATAGGGTTACGCTAAGGGTAATAATGGTGTTATCAATGAAAATACATTTTTTATTTTAATTTTAAAATGTAATAATAATTTAAAATTTTTATCTATTTTAACAAGACTAGTAAATTATTTAGACCTTTAATATGTGATTACTTGTAATCCTTCCAATATAATAAAGTAAGGAATTAGCTTCAGGATTCTCGGGTCAAGTTATTTACAATTGTTATCAGATAGAGTTTAGTAGATATATTGGGAACTAGATTTAGTGTAATGTATATTAGGGAATATATCAGTATTATAGATATAAAAGATAAGTATATAAGAAATTCTCAAAGAAACCATGTTTAATATTATTAAATTATGTATGGATAATGCTTTCAATTTATGTTAAGTGTAACACCATGTTTATAATTATATAATATTTAAAAAATTATATGATAGTATAGTATATGTCATTTTTTAGAAATGGATGTTATAAAGAAAAAGGTTATCAATACTCATGACCAATTTAGAGATTTCACTACTATGGAAGCCAATAAAACTGGTATTAGACATAAGAAAGTTATGACTACATAGTACAACATAATCATGTTATGAAAAATTTCCTTTCTAGGTGGGATAAACAAGTTTCGTATTGAGATTCTCTAATACTAGATCATTTAATGAAAAAAGGACCCCCAATATTTAATGGGGATACAAAACTAATGGAATCTGAATAATGTAAGATAATGGTGTAAAATCCCTCAGGGTAACATTTCAATGTTATTAGGTAGATTGTGTTTGTTGAAAAAGAATGTTTCCATAGTTTGTTATAGATTTATAGTGATATTGTTGAAAAGGTATGTTAAAAAAGATCCAAGAAAAAGGAATCGATGGTCTTGTGGTTATAAAAAAGTTTCATGTACTAGGTGGTGTCATTGCCTACTACTTTTTAAAATTTTGTGGTCTAAAATCTAGATCATAGAAAAGAGTGTTTTTGGAGAATTAATTATTTTTGAGTAAAATTAAAAAGGTTCATGAATGGGTGATAGTGATTTTCAATTTTGCATGCAAGACATGATTTAGGACCATCACATTATAATTTTAAAAAGGCACAAATCACACTCAGGTTTTGACAGTGCACAAAAGATGGTTTGTGTGACACCAAGTGATAGTGTTTCCCACACTGATGAAAAAGAGTTACATTCCAAATGTGATTTCAAATAGAGGTCTTCCAGGCATGGGAAAATATTACATGCGAAGGGGAATACATGTAAATATATTTAACACAGGGTCATCAAGGTCCATAAATTGATGGATACCCCCACATTTCAATAGATCGACATTAATATAGAATCGGGGATCTGAATCGCATAAGATTTGGCACAAAAGGGAGTTTCACATAACAACTTAGTTATTAGTTACATACAAAAGGAACCTGTGTGTACTTGACCAAGGTAGTTGCACAGAAATTATAAATTTTTCAGGATATTTTGTCTTCTATGACATTGTTAAATTCTATATGCAAGTTGGTAGAGTTGCATGCAATACATACAATGTATTTTAGAATGAAAAAGTGTGAACAAGATGGGATTTCCTAGTAAATCTTTGGTAGAGCTGTATTTATCATGTAGATGAAATTAGAACTGAATAATACACTAAATCTAGTTTAAAACAAATTGATTCAAGTAAAAAAAGGAGGATCTTCTATATAATCAATGATCACACTTCAGTTTATTGAGTAGTGAACTTTCATATTGTGATTGTTTTTATACCAAGAGGGACAATGATTCCGCTATGAACTTTGTAAATAGTAATGTTCTTTTGTGGATTTGGTTTTAGGCACATTTCCTTTGTATTCTCATTGTACGTAGACCTTTATGGGATAACCGGGTAAAATTATTGAGTCTCATTCATTCTTTCATTTACGTTCATATATTTCTATAGGAAAGGGAGAGAAGTGTATTTTGTTTAAAGAAGAAACAAGATCTGAAGGGGTTGTTGTTTTAATAAGACATACAATTATTCACCACCCTCATGGTTTTTAACAATGTTAGGATAATAGATTATGTCTATAGAGAAACTATTTTTGGAATTAAGTTGTGGTTAAAAGGAATTTGTTACAATTTTAGAGTATTTTCTCAATGGATATGATGATCAATGGCGGTCATTGATTCATAATACTATGGATGGGAGGAAATAGTACACATGGAATGGAAATGTTTTATGGATTTATTCTTTGAAAAATACTTCCCTCATGATAAATAAACAAAGATGAAAATAAATTTCCCTAATTTAACGAAAAATGAGGATGAATGTGTTGTATATTATGAACCTACCTTTATCAGGTTAGAAAGGCATTCTATATATTATGTAAGAAATATAGAACAAGATAATGACCATTTATTCAATGGACTTAATACACATCTCTAAAGGGAACAAGTCTCTCAAAATGATTCTTCACATGATGAAATAGTTTTATGTGCTATAAATTCATAGAATGACACCTAAAATTCTTATGGATTCAATGGGAAGCAAGAGAATAAGAGAGAAGTAAATAAATCCTAAATAAAGTAATAAAGGGAAATATGAATATTCCCACTTCTTATAACATTGTAAATAATCACCTTATGATAATTTTAAAAGTATTGGGGGGTTTGATATATGAGTGGAAGAAAGGATCACCTGGAAAAATAATCAAATTGGATCAATAAAAGGTTGACATTCAGTGTCTCATATGTAGTAAAATCTGGAAGTAAAAAAATTAATTCCCTAAGAACAAAGGGAATAAACCTTAGAAGAAATCAAGGGATCATGGCCACAAATATTTTATTAATAAAACTATAGTTTATTGATTAATATTCTTGTGTTTTATGGATCCATGAAATATATTGTAAAATTAATTTATTTGTAAAATTTTCATAATGAGACTAATAAAATATACAAGGATTTTATTTTAGTACTATTTCATTAAGTATTTTAGAGCATATTTCAAATATTTACAAGAAACTTTATTCATTTAGAAGTTAAAATTTATGGAAAACACATGGTTGAGGAAATATAACAATTAATTTGTTCATGTTTTTTAGATAATGATGTTTTAAAAATAGACGGTTGATAAGGATAATTTAACTACCTTGGAAAAAATTATAATGTTTTATACCATAATATTTAGAAAAGTCATAATGTTATCTATTTATTAAATGGTTAATGTTTATCTTTGGATGAGGTTTTTTAGATTATTATACTACTTTATCATGTGAAGTAACCTGTGATAAGATATGATGCAGAAATAGTTCAAGGAAAAAGGTAAAGGATGAGATTATGATAATGGGATATATATAAATCAAGAATTTTTTTATTAAGTTAATACATGGATAATAAAATTATCCCTCAACTCATAGAAGACTATTTTTTAATAAAAACATTATCTGTTTACTTTTCATTTTAAAAGATCGATGGTCTTTTAACCTATCATAGATTTACAATTTTGTGAGGGTTAAATTTTGAATCACAATGTTCTCTATTACTATCCTTTAAAACTTGATGGCTATATTTCTCTTAGAATTTCCATATTTTCATGAATGTTATCCTATTTTGAATCCAAGTATTGGGGTGACTATCACATTTATCTTTATCTCTTTTTTAGTGAATGTTTTATAATAACTTTTTTGTGATTTGGGGTGTGCACAAAATAACATTAGAGTATCAAAATTTGATTTTTAAGTGATATTTAATATTATAAGGAAATTTTTATTAAAGGATGGGATAATGTAACACCCCATGATTTTATGGTATGCCTCTTTTTGCAAACAATATCTTTGATAGCTTATGTTGTATGTAATACCCAACTTAAATGGAAAATGTAATATTATTATTATTATAAAATAGAGATTAAATTGATGAGGATTAAGAGTATTAACCACATTATGAAATTCTTATATTATTATATTCATTCAAAAGAATTTATAGGAATAAGATATGAAAAAAATAAATTTTATGCATAAGAGGATATATTTTTGTGAACATAATTGCACCACCTTTTAATGGAATACTTTTTTTAAAAAACAAAATTAACAATTTTATAATTTTTATTTGTAAAAATAAACATAATTTTTGAAATAATAACTTCATAATTATATTATCGTGAATTTTTTGTATTTTTTTGATAAATGTTTTTGTTGAATATTAAAAAATATAATCTTTAAAAAATATAGTACCTTTTGTGATATCATCCAACCAAAAAAATTATTAAAAATTTTATTGAACTTAATTAAATACTCATGTACACAAATATAATAAAACTTAATACAAAAATTATCCAGAAAATTTAAATTTAAATTTATTTCAGAATGAATATGAAAATAATTTTCAGTGACGAGGCAGTGCATGCACGGTATTGGAAGTGTAAAATTTGGTCCCAAATAAAAGATAATTGATCTATAAAAATACTTTTCATGACATTTTTATTAATTATTATATATAATTTCTGAATTTAACTTATAGTGTGTAATTTTAGAGTTATATAACATGAATATTATTCAAATTCTTCTGCAATGCTTGTAAAAGGTAAAAAAGGATATATTACAAAATTAAACAAGTTATCTTGACATGGATAAGGGTAAATATACATAATTAATGAACCTAATGGATTATATTTATCCAAATTAATTTATTTTAATGATATTTATTTTTTAAATGTTCATATATAAAAAAATTAAAAATAATTCTTATGCAACACTGATGCAATGCCTGTGCCAGTAGAAGAAAATCATATAAAATGATTTTAATTAAAATTATAAGAACCATTAAATAATCCAAAAAATAGTGTAAGTATTATTTTTTGAATATATATCATCCATAATCATCCTTTGTTCTAATTGGGGACCTGTTGGATTAAATTAATTGAATTTAATCCCATTATAATATTTTATTTAAAAGAAAGAAAACTTGTTCATACTATGGTTTTTAACTAGTATAAATTTTAAATATATGGTTTTTAAGAAGGGATGTTTGACCATAAATAGTATTTAGAAATTTAAATGTTTTATAATATTAATGGTAATTTATTTTTAAATTTTGGTTAAAAAATAAATTCACCAATGTCTTGTATAGTGATGATGCGGTAATTATTAAATTAATGGTTTAGTCAAAGAAACGATATTAAAAATATTAAAAACAATATAATTTGTGGTAATTAAGATGATAAATTATTTAAATAGATATCTATGGAATTTAAAATATATTATAAAATATTTGGTTCAAATTTGAAACCTTTTAATGTTTTTAAGGTCGAAGTAATGAATAGTGTTAATTTTGACAATAATGATATTTCATGAATACAATATTTTATTAAATTACATAAACATCATAAAAATATTGAATATTTCTAAATGGAATAATATTTGTTCGAAAATGTAATCCATGGTTCTTTATAGGACTTGTCTATTTCATTACCTCTAGAATAACCATATTTATATTTTAACATTTTAAGGAATTTTGAAAGTGAATATCACCTCGATTATAAAAGGGAACTCATTAATTCATTTTATTTCATTAAATTAAGAATTATATCATGAATAAACTCTATCCATTTCTATTATCAACATCCACTGTAATTTTCTTGACATTCTGGTCCTTCCAAAAATATACTCTTAATTCCTTAAGAAGATATTAATGTATATTCACTAAAAAATAGGTAGTCATCTTTTTCAACTCTCTCATGTTTATTTTTTATTATACATCCTCTTCAAATGTATTTTCCATAATAAAGTAACAAATACAATATCATTTATTTTCTAATATTTTATTATGATTATGGGAAATGCATATTACACATTTTATCAATTCTATGAAAAATGAAAGCATCATGCATGAGTATGGATGGATTACCATCTCTACATCGTAGTGTAATTTGTTTTCCATCACCACCTTACATGGATGAGTATAATGATGGAAATAATATATACATATATAAAAATTACTAAATAAAATTGATTCTAGATATATTAATATAACATCCACTTCCTTACCCTTAAACTATTTAGGAAACTATATCATCCCTCATGCATACATACGTTCAACCATCTTCACGAGTCAATGTGATCCATTTTACATGTTCACCATTCTGAAATGATATATTTAATGAACTAATATGATATATATGAAAATAATATCATTCTTTATATTATAGAACTATATCATGTGTACAATAATCAGGATCAACATTAAAAAAACATGCATAGGAAAATGAAGCAGTTAACACTCGAAATAAAATAAATAACAAAACATTATTAACAGATGGGTGATAAGATGTTATTAGAGAATTAGATATTATATCATAAATATAAATATGGTTATTTTATAAACTAATAACATTATTTTAAACATTATACAATTCATTAAATCTTGTTTATCTAGCGTAAAGTACAAGGTAAGGATTTTTCATCCCATTTTAATTTCTATGAGACATATTCCATATTCCTCAATTATTTATTTTGTGTGATATATGTACTTAACCTTTTATTTAAGATCATCAATAAGTGAATATTTAATTTTATATCCATATTTTTTTTCATGGATATGATTACTGTCTATTCTATATAACATTTTTACTTATTATGTTTTCTTTGAAAGTTATTTTATTAACATGGGGAATAATGATAAATTATTATCTTTTATTTGAAATCGATATTTGATGATAAGGAAAATTATTAATTATTTTAATATATTATTCGATATATAAATAATTATTTGTAATTATATACATGAGTGATGCCCAATTATAGATAGCCCATCAATGCATAAAGAGGTATCATGAGACAAATTAGTTGGTAAAAAAACCCTTTACATTTTTTTTGAGAAGAATTATATGAGTGTCTACCCACAGACCTAATTTTTTTGGAGAATGGTACTGATGGTAGTGGTTCCTGCTATAAATAAATGAAATTCAATAATAAATCATTTTCTAGATTCATAATTTAGTTAGTTTTATCCAGATGATTTTGACTATGAGAAAATGTTTTGATGTGTTACACTATCTATTTATTGATTAATTGAAATTTTTGCTTAGTTATATACCGTTCCATATGGATTATGCTTATTGATTTAAGTTAGCTTCCACTATACTTCACCATTTCTATGAATTTGATCACACCCCTTTATTATTTACTATTTATACCTAGGTTTACACGATGTTTATTATGATTGATAATTAGGGTTACACTAAGGGGGTAATGGTGTTCTCTAAGAATAAAGTATTTTTATTTTATGATTACCATTTAATTATAATTTCAAATACGAATCTATTTTACAAAGAATTCTAAACTATTAAGTTGTTTGGAATTCTATTCCTTTTAATCATTCTAATGTTACAATGTAAGGCACGAGGTTCAGGATTCTAGGATCAGGGTCTTTACAACATTGACCATGATGACCCACTAATTTTGTTATGAAATTAAGAATTGAGAATCCTCAAAACACCCTATATAGACATAGCAGAATAAGTAATTTAATAATTATTTAAAATAAGTAAAGTAAATTATTTAAGTATAAGGTATTAAACCTAGAAAATTTTATTAATGAAAATATTTGATATAAGTTTTTGTATATGAGATAATGTATATACATAATATGTCTGATTTTATAGTAAGGAATTTTTTATCTCAAATTTATCTCGATGAGAAAAATGAAATATTCAACACATATTAATTTTTTAATGATTTATATATTGGCCCTTTTATATGTTATATCATGAATCTATTTAAACCGATGATATTTTGGGTTTGATTAGATGTTATTTCATTAAATGGGGTTGTAATTCAAATGATACCAATGTGGTATGGGGTTGTTTCATATTTTCATCATTATCTGGGACTATTTATTCTAAAATTTATATAGAAGGAAATTATTTGATCATTTTATTAAAAAAAATTTAATTTTATTCTCCACTAATTATTTATGATGTTTTCAAGTTATATTACAATTCCACTATTTGTTACATAAAATTAATGTTAAAATGTTTTTTTTGGAAATCTAAATTTATATCTATTTTCGGTCAAAAATTATTTTTCTTCCATTTCTATATTTTCTATAAATATTTTTAAATAATATTTTTTATATTTTGCAATTATTTTTTAGTGAAATTTTTTACTATGTTTTATTTTTTACATAATAATTTTAGAGGAATCTTCTTTCCACTTTCTTAAGATGATGCATTTTGAATTTTGAATGAAAATGAAAAATGAATACTTGTTTTTAACATACTATGTATAAATAAATATTCCTTCTGCATGGTTCCTCAATTTTTTTAGGATTCTATTTAATTTTTCATGGTTTTTTAATTAATTTTTTTTATTAAATTATTAATATTTTTGAGTAGTTAATGAAAATTGAAATGGGTATTTTTCTCATGAAATATTCCATGTAATCGTTTATGGAGATTTTCATAAATGATGAAAAACTTTGATGTTCGGGATTTCTTTTAAATTATATATGTATGTCTCTCAAACATATTTCTCGGTAATTATCCCTTATATTTATGGGGTAATAATTTTCTTATTTTCATGTCTCAAATAACATCATTATAAAATTTCCTTTTCTTGAGAAAATATTTTGAAACCAATTTTATTTACATTGGTAATTATTATGTTCTTGTATTATTATTTATTTCCATTTTTGGAAAAACATAACTAGGAACAAGTTATGGTGCTTGTGCCCAGACATATCTCTAATGCAATGTGTAAAAAATTAGTCTCATAAGGTGACATGCATGAGAATAAGGAGTAAAAATAATACATTATGGATATTTTTCCATCATGTAATATTTTCTAGATTGTTATCCTTGACTCAAGTCAATGTCATGTTATATGTTACAACCACATTTAATATAAGGACATGACATTATTGTACCATTTTATTTTTGTTATGTTCCCATGTGATTACTCTTGATAATTCTATTCTTGATATCAGGATATACTTTAGATTCACAAAATATGCTTCCTTATCATAATTATTTTCATGAACCAGGCTGGGTCGCCATCCGACCCGGCACCAGACCTGGTCTGTAGTAAGACCTAAGGGTAATTATAGATTTCCATGGGCTTGCAGAACTGCCTAGGTATCAAAAATTTAACCAGGGAATAATTTACCCTAATTAATCATATTAAAATGACCAACGAAAACTAAAAATTCAGATTTGGTAAATTCAGTCAAACATACCCTTATCAACTTTCAAATTTAATTATTTACAATGTTAAACAAAACCACAATGTACTAAGATAGAGGATTAAAAAAACCCTATTTCAAACCTCCATACAATAAGAGAGGTGCAACATCCACAAGATACCATCAAGGACCTACATGAGAAGGCAACTAACGACTCAAACCACTATCGTTGAGCATGTTGTCACATCCTAGAAAACACAATAAATAATGTATGCATAACCCCAATGGTGTATACAGGGTGTGAGAGAAAGGAAAAGTAATATGTCACCCAATAAAAATATTCCATTCCACAATACCTAAGAGAAAATTTTACATCCTTATTCAAACCATACATTTAAAAGGCTTTTTTTAAGGAAAACATTTAAATGATAAAAGTGAAAAGGGAAGAGAACTAAAATAAAAACCATTTCAAAAATAAAAACTTAAAAATGGAAGATAAAAATTTATAAATAACATGAACATACCCAAGTGGTCCTCGATATACCAACGGAAGGCACCACGTAATGAATTATAGAGCACCATGGGTGAATCCCCTAAGGTAGCTAGTATGTGTGGTGCGCTAGAGACATCATATGTCGATGTGAACGTGGCATAGAAACAAAATAGTCAACTCTGCCATGCATGAAACACTAGTAGGGAAACACATCCATAACATAGTGCTCTCCAATCATTGTAAAAGACTAGTTTGTGTTGTAACGTCAATCCTGCTAGATGAAACCAGGATGGACCACTCACATGTCATCTAGTGTACTAGTCCTAATCTACCCACCTAGGTACACCGGGTTTATCTTGTGCTCAATTACGTTCCACATTCACATAGAATATCACTTCTCATATCACAGACCAAAAAAGACATTACACACACAAGCCACCACATGCATACAAAAACATCATTTCAAAAACACACATACACCAAAACACCCTTCCAAAATACATTTATCGATACTTAATCACTTCACAAATCCTTACTTGGCAACACTCAAAGGGAATAAATAATTTTGACAACATAGAAAACAGTATTAAATAACACAGCAAGGGTCAACACAATAAAACACCACCATGTGATGAAAAGAGGGTTTACACCAAGAAACTTGTCTCATTTTATATAAACACCCTACTTTAAAAACAAACGCATATTCAACTCTCTCAAAATACCACTTCCACACCATCTTAATAAATTAATAAATCATTAAAACTAATTATTAAACCATTTAAAAAAAACTATGAAGCATTTCCACAAAAAATAAACACTTGATTCCATATAGAGACGTCACCATAAGTCTAAATACTGAAGTTTACCATATCAAGACATGTTTTATATTATTCAAACAATTTCAAATTCAGTTTCAAAAGTACAAAAAAAAGGAAAACGCACCCAAGGTGATTCATTTTTCATTTTAAAATATCCAGTTAAATACACACACCTCAAATACCGTGGAAACACATTTTTCACAAACTATAAAGCACTAATGGGTAATAAAATGTGATCTTATATCAAAAACCCACCCCATTTCATGTAAACTAGGTTATTAAAAATAAAATTCCCATCATAACCTTTCCAAGATATAATTCACATAACTAACACAATATAACAAATTGTTACACAATTAAAAAACTAGGTCGACACATAAAAATGATTTTTTAGTCATTGGAAAACCATATTATAACTCATACACATCTCAAATTCCCTTGAAAATATAGTTCACACCATCCAAAGGCTCCCTAAAACCCATTTTAAAAGCGTTTCACCAAAAAAATACCAAACATTATTGTTCCCTCAATTAAAATTTCACCACTAACTAACAAATACTCCAACCATTCCAAAACAAAAACACCATACACACCACAAAATCAAGTAATGGAACACATTAATAAATTCAAATAATCATATTAAATTCATCTAATGATGTTAGGGCACAGAATGACTTACCTCCCATGAAGAAAACAACAAAACTTGTCTGAATCTTCAATTGCACCAAAAGCGCACAACATATAGATTGAATTAAATCCTAATATAATAATTCAAAAAAACAAGAGTATAAAATGACCCCTAAATGAACCCATACCCACTGAACCTCCAAGAACACAAAAGAAGGATAAGAAATAAAAATAAAAGAGATTCAACTGAGGGTTGTAGGGCTGTGGTCATTGGGCTGAGTAGGAGCGCAATGGGTCTAAGAAGGCTAGAGAGGGAGTATGGAACCATGGGGGTGGCAGGAGGTGGTCAACTGAAGGTAGGTGTAGCGCGAAGCAGGTGTGAGGAGAGGTAGGGGCGACGCCAGCTAGAATATCTTCAGGAGGTAGTGGTCTGAAGTGGCCCGGAGATGAGGCCGACACAGGGCTTTCCGGATGGGAGGGATGGGGCATGACTGAACAGGGCTGGCCAGGAGGGTAAGGCGGATGCCAGACATTGGAGCTGGAGGGAAGCAAAGGTGCCTGAGGGTTAGTGCAATGGCGGAGGGGCGCCACAGGGTGAGCATGAAGGCATAGGGGAGTGCAGCGCGATGTAGGTGAGTACAGGGGGGTTCATGCGATGGGAATAGCGGGTAATGGGGAAAGACCCGCAAAACCCTAAGGAAAGAAAAAGAACCAAAATAAAATAAAAATAAAATTAAATTAAAATAAAATTAAAATTAAAAGAAAAATAATAATAAAACCTATAATTTTTTTAATAATTCAAATAATAACTTAATTAAAACATTAATAAAAAAGATAATAATAATAATAATATTATTATTATTAATATTATTAATATTATTATTATTATTTGAACTCTTAATTCATTTTATTCTTTTAATTTTATTTTGTGATAACTACCTTATTCGCCTCATTAAATAAAGAATTAACTATACAACGAACATGCTGTGCAGGGACTTGGGAAAAGTCACACGGATTTGACCATTACTCACCTGTGCATCAGATGCCTCCAAACCCATAATGATCACTTATCAACAGAATTTAAGATTTCAATTGGGCTCAGCCTGAACTTCGACCATGATTTTAGAGCCTTATAAAATAATAAAGTGCTGGTAACATAATATAATATTAACAATTATATAAATTATTATAATATTAATACCAACTTAATAAAATTTATATTATTAATGTTATCTACAATAATAATAATAATAATAATAATAATATTCTCAAATGATATTATTATTATTATAATTAAAATAGTCTCTTATATTTTTTTCACACTTCTTATTCTTATTTTATTTTTTTATTGTACAACTCAAATAATGTTATTTCTTAATTATTAATTCTTTTTATTTAATTGGTTGCACATCAAAAAGGCCTGTGGGGAACCAGGCGAGGTTGTGCGATGACCTAGGTGAGGATGTGCGGCATTGAAAGTGATGTGCTGAATGTTTTCAAGGCCAAAATGTGCATTTTTAAATAAGAACTCAAAATTTTAATTCCCCCGTCATCCCAGACCACCGAACGCAAAGTAAATTAATAAAATAAATAATTCAAGTATGGCGCGTGTGACAATTCTCCCCACCATAAATCTCTCCATCCTCGGAAATCCACAACTAAGGCTGAGATCAAAATTAGAAAATGACACCCCCTTATGGTTCAATGAGGATCCCTATAAAAACAAACAGAAAGAGGAAAATGCACCATGCTTAGAGAAGGTGACTAAAATGACAAACTCTAGAAACTCGTAAAAAGACTTCCTAACATTTTTCACCCTCCCCAAAGTGCTAGAACACCTCCAGTTGATTGATCAAGGAAAGGAACACAAACAAAAGGCCATCATGTGGAAGCCCGAAGGGGCTCCCCACCACTAAGAACCTACCAACACTCAAGGTGAGACTAGAAAACTGACACGGGGAGGCCTGGGCAGACTCCCTGCCAATATAAAGATGTACAACACTAATTCCTTCCAGAGAGAATTGAGAGAGACCTATCACGAGTCTCCCTAGCTGATAGAAGATAAAAAACCTTGAAAATTTTCCAAAGGTGGCCAAGCACCCCACCACAAGGGGTGGTGAGGGCCAGGCCCAACTATCGAGCGTCAAAACCATGGCTGAAGACAGAACAACATCCCCACATCCTTAGAAGAGCATTATTCAAATTTGAGACTGATTTACCAAACCTACTCTCATACGGACCACCAAAATCAATTACATTTGGTAGGACACAACCTCCAACACTTTAAAGGAATGATACAACCCCGCTTCCTCATAGCTACAGAAACCTCATGCACCCAAATAGATCATTCAGAATGGAACAACTACCGGAAAACAATTTTAATGCTTTTACTTTCAACACCACTGACAGAAATAAGGTTGGGGTCCTATAACCTCATGGGGTTCCTGACCACGCGCCAGATTCACCCTGAGGCCTACAGCTAGAGCCTTGATGTTTCAAGCATATCCTGCCTCGCATTCAAGCATTAAAAACTCCCTAATGGAGCATCTTCTTTTGGTTCTACACACAACTACACCGCAACCGAGACACCACCAACAGGCACAACACACAAAAACATCCAACTAATCGCTCATGACACATCCACTAAAATAAGAGTTTAGATGATTCACATGCATCACCTATTCAATTTAACCAAGAAACTTAAGAAGGAAAGACACACACCAAACTCACACCTTTGAACTATAGAATCAGAACTCCCTATGAGGAGGAAACACTCCTATGAAAATACAGATTCTTGGAGGGTGTCACAAAATCTACCTTTTTTCTTTGATGAGAACTCACACTACAAGACATCACCAAAAATGACCCTTGCGGCCGATGAAATCACTACAGGACTTTCAAGCATCGGTCAGCATCGATAACTTTGTATCACCTTCACCCTTCCCTGCTGGAATTCCTTTCACCGCTTCCAGGGGAACCTTCAGATGCAACGACGTTAAACTTCATACTCGACAACTTAGACAACTCAAAGAGACCAAAACTCCCTCCAACTCCCCTTGCATCTATTAACCCACCATGAGAGGATCCACTAAGTTATAAGAAGGAGAGGTGGGTTCAATTCTAGAATTCAAGATGAGAGTCATTTGATCAACTGGAGGGTCAGACGATGGTGAATTTCTCATGACCGAACTTCAATCACATGTTAATTCTTTTTGGGGGCACACACTAGTCAAGAGAGAAAACCATGGTCCCAATCAAACATGTCCAATGGCCAAGAAATACTACAAGAGACCACAGAACGTGCATGGAAAACCACTACAAGGGCTTCTCGAATCATTTTTCAAAAGAAACTACAAACCACACACTTTCACACCAAATTAAAAATAATAATTCAAACTGAGGACACAAATCATTCAAAAAGGATTCTCGTCTTGAAACACCTCACACACAACATTTCCAAAATACAAGGACACACCACACTACCACCAATTATTAATTCATGAAAACATTTTTACATACAAACCATATTTCCACGAATTCAAAACAAAGAGATGAGGAACGATGCAAGGGGAAACTAGTGTTAGCAGGTGACTGAGACATATGGTTGGAAGCCAAATTCCACTCATGCCACTACCACATAGAGTATTCTAGGATAACGTCCCCAGCTCCACAAGACATTCCAGGCCCTAAAAGATCACTGGGACTACTAACCCCACTCCCTTTTCATTTCCCCTAGACATGATTAACCACAAGGACTGAAGATTCAGACAACACTGAACTTACCAAGGTAACTCAAGTCCCACCACAGGGTGTGCTGGCCAGGAACCATTCTCATAGCTAGAACATCGATTTCTGACACCCTTAAATTTGATCTACCTCAACTCTATCCCTAAAAAACACGAACCAAGAAGCAAAACTCCTTTGAAACAATTTTTTCACGAACCAGGCCGGGTCGCCATTCGATCTGGAACCCGTCTTGGTCTGCGGTAAGACCCGAGGGGCATTCTAGATCCCCGTGGGCTGGCACAAGTGCCTAGGTATCAAAAATAAAACCTAGGAATGATTTATCCTAATTAATCAAATTAAAACGACAATCAAAAACTAAAAAAATCAGATTTAATAAATTCAATCAGACATTCCCTTAAAAACATTCAAATTTAATGATTTAAAATGTTATAAAAAACCACAATTCACTAAGACAGAGGAGTAAAAAAACTCTATAATAAACCTCCATGCAAAAAGGGAGGTGCAATATCCACAAACTACCAACAAGGACATGTAAGAGAAGGCAACTAACGACTCGAACAACCATAACTAAGCGCGATGTCACAACATAGAAAAAAAATAAAATAAGGTCTACATACACCCAAAGATGTATGTAGGGTGTGAGAGAAAGGCTCAGTAAGATGTCACCCAATAAAAAAATTCCATTCCACAACACCTAAGTGACAATTTAACTTGTTTCTTGAAACCATACTTTTAAAATGCATTGTTTTTAAGGAAAACATTTAAAACCTGAAAGTGAAAAGGGAAGATCACTGAAAGAAAAACCATTTCACTAGTAATGCCTTAAAAATGGAAAAGAAAAATTTATAAAGAACATGAACATTCCTAGGTGGTCCTCTATATGCCGAAGGAAGCCACCAAGTCATAAATAGTAGAGCATTGTTGGTGAATCCCCTATGGTAGCTAGTATGTGTGGTGCGCTAGAGACATCGTACCTCGGTTTAAACATGGAATAAAAACCACAATAATAAACTCTCTCATGCATGATCCACTAGTAGGGAAACACATCCATAACCTAATGGTCTCCAGTCATCATAAAAGTTTAGTTAGTGTTGTAATGTCTATCCGACCATATGAAACCCGGACGAACCACTCACGTGTCATCTAGTGTACTAGTCCTAGTCCACCCACCTTGGTACCTGGAGTTTCCCATGTGCTCAATCAAGTTATACATTGACATAGCATATTGATTTATTATATCAGAGACCAAACATGACATTATGCACACAATCCACCATAGGCGTACCCAAACATCATCTCAAAAACACACTCTCACTAAAAGACCGTTCCAAATTATATATGTCTATACATAATCATTTCATGAATCCTCATTTGGAAACACCCAATGGGAATAAAAAATTTGACTAACATTGAAAACAACATTAAATAACACAGCATGGGCCGACATAATAAAACACCACCAAGTTATGAAAAGAGGGTTTACACCAAGAAACATGTATCATTTTATATAAACACACTACATTAAAAACAAAATCATATTCATATCTCTTAAAATAACACTTTCACAGCATCTAAATAAATTAATAAATCATTTAAACTATTTATTAAACCATTTCAAGAAAAACTAAGAAGAGTTTACACAAAAAAGAAACACTTGATTCCATATAGAGATGTAACCTTAAGAGAAAATACACATGGTAACCATATGAAAACATGTTTTCCATTATTCAAACAATTTTAAATCCAATTTTCAATGAACACAATAAGGAAAACACACACAAGGTGATTCATTTCCCTATTTAATATCTCCAGTTAAATACACACACCTCAAAGTCCTTGGAAACACATTTCTCACAACCTATAAAGCACTACCCAGTGACACAATGTGATTTTATATCAAAAACCCACCCCATTTCTTGTAAACATGTTTCATAAAAATCAAATTCCCATCATAACCTTTCCAAGATATAATTTACATAACTAAAACAATCTAATAAATTTTTAAACAATTGAAAAACAAGGTTGACACATCAAAATGATTTCTACTCATTGGAAAACCACATTTTAACTCATACACTTCTCAAATAACCTTGAAAACATAGTTATCACCATCAAAATGCTCCTTAAACCCCATTTTGAAAACATAGAACCAGAACAATACAAAACATTATCATTCCATCAATCATAATTTTACCGCTAACTAACAAAAACACCAATCATTCAAAAACAAAAACACTATAAACACCACAAAATAAAGTCAAGGAACACATTAATAAATTCAAACAAGCATATTAAATTTATCTAATGGTGTTAGGGCATGGAATGACTTACCTCGTAAGAAGAAAACCCCAAAACATGTGTGAATATCCAATCGCATGAAAAGTTCCCCACATGTGGATGGAATTGGATCATAAAATAATAATTCAAACAAAACCAACAGTCAAAAATTACCCATAAATGAACCCACACCTACTGAACCTCCAAGAACACCCATGTAGAAGAAGAAAAAAAATAGAAAAGAGATTCAACTGAGGGTTGCGGGGTGGCGGTCGGTGGGGTGAGCAAGAAGGAAGCAGGTCTAAGAGGGCTGGAGAGGGAGTAGGGAACCATGGGGGCACTGCGAGGTGGTCGGTCAGGGGTAGGTGCGTCATGATGCTGTTAGGAGGAGTGGATGGGGTGGTGTCGGATTGAAGATCATCTGGAGGTACTGGCCTGATGTGGCCTAAAGATGGGGCTAGCGTAGGGCTTGTTGAAAAGGAGGGATGCTGCACGACAATACAAAGCCAGTTGGGAGGGTATGGCAGATACCAGATGTGGGATCTTGAGAGAAGCATAGGTGCCAAAGGGTGAGTGCAAGGGTAGAGGGGTGCCAGAGGGTGAGCACGAAGGCAGTGGGGAGTGCGGCGTGATCCAGGTGAGTCTTGGGGGGTTTGGTGACGGGAATAGTGGGTAAGGGGGAGAGGCCTGCAAAAACCTAAGGAAATAAAAAGAACCAAATTAAAATAAAATAAAAATATAAATAAAAATAAAAACAAAAAATTAAACCAATAAAAAAATAATTTTAATCATACCACTAATAACATAATTAAAACATTAATACAAATTTAATAATAATAATAATAATAATATTATTATTATTAGAACTCTTAATTTGTTTTATTATTCTCTTTTTATTTTGCACTAACAACCTTATTCATCTCATTAAATAATGAATAAACTGTACAAAAGACATGACATGTGGGGAATCAGGCAATGTCCCTTGGCCTCGTCCGTTCCTCACCCGTGCGTTAAATGCCGCCAAACCCATAATATTCACTCATCAGTAGAATGTAAGTTTTCAATCGGGTTAGGCCCACACCTAGAAAAAGATTTAAGAGCCATATGAAATAATAAAGTGTTGGTAACTTAATATAATATTAACAATAATATTAATTATTATAATATTAATATCAACTTAATAAAATTGATATTATTAATACTATCGATAATAATAATACTAATAATATTCTGAAATGATATTATTATTATTATCATTAAAATAGTCTCTTTATTTTTTATCACACTTATTATTCTTATTCTTATTCTATTTTAATTTTTCCACTCACATAATGTAATTTCTTAATTATTAATTCTTTTTATTTAATTTTTTTCATATCGAGCAGGCATGTGAAGAACCAGTCGAGGTCGCGTGGTGACCCAAGTGAGGTCGCGCAACTTTGACAATGGCATGTTGAATGATGTCATGACCAAAATGTTCATTTTTAAATAATAACTCAAAAAATATGTCGGGATTCATTCCGGACTACCTGACGCAAAGAAAATTAATAAAATAAATAATTCAAAGATGGTGTGTGTGACATTTATTTACTCAAAGGGTATTTTAGCTAACCTCTTTATTTTAGGTATTCCAAAGGATATTATGTAATGTTTTACTAGATTAAATGAATTTAGGATATCATTATGGAGAATAAAATAATGACGTTTTATTGTAGTCTCAATTTGATGAATTATAAACCTAGTAATATAAAGAAACTAGGCCTCATGATCTCTTGGTAGTATTAATTAGTGTTTTTGTTATAAATTATATAATAAAATTTGTAAAAGGGTTTGGAAACTATAGTTGGAATTATATAAAGGTATAGTAATTGTTTGGGATTATAACTAGAATAATTTATTTATAACCCTAGGGATAAGTATAAGGAATAGTATATGTTTAGTAAAGTATCTGAGAATTTTGGGGAATCATTTAGTGAATGGGTTTAATAAAATCAAATACCTATATGGGTGCTACAAGTCATTGGGCTCTAGAATAGTTTTTCCTCAGCGTAATAACCATGAAAAGTGTTTATTGGGATTTACTCAGTTTTCACATGGTGCATTCCAATGTTCCTAGCTTCACAATGGGTTTGATACACATGTGGGATATGTTTTAGAAATTCAAAAACTCTTTATGATCCATTTTTAATGGCTTGAAATAATTGTAAGGTTATAAAGTGTAATAGGAAATGTTATAATGGATAACCTATACAAAAATTTAGAGACACATATTTTTAGGATATAATTATCAATTATAATTTATTATTTATAGGTTTATAAGATTTCCCTTTTGAATATTAATTCACTCTGTTTTAGTTTCTTTCATTATTTTAAATTATTTATATAAAATATAAGAAATCAAGAAAAAAATAATTTTGAGGGTTAATATAATGATTTCACTAACGAGATGTTTAACATAGCAGGAATTAATGTTAGATATCTTTTGATCATGATAAATGTGTTATATTGAATTAAAATAAACATCTGGAACATATCTTAATTTCCAAAAACATCAAAAAAGAGAGTGATGGAATATCTGAATGCTAAATTGGTAGAGATGATAAGAAAAGAATATTCAATTTCTAAAATTTTATAAATTTTAGGAGATTCACATTGTAAATTTTTTTAAATAACTAGAAGATTATTTATATGTGGTAAATCAAGAAACAAAGAAGAAATTTTTTGATCAAAATTGAAGAGTTCAGTTAACAATAGACTTAGAAATATCATACAACCTTAGAAACCACTTATATTTTTATGTTTCATATATAGGTAACTTGGATGATATCCATGTCTACTAAATAATCTATGTATTTATTCCTATGATCCAATGTCAATATAATCATTTATGTTTATTTATTTGTGTTTTTAAGTGTTGAAACTCAATAATAATGTTTTCAGAGTATTTTTTTCAATGAATTTTTTTATATAAATCACAAAACATCTAATTATTGTTCACTATTAGTTTATTACTATGGATTTTAAATACATTTTTAATGGTACTAATTTATTAGAAAGTGATTTAATTGTAATTTGTTATTTAATGAAAAAGTTTAACATTGAGGGAAAAAATATTTAATATATTCCTGATATTGAAGTAATTTATGTTAATTAAAATTTTTATTTTTGGTATTGAATGATATGGATAAAAATACTTAGAGGCGATTAACGTGTTGTGAAGACAAATGATATGTTTTAATATGTTCATCATATTCTTGGGAATGATATAAGATCAATTTGAATTATTAATATGACTATCATTGGTTTTTATTAGTTTTAGAAAAAGAACAACCTATAATGTGGGTGAAAACCCACCACATTAGGTAAGTCCATGAGGCTTGAAACCATAGAAGAAGGGTGATAGGGGTGAAGTGCCTAAAAATGTACTAAATTATGTATTGTATAGTATTACATTGTTTCTGCATAAAATATTGGACATATAAACATTAAATTTATTTTAGTAAATGTGTATTTGGATCAAATATTTTTAGGTTTTTTTATGATTAATGGTATTTTGGGAAAAAAATTAATATTTTTAGGTATATGTAACCATTAGGTCTAATATGTGATTTAACAAAACATATTTTTTTTATATAATAATATTAGATATCTTATTGTTTAGTTTATTTTTGATGTAGGGTAATTTAGTGATGGAATGATTTATATTAAACTCTTAATATAGGAATTAATATGAAGGTGAATTCATTTATTAAATTATTTAAATATATGCTAACCTATTATGGGTTTGGTTCATGCATAAATATAAGAGTAATATCCGTATATCATTTTGTGTAATCATTTGACCTACTGAAAGTTAATTTTATGAATTTAGGAAAAAAATTCATATTTAATACTATACGTTCAGAGCTATATTTGAGATTGTTTTAAAAAAAATAATTAAAAGATGGAATTATACTTTTCAAATAAGTATATTTACCTATGTTATTGATGAAAATTTTAAAATAAATCCTAAACTTTACTATAAATACCTTGAAATAATAAATCTTATTCATTGTTTATACTTCTAGTATCTTTTATCTAGTAATAATTTATATAACTTTATCTCAAAAATGGATCTTCATTCCAAATATATGTTTTGAATTCATCCCAATGTTCATATTATGTGAAAACATAGTTTTATATTATTTTAGATAAACTTTTCTTTTTCCATTTCACTTTTTACGGGGATGTTTTATTAATCCTTTTTCCAATTTGGGTATTCCACAAAAGAAATTTTAGAATATCAAACCATTGACTACTGATCAAAAGTTAAAATTTTTCAGAAAAATATAATTTTATGGGGGTATAGCAAAACTTATAAATAAATTAAAATAACACTATTTTAAGTATCAAATATAATATGCAACATTGAGTTCTAACAAATCATGATATACTATTGAAATATTATTTTTTAAACATGATCAATACAAGATTTTCATTAAATTTGCAAGAATAAATGAGAATAAATAAATTATGGAATATGTATAAAGGCCCTAATCAATATAAATTTAAAAATTAATAATTAATAAATAAGTAACAATTTTTTATAAATAACATTCTCAAAAAAATATTATGAAATAAATTTTATTACATTTTTTAGAATAAATTTTATTTATTTTATATTAAAATGAGAAATTATATATTATAAAAATAATATATTATTAAAATTATCATATAAAAATTAACGTGGTATGAAATTTTGGTTTTTTTGGAAGTGTTTTATTTTTTTATGAATATGTAAAAAAATTTGATTTTTCAAATACTACGATTTATTTTCATTAAATGTAGAAATTTTATATTTCAATTATATATTCAGTTAGGTATTAACTTTAAATATCAACCAAATATTTATATTAATATAATAAATTGAATTTTAAACATAAAATTTCATGTAATTTTTTTATGTTTATCTTTACACTTAAAAATGCGGTTTTCTGTAAACAGTATTTAAATGAATAAAGTTCAACCACTTTAATTTATTAAATAAAAATCTAATATGGAAATATGTTAATGGATTTAATATCATATAAGAAAAATCATATTAATTTAATTCATATAATGATTAGTTCTAGACATAAACTTAATATAAAATCTTCTATTCCATTAAAAATTCATTTCTTGAAAAACCGTTTTGTTGGCATGTTTTTCTTTAAAATCGTTAAATTAAATTATAAACATTATGTGAGTTTAATTGAATACAATTTATTCCATAGTTATAATCCTCATATTTAATATTAGGTAAGAATTTTAACTTCATTTTGGCTATACTGAATAGTAAACATAGTAAGAAAATTACCATAAAGAAAGACTAAAATGCTAAAAGTGAGTAACATTAGAGGTAAATAAAATTAATTGGTTAAAAAAAATATTATAATTGAATTATTGATGTATATATTTACTATATTACCACTCCACTACATTAGTTATCAATTTTTGAGGCACAAGGTTTAACGACCCCACCTTTTCATATATAAATATCAAATTTTAATTGATAAATATTCATTATATTACTTACTAATAAAAACCAAAATCATATAGTTCTAGTGCCTTTTGAATAATTGAAACTTAAAACATGGTTTCATAAGTTTCTAATATTATTTCCTTTACAAATATAATCCATCTTAGAAATATCATAATTAATATATTTTGTCATAATTGGGGGAAAGGAAACATAATAAAGGGTGAGCTCAGATTGTTCATAATTGTAATTAAGGGAGATATCAATAATCACTTGAGTATATCATGAACATAATGGTTTTATAAAATGATCATAACCTTTTGAAATCATACCTTTCATGTCATAGATCACAATATTGAATAACGGAATAACACTTGATAGTTCAAAAGACGTAAATCATAAATGAATCAATGAGTATAAACCATGAGGTCATAAAATTGGTATAAGACATAAGTTCATGTCTTACCATAATAATAGAATGTAATTTTATTATTATTCATGGATTACTTAAAAAAATATAACAGTGTAATTAGTTCACTCCCCAAATTTTCCTAGTAGTTAAGGATCACACACAAGATTATCATAGTGGACTAAGTCACATACTTAACTAATTTCACTCAAAATTCAAATCTAGAATATCTCATGATATTTAAATAATTACTTAGAAAATTAGAGAGAGATATAAGTCTCACCCTTTATTTTTATAACTTTACCACCATACTTTTCTATAACATAACATATTTCCTTTTTTATAACATAATCACTATTGCTGGTTATATTATAACCACCATCCTTTGTTATAATGCATCCACTATCCTTGGTAATAACGTAACCAAAATTACATAATGGAAACCACACATAAATTTGTTATGATATCATAAAAAATCATTATAAAACAACCCATTAATATAAATGAGTTTCATAAACATGTCATCAAAGAATAACTCTTGGAAAAAGATTGTGTTTCACAAAAAATTTGTCACAGCATAGCCCATAGAAAAGGAATGGGTTTTATAAAAATATTTTCACCATAAACATAAAAATATAGAAAAAAGATGATACTTTTATCCTTGGATCATATCAATAGTGAATAATCTGTGAAATCAAGGGTTTTTTATTTGATAACTAATGATACTATTAAAATATCAATAAAACAAACCGGGGGAAAATAACCTTTCCATATTGAGATCAGTTTCTTAAAATATATAAATGAGAAAATTTCAATGGAAAATATTTTCATTTAAAAAAAATCTGGAAACCTGTGAATAATAATTTAATTACTTGAGTGGTCATGATGGCGGGAATTTCATTCACTCTATATAAATCCAAAGAAAATATTCCTTTTACCCTTTTGTAAAAAAATAAAAAGTAATATCATTTAGAAAACAGAAAATTATTCCGTTTGAATTTTTTTGTAAAATTTTATAGAAGGGTAAAAATTATATTATAAAAAATAGTACAATCAAATAAAAAATATTCATGAAAACATTTTTATAAAACATAGATATAGATGAATTTTTTTGGACTCAAGAAAAAAATGAAGTCTATTTTCCTTGAAAAATTATTTTTGGTCTATTGGTTAATTAATGTGAGTAAAGTGAATGTGAGACATTTATTTTCAATAACTATCTAGAAGAAAATAAATTTTAGGAGTTTATTTAATCATTAAAATTCGTCATTGGAAACTTAATCATAAACATGCCCGATAAACAATGAGATTGTAGCATAAATTGCTTTACATCTTTGGTATCATTTGAGTCGTCATAAACTTGAAAGAGATTACCATAAATGTATTTGTATATACCAAAAAAATATTAATCATAAAAAACATTTATGGGATGTATATGAACCACATAAAATAAATTCTTCATTAATATGGAATTTGTCTCACATAAATAAAAATAAGTTAAAAATCCCTTATCTGAGGTCTAACATCATTCATAACCATTGGAGCCTCTTATATAAAAAATATATATTTATTACAAAAACATTAAAAAACAGGATAATATATATCACAACATATATGATTTATTTATAACTATTTATCACCTTTTTATTAACAATTCTATATTTAAATCGTAGTTCTGGGTGATATGTGCTTCGTTTTTCACAAAAGATTTTGTTTGGTAGTTTCAGTCATTGTATTTGAATCATGATTCAATATTATATATAATTTTAATTATTATATAAAAATCGTAAAAATTCATTATAATCCTATTCATGGTTATTCATAAAATTTTAGATGGGAAAATGAACTACACTTTTCACATGGACATCATGTCGTACTTACCTATGAATATTTTTTTCATTTTTTTGACAGATGAAATGAAATAATGGTAAATAATAAATATCAATTTATAAAATAATTATAAAATCCTATATATTATATATAATCATTAAATAAATCCTTATTACCGTCGAAGGAAAATAGAAATGAAAAAAGAATCACATTTCTTCGTGGAGGTGGTTGTCCACAAATACACATAACTGATAATACAATTTTTCAATGGTTTGGTAGGTGAGAAGGTATATTTGATATTATTATTAAATATCTATAATTATTTCATAAGTATAATTTATCAACATTACTCCCATAAAAATTTCCATTCATTAAATGTGGTGATGATAAATAAAATGTATTTATTTGTGGAGATAGCAAGTCGTACGTGCGCACGATAATATTGTCACTTACTATTTGAATGAAATAAATAGAATAATGATTTTTTAATTATCATAAGAATAAATTTTATATTTATGATACTATATTTATAATTTTATAAATAATATAATATATTTATATAAGGTATTATAATAATTAAAAAGATGGTTACCGGTTAAGGTAACTACCTATTCTTTGAAATAAGTCAACTAGATTAAATATTATGGGCTATAGGGTTGATATTTTAGGAATAAAAGAACCTATATAATGTGTATAGGGAATTGGAGAATGGAACATGTAATATTTTTTTAAGAAATATAGATCAATTTGGTGTGAAGAAGAGAAATAATTGGCTCTTTTTTATAATTGAGGGGAGGGGCACCCATAAAATTTTCTAACAAATTAAAATATAATAAATTCATTCACCATTCAAATAGTTCCAAATGTTCTATAAATAGAAATTTGATGAGATTTTAGATCATATAATTTCTTCTTTTACTATTTTATTATATATATTTTTTATGTAGTTAAATAAAATAATAATTTTATAAAATATAATTACTTTCATATAAGACACTGTTCTTTTAATTTGAAATTATAGACATAAAGACATGATTTGAATTTGAATATAATTAATTAAAATAAAAATAATATTCCACGTTAATCTAAAATATTTATGGAACACAGTATCTCACTCATATTACATTACATTTAATATTTTTAAAATCCTTATACATATATTTTTTATTATATGGAAAAATACACCATCGATGTGGCATACTCATTTGAGGTAATTAATAAACTACTGAAAATTATAAATAAATTTATATTAATAATAAAATTTCATTAATCTAAATATAGACACTTATATTCATTGATAAATTTATTTTTCACCAATAGAGACACATAAGATATATTTAAAACTCAGATGGTGACATTTTGTAACTTTCCTTTCTTCAAATATTATAAACATTATATTATTTTATAGGTGGTCATTAAACAACTCATGATAGACCCTATAGATATAAGGGTAGAATTAAATTCATCCAATAATAATTAGGATGAAAACTTATGGACCTATCACTTAGTTTTATCCTAGATGAACCAGATTTACCATTTACTAATGAGATAAATTTTACCATTGTTGCTATAAATAGTGACCAAATAAAGAATAAACCTATTAAACCAATTTTAACATCTTAATTCCACATATAGATTTAATTTTATAAATCACGATAAATATATATATTATAAATTAATTTTAAAAATAATCCCCCAATAGGCGATGAAAGCCATTTTTGAGAAAAGCGTATTTTAAGCATATAAAACTATTTATTGTTATCCCATACGTAGAAATAGTAACGAATGTTAAAATATTTATATTTTCTCTATATATAAATTTTATTAAAATTATTCACTGATACTTCTTAATTATATTTATTAAGAAAAAATATATTGTGCATATAAAAAATAATTCTCATAATAATTTGTCTTTTACTTTAAATTTTTTTTATATTTATTTCTAATTAAATGATATCGATAGAATTTATTTATACATATGTAAGAATACATAATTTCTTAATTTCTTAATCCTATTCATACCATCCAATATAACATCTTGGTGATAAATATTATTAAATATTATATCATGTTTCATTTAAGCTTCATGTTGTGTGTAACACAAACTATCAAAGAAATTAAATATACATGAAAAAAGATATTTTATAAAATTTCTTAAATTAAAAATCTACCCCCTATTTGAATAATTCCTCTATAAAAATTAATCACTATGATTAAAATAAATGAGTATATCTTTTTCATTACTTCTTTGGGTTACCATGTTACAACTTTGAATTTGAGATTTCTCTTGTGAACTTTTACTAGATAAGTAGTCTTGTTCCCTAGAATTTTATCTATATGATTCAAAATTTCTACTAGTTTTTATTCATAAGAAATGTCATTCACAATTTTTATAACCTCTATGTTTATTAAATTTCTAGGAACTGTTATGTACTTCCTCTAAATTGATACATTGAACACATCGAGAACTTTTGAGATATCTAATAGAAGTAGCATGCAATATGATACCATCCCTATGTAATCAAGAATCATGAAATATACTCTATACATTGTGATCATTATTAACTTCCTTATAATTCTCATAACCTTCTTCTAGGTATAAATTCATAAAAAAAATCATCACCAACTTCAAATTCCAGGGTATATTGATGATTGTCAACATAAATTTTCTATAGTCTCTGAGCTACCTTGACATGTTGTTTAATGAATATAAAATTCACATTCATTTCCACATCAATTAGAAGTAATAATAATATTCTTTGACCAACTTCATCTAAGTATGTCTGATTTATACACTAAATTATATAGAGGTCTCCATAAGGGGCCATCTACATTCTTTAGTGAAAGTTATTGTTTTAAGAAAACTCAACTTGAAGAAAGTATTGATACCAACCACCATTGAAAATCATAGAATAAGATCTCATCATATTATCAAGTGATTGAATTTTTCTCTCAGATAAATCATGTACCAAGGGATGATGATAAATACTAAATATCATATCTTTATCCAAAACATGCTAAAGATATTTCTATAACTTCATGGTAAACATCAATTCCAGATCAAATACAATAGAAAATTGTACTCCTTAAAACACTACCACTTTTGTATTATAAATTCTTCAAATATGACTCAAAAACAAATCTTCTCAAATGTACATTATGTGTGATAACATTATAAGGTGTTCTCTTAAAACCCATATAGAATTATAAAAATTTGATATTTTTTGGTGTGTATGAAACAACCACTGGTGTTTTTTCTTAATTTAATTTTGGTATAGGTAGTGTTTGTAACATCACATAAGACCTATGTCTATCAGCATTGACTTTTTGAAATAAAAATAACTTATAAACATACTTTTTAGTATCAATCATAATGTTTTCCCACCAAAAGTACTGTTTCATATCACTTAGAATATTCATGCTTACAGGTTGAATAGAAAATGCAGGTCTATGAGATATATCCAATGTCTACTTCTTCAAATTTGGTATAGAAGGGAAACATACACGGTTCCTGAACCATATTATTCCATTACAATAAGGGATAAACTCTAGATAATTTATAACATTCTTCTGAAACCCTAAATCTTAAATGTACACCACTTTAATCTTTACGATTTCAAGATCCACCCTTTAAAAATCCAGAAATACCGGTTATTTTTTTGTCCTAAAAAAAATAAAATTGAATGATCCTTTCAACTCAGTGCATCTTACACCATATCCTCTTTCCCATAGTGGTAATTTATTGAGTTGTCATAGACTTTAATCATCTCCAACCAAAATATCTGTCAATATTTCAACCCATTTTATGTGAAAAATAGGCTTCAATTTTTTAGGATTAGTATATATATAATCTTTTTTATAATAAATATAATTCCTCTGTATCTTAATCTAAAAAAATTAAAATAGAAAAATCTAAATCTTTATTTGGGTAATTGTTATCTTGATCCTTCAATTGAAATTATGTATAATAAATCACCATATCATTCAGCATGACAACACTTCCTAATCTATTCTTTGATGCATCACTATAGATTATAAAAAATTATCTAATATAGGGTAATGCATGGACATGTGAACTAATTAAAACTCTCCAATTTTCCATGAATTTTTTTTCACATTCCCTAATCTAGAGAAACTTAGATATCTTCAATGTTTACATAGTGAGTAGATTAGAAAATCATGAGAAATTATCAAGAAATAAATGATAATATTTTGCCAGACCAAGAAACCTATGGATCTTAGTCATAGTTTTTAGTTTGGGATAGTGTTTAATAAATTCTATCAGTAAAAGATATACTTTTATACAAACACATGAGATTATATACCCTAATAATGTATATTTGTGTAGCCAAATATCACACTTTGTAAATTTTTCATAAAGAATTTCCTCCCTCAGTAGCTTCAGTAGATTTCTCAAATGATCTTAATTAGATTATTTATTCATTGAATATACAATAATATTGTCTCTATAGACTACAAAAAACTAATCACAGATATATCTAATGATTCAATTCAGTAGATCGATGATGATATTGGAGGAATTAGTATGAAAAAAAGGAATTACAATAAATTCATAGTGTCTATACATTGTACGAAATTCTGTCTTGGGAATATAATCCTTATTGACCCTAAATTGATGATATCAACAATGATAGTAAATATTAGAAAATAATCGAGTTATATGATTGTTATCAGACAATTATTCAATATATTGAAGATGATACATGTTATTGGTAGGGTTTTGTTATATTTTGGATAATTATTGTGATTTTTCATATATTCAACATTCTTCTTAACAAAAAGAACTAGGGAACCCGATGGTGACCCACATGTAAGAGTGAATCCATTTTAAATATTCTCTTAAAGTTTCTTCTTCATTTCCTGTAAACCAATTATGTTTGTTATATATAGATTCTTTAAAAAAGGGGGAGCTCCTGGTATGATTTCTATTCACAAATAAACTTCATGATTTTATGGAATAATAAATAATTATTCCAAATTTACATCAAAAAATTCTTATATTATTGGAATAACATTGATTTCGATGTTCTCCTAAAACATATTAGATAATCAAACCATTTGAATAGAAATCAAGACAAAAATAATTGATAATATATGTATAAAAATTTTACAATTATCTTCATATAGATAAATGATCATCAATTTGTTTGAAATGTCAAATTTGACTTCCCTTCCCTTGAAATAATTTTTGTTTTTATATAGATATATCCAATCTAAACCCAAAAAAGATAAACCTAAAAAAAATGAATAATGAAATGTTTTTAGGATGAAAATATATTTAAAAATCATCTAGATAAGAATCATAAACATGATATGAAAACACTATATAATTATTTGTTTTCACTTATAATTCCTAATATAATGGATATAGTGGTATAATGATACCCTTATAAAATTCTATAGATATAAAAGATTGAATAGATCTAGAATAAAGAAAGAAATTAGTAGTTATAGATTTAATAGTAAGTATACCTTTCATTACATTATTATAGTACCCTACATTTGAAATAGTGATTACATGGGAATTTCCCATTGTATCATGTCTTATGAGGGTGTTGAAATTAATCATCCTTATTAACCATTAGATTTGGGAACTAGTTTTTATAACTATATAACTACCTGAAACTAAAATACTCTAGGGTGGGTGGTGTATTCTTTAGAGTTTTCTATTTAACCACATATGTTTATAACTTCTTATTATGAATATGTAATTTTATTTCATAATGAACTTCATTTCCAATCTTGTATCATTTACTTGTTTCCATTTGAATGTTTCATTCATGTTTCCTTCCAATAATTTAGAAGAAAGTAAATAACATCTTCTTCTCTACATGGTTTTTTGAATTACCATTGAATTCCATCATTATTTGATTGTCTAAACTATGATATTGATGGGTAAATCCAATATGAATCTCTACCATGATAGCAAGTAAAATAAATTTTTCATAGTTATAGATTTCAAATATAGTTAAGACACTTTAGGAACATGGTTTTGAGACACAAAAGAATTCATCACTATAATTTCTGATAAGATTATAATTCCAATATTTCACCTCACAAGCCTTTTAAAAATATCCAAATAGGTACCAATATAATCATCATCCATTTATTTCATCTCAAATAATTCTATCTCAATTTTCATATGTTTAATATTATTGATTTACTTTTTGATAAAAATATATCATAAAATCATGCCACTATGTAGTTTAAATTTCTAACTTCTGCACCATGTTCTTTATAATATTACACCATTAATATTCTTCACCTTCTAAATGATAAAAATCAATAATGAATTTATCATTGTCCAAAAATTTGGGAACAATAAATAAAAGTTTAATGGTTTTATCCATTACTCAGAAACTAGTGGATCAATATACCTACTAAAAATGTGTAAATTTCCTCATGATGAACTCAATAGAATGTGGTTAATTCCTTTTCTAATTTTGATTCTCAGTGCTATCCCTAGCATAAGAAATTTATATGACCATAGAAATGATATTTTTTATTCCAACTACTATGAAATTTAGTGTCTCATAAGGAAAATCATCACATTTTACATCAAATATATAATTAACTAAATTATTTGAGTTTCCAACCATTAACTAAAATTGAAAGTCATATTGTGAGAAAAAATAATCATATTTTAACTTCTAATAATCATGAAAGACCATTCTTAGTATTCTTATATAATGAAACATATATTTCAATCAATGGAACCTTATGTTTAACTGAAGGCCAACTGTGATCAATAATAAAAATGTAGGATGCTATCAAATGTTTAGAAATATCCTAGTGTTATCACTAAATTTTTCTAATCCAAGTTTCCAAAGGATAAATAAACCATGATCTAATACAAACTATTAAAAACTATAGGTTTCATAAATAGATTTCTCATTTTAATAGATAAACATTCATTGTGTAACCTAATAATCTATGCCAAAATATTATAGATATTGAAACGTTTGAAACAAAAATATAAAGTCAACTATTTGAAAAGTTTCACCCATTATATTCATCATATCTAGAACCGTTCTTCAACATATCATACTTAATACATCTCCACATAACCTAGGAAAAGGAAACATAATATCAGATGGGTATAAATGCCCAGTAAGGGTAAAAAAGGGTGACCTCAATGATAAGTTTATCATAACATGAACATAATGTTGGGAGAACTTCAGAATAACAGTTGAAAATCATACCATACCTAGCACCAATCATAATATTTCACCATTATATAAAGCATAACAGTTTATAAGACACGAATCACAATGAAACCCAAGAATCTAATCCATGAGAGTAGATCGTTTTAATCAGAAATAAATTTATTTCATACACCTAATTATTAAAAATAATTTAATTTTATGTTAAGGATTAATGTTAGGGGTATCATAGTGGAATAATTTCACTCCCCAAACTAATATTGTTGTCATAATTTCCTACTTATATTATTATAGTAGATAGAGTACCTTATTAAAATTATTTCACTCTCTATTCCATTCAAATTTGTCTCTTGAGATATCAATATGTACCCCATACATTGGAGATATATACATGAACCACCTAAATATGTCCATAATGTGACCATCTTCCTTGGTTATAACGTGATTACAATCCTTAGTTATTGTTTATCCTCTATACTTTGTTATAATGTAACATTTCTCCTTTATTATAATATAACCATAAACACGTAATTAAATTCATATATATGTGTTCCTTAAGATAATAAACCATTAATCATATAAAAAACAATTTAATGAAATTAATTTAACAAATATATCATCATAACATTACCCAAAAAAAATAATATTTTAATAAAATCATATCATCATAAACATAAAACATCTATAAAATGAATAATAATGGTTTTAAATGATAATATCTCTGAAAATAATGGGTTTTTGACTTTGATGAATACCAAAACTAATAAAATATCATTAAAATATTTTTTTTGAAATATTTCTTCTCAATTTTGATATCAATTCATTAAAATATAAAAAATTCCTAAAATTTTTGGGATAAAATTAATTTTAAAAATTCTATATAAATATAAAAAGTGAATCATTCAATCATTAAATGGGCATGATGGCATGAAATTTCATTCATCCTGTATTAGTATAATGATAAAACTACTTTTACAATTTTTAAAAAAAAAAATAAAAATATAACTCACTCAGGAAAAAGAATATTTCTATTAAACAATAATTTATTTATTAGTACACATGTAAAATATATTTTAAATAAAAATTTTATAATATTAAAAGAAACCTTCTCTAAATAAATAGTTATAAAACAAATATACAAAAAGAGAAAAACTCCACCAAAGAGATAAATAAATTTTATTTTCCTCAAAAATATTTTCAATCACTTGGGTACATAAGGTGAAAACTAAATGGAAAATATATATTTTCAATAAATAATCAGAGGAGATAAAAATTCGTGACTTTTAAAGAACAAAATAATACATCATTTGAAACTTAATCATAAACATTCCGAATAAACATTGATATTTTTATATAAAAACCTTTACAACTTTAGTAACATTTGAATCATTATCCTCATGAAATAAAGAATCACAGAAGAATATGTAAATATAATTAAAATTTCATTAAAATGAAATAACAATATTCATGGTAATTATATAAACTAAAAAAATAAACATGTAGTGAATATGAAATGTTTCTCAAAGAAATAATATTGAGATGAAAATACCGTACCTCAGGTCGGACTTCCATCGTATGTGTGGAACCACCTGTATAATAAATATAAATTTATTAAACACATATTAAATGACCATAATAATATTTATTTCCTACCAAATATGATTTTATTATTACCATTTAACCCCCATTTATTAACAATTATTTATTAAAAAAATATTTTGGGTGATATATGATTTGTATTTCATGTATATTTTGGTTATATTGTTTTGTTAAATATATTTTGGTCTCTATTAAATAATCAAAAAAATAATAATCATGACATAAAAAGCATAATCATTCATTATGTACATGTTTATAGTCCTAAATAAATATAAAGATAGAAAAATAAACTACACCATTTATGAGGATGGTAGACCATAAGTACGCATAAAAGCTATTTTAATTTTTTGACAGATGGGATGAAAAAAGGTAAATTATAAATCACATTTTGAAATTAAATATAATATCATATATAAAATTTATTTTAATTAAATAAATTATTATTATAATAAATTTGGAAAATAAATTTAAAATGAATCACATCGCTTTGTGGTGGTGGTAGGCCACATGAATTCATGATCGAATTTATCATTTTCCAATTGATTGGATGGTTAGTATAAAGATATGATATTATCTTTTAAAAAATATAATTATTTTTAGGTATCATATATAAACACCAAACACATCATACTAACCATCTCTAAAACATGGTGATGATAAATGAATTGTATCTCTATGTGCTGAGGGTTATGTGTGTGTAGGCAAGAGCTATATTTCTTTTCATAGTTGATGGAAAGAGGGTGAAAAAAAAACGTGGTTTCATAATAATAATAATAACATTAAATTATATATGGTATACCGAAGTTATAATTTTATTAAAAATATAAAATAATTGGAAGAGGTAAGATAATAATTTATTATAATGTGATATATTAAGGTGATTGTATTTTCATTGAAATATCTCCTTTAGATCTCCCCAAAAGTTCTCTAGGGTTGGAATTTTGTGAATAAAAAATCACTAACATCTATATATGTAAGTGTAGATTATAAAAATTCAAATATTGTTCCTTATAGAAGGATAAATAAGGTGTGAATTATAGAACAGTGGGGCATCATTTTATAATTGAGGGGAGGGGAACCTTTAGAGTTTTATAAAATATCAAAATATATTAATGTAATTATAAATAAAAATGGTTCAAAATGGACTATAAATGGGAAATAGTTGTAATTTTAAACCTTATATTATCCCCATTTTCTTATTTTAAATTTTTTTAATATTGGTATGTAATTTTATAAAAAAAAATATTCATAAAATATCATTATTTACAAATTAGAAACTATTCATTTTTTTTGACACAAGAGAAATAAAGGTAAGTTTGGAATTAGAATATAATTATTTAAAAAAACAATAATATTTAATATTCATAAAAAAAATTACCGGAAGACATTAAATCACTCAAATTATATTAATTTTTTTTTGACTCGTTTAATTTTTTTATTAATTTTAGAAATATTTAATTGGTTTTGCACAGGCCTTTAAAGACATTATACAATTACTAAAAATTAAAAATAAATTTCTTCTATGAAAATAATTTTATTAATAGATAATTGGAATCTTATATTCATTCATAATATTTTTTTTCTATATATTGACACATAAGATATATTTAAATCTAAGAGATTAACATTTTGTAACTTTCTAATATTAAAATCTTATAAACATAATTTTCATTGAAAATTATTCATCACACAACTCCATTTCATTCATAAGATGATAAGGTCAGAATTTCAATAATATAATAATAATAAGGGAGAAAATGTATGGTCAAATAACATAGTTCGATCTTAGATCAACCTATTTTACAATTTACTAAGGTGAATAATTTTACCACAGTTAATATTTATATTTAACAAAAATAAATGGGTCCAATTAACCAAATATAAAAATAAATATTTCATCTTTGTAATTATATATATCAAATTAAAATTGTATTTTTGACAAATATATTTTAAAAAATTAATCTGTATCGCACGAAGAAACTCAATTTTTAGGGGAAAACATTTTTATGTATAAAACCTTGTTAATTAATATCCCATGCCTAAAAATAATATAAAATGAATTTTAAAACATTTATTAATAATTTAATTTATAAATTTATAATACAACGTTAAAAAAATTTTATTAATTAAATTTATTAATATAAAAATACATTATGCACAAAAATGTAGTCTTTTTGAAAAATAAATCTATTATTTTTAAATGAATTTAATTTTATTTCAATTTAATTGATATTAATATAATTAATTTATACATACATAACCATAAATTATAATTAATTTAGTTAGTCTAATAAATATCTTCTAACCAATAGCTTTGGGATAAATTTAATTTAATAGTATACTTTGGTTTGTTTAAACACGGTGTTTCATTTAACAGAAGCTATCAAATTAATTAAATTTATTTGTACAAAAATTATTTCATAAATTACTATTTTTTATATATGTCTTGGGAGTTACATCCCATTTTTAACATCCTGATATTTTAAAAGGAAATACTATGTTCGATACTATACGCGATAAAAAATATTGATCATAAAAAACAATGTAATATTATTAGTAAAATATGACTCTTATAATCTTGATGTTAAATTGGATTGTATGAAAAAAATTAAGAAAAATTATTAAATATTTAATTTTCAAACTTGTTGATAAATTATTAAATAATTATTTTTAATAATCACTCAAATTTTTAGTAAAGTCAACTTAATCTTCAAAAATACAATTTATTCAAAAATTGACGTTCTTTCATTTTCTGGGTGAATATTATAAATAATTTTTGGATTTTTGATGATATTAATTTCATAAAATTAAAATAATTTTTGAAAAAACAATATCAATTTTTTACTTTGTGTGAAATATTTTTATTTTTTATAAAATATTGTGTTTTCCGTGAATTGCGAAAAACAACGATATTTCAAAAAAAGTACATTTCTTTTTTAATAAATAAAACTATTTAATATTTCCATTGTTTTTTGAATTTAATTTAATTAACCTAATTCATATTTATTTATATTTATACCACTTAAATTCTATTGAAAATTTATATATTATTTTAGAATAAGTTTATTTTTAGGTAAAAATGTTATTTTTTTGAATACTATTTTTCAACTACATAGTGTTTCTCTTATTAATTAATTTAAAAAAATCAATAATTTTGAATTTTATAAATGAAATTTATTTTTTATATATTAGTAAAAATAAATAAGTTTCATAAAATGATTATAGTTTGTCATTGAGTTAATATAAAATTATTTTTTCATCAAAAATAGACTTCATGAAAAACCATTTTATATTCATGTTTGCGAGTTTTGTTTTTATTTTTGAAACATATTTGAATATAATTTAGTAAAATTATTTCTATATGTTGAATAATAATGGAAAAAATATATAATACAACCATTTTTAATTTTATCCATAATAACTTTATCATCATAAAAATAATTTATCACAGTTATGTTAAAATAATGGAACATATTAGTGTTAAAAGGTAAATGAATAAAATTACTAAAAAATAAAACTTTTAATTTGTGGTTGTTGTGTTTAAAGAAGAAAATAATCCTTTATAACAGTAATTAAAATATAATTCATTGGATTTAACTTCACCCATATGTGGTTGGATTTAAATATTAAATAATCATTATTTAATAACATAAAAGCACCCATCCTCAAGTATAAATACCAATCATTACGCACCCATTTCTCCTAAAAATAAGTTATGATCCTAAAATATCTCCAAGAACCTCTTCTCCCACTCTCCCCACATCTAAGTTATACTAGCCTCACCCAAAACCAATTCCATGATCTTTAAGGTATCTTTTATGGAGATGACAATCAAGAGGTAATTTTCTCAAACCACCTCTATTAATTTATTTTCTTCTTCTACATTCTTCTCATATAATTAATCCATGAAGTCATAATAACAAAAGTATCATGTATATACTATAATTATAATTTTTAAATTTAATATAGTAGATACATACCTTCTATTACCACCTATTATTTGATGAAACAAAATCATTGTGCAAATTATGGTGGTTAATCCTTCTCTGGAAAAAGGTATTTATTTTTCCCTTTGATGCCTTAAATGATGGTCATAAAATTAATATTAAGTTTAAATTAGTTTTTTACTTTAATATTTTAATTAGTTAATTTTAGGGAACTAATATATATATCTAATATTTTATAAGATGAAACTAGTTCAAGATGGTCGGAATAACCGCCAAATTAACCTAATCATTTATCATTAACATTTTATCAAACAAACCATCATTATAAAATAAAGAAAATAAATATATGGTAAAATTTTTAGCCATTTGAATTCATTATTACTATTTAATTACACATATTGAGTTTTGATCCCATTATACAATAACATCCATAATTTTACACAAGTTAACAGACTAAGAAAGAATGAAACGAACACACCAGAAAATTGAAAATGATGAAATATTATTAATAAATAGGTGGTAATATGTTATAAGTGTATCATATAATGAATTATAAATATAAATATTGTTTTTTAATGAAATAATAATATTTTTAAAACCATTATAAGGTTTGATAAGGTATTAAAAAACTAAAGAATGTGCAAGGGAAGGATCTATGGTCTCTCTTTTACATATGTGATATATATACATTATTGAAAAATTATTTGTTTATTATAGTGTATATACAAAACATTGATATATCATATCTTGAGTATCATTATCATAATGGTATTAAATGTTTCATTTTACAATTATTACATTAGGGGGCATACAATTTGGATGATTACAATGTGGTAAGGGAATTCTTAACCCAATTTCCATTCTATCTATTAAACATAAACTTCAATGATTATTTTATCCTATGATTGTTTGTGAAATTTATTTTAATCTATTATGTTTTATTACTGCATGGTTTATGTGGATTTAAAATGAATAAAAATATTCAATTAATTTTATTAATTATCACTTCAATGAAATGATATTTATAAAGAACTTTATTTTAAAAATTGTTTTTGTAACGATTTGTTAAAAATAAAATTTTCTCCCTTTCTATGTTTTCTAAATATTTTTACCAATGTTTTTAAAATTATTTTATGATTCATTAATTTAATTTTACCAAATATTTTTATTTTTAACAAAATTTAAAGAAATGATTCATTTTTCGTTTTTATAAATGATGTTGTTTTTTTACTTTTCTGACAATAATATATAAGGAATGATTTTAACATATACTGAATGAGAATATGTTCCCACCATCATTATTAGTAAATTGTTTGAAGCATTCTTTAAAATTTTTCATAGATATTTTAAAATAAATTGGGTTGTTATTATGTGCAATGTGTTTCAATTTTAATAGTCATTTTTTACAAAAAAGGTATTTTTCCACATGAAAATAATTTTATAATTATTTTAAGATGAAAAATTGTAAGAAAACAATTCTTTTTTTCATAATATGGTACTTGAGATTTATTGTATGGGGTGGCCCTGAAATCATCGATTGATACTGTTATATCTTATACATTGGGGTTTCCCTGATAGCATTGGTTGATCCCAATATAGATTATATGATTGGGTGCATGAGATAGAAATGGTTGTGCCCATAACAATATGATGTGGTGGCCCAAATAGCATTGGTTGTGCCTCCTACATAATATATAATGGAGTGGTGCATATTGTGTTTGGTGATACCTTTATAACATATATGATGGGGTGTCCCAGATAGCGTTGGGAAAACCTATGACAACTTATATGATGGGGTGGCCCAGATAGCACTAGATGAGACCGTTATTGATTTCAGTGAAACCCGGTAGAGCTCTAATGCATTAGGTATTTATTTCATCTAATTTATTTCATATGGTATTTATAATTAAAATGATTTTGAAAGGGGTTTTATTAATGTAATTATCTATTTTTCTTAAGTTTTTTATTTTACTAATTATGTATTCTAGTGATTTTTTAAATCTAAAAGTGTGTGTATTTTCATGTGAAATGATTTATTTCAGTAGTTATAAGAAAAGTGAGATAAATGTAAATATTATATTTTTTTTATGTTTTTCACAGGTCTAAATATTTTCCTTTATTTATGAACCTAAAAGATATTTTTGGGCTCATCCCATGTTTCAATAAAAATCACAAGATATTAAGGAGGATTATGGAAATGGATGAGATGATGATTAATTTTTTTAAGATATGTCATTATAAGAAAACTTGTTTTAATTTAAAAAGTATTCATTTGGTGGAAGAAAATTAACACTGAGTATAAGTGTCCACTTTTAATTTATGGGTTTAAATTGTAAGAGTACATCCTAATTATCTAAAACATTAAAATGAAAAAAAATTGAAAAAAAGGAAGTAAATTCTAGATATATGGGAACTATAATATGTATTGTTTAATTCAATGTTATTATAGTTGTTATCAACATAGGTTTTCAAAAAAATTGATAATATGATTTTTCTTGTGGGTTTTTATTTATATTTATAGATTTAATCATATATTTACATTGTTATGGATGATTATAAGTTCAAATTATGAGATACCCATTTAGTGGTTAAAAGTGAAGGATTTATTGGAGATTAATGATGTCATTGGAGTTTGGATTTATAAATGTAAATATATTTAAGTATAATATATTTAAAGGTTAACGTGTTATTTAATTTCTATGGTTCATATATTTAAAAGAACCATTTTCATATTAATATATAATAATTAATTTAATGTTTTAATGATGTTATTGTCTATAGATTATGGATTGTTTAACAACATGGATAGAAATAGATCTTTCACAAACTAATTATCCCTTCAAGGTGATTTGATTGACACTATTATTGAAAAAAATATTGGTCAAATTATTTTTATATATTAATGAATATTGAAATAACCCGAAAGAAATTTTTTGACACATATTACCTTATATTTTCTCCAAAAAGTTTATGGTTCTTGGTATATTTTTAATTTGATTTCCCAATTTCAAATTTAAAAAGTCTATTGAAAAAGGAAATTCCAAAAAGGACATGACCATTTAATTACTAACAGTTGTGCATCATGTCATAAGATAAAGAGAATATAAAATAAATCCTAATGTATGGATTTATAGAATGAATTATTTTTTTATGTTTTAATTATGTACCATTTTTGAGTTGATATTGATGAATCATAAGGGTATAATTCACATGCTTGAGCATAGGAATGGGGTATTAAAGAACAAGATGATGATACATGGTTAATGGTTTAAGAAGGATTTTCAATAATGGATGTGTTTATATGTTGAGATTTTATATTTATGATATATTAGAATTTTATAAATATTATAGTAATCATGGAATGGATATTGATTTTTCTAAATTAGGTTTTTTTCATATATTTGGAAATAGATTTTATATGGAATTGATATCAATGAGTAGAAGTAAATGGTGATAATTTTTAGGCACATGTAACCCTTAATTTTATGATATGAAGAAGGTTATTTGTGGGGAAATTCCTTTAATTTTTGTGTAAATATGTTTAAAGTTATTGTTAGTAGTTTTGGTTTATATGAACTCTAAATTTGTAGAAATTATGGGTTCATACATTTTGGGATGAAAAATGAATGTTATGAGATATAATTTGAGGTTAAATATATTAAGGTTTTTCTTAAGGTTTTTTTTGAGAAATCTGGAATTATATAAAGATATATTAATATAGTTTTAGATAATTGAAAATAGATAGTATGGGTGAAAACCCATCACATTTGTCAAGGCTGTAGGAATTTAACCCACAACACAAGGACAGAAAATTTACATCACATACCACTAGGCTACGTGATGTCATGGCTAGTATGGTATTTTTCCTTTTATGAAATCCATTTGATCCTGGAAAAATTAGTTTATTCTGGGATCATATGTCTTATCATATTTACAAACACGGTATTGTAAATTGATATGAGGATTATGTGATCAATTTTTTTCTGAAGATGTTCGCTATTTTAGGAATATTATTTTATTATGGTTAATAGAATATCATGGGATTTTATATGATAAATAAAGGATGAATTATATTTTGTAAATTTATATGATTTATGAACATTTTGGTTATTTGTTTAAATTATTATGTGACTAGTGAAATTAAATTTTTAAATGAGTCTATAAGAGTGATTGATATTATTTGAAGATAAATATAAAATTTATCATGGAAGTCTATCTGATCAAATATATTTTATTTTTTATTTAAATTTTATTCTAGAATATTATGAATAATTTTAAGGATATTTATTTGTTGGTTGATCGATATTGATCTTTTTGTATTACTGTTTAATTTTGGAGATTTAATTTGTTTTTCACCCTATAGAGGTTTATTATTTTGGGACAATTTCTTTATCACGTACTAACCATTTTGGGTTTGATTGAATAATAAAGATAGAAGGAATAAATATTTATAATTTTTTGGTTATTTTGATCAGTTGAAGTTCTTTAAGAAACTTTTTGTTTGAAAGATTAATCTCAAGTACTCATTATTTGGTGAAATTATGAGGATGAAGTTATATTTTTAAATTAAGTGAATTTCCTTATTTTATTATCTAGGAAGTAAAATAATTCCAAAACTCAACCAAAAATATGTTTCTAAAACAAAAAAAAACTCGTTTACTTCTAATAATGAGAAATAAATGTCCTTTTAACCTGTCATAGACAATCGATAGTCAACCTTCTCATAACAATGTTCTTGATAACTCACTATCATTACTTGGATTTCATCTATTATATTCAATTTAATTTTTTTATGACATGAAAACCTGTTATATATTATATTAGGTGAACATTGTACTTTTCTTTCTCTAATTTCATATGAAAGTTTTGTTGTTCCAATTTATGATGTAGGATTTCAATAATGGTGTTTTGGAAAGTCGACGAACTATTTTTCTAAGATTTTAAATTTCAAGGACTTCATTTTTTAACTTGGGGATGAATGTAACATCTAAATATTATTAAAAAAATACTATATGTGATAGCAATGAGATACACAATATCATTCACAAACAAACAATAGAATCTTATTATTTAAGTATTAAACATATAATATAGATGTTAAATTGGAAGGTATGGTCTATATAAACAATAGTAAATATATATATAATTATCCTATCAATTACTAATAAATTAATTTACTCTTTGTAAATAATCACTCAAATATTTATTAATGTCATTTTATTATACAAAAATACATTTTCTACAAAAAAAAATTTCTTGCATTTTATGAGTGAATAAAATAATTTATATTTTAAAATCATAGAAAATTAATTATCTAAAATTTAATTTTTTTAAATAATAATATCATATTTTTTACATAGTTTGAAATGTTATGAGTTCTTCAAAAAATATCGGGTTTTTAATGAATAGTGAAAATACTGATATTTTTTAAAATGTCACTTATTTTTAATAAATTAAACAATTTAAATATCCTATTGTGTTTTTAATTTTATTTAAACTAAAAAATATATTATTATGTTATATTTAATCTACTTAAATTATTTTTAGTCATCTTTTTATTAAATTTTATTAAAAAAAATGTTTTAAAAACAAGATTATTTTGAAAACTATTTTAAAATGCATAATGTTTCACGTTAATAATTAGTTGAAATAATCCATAATTGTTAATGTTTTAAATTAAAATTTTATATTATTTATAATTAAAAAAAAATATTTTCATATAATTATTTTTATTAGTCATATAGATAATATAAAATCATCTTTTAATTTAAAAATACACTTCTTGAGAACATTGTTTTTAATCACATATACGGGATTTGTTTTTAATTTTTCCAATTATCTGAATTTAATTGGGTAAAATGGATTAAAATTTTGAATCATATGGTAAAAAATCTGTTTTAGTTTCATTTTAATTTTTAGGTAGAATTTTTTTTACCATGGTAAAAAAAGGATTACCACAGTATAGGTAGAATAATTAAACATGTTAATGTTGAAAGGTAAAAGCTTTAAATACCTAAAACTGCAAAATTAAATAATTGTTTGACGTGTTTTTATATACCATAACGATAATTGAAATCATTAATTATCAATCTAATGTTTTGGAATAAATTCCCCCCAAATGTGGTTAGCTTCAAATATTAAATAATAATTATTTAGTTACTTAAAACCACTGCTCCTGAAATTCAAATACCACTCCTTACCACCCATTTATCCTCCCATGCATTTAATGTCCTCAAATATTACCATAAACCTATCTTCTACACTCTTAACATGTAAAAGTGTAGCTAGTCACTCTAAAATACCAATTATAAGGTATTTAAGGGACCCTTCATGGAGGTGATATTCAAGAGTTAATTTTAAAAAACCACCTCTATTAATTTATTTTCTTCATCTACTTTCTCCATAACTAATTAATATATTAAATAATAATAACTAAAATATCATGTATATGTTTTAATTTTAGTTTTCTAATTGAATATATTATTTCCATCCATTTTATATGCACCTATTATTCCCAGAAATGAAACAATTTTCCAAATTTTTGTGGTTAATCGTCTCTGTCGATAATTATTTTTTCAATATTACCACCTTCATGGATAGACATACAAGAAATATTCTGGTAAAATAAGTTTGTATTTTTTATTTTATATCCTATTTCATGTTCTAAAACTAATATATATTCCTAATATTAAATAAGGTGAAACTAGTTTGTGATGGTTGGAAAACCCGCAAAATTAATGAAAAACATTTATCAATATCATTTTATCAAATGAATAATCCACAAAAAATAAATAAAAATCATATATAGGAACATTTATACTTTGGGATGTTCATTAATACTATTTTATTCAACTTATTTGGTTTTAATACCATTTTATAACAACATCAATATTTATACACAATTTAACTGACCATGAAACAATGAAACCAATGCACCCAAAACAATGAAAATCAGAGAATATTATTAATAAATGGGTGGTAATATATTAAAAAAGATATCATATAATTTATTAGAAATATTATTATATTTTTTGAAGTAATTATTTAAATTTCTTAAATCTTTATATAGGATGTTAATGTATGAAATTTCTTACGGAATCATGTGGTATAGGTTTCTCATCTGACATGTAATTTTGTAAGATATATGCTTTATTCACCACCTATTTATTTTGTGTAGTGTATATACTACCCTTTGATTTACCATATAAAAAAATCATTTTATTTTTGGTATTTAATGTTAATTTTAACATTTATTTATTTTTTGGGGCATATGATTCAAATAATTACAGTGTGTTAAGGGAATTCTTAACCCAATTTCCATCATTCGGGTTTAATATCTAATTCTTTGATAATGTATTAACAACATTTTTAGTAAAAATTATTTTGATGATATTATGATGTATTCACACTTTTTATTTGGATTTATATTAGACACTCCTATTATATTCATTTTATTAATGTCCACTTTGATGATATGATATTTTTAAGGGACATTGTTTGAACAATTTTTTTAAAAAAAATTCCCGAAAAAATACCATTTTTTACGATGTCCATGTTTTATAAAATTATTTCAAAAAAGTTTTTTAAATATTATTTCATTATTTATTTCATTTAATTTTTACTCATGTTTTAATTCTTAAAAACATTCCAAGAGGTGTATTTTTTGTTTTCTAAGTGATGCTTTTGTGACATTTACGACAAAAATACAAAGGGAATTATTTTTATCTTATAAGACATGAGAAACGTTTTCCACTATCATGATTATTTAATGATTTAATTTTTCATTTTTAATTATACATGGTTATTTAAAAAAAAATTCTTTATGATGTGCTCAATGTTTATATTTTAAAAGTAGTTTTATAAGAAAAATGATATTTTATGACTTGAAAAGAGTTTTTCATATATTTTAGGATGAAAATATTCAAGAATATAAAGGTTCTATTCATAATATTATACTTGAACATTATACTATGGGGTGGAATGGATAGTTCTTGGTGATATTATTACATTTGATAAGATATAGTGAACCAGATAGCATCGTGTGAGCCCATTACAACTTATATGATGGGGTGACACATATAACATCAGGTGATCCCATTACAGCTTAGGTGATGGGGTGGCCCAAATAGATACAGGTGATCCCATTATAGCACATATTATGGGGTAGACCAGATAGCACAAGGTGATCACATTATATATTTTAGTATACCAATATAGTGTTCTAATTCCTTGGGTAATTATTATATTGTATGTATCCTGTATGGGTATAACATTTAAAAGGGTTTTGAAAGGAATTTTATGAATGTGATACTATAAGTTTATAAAAAGAATATTATTTTAATTTATATTTTTTTAAATGATTTTCATTTAGAATAAATTCTATGTTTTTTATGTGGAAATTATTTATTTCAATATTTTAAATAAATTTGAGATAAAGGTAAATATTACATTGGATTTCATGTTTTTATAGGAGAAAGGGTTTCTATTCATTACGAGCTTTAATAAGATTTTTTATCATCCCATGTTTTCAAAATGGGTTTCACATTATTTTAAGGATTATTTTGGAGATTAATGAGATCAAGATCAATATTGTGAAGATATGTTATAAAAAGAAAACTAATTTTATTTTAAAATGGTTTCCTTTAGTGATAAAAAATTGATACTGAGTATAAGTGTCTACATTAAATGTATGGGTTTACTATGTATAATTTTTTTGAAATTATCTAAAACTGAAAATATAAAAGATTTTTTGGAAATATGGTGATTTATATTTTTAAATGAAATATAATATATATAATAAAGGTTAGGTCCTTACATAATTATTCAATATTTTGGGTTTATTAAAACAATAACTCATCCATAATTATAAAATTCAATATTTCCCATAAATTATTTACACCTCTCAATCATTTTTTCCTGACCTGCCAAAACAAAAATATCATCCCAAAATCATTTTCCATATTATAGTGAAACTAATCTTCCTAAAAGACTAACCTCAAGGTCCTTTATACAAGATCCCATAGAGGTTCTTCTTAGTGAATGTATTCATCATCCTCGAGAACCTTCTTTTTTAATTATTATTTTTTAACTATAATTATCTTCTTAGAAACTAACATATAATAACACCACTATCTCCTAAATATTGATATTTTATTATTTTTAGGGGATAGTTTATATACACCCCTTATTCCATTAAATGGTAAACTTAACCATGGTCTATGTGTATGGTGGACTACAACCACATGAATAGATTTAGTTTCTAATATCATAACCACTTATGGATATCCATGATGATGTATCTATAGTGTATATATAATATTCATGAAATTATAAACATATATTAAAGGCAACATATCATATAACTTATTACCATACCATCCATTTAAAAATGACCACATCGTTCATGTTTTCAACAGGGTACCACCTCATAGAGTGATGTGATTCATTTTTTTTACACCATCACTTGGGTAATATATGTAGGAATAAACAAAGAAATAATATGATATTTATGATATAATGATATTTTTGGATTGATAAAATAACACTTATCATCTTTCCATCATGATCATTTATAAATGGAAATGTTAATCAAATGGAAGTATAACCTACTATCTCCAGGTTGTTGGGAATGTGTTGATCGAATAATTTCATCACTTTATTTTTTTTATTATCAAGAAAACCAACATCTATGTTGATAATGATGTTAATTTAAGTGAATTTTAGTAAAATGATCATTGGAATAATTATTTTATTCTTTTTGTATTTTTTCAACTTAATCATGTGGAAGGCTATTTAATTTCTCAATGAATAGGTATTCTAGATATGTTTATAATATATTTAGAAACACTATTCTTATCATTTATATTAAAAAAATATTGTATGGTTTGTATACCTTATGTTTGGAATGACTGTATGGATTTGGAACCCAAGTTTTTTAAGAAACCTGATATTTGAGGGTCATATATATGGTTCATTATCCCAAATTTTATAATCAACTATACAATGTAAAATATAACATTTAATCCTATATATATGTGGAGAAACACCACAGTTGACTTCATCAAATACAGAGTTTTGAATTATAGATTATTTCCTCATTTTCTGTAATGTTCTCACCAAAAATAAATATCTATTTAAATATGTTTAATGAGCAGTTCAAAGGATCATATTCTTAAGATAAAATAACTCACATTTATATGGGATGTTATGAATTTATTTGAAAATTTTAAATTTAAATTTTCAAGAGATATCATGGTATATATGTGTAGATGTTCAACATGATATAATTTTTTTATCATGTTACATACTAATGTCCCCATTCTAAATATAAAAATGTACATTTGAAAATAATAGTGTTTTGTCACCACTAAAGCTACACTTTGGAGACACACATGTTTCGATTCTTTTCAGTTTGATCGAATTGAATACTTCTTATACTATATTTCATTGTCAATACTTTATAGTAATTCAACAAAGTACTTAACAGAGATACACTTTGGAGACATATTGTTTTCATCTTCCTAGTATTTTCCCTACTACTATTTAAATAAACCATATTTGACACTGAAGAATATCATACAAAAATATTTAATTGAATATTATTACATTTTTTTGATTTTACTACAACTATGAGATGAAACAGTATTTGAACACATTATCATAATATATTAATGGTTGAAGTGTACACTACCCATACTCAGTTGCAGTGGAGTTTCATATTCTCATACTATGGTTTGGATAATTCTATTCTCTATAAAATAACCAGATAGACCTATAAAAGAATTTTTAAAAATTTTCAACTTCATACAATCATCTGTAGATGTCTCTGAATAAGAGGCCCTTCTATTGAAAATCACAATTCTTGTGGATTAAAGCATTAGATGAGTGGAATTGGGGATTATTGTGACCTGAACCACTATAAATCACTGTATTCTTTTCTTTATTTATTTTTTGGTTCTTACACAGCTTTAAGTGAGAAGCAATGAATTATATTATTGTCAAAAGGGGAGAATTATTTCTATCTTTTTATTAAAGGAACACAATTTACCTCTTGGGTGGCTTTGTTTTTTCCATTTTGACCTGAAAATAGGAATTTCAGGTTGGTCTCTATTTTATTATATCTCTTGGTGAAATCCTTGATGTCTCTACATAGTAATAGTAAATTTCATTAGAATAAATGCTCCAATGGATATACATATTTTTTAAAAAATCATTAAATATTATGATGATTCTTTTTGATAAAAAATTTATATAGGAAGTTATAATCAATTTGTTTGTTTTATTTTGACTCTTAATTGTCAGAGTAAAATATAAAAAATATAGTAATTATCAATGTCTAATATTATAGATAGTATGCTGATGTTTTGTGCATGTAATATTAATAGTAAACTTAAAGGATAATATAAAGAACACATGATTATTTATATGAAAAATATTTCAATAAGAGTTTATTTAAAAACATTAAAGAACTATGAAATTGTTGAGTAAAATCATTAAAATTGGAATGATGATCAAGAGCAATAATATGATCTTAATTCAAGATCAATGAATCCTATTATCTGAGGATTAGAAACTGATGAATTTAATCAATTCTCTCAGTGTGGTATCCCAAATGATATGTGTCCGACCATTTTAATTTATTATGAAGGAACTAAAAATGTCAGAATACTATGTTATAACACTATAACATTGACATTTTATATATTTTTTCAGTATGAATATAAGAACATCGCTATGATGTATAGAATATTTAAAAATGATTTCAATGCTATTTTTATCATGGAGAATCCAATTAGTCCAGAAGATCAATCATTAAAGGTACACATAGTTTTATCCTCTATGTGAAATGAAATATCTCTTAGTATATTTCAATCCACACTATTTAAAGAATCTAAAATTAAGGAACTGATTAACACGTTGATTATGAATTATGATGAGATACAAGCCGAATTTGGAAATTATCTTTCTATAAAAAGGAAGCAATCCCCTTAAAAAATATGGAAGAATCATATAATTCAATTTATCCATATTCAATAAAAGAGTTTTCATATCCTGGTATAAGATTTTGGAAACTTTATAACTTTTTAAAGAAAATGAATAAAGAAGATATATACTATGAATACAAGAAGAAAGGTCACACAACGTATAACTATGCTATGATTAAAAATCAAGGGAATGATAATTGTAAATAAAAAGTTAAGAATTTCATGAATACTAGATAGAGTGCTACCTCTGATCAATATAATTAATACACTACAAACTATGAAGCTAGGTATGAAAATAAAATGGTAAATCTATTTCTTATGGAACATACTAAGGAGGTACACACTAATTACTCTGAAAATTAAACTTTAGAAACCTTTTGTATGATGAACATACTAAATATTTTTTTATGATTCAAGATGAATTTTAATCTTTATAAAGGAAAATATAAAATAAATAAAACAATTTGATACTATTTTTTATGATAAATAAAGTTTATCAAATCACAATTTATAATTATGATATACTTATTAAAACTGTTTTCTAATTTTTCTATAAAATAAAATTACAAAATGATTAGAAGTAGTTAATACATTAAAACAGGACCTAATCATGCATTTTAAAGGATAAATGTATTTGAATTAAATTAATGGTAACAAAATATAAATATAAACTAAAACATGGGATTGGTAGTAATGTAAAAAAATAAAAATTATATAAAAATTATTTTTTATGGTTCAAAAAGAGACAAATGTCAACATTTAATGTTTTCACTATGGAATAAATGGACATTATGATAATGAATGTTATTTTAGAAAACCACAATTTTATGGTATCAATAATTTTCATTTTTCAAAATTATTATCTAGCTTTAATTATGATGTTTTTACTCAAAAAATGGATTTGGTTACCTAAATCATTAGTTGCTGACACTATGGGACACCAAAGAATATGGGCAACAAAAGCTAGTTGTATTTTATATCATGTAGGTGTATTATACTAGAATTCATTTTTATATAATTAGGTGAATACTTTAAAATTATGATAATTTATTATATTCCTAATTCCCATTCATTTGAATGTAAAATTTATTAGTTTTGTAATTTCTAATCTATGAAGTCTTTCATTTCTATTTTAATATTTTAATTAAATAAAAAACTATTTTATATATAGGAGATAAAAAGATAAATTTATTACCATTTCATTCTCTATATTTCATTATCCTTATAATTAAACTATTAATATTCTATCACTCTACTATTTTATTTGATGAATTAATCTAGTGAAGTATTTTTATTACATTAAACATACTCCTTAAATATTATTGAATTTTATTTTAATATATATAAAAAATTTAAAATGTATTATAATATTTGATACATTTTATATTTAAATTATTAATGTTAAAATTGTTTTATATATCATCATAAGATTTGTTTTCTAAGAGAAATTATAATTTAGGGGGAGAGGGTAGTACTTCGTTGTATTAATTTAAAATCACATGATGAAAGATAAGTTTATTTAAGGATTTTTTTAATTAACACCTTCTTTTATATAATTTGTGAAAATTTCTTTTTCTTTGAAATTATATTTATTTAAATAATGTTATTCTGTTGAAATTGTTTTCTTATATAAATCTTCCTTTTAAACTTATCAATCAAATGTGACTACTTTGTATTTTAGATCTATAATCTAAAATATTACCCACAAACAATCAAATTGAACAATTTATTCTTCCTATTTCGAACCCTATGTTATTATTAAACTCTCTAAAATGATTTATCTTACTTATTTCGAATTCAAAAGTAAAATACTTATAAATAATCACATCCAAGTGGAATGAATAAATATGGTACATCAATATTAACTATGATATTAATAAATAAAATGTGTTCAAATTTTGTGTCATTTGATTCATTATTCATTGAAAGAGTTTGAAGAATTTTATAAGGAAGGAAATTATTTTCTTGAAACAATGGCATATATTTTTGGAGAATATTCAGTTTCTTTTGTTAAGGATTACTTAGAAAAATTATCATGAAATGATACATAAATCCTCGGTTTTGAAGAACTATAATTTTAATCTTCTCAAATAGTTAAATATATAATGATTTCAGTAGTGTTTATGTCCAAGTTTACTCTTCTAAATGATAATGTAATAAAGATTTATGATGATCGAAAATGCTCTATAAAATATTATAAAGAAATGGAAGACTCTTCATTTTTAATTTGTGTTTTTAGATCTCTTCAAAGGGAGTATCAATGTTAGTGGGAAAATGAATTTATAAATAATCCTTTGATGTAATTATTTTTGAGAATATAAGTCAAATGTATAAAATTAGAGGTGAATATGATACAATTTCAGACATCAGTGAGATAAATTTATTTTTATTTAAAGATTTCTCATATTCTTTGATGGATAAATGATATATATATGTCTAGAGGATAATTGAACTACTATAAATATTTCTAGCTGCTATGAGTAAAATAGTACATTGTTCGTTGAGAAATGATAAACTATTTAACTTGTCCAAAATTATTGATTATTTTACACTATCAAAGACTATCCAAAGGCACAACCTAAAAAAATTCTACTTATTTATTTTGTTTCTCTCAATTTTTGTATCATTTTATTATATATATTTTCTTAATTCAAATTTACAATAATGTGTTTCCTAATTTCTTATTAATGTTTCAAAATGGGGAGAAATATTTGGAAAATTTTATGGGGGGAGGTATGAAAATTGAAATATTTTGAGGAATTAATATGAAAAATGATTGAAAATAATGATGTTAAAAATTATAAAACACACACATATATATAGAATAAATTTATTTGTAAAACAATTCTTAATGAGGGAGAAATTGGATTGAAATTTCTTTATTCTCATATTTGTAAAATTTAATTTTTTTATTCATGTTTATATTAATATTGGTGTCATAGGATTTGATATCATTAAAATGGGGAGATTTTTGTGAATGTGTGGTTCCAAGAAAAATTTATTTTATTTTTTATTTTGATTATCATGAAAACCCACATCTCTATTACCAATGAAGTTATTTTTAGTGAATTTTTGGATAATAATCAGTAGAATTATTATTTTATTCTCTAATAATTTTAGACCCTGAACCCATGGATGGTTATTTTATTTCTAAATTAATATGTATTAGAAATGTGTCTGTAATAAGTATTGAAACCCATTCCATACCCTATATTTTATGAATAATGTATGGTTTGTGTACCTAATGATTTCAATGAACATATGGAAGTCTAACTCAACTTTTTGAAGACACCATACATATGATGAAAAAATGTATGGTTCATCATCAAAAGTTTATTAATTCACCATACACTATCAACAATACTTTTGAGGTTTATTTCAAAATATAGAACTTCTTTTTTGACTTGATCAAGTAAATAGTACATAACCCATTTCCTTTTACACATAACATTACATGATGATAAGAAAAATATACATCATTAAATAGGCCAAGGATTGTGAAGTCTATTGTCTTTGAAGACAAGGTATATATAATTTAAAACATCAGAGAAAAACACTTCTTTATTTAATATTCATGAAGATATCCAAAATTCCTTTGAGAACTTACTCTGCAAATGGTACCCTAGGGGCCACATGAATGAAGGGATGAGATAAAATCCCATTAAGGGAAAAAGTATAGTAATAAAACATTAACGCATGGGTTAGAATGAATGGAATAATGAAAATAAAAGGCTCGGAACACATGGAATAATAACACATAAACCTGGGATCATATTAACATGAATTCATAGTAATGTGTCAGAAATATAAATCATGAAATTATCATGATTGAATTATTGTTTCACATAGAGGAGAAAAAGTAAAGGTTAACCACCAAGACCATTGCACTTGGTAGCACGAGTCAAGGATAACCACCCATACCAATGTACATAACCTCTCATGAGACTAAACATAACCCAGTTCAATGGATCACTATTTGGGAACACCGATATTAACATGTTCATGAATGTACCATCCACATATAGAATCACATATAAACAATCATAAACATAAGGGCACCAATGGAAAGGAATGGACATCATAATCATGTCATAGAGAATAATGAATGGGTGTAGTAAAAATGTGTTTGTAAAGGATATCCATTAGAACATACATGGAGATTCATAAGGTAAAAAAGCCATATATCATGGTAAGTGATATTAAATAGAAGTGACAATATGTTAAAATACTATTTAATAATTTTAATCATTAATACATTTCAATGTGGTTTTAAGGAAAACACTAACGAGAATTTAAAATAGAAAAGGAAAAAATATTTTGTAAAAAATCACAAGTGATCCAAGAAGGTTTTTATAATAAAAAAAATAGTTTTATAAAAACATTTGTGGCCTAAAACATAAGACATAGTGAACTTGAAATTGGTTATGGATTCATTATTGTCCCTTAAAATGGGTTTTCTTATTGAGAAGTATTGGGGAGGGAATTTTTAAAAAAATGTATATCCCTAAAAGAGAATGATGAATAGATCTTAATACTTGATTTTAGAGATTATAAATATCATTTATATGATGTAAATAAACATAATAGATAACTTCATTTGGGTAGAAATAAAGATAGAGCTACCCGAATAAATAAAGGAGGGTTAGGTCGAATCCTTTACGGAATATCAGCATGGTATCGGGTTCACTTATGAGGGATTAACGAGAGTGAAAATGAGTTTCTAATATATTATACATCACGAGGGTTGTATGGGGATGGCGAAAAATCATACCCCAACATAAGGAATCATGCATAAAAGGACATAATATTGAGGATATTACTGAATAAAATTGAGAAATAGAGGATCCCTTACTTTAAGTTTGATGGTGTAATTCACTAGATCATCATGACCTAAATAATAAAATTAGGTTCATTAATTAATAGTTCCATATCCTTTTATTCATTTTATTGATTTATTATAACCATATTAAGTTCATTAATGTTATTTTTTATGAGTTAAGAAGATCAATTTCATTGTTTTGGAATGTTTTCTTCCTTGGTTTTAATGATTAGTTAACTTATATTCAAGTCCGGATAAACATGTAGGATGAAAATGGTTCCCCTGAATTGAATTAATATAAAATTAGTGAATATACAAAATAATACATGGTTTTAAAATTTATTTGGTTATTTTAAGTGAAGGTGAATCATTATATAATACATTAATGATAAACTATTATATTAATTTGGTGATTTTTCTCATAATTAACTAGTTTTGTATTATTATTTTACATCATGTGTGAAAAACAGATTCCAAAACATAATATAAGATAAAATAAATGTTTAATAGTCTAGTTCAACCTTAAATATGGTCTCATGGATAGAATTGAATATGGTAATAGAAATTGATAACCCATCGTCCTTGAATGTGATAAATTAGCACATATTGGATAATGTTTTCATTTCTTTCATATAAAAGGAGGGGAAAGGAGATATGATAATGAATTATCCCATTATAATAAAAACATACTAGTAAATTTTTGGTACTAGATATTTCATTCCATTTGGATGAGGATTGTTTAGGAATAAATAGAAAAAAGGAACATGAAAATAAAATTAAAGAAAAGAAAAGAGGAATTTACCTATTGATTTAATCTTCCTTGAGAGCCTATTAAGGGGATTAGATTTGGTATTTTGAGGAGAATAAGTTCTGTTGGACATGGGGAGATTCTTGGGGAGATATTTGGAAAGATTTTTTATGGCACAAGGCTTTAGAGGAGTGAAGAGAAGACCGGAGTGTGGGTGGTTTTTTATAGGGGAGGGGAGGAGGGGTTTCTTAATATTTCAACCATTAGTTTATTATTTTTCCAAAATACAATAAATAGTGATAATTAAATAACAATAAAATATTAATAAGTGCATGTGAATTATAACTAAGGTTCCTTACCTCTTTTAAGATGTTAGGAATATCTCATTTCGCATATAATGTACACATACGACAAATTAATGAATTTCACTATTCATAAAAATTCAGGTATTTTAGAAAATCCCCAAAAATCACCAAACCCAGTTTTCGATGTGTAGAATCCAAAAATGAAATCAATTTTTCAAAAATAATTTTCTAAATATGATATATATAATTTTTAATTAAAATCGTAATTTACTTGAAAAATACAGATTTTAACACTATGACTATTTTTATAATTCCATCAAAAATAACAAAAGGTCTTATTAAATTAACTTAAAATCAGAAGAAATAAAATTTCTAATTTATTAACAACTTTTAGGAAAATAGATTATATTTTAAATTAATTAATAAATTAAAATTATTTATTTATGACTTACAAAAATAAAAATACTTTTACTATGGTCATATTATCACTTGTAAGATGACAAAATTTTATTTATACATTCATGGAGGAGTTTACTACTCTTTTGGAAGATTTAGTATTCATAAGTTTTAATATACTATTCATAAGGGTTCCATTACTATTAATAAGGTTCAGTTATTATTTAAAAAAAAATAAGTTTATCTTATCAAACTCCAAACATCTTACTAATCAAAACTGTGTATGTAAAATTTTTAAAATTCGACTCATAGATGTTCCAATATTATGTTTAATGGACACATAGTACTTAGTAGTCCATTTTTTGTGACTTAACGTGATTATAAGAAGGTAATTTAAATTTATAAAACATTAAGTAATTACATTACCCCCCCCCCTTATGAAGTTTCACCATTTAATTCTATTTAACATTCAATTCCATTAATAGGTGCAGGTAATTTTTATTCATTGCCTCCTCTAGTTCCCATGTTTCCTCTTTGTACATGTCATTCTACAACAGTACATTGACCAAGTGAGTAGTCTTGTTACATAGATATTTATCTCTACAATCTATGATCTTTACTAGCTCCTCCTCGTAAGAAAGATAATTCTCCAACTGTACCACCTATGAAGATAGTACATGTGAAGGGTATAGAATGCAATTTCTTAAGAGGGATACAAGAAAGACATTATGTCCATTGGACATGGTAGGTGGAAGTGATAGTTTATAGTCAAGATCCCCAACATGATCAAGAATCTTGATGGGGCCGATGTACCTAGGAAAAAACATTCCGTTCTCCCCAACCATCACGACCTTATTCAATAGAGATATATGTAGAAATACTTTGTCTCGAACTTTGAACTCAATGTCTCGTTGACGATTGTTTGCATAACTCTTTCATCAACTTTGGTCTGCCATGATGCGATGATAAATTGGTTTCAATATTTCCACCATTTATTTGATCATTTTATGTCCTAGAATCTAACACTCACTGACTTCATTGCAACACATCGGGGTTCTACACCTTGTCCCTTAAAGGGATTCATATGGTTCCATTTGGATGCTCGTGTGGAAGCTATTGTTGTTGGAGAATTTGACCAGTGAAAGATATTGTCCTTTCCTCTACTGAAGTCCCTAGAGTATTCTAACTATATATATTTTAGTGACTGAATAGTTTTCTCAAATTTGACATCATTTTGTGGATGACAGGACGTACTGAAGTTCAGTTTAATGCTTATATCATGTTGAAACCTTTTCCAGAAAATGAAGGTGAATATTGGATCTCTATAAAATAAATTACATAGTGGTACACCATACATCCTTACCACCTCTTTAATATAAATCTGTTAATTTTTATCCAATTATAGCTCCTCTAGAATCACAATAAAGTGATATGCCCCAGTATGTAGAATCAGAATGACCCATATAGAATTGTTTCTTCTGGATTTCCTCGGAAGTCCAGTGACAAATTCCATAGTCCTTTTCTCCCACTTCCATGTTGGTATGGGTAGTGGTTTCATTATCACATTATACTTTTGTCTTTCATTATTCACTTGTCGACATACCAGGGACATCGATGTATACTCAATAATATTCTTCTTCCTATTGTCCCACCAAAAGTTCTCTTAGAGATCCTAACACAACTTTTTCCTTCCTGGGGGAATAGATAAGGTTGAGCTATGTGCTTCATTTAAAAGATCCATCATTATATCTGGATTGTGTGGTACACATAATCATGACCTAAATATTACAAACCCTTCCTCATAAATCATGAACATATAGGATTTCCTATTTTTAATGGCTTCCACCCTTTTCTTAATTTCCACATCATTTCTTTGAGCATCCTTTATTTTCTTCATAAAGGGTGTTTGAGAAACCATTTGAGAAAGAATTGATGATGTTTCTCAATTAATGATTCCCATGTATATCCTCAAAAAATATAATAATATCATTTCCTTTTCAATTCTCATCATTGATAATGATGTATTATACTTTCAACTCAGAGCATCTTCCACCATATTTTCCATATCGGGATGATAGTATTTTGAGAAGCCATAATCCTTGATGAGATCTATCCATATTCACTAGCACATATTAATCACTTTTTATGAGAATATATATTTTATATTCTTCTGATCAGTATATATCTCACAATTCTCCCCATATATATAATACTTCTTGATATTTAATGCAAAGATCACAACCGACCACTCCAGATCATGGGTAGGATAGTTTTTCTCATGTATTTTTAGCTGACATGAGGTTTAGGCTATCAATTTATCGTTTTTCATCATCAAATATCATAATACCTTCTTTGAGTCAACACTTTACACTATAAGTAGTTCTCCACTTATTGGGATTGTGAGTACTAGTGCAGTGATTTCATATTTTTCAACTCCTTAAAACAATATTCACATTCTAGAGTCTAGACAAACATTACTCTTTTCAATGTCAGTTTGGTCATTGAGCTTGAATATTTTGAAAATTTCTTCACAAATCATCGATAATACCTACATAGATTCATAAATATTTGGATCACCATTACCTAGGTTTTCCTGGGCCACTCTTCAATCTTCTTTCTCTTGGAAGGGTCCATAGATATCCCTTTCGTTGTGATAACATGCCCCACGAATGATACTTCCTCCATCCAGAACTCACATTTACTATACATTGCATACAAATTATCCCTTCGAAAAGCCTTAAACATAGTATTCAAAGGCTCCCCATTTTCATCATTTCTATTGGAGTATATCAGAATATCATTGATAAATATTACCTCAAATTTTTCAAGGTAATCTCTAAATACTCTATTCATTAAATCCATGAAAATTTCTTAGAGCATTACTGAGTCTGAAGAGTATCACTATTAATGCATTGTGTCCATACCTCATTCGAAAGGAAGTCTTGTGAATATCTTCCTTCCTCACTTTTAATTATTGACATCCTAAATGAATTCCCACCTTAGAGAAATAACTAGACCTACGAAGCTGATTCAAAAAGACAACTACCCGTGGCATGGGATACATGTTCTTTATAATGATTTTATTTATCTTTCGACAATCAACGCAGAGGTGCATATATCCATCCATCGCCTTGAAAAGGAGGACTGAAACAACCCATGGTGAAGCACTCAGGTATATAAAACCCTTCTCCGAATTCTTATGTAACTTCTTCGTTAGCTCCTCTATCTATATAGTGGCCATTCTATAATATTTCTTTGGTATAGGCATAGATCCAAGAATAATTTCAATTAAGAAATAAACCTCTCAATCAGGATGAAGACCAAGAAACTTTTAAGGGAATACATTAGTTTAATCCTTCATGATGGGAATGTATTCAAGCATTATTCTCTACTTTGTATCAATCATTCTAGCTAGACATGATTTCTCATATGGAATTAATATCCACACATGAGACAATGATTATAAAGGAGATTAACCTTCCTCATTACACATGTAATGAATTTTAGGATGCTTTGGGATATGATGATTGATATCCTTTTCCCAATAGTTGATGTTGTATTTGTATAAAGACAGAGAATCCATGCCCAAGATAGCATCAAACTCCACTAAAGGAAGTATGATGAGTTTTTTTGGAAGGTTCAGTCAAAAAAAGTTAATCATTGAGTAGTTATAAATCATGGATGAAATAATATCCCCATTATCTATTCTCACAAATAACTTATCTTCCAAATTTTTTGGTGGTGTTTGAATTGTTATACTAAACATGGAAGATATGTAAGAATGTGTAAAACCAAAATCAAACAATACATTAGTTTTTCTTGAATGAATAACTAGAGTACCTATCACCATATCGTTGTCTGGATCCAACATAGTAGTAGTGATAGCATAATCCACTCTATGTTTCCTTGGAGGTTGTTGTTGATTACCTCCAACAACCCTTGGCATAGGTAAATTCTTCTCATAATGCCCATGCTCCTTGCAGTTGTAACACTACACAACAAGTAGATTGTTGATCTAAACCTTACTTTCATCCTCCACATTAGTGGGATTTTTCATATCTCATTATTAGTTTTTAGCTATATTCCTCAACATTCAACATTTTAAGAAATTTCTAGTTCCCTTTAGACAGTTCTCAGGATGCTTCTTCCCACTATTTTTACATGTTGGATGATCGATCTTCTTTCCATCATAGAATTTATTTATAGAACCCCCCACATTAGTTTCCATTTTACTATTTTTCTCTTTCACCCCACGATACCACTGAGATTCCGCAATCTCCGTTTCAACATTAATGGCACAATAGACATCCTCCTCATAGCTATTGAAGTATCAAATTGCCAATTATTTTCATAGAATCGACTTCATTCTACTAAAGAACAAACCCACCTTGCTTTCGATGTTCATGACAAAGCTAGAGGTGTACATACAAGACTGGTAATTTTTGATACATACGCCTTGATTTAGAATCATCCTTATGATTGAGTGTGAGTATCTCTATTTCCATATTGAGATAGAGGGTTCGGGAAAAATATTTGTTAAAAAAATTTCTATTGAATTCCTTCCAATCCATAGAATAAATTTACTCACATGGATTTGTATTCATGATCACTGTCCACCACTGATCCACTTTCCTATCAAAATGATAGACTTTTAGTATGACTTTATCTTTTTCTAAGCACTAGAGTATAGAGAATATCTTTTTAATGGGGTTAATCAATAGTTCTAAGAGGAGAGGATCAGAAGATCCACTAAACATTGGAGGCATTCTTTATATGATGGATTCAACAAAAAATTGCTCTTTACTTGAAGATGGAAGGTGTTCCACATTATTCGAGTTATTATTCATAACTTTAGATAACTAAGAAAGTACTGTCATAATTTTTTGAGCACTTATTCCCATCATAACAGGCATATCATTAGTGAAATATTCAGAATCCCTATCACATTGATTGTTGGCATGTGTTCTTCTATTTTTCCACAATTAACTAAGAAAAAGAACGTACTCTTAGAGGGATTGAATACATATCTATTGAGCATAAAAATAAAACGTTCATATAATATGATCAATTTATAAGGGAGAAGTATATCCCAAATTGGAATTCCATATGTTTCAATATAGTTATCCTTGATTTATTTCTTAAAATATTTTTATATGGTATTTTTTCATTCCCTTAATAATGGTTTGTACCAAACTCATGAATTTACCAAGGCATATCCCATGGGAGTGTCAAACCAAGAGTGCAGTAAGGCCCATTGTCATGCACCAGTTCCCATTCGAGTCTAGATCAAAGTAGTATTTTTAGGTTTTACCCCTAGATACATCTATTCCAGAGAAACCTCTACCTGTGTGTATCCATATAGGGATGTATTTTCATGATATACCACATACTCTATACATACCAATATTTAGGGGTGTTTTATTATACTTAGTCTCATCCTTAAGGTTCTTCATAATGATCTCTATTACTAATATCCAAAAATAACTATACCATCCTCTAATACAAACTATAGATAACCTATCCCTTTACACATAACATTACATGATTCTATGCATAATTATACATCAGAAAACAATCCAATAATCTTGAATTCTAGTATCTTTGAAGGCTAAGTAGGTAAATTTGTAAACATAGGAATAAAAAAACACTTCTTTATTTAATATTTACAAAGAGATCCTAATTTACATTGTGACCTTACATATGAAAAGAGTACCCTGGGGATAAAATTAATAAAGGGATGCGATAAAATCCCAATAAGTGAAAAATCATAGTGACAAAACATTAACACTTGGGAAAGAAGGCAAGTCATAATGAAAATAAAATACATAGAACACTTGGAATAATAACATATGGAGATAGGATTATATAAACATGAATTAATAATAATGTGGAAGCAACATAAATCATGACTTTATCACACTTCAAGGCTTGTTTCACATATAGGATCACAAGTCATGGTTAACCACCAAGAAAATTGTTCATGGTAGCACGATTCAAGGCTAACTACTAAGACTATTGCACATAATGACTCATGCGAATAACCTTTACCCAATTAATTGGAGTTCTATATGGGAACACACATCTTTACATGTTCATTAATATTCCTAAAAAATATAGAATCATACATAAAAAATCATGAACATAAGGTAACCCATTGAATGAAATGGTTATCATAATAATGTCATATAGTATAATGAATGGGTGTATCTTAAAAGTGTTGATGGAAGAAAGAAATTAGAACATACTGGGAAATTTATAAGGTAAAATAGGCATATATCATGGTAAATGTTGTCAAATAGAAGTGAAAACACGTGAAAATAGAATTTAATAATTTTTATCATTAAAACATTTTAGTGCGGTTTTAAGGAAAACACTTAGAAGAATTTAAAATATAAAATAGAATAATCTTTTTTATAAAATTCCTGAAATCACCCAAGAAGGATTTAATAATAAAAACTTTGGTTTTATAAAAAAAAGTGTGGCTTAAAATATATGGTAGAGTGCACAATAAATTGGGTACAGATTTGGGATGTTCCCTTAAAAATGGTTTTCTTATCTAGAAGTATTGAGGAGGGAATCATTTAAACAAATGTATATACCCGAAAGAGAATTATGAATGGATCTTGATAAAACAATTTGGAGTGTATACATATAATTCATAATATGTACATAAATAGAATAGATCAACTCATTTTGGTAGATTTAAAGATCGAGAAACCCAGAAGAATAAAAAGGAACTACTGGAAATCCATCATTTCCCAACGGTTTAGAACCGTTGGGAAAGGCTGTAGAACTGTTGGTATATGTTATACCAACGGTTCTGCAAACCTTGGGGAAGTAAGCCGTTGGGAAAGGCTTTTCCCAACGGTTTACAAAGAACCGTTGGGGTAGGTTAGAAAAAAACAACCTATCCCAACGGTTTGTCCCGTTGGGAAATCAACAGAGAATTTTCTTTCCCAATGGTTTACAAACCGTTGGGAAAGGTTTTTACCAATGGTTCTATGAACTGTTGGTAAAAAAAACCATTCAAGAGGATATCCCAATGGTTTCAAACCGTTGGGATAGGGTGTTTTTACCAACGGTTCCTTGAACCGTTGGTAAAAACAGCTACATAGAGCCTATGCCAATGGTTTTCAAACCGTTGGCATAGGCTTTGCTGTGCAAATTGCACAGCAGCCTGCAATTTGCACAGCAGGTCTGGTTTTGGGGCATTCACCCTCGGTTTCAATTCAATTTTCAATCCAATTATTCCCTCGTTTTCAATTCATTTTTCAATCCAATTATTGTACCTGTAACACATATAATTCATACATATAGAGAACAAACCAACACATACAAATAATGCAAACCAACCAACCAACACAGATAATGCATCCTGAAAATATACACATCCATAATTAATGTAGAATTCATAACATAATTATAAACATACATAATTCATTTAGAATTCATTTTAAAATTTAGATGACAATTATATGTGGAATCCGGAATTCAATTCATAATTTGATTGGTTTTTCATATACCATATATTTTTAATAGAAATGATATCCATTTTAAACAAAATACATACATCTAGAATGATACCGGTCACACCGTGCCTCGGATTGAGGCGAGGTTAACTCGTACACGTCAAAAATGACTCATTGATCGTTTTCCTAAAGTATCAACATATTCCGAAATCGTTTGGTCGGTTTTCCGTATGTCAGTTGTTGTTTTCACTTAAAATGAAGTGTTTTTTAAATAAAAGAGAGACACTTTGAATGGTTTCGGCCACACTGCACCTCTTATTGAGGCGGGGTTAACTCTTACACATCACAAATGACCCATGGATTGTTTTTCTAAAATATAAACACAATCAGAATGCGTTTGGTTGGTTTTTCGTATGAATTTAAAATGTAGTCCATTTTAAAGAAAAGAGATACACTTAGAGTGGTCTCGGCCAAAACGCGACTCGGATTGAGGCGTGGTTGACTCATACACGTAACATATGACCCATGAATCGTTTTCCTAAATTTTCAACAGATTCTGAATGCGTTTGGTCAGTTTTTCATATGTCAGTTGTTTATTTCACTTATAATCTTGTCCATTTTAAACAAAAGAGACACAGTCAGAGTGGTACCGGCCACACCGCGTCTCGGATTTAGACGGGGTTGACTCTTACACATCTCAAATGACCCATGGATCATTTTCCTAAAGTATCAACACAATCCAAATGCGTTTGGCCGGTTTTCCGTATGTCAGTTGATGTTTTTCACTTAAAATGATGTCCTTTTGAAACAAAAGACATACACTTTGAGTTGTGCCGGCCACACCACACCTCGGATTGAGGTGGCGTTGACTCGTACACATCACATATAACCCATGGATAATTCTCCTAAACTTTCAATGGAAACCGAATGTGTTTGGTCAGTTTTCCGTATGTACTTAAAATGTTGTCCATTTTAAACAACAGAAAGTCACTTAGAGTGGTCCCGACCACACTTAGATGACAATTAAATTAGAATTCATAACGTAATTATAAACGTACATAATTCATATTTAATTCAATTTAAAATTTAGATGACAATTATATGTGGAATCCGAAATTCAATTCATAATTTGATCGGTTTTTTCTATACCATATATTTTTACCTCAAATGATGTCCATTTTAAACAAAATACATACACCTGAAGTGATACCAGCCACACCGCACCTCAGATTGAGGAGGGGTTGACTCGTACACGTCACATTTGACCCATGGATCGTTGTTCTAAAGTATCGACACAATCCGAATGCGTTTGGTCGGTTTTCCGTATGCCAGTTGATGTTTTTCACTTAAAATGACGTCCTTTTGAAACAAAAGACGGACACTATGAGTGGTTCCGACCACACCGCGTCTCCAATTGAGGCGGGGTTGATTCGTACACGTCACATATGACCCATGGATCATTCTCCTAAAGTTTAAATGGAAACCAAATGCGTTTGGTTGGTTTTCCGTATGTACTTAAAATGTTGTCCATTTTAAACAAAAGAGTGACACATAGACAAATCCTGACCACACCGCGACTCAGATTCATCCCGGGTTGGCTCGTACATCTCACATATGACCCATGGATCGTTGTGATAAATTATCAAAAGATTACGAATGCGTTTGGTCAGTTTTGCGTATGCCAGTTGTTCTTTTCATTTATAATCATGTCCATTTTAAACAAAAGAGACAAAGTTAGAGCGGTGTCGGCCACACCGCGTCTCGGATTAAGACGAGGTTGACTTGTACACGTCACATATGACTCATGGATCGTTGTGCTAAAGTATCAATAGAATCCGAATGCGTTTGGTCGTTCTTCCGTATGTCAGTTGATGCCTTTCACTTAAAATGACGCCCTTTTGAAACAAAAGACGGAAACTTTGAGTGGTGTCAGCTGCACCGCATGTCGGATTAAGGCGGGGATGATTCATACACGTCACATATGACCCATGGATCGTTCTCCTAAAGTTTCAACGGAAACCGAATCCGTTTGGTCGTTTTTCTGTATGTACTTAAAATGGTGTCCATTTTAAACAAAAAGAGAGTCACTTAGACTTATCCTGGCCACACCACGACTCAGATTCATCCCGGGTTGGCTCGTACACGTCACATATGACCCATGGATTTTTGGGATAAATTATCAACAGATTCGGAATGCATTTGGTCGGTTTTCCGTATGTCAGTTGATGCTTTTCACTTAAAATGACGTCCTTTTGAAACAAAAGACGGACACTTTGAGTGGTGTCGTCCACACCACGTCTCCGTATTGAGATGAAACCACCGTGAAACATTCTAATTATTATTCGTGACATGTACGCGTAGACGGCACGTCAATCGGACGTGCAGTTTGCGCGGTACAACTCAATATTCGTGTTTTAAGTGATGCACGCGCTTCGTAAACGCGCGTGAGGGGGGTCCAAACGGGCCGAATGAAGTCAGAATGGACTGAAATTAGACGAAAAATACGGGAGAGTGATTTATGAAGTGGTCGAGTAGACGCCATGTCAATCGGACGTGTCGTGTGCCCGCGGTGACCGACAACACAGTTCTGGTGTCATAAACGGCCAAAACGGGCGTCCAATGGTCAAATTCATAGAGGATGACCTCATATTAAGCTGAAACCACCGTTCAACATTCTAATTATTATTCGTGATGTGTACGCGCAGACGACACGTCAATCGAACGCACGGTTTGCGCGGTATGGCTCAATATTCGTATTTTAAGTGATGCGTGCGCTTCGTAAACGCGCGTGAGGGGGGTCCAAACAGGCCGAATGAAGTCGGAATGGCCTGAAATCAGACAAAAAATACGGATGAGTGATTACTAAAGTGGTCGAGCAGACGACACGTCAATTGGACGTGCCATGTGCCCGCGGTGACCGACAATGCAGTTCTGGTGTCATAAACGGCCAAAACGGGCGTCAAACGGTCAAATTCATAGAGGACGACCTCAGATTGAGCTGAAACCACCGTGAAACATTATAATTATTATTCGTGACATGTACTCATAGACGGAACGTAAATCGGACGTGCGGTTTGCGCGGTACGACTCAATATTCATGTTTTAAGTGATGCGTGCGCTTCGTAAACGCGCGTGAGGGTGGTCCAAACAGGCCGAACGATTTCGGAATGGCCTGAAATCAGACGACAAATATGGGTGAGTGATTTATGAAGTGGTCGAGCAAACGGCACGTCAATCAGACGTGCCGTGTGCCCGCGGTGACCGACAACGCAGTTCTGGTGTCACAAACGGCCAAAACGGGCGTCCAACGGTCAAATTCATAGCGGACGACCTCGGATTGACCTGAAACCACCGTGAAACATTGTAATTATTATTCGTGACATGTACGCGCAGACGGAACGTCAATCGGACGTGCGGTTTGCGCGGTACGACTCAATATTCGTGTTTTAAGTGATGCGCGCGCTTCATAAACGCGCGTGAGGGGGGGTCCAAACGGGCCGAACGAAGTTGGAATGGCCTGAAATCAGACGACAAATACGGGAGAGTGATTTATGAAGTGGTCGAGCAGACGGCATGTCAATCGGATGTGCCGTGTGCCCGTGGTGACCGACAACGCAGTTCTGGTGTCATAAACGGCCAAAACGGGCGTCCAACGGTCAAATTCATAGCGGATGACCTCGGATTGACCTGAAACCACCGTGCAACATTATAATTATTATTCGTGACCTGTACGCGCAGACGAAACGTCAATCGGACGTGCGGTTTACGCGGTACGGCTCAATATTCGTGTTTTAAGTGATGCGCGCGCTTCGTAAACGCGCGTGAGGGGGGTCCAAATGGGCCGAACGAAGTCGGAATGACCTGAAATCAGACGAAAAATACGGGAGAGTGATTTATGAAGTGGTCGAGTAGACGGCACGTCAATCGGACGTGCCGTGTGCCCGCGGTGACCGACAACGCAGTTCTGGTGTCATAAACGGCCAAAACGGGCGTCCAACGGTCAAATTCATAGCGGATGACCTCGGATTGACCTGAAACCACCGTGAAACATTCTAATTATTATTCGTGACGTGTACGCATAGACGGAACGTCAATCGGACGTGCAGTTTGCGCGGTACGGCTCAATATTCGTATTTTAAGTGATGTGTGTGCTTCGTAAACGTGCGTGAGGGGGGTCCAAACGGGCCGAACGAAGTCGGAATGGCCTGAAATCAGAAGACAAATACGGATGAGTGATTTATGAAGTGGTCGAGCAGACGGTACGTCAATTGGATGTGCCATGTGCCCGCGGTGACCGACAACGCAGTTCTGGTGTCATAAACGGCCAAAACGGGCATCAAACGGTCAAATTCATAGCGGATGACCTCAGATTGAGCTGAAACCACCGTGAAACATTCTAATTATTATTAGCGACGTGTATGCATAGACGGAACGTCAATCAGACGTGCGGTTTGCATGGTACGACTCAATATGCGTGTTTTAAGTGATGCGCGCGCTTCGTAAACGCTCGTGAGGGTGGTCCAAACAGGCCGAACGATTTCGAAATGGCCTGAAATCAGACTACAAATACAGGTGAGTGATTTATGAAGTGTTCGAGTAGACGGCACGTCAATCGGACGTGCCGTGTGCCCACGGTGACCGACAACACAGTTCTGGTGTCAAAAATGGCCAAAACGGGCATCCAACGGTCAAATTCATAGTGGACGACCTCGGATTGACCTGAAACCACCTTGAAACATTCTAATTATTATTCGTGACACGTACGCGCAGACGTCACGTCAATCGGAGGTGTGGTTTTCGCGGTACGGCTCAATATTCGTGTTTTAAGTGATGCGCGCACTTCGTAAACGCGCGTGAGGGGGGTCCAAACGGGCCGAACGAAGTCGGAATGACCTAAAATCAGACTAAAAATACGGGAGAGTGATTTATGAAGTGGTCGAGCAGACAAAATGTCAATCGGACGTGCCGTGTGCCCGCGGTGACCGACAACGCAGTTCTGGTGTCATAAACGGCCAAAACGGGCGTCCAACGGTCAAATTCATAGCGGACGACCTCGAATTGACCTGAAACCACCGTGCAACATTATAATTATTATTCCTGACATGTACGCGTAGACGGAACGTCAATCGGATGTGCGGTTTGCGCTGTACAGCTCAATATTCGTGTTTTAAGTGATACACGTGCTTCGTAAACGCGCGTGAGGGTGGTCCAAACCGGCCGAACGAAGTCGGAATGGCCTGAAATCAGACAAAAAATACGGGAGAGTGATTTATGAAGTGGTCAAGTAGACGACACGTCAATCGGACGTTCCGTGTGCCCGCGGTGACCGACAACGCAGTTCTGGTGTGATAAACGCCCAAAACGGGCATCCAACGGTCAAATTCATAGAGGAAGACCTCGGATTGACCTCAAACCACCGTGAAACATTCTAATTATTATTCGTGACGTGTACGCGCAGACGGCACGTCAATCGGATGTGCGGTTTGCACGGTACGACTCAATATTCGTGTTTTAAGTGATGTGCACGCTTCGTAAACGTGCGTGAGGGTGGTCCAAATGGGCCGAACGATTTCGGAATGGCCTGAAATCAGACGAAAAATACGGGTGAGTGATTTATGAAGTGGTCGAGCAGGCGGAATGTCAATCGGACGTGCCGTGTGCCCGCGGTGACCGACAACGTAGTTCTGGTGTCATAAATGGCCAAAACGGGCGTCAAATGGTCAAATTCATAGCGGACGACCTCAGATTGACCTAAAACCACCGTGAAACATTATAATTATTATTCGTGACGTTTACGCACAGACGGCACACCAATCGGACGTGCGGTTTGCGCGGTACGGCTCAATATTCGTGTTTTAAGTGATGCGCGCGCTTCGTAAACGCGCGTGAGGGGGGTCCAAACGAGCCGAACAAAGTCGGAATGGCCTGAAATCAGACGAAAAATACAGGACAATGATTTCTGAAGTGGTCGAGCAGACGACACGTCAATCGGATGTGCCGTGTGCCCGCGGTGACCGACAACGCAGTTCTGGTGTCATAAACGGCCAAAACGGGCGTCCAACGGTCAAATTCATAGCGAATGACCTCAGATTGAGCTGAAACCACCGTGCAACATTATAATTATTATTAGTGATGTGTAAGCATAGACGACACGTCAATCGGACGTGCGGTTTGCGTGATACAGCTCAATATTCGTATTTTAAGTGATGCACGCTCTTCGTAAACGCGCATGAGGGGGGTCCAAACGGTCCGAACGAAGTCGGAATGACCTGAAATCAGACGAAAAATACGGGTGAGTGATTTCTGAAGTGGTCGAGTAGACGGCACGTCAATTGGACGTGCCAAGTGCCCGCGGTGACCGACAACGCATTTCTGGTGTCATAAACGGCCAAAACGGGCGTCCAACAGTCAAATTCATAGCGGACGACCTCAGATTGAGCTGAAACCACAGTGAACCATTCTAATTATTATTCGTGATGTGTACGCGCAGACGGAACGTCAATCGGACGTGCGGTTTGCGCGGTACGGCTCAATATTCGTATTTTAAGTGATGCACGCGCTTCTTAAACGCGCGTGAGGGGGGTCTAAATGGGCCGAACGAAGTCGGAATGACCTGAAATCAGACGACAGATACAGGTGAGTAATTTATGAAGTGGTCGAGCAGACGGAACGTCAATCGAACATGCTATGTGCCCGCGGTGATGACAACACAGTTCTGGTGTAATAAACGGCCAAAACTGGCGTCAAACGGTCAAATTCATAGCAGACGACCTCTGATTGACCGGAAACCACCGTGCAACATTATAATTATTATTCATGACGTGTACGCATAGGCGGCACATCAATCGGACGTGCCATGTGCCCGCGGTAACTGACAACGCAGTTCTGGTGTCATAAACGGCCAAAATACTGTCCATTTTAAACAAAATAGAGACACTTTGAGTGGTGTCGGCCACACCGCACCTCGGATTGAGGTGGCGTTGACTTGTACACGTCACATATGACCCATGGATCGTTCTCCTAAAGTTTCAACAGAAACCTAATGCGTTTGGTCGGTTTTCCGTATGTCATTTTTTGTTTTCACTAAAAATGAAGTCCATTTTAAACAAAATAGAGACATTTTGAGTGGTGTCGGCCACACCGCGCCTCGGATTGAGGTGGCGTTGACTCGTGCACGTCACATATGACCCACGGATCGTTCTCCTAAAGTTTCAACAGAAACCGAATGCGTTTGGTCGGTTTTCCGTATGTACTTAAAATACTGTCCATTTTAAACAAAAGAAAGTCACTTAGAGTGGTCCCGACCACACCGCGTCTCGGATTTAAGCAGGGTTGACTCATACACGTCTCAAATGACCCATGGATCGTTGTCTTAAAGTATCAACACAATCCGAATGCGTTTGGCCGGTTTTCTGTATGCCAGTTGATGTTTTTCACTTAAAATGATGTCCTTTTGAAATAAAAGACATACACTTTGAGTTGTTTCAACCACACCGCGCCTCGGATTGAGGCAGGGTTGATTCGTGCACGTCACATATGACCCACAGATCGTTTTCCTAAAGCATCAACACATTTCGAATGCGTTTGGTCAGTTTTTCGTTTGTCACTTTTTTTTCACTTAAAATCTTATGGAAATTCATATAGAATATTTTTATATCTTATTTAGTATGGATTAGATTTTAGTTGATACCGAGAGAAAGAAGACTAATGATGAGTTGGTTCATCCTGCAGATGGATTTGCATGGCAGAGATTTGATGCTCGACATCCTGATTTTGTAGCTGACGTGCGTAATGTGAGGCTGGGTCTTTCATGCGACGGTTTTAATCCGTTTGGGCAGATGCTTACTTCGCACAGCACATGGCCAGTTTTTATACACATTTATAATCTTCCTCCATGGTTGTGTATGAAAAAATCTTTCACTTTCATGTGTATACTCATATCTGGTCCTTCTGATCCCGGCATTGATATTGATGTATACATGCAACCTTTAATAAAAGAGTTGAAACTTCTTTGGGATGTGGGTGTGCGCACATACGATGCATGTTCGAAAGACATATTTCAGATGCGTGCTGCGCTTATGTGGATGATCAATGATTTTACGGCTTATGCAATGATGTCTGGATGGAGCACGAAGGGAAAACTGTCATGTCCAGTTTGTATGAAGAATACACGATCCAGAAGACTGAAACATCATTGTAGTTTCAGTTTTATGGGACATCGACGATTTTTTCCAAAGGATCATCCATATAGAATGAATCGTCGAAGATTTGATAATACTATAGAGACCGATTACTGTATTAGAAATCCCATACATAATTTTTCCATGAAACAATCGGATTAAAAATTCCAGCCTTTTCATTTTATCACATTGTCGATATACTGGAGTCGTGGCGGCATCATTCAATTTTTTCACCCTATCAATATCATCATTTTCACTAGATGCATCATTTGTCCTCATATCGACGTCTTCTTGAGTCGAAATCATTTCTTTTTCATGATGACGAATAAACGGAAACCGATCATCTAACAAATTCTCCATTCCAGTCCTTTAATTTCGATCATCACCAATTTGAGATTTCATTTTCTCCCCATTGTGATACCACACAAAGTAGTTTGCTTGAAAACCATTTTTGGTTATGTGGTAGCTAACTTATTCACGACTCAACCAAGGTCTACCAACACAATTGGAACATGGGCAGTGTATGCAACCACTATTTGAAGCATTGTGAAATGCAAAATCTATAAATCTCTCCAATTTTTTTTGAAAATCGCTTGAGATACGATCGGTTTCATACATCCAACTTCTGTCCATTCTGTAAAAAGAATTCATATAAGTCATTTTGTCATAAACAATTCAATAGGATTGAACTTTAATAGAAAATACATTTAAGTAAACAACAAAGGAAGAAAATAATCATGGTATCAGCTGCACATGTGAAAAAAACATACTAATGTGTTATTAAAAAAATTTAAAACCAACAAGAACTTAATGTGTTATCACATCAGAGCATGCCTCATCCCATAACCATATTAGTAGGGTATCCTCATATGCGATTTACCTTTTTGAATTAATATGCACTTCCTCACCAGGTACCTGAGTGGATTTCATAGATATAATCATCTCACATCCTGTAAGGCTTCCATTATGTATGATCTGCAGAATAATTTGAGTGATCATGAATCATGCAAGGGATCTTCCCATGATCACTATAGATTATGAGAAGTAATTATGATAGGTCACGAGAAGAACATCAAACACATATTTTAGATAATTTGAGACATAATATAATAAAATAATGTATAAATCTATGGAATTTGGGATAAAAGGATGGTTGAAATACTAAAATATGGGAGACTAAGGTGAAGGAAATATATGTTGACCCTAATGTTCATAACATGCATCACCTATGAAATTTTATTGCACTAGGAAATTTCATCATGTTCACAATACATTCCATTGGAAACCTATTTTGATCATTTGATGTCCCCTTGACATGTCAAATAAAATCAGATGGCACCCATGAATTTGCCACCCTTGTAATGAAAAGCCTTTAATTCTCACCATACAGACTACATGTTTTCCAATAGATATGTATCTCCTTCTATATAGGGGAATCAATACATATTATCTCAGTCTCATATTAAATGTTAGGAATGTTAGATGGCTCCCTTGACACCCTCCAGGCACACCAACTAGGTCATGTGATGTCCTCAAATCATGTCACTATGGACATAAATCACCCTTCAAGACATGTCACACTGACTCTAGAGTTTCCCTCCAGTGTGTCAAACATGTCTTTTGATGAAAATGAAGAAGATCACCAAAATCAAGAGATTCCCTATAGGCATTACATCCATGATCATGAAATTGCTTCTAGGATCAACCAGTCAGGACTTGTGATGTCCTCCAAACATCCAGTCCTTGATCATTAGAGAAATATCAGACAATCCACCGTACACCCTAGACACCCCGTACCCCCCCGGGATAGCCCCGCCCACCCTACTAAATATCCTACACCCCCTCCCCTGCAACCCCACCACCACCACCTAGACATACCACCCCCTGGACAGCCCCGCCCACCCCCGTGGACAGCCTTTCCCACCCCCGTGGACAGCCCTGCCCACCCCCGTGGGCAACCCACCCACCCCCGTGGACACCCCCTACCCCCTAGACAGCCCAACCACCCTCGTGGATAGCCCACCCACCCCCTCGACACCCCTTCTCCCTATGGACAGCCCCCACCCCCTTGTATAGCCCACCCACCCCCCTGGACACCCCTACCCCCCGTGGCCAGCCCACCCACCCCCCCTGGACAGCCCGCCCACCCCTCCTTGACAGCCCGGCCACCCCCTTGGACAGCCCGTCCACCCTTGTGGACAGCCCGCCCACCCCTGTACCCCCCTGGACACCCCGTACCCCCCTAGATAGCCCCGCCCACCCTCCCAAACATCCCACACCCCCCTCCCCTGCAACCCCACCACCACCACCTAGACATACCACCCCCTGGAATGTGTAGAAATAACATAAAAATACATGATATATAGATAGCACAAAATACTCAACCTATGGGTTCACATTAACTACATAATCACACACTTCACTACTACCATAAAACACATAAACCACACCACCACCACACAAGACGCATGGCATTTCTCACATTCATTTATAAGCCACTTCATTCACACTTACATTGTCCATTCATTTAATGTTAAATTAATTAAATCCATTTACCACACATCCATTTCTATTCCATATCATTTATTTAATATCTTGTTTTTTTGTTTTAACAGCATAATTTATTCCATAGATAACCAGGAAACTAATAAAACCACCACACAACAACTCACCATCTCACAATAACCGTCAACACCATGTTACATCGACCAACCATCTCACCAAAACAACCACATATCACAATAAAAATATTGCACATCACAAACCACCGCACAAACAAAACCACCTCACCACATTATACACCACAACTTCATCACACAACACCTCCACACGACACAACACCACAACACATCATCATTATCATACAACTTCACATGACACATCCATGCCCACTAACCATCACATTACAACCCCACATATCACAAAGCCCAACTGGTCACCTCAATCCCCATAAAACAGCCTACAACATACAATGAAACACAACAAAAAACCTCTCATAGAGGCAACATACCCCAACATCCACAATTTATTTATTCAAGGTCTTTTATTACATTACCCCTTTATTTAGCATGGACATTATAACACAACTGATATTCCAGGGGAAACTAATTAATTAACAAAATATTTATTCATTTCCCTATTTTACACGGTGAAATCACATCAAAATCCAAACTTAAAACTAAAATATTAGATCAATAACAATAAAAACAAGGTACCATATGTGTATAAAGAAAAAATTACCTGATTTGAGACGATTCAGATGGGTTTTCACCTATTCCTATGGGGGAGTTCGAGAGTAGCAGAGAGCTGCAGCTGGATTGATAACTTAAAACTAAAATACTAGAGCAATAACAATAAAAATAATAAAGACAAGGGACCATATGTGTATAAACAAAAAATTGCTTGATTTGAGATGATTCAAATGGGTTTTCACCTATTCGGATGGGGGATTTGGAGAGTAGCAGAGAGCTGGAGGTGGATTGATAACTTAAAACTAAAATACTAAATCAATAACAATAAAAATAAGGAAGTATATGTGTATAAATGAAAAGATACCTGATTTCAGATGGTTTTCACCCCTTCGGATAGGGGATTTCGCGAGAGGAGAGCGGTGGAGAGGATGAAATTAGGTTTCTGTGCGAATGGGGGAGAGCAAGCAGCCCCACGACTGGATTTGGGGGAAATAATTCCCAACGGTTTTTAAGAACCATTGGGAAAGAGATTCTAAGGACCACTTTACCAATGGTTTGAGGAAACCGTTGGCAAAGGGGTGACCCTTTCCCAACGGTTCAACAGAACCGTTGGCAAAAGGGTGATTAACACACCCCTTTACCAACGGTTTGAAGAAACCGTTGGCAAAGGGGTGGCTTTTCCCAACGGTTTCAGTGAACTGTTGGGAAAGGCTTTCTTAATCCTTCAAGCCCAATGGTTTTAGAAAACCATTGGTAAACACCCGTTGGGAAAAATAGCATTTCCAGTAGTGAGGGTTTAGGTAGAATCCCTTATAGAATATTGCCAGGGTATCGGGTGTACATACGAGGGATTAAAAAGAGTGGAAAGGAATTTATCATCTTTTATAAATCATGAGGTCAGTATGGGAAAGGTGATAAATCATAACCAATCATAAGGAATAACATATAAAATGATATAACATAGAAGAAATTCTTGAATAAATGTGAGAAAGAGAGGACCCTTTACCATAAGCACAATGGTGTTCTTCACTTAATCTTAATGACCCGAATAATCAAATTTAGACCATTAATTAATAATTCCATAAACTAAAATACATGTTATTGATTTTTTCTAAAATTATTATGTTCATTAATGTCTTTTTTGATGAGTTTAGAGGTTGAATTTCATTGTTTGGGATTGTCGGTTTCCTTGGTTTTAATGATTGGTTCACTTATATTCATGATCGGATAAACATGTAGGATAAAAATGGGTTCACATAATTAAAGTTATATTAAACTACTTAAAATACATAAGATTAAATGGTTATAAAATTAATTTGGTTATTTTTAGTGAAGGTGAATCATTATATAAAACATTAATGATAAACTCTTGGATTAATTTGGTGATTTTTCTCACAATTAACTTTTTTTGTATTATTATTTTAAATCATGTGTAAAAAAGGATTCCAGAACATCAAATAAGATAAAATAAATTTTTAATAGTATTTTTAAAACACAAATATGGATTCATGAGCATAATTGAAGATGGTAATATAAATTGATAACTCCTCGTCCTTGAATGTGATAAATTAACATATCTCCGAAGGTGTTTTCATTTTTTCATATAAATGGTGGGGAAATGAGATATGATAATGTATTATACCATTATAATAACAAAATTAAAATAATGTTATGGTATTTTAGTATTCATACTATTTTTATGATGATAGTTTAGGAAAGAAAAGAGAACAATGGATCATGAAATGAAAATGAAAGAAAAGAAAAGGGGAATTTACCTCTTGATTTAATCATCCTTGAGAGCCACATAAGGAGAGAAGATTTGGTCTTTTGAATAGATTAAGAGATTATGGAAGTGGGTTAGGATATTGGGGAGATATTTGGTCATAATTTATGAAAGGAAAAATGATTTATAGGAGTGATGAGTAGAGGGGAGTGTATGTGGGTTTTTATAGTGGAGGCGAGGAGGGCTTTCTAAATATTTTAATCATTAATTGATTATTTTACCAGTAGAGAAAAAATAGAGATGATTACATGAAATAAATAGTAATAAGTTAATTTTAATTCTAACTAAGGTTTCTTACATCAACCATGATGCTATAATAACCCATTTAGCTTATAATATATACTTATATGATAAATTGACTTATTCCACTATTAAAGAAAATTAAAGTATTTTAGAAAAATACCAAAAATTCACCAAAACCATTTTTCAATGTGTAGAATACAAAAATAAAATCCATTTTTCAAAAATAATTTTCTATGTATGAAAAATTTAATTTTTAATTAAAATCATAATTTATGTGAAAAATACATATTTTAAAACTATGACTGAGTTTATAATGCTTTCAAAAAATAAATAAGGTCTTATAAAATTATTTCAAAACCAAAAGACGTAAAATTATTAATTTATAAACACATTTTTAGAAAATAAATTTTATTTTAAATTAATTATTTAATTGTAATTAATTATTTTTGACTAAAAAAAATACCAATCCTTTTACTATGGTTATATTATCACATATAAGTTGCCTAAATTTTATTTATACATTCATGGGTGAGGCTACTATTATTTTGGATGATTTAATATTCATAAGGGTCATATTAATATTCATATGGGTAACAATATTATTCATAAGGGTTAGCTATTATTCACCAAAAATTATGTTTTCCTTATCAGACTCCAAACATCTTACTGATTGCAACCATGTATATCATACTTTTGAAATTCAAATAATAGAAGTGAAAATATTATTTTTAAAAGTCAAAAGTACATAGTTCATTGTGGTCTGATTTCATCTGACTATATTACATAATTATTAGAATGATATTTTGATTGATAAAACAATGGGTCATTACACATTGTTTTGAATTATGTATTATTTTCACCTTTTTTACAATGGTCTTACCAGAATTAAATATCTAATTAAAGCTGATTAAATATTTATTCAAATATTAAATATTAAATAATTCATAATTTTAAGGTAAGTGATTAATTTCATTAATTATTTTAATTTGAAATAATTTTAATTAATCGTGAAATATTTCTAGAGTAATTTAAACTAAAGTAAATTGACCCTCTTGTTAAATAAAGATCTTCTTATTCAAAAGATACAGATGCAAGTTCAAAAATTATAATGTATAGTTTTATCTAGAGCTTCACATTAGTGATATAAATTTCTTGATTCTAGTTTTTTTGATCAAAGAAATATTTACATATATTGTATTTCATTTTTAATCTTTTTATATAGTTTGAAAAAAGAACTAATAAAAAATACACATTGGAAAAATATATGTTGTTTTATCTTTCTGGTGATTTATCTACTATTATTTAATAAATATTGATTGATGTTAATTAATATGTTTCAGCTATGTTTTTCTATAGATAATTTAGATTTTTTTCTACTATAATTTTGAAATGAACTAGTATTCAACCTCTTCTTTCTAATCTATTTACTATTAAAGTGTCAACCACTCATACTCTATCATGGTGGATTTTCATCTTTATAAACTAATATAGGGATATTTATATTCCCTATAAAATAACCAAAAGGACATTTTAAAACATTTTTGTAAAGTTTCAACTCTATTAACTCAATTGTAGCTGTATCTGAATAAGAGGACCTTCTAGGGAAAATCAACAATCTCATGGAGTAGATTGTTGGTGGAGAGGACTAGGGGATCTCTTTTCCTTAAAAAACTATACGTAACTATATTATTTCACTTATTTATTTCCCAATTATTACCTATTTTTAATAGATATTGAAATAATCACATTAAACTCAAGTTGTAAATGATGTTTCTATATTGTTTATAAAGGACCACGTGTCACCCTACTCTTGTGTCTTAAACATTAACATTCTGAACTAACACCTAACTGTAATGATGACAATTTTTTGAAAAATAATCTCGTAGTCAAATTTAAATAAGTAATTGATTTATGACATTTAAAAATATTAAAATAATATTATTATATATTTGATGGATGAGTGACCATTTTGATCACGGTCGTCACACTTGTGTCATTTTGAAATTATTAACTGTTCATCCTCAAAACACCTAATATGGGTATAAATGAATAAGAATTTCAATATATAACTGAAATAAAACATGTAACTAGTTTATGTATAAGGTATTATACCTCCAAAAGGTATGAATGAAAATAAATAATTCATATAAATTTATTATATAGTTGATATAGACATGCACCACAATTATGTAGTCGAGGAAATAAATATCTTATCTTACTTTTTTTTATTGAGATATATTTCATATTAACCACTTATTTATTTTGTGTGGTGTATATATAAACCCTTTGATATGTTATATCATATATATATATATATTCATGATATTTAAAGTTTTAATTTCATTTTATTGTTTTACTGGTGTTAGAATTCAAAAGTTACTAAAGTGTTAATGGGTTTATTTCACAATTTTGTCATTTTATAGGATTTTTTATTTTGGAATTTCAATTGAGGTAATTTATTTTATCATCCACTAATAATACTCATTAATTATATTCTACCCTTGTTATTTCCTATTTTTAATTTAATAATACCATTTTCTAATCTCCGAAACATACATTGACTGAGAAAATATTTTTAAGATAAGGCAACTTTATTTCAATTCTTATTCAAAAATTATTTTTCATCCATATCACCATTTTCCATAAAAAATTTCAATAATATTTTCAATATTCTCTAAATATTTATTCAAAACATATTTAGTAATATATTAATTTTTAAAAATTAGTGTAAATGGAATCTTATTATTACTTTTGGAACAAGGTAATTTTTTAATTGATACTGAAAATGTGAAAGGAATATAAAGTCCAAAATAATTTGTGTGAACAGAATATTCCCACTATCAAGATCACTAAATATGATTGAAGATTCATTTATAATAATATATATCTATTTTCAATAAATAAAATTAGTTAAAATTTAGGATATATATAAATTTTAGAGTTATTTCAAATTGAAAAGTTTATTTTCCTCATGAAATATCCCATAAGATCTTTTCAAGACATTTTCATTAATGAATATAACATTTTATGTCATGGATTTCATTGAAATTGTGTATATATGTCACTCATATATATACCTATCTTTTTTACCCTTACATTTATTGGTTAATTCATGATTTTTTCCTCTCTCAACTTCTATAATTGTGAAATTTCAATTTATTGTTATATGGGAAAAGATTACGCAACCCAATTTCATTGAATGTGAAAATTTCATGTCTAATCATTAGGATTAATCTCAATTTTATGTCACACATATCCATGAACATATTATGACAGGTGTTTATAAGTAGCACTAAAATGAATTGGGTATGGATTTATTCTCATGAGGCATAATGTATGAAATTAGAGAGTAAAAATAATCCATTTTGGGACTTTAACACCATGTGATATTGTATAGAAAATTAACCTTTAATCCTTTTTAGGTCATGTAATCTGTTTTTTCCACATTTTATTTGATTCCATGATCTTATGATACCATGTTATTTATTTTAATATACCTTGAGTTTACTCTTGATCCTTCTCTTTTATGATATCATTATGTACTTTAGACTCAATAGTTATGATTTTTTATCATGTTTATTCTCTTACTAGGAATTTTAGGTCACCAAAATCATTTGTGTATTACCTAGGCTATCCTATAAAATTTAAAGAGATCTAGTGGAATTGGGATCTCATTTTTTATATTAAAATTAAGAACATTTATTTTAGTCTCACATTAACATATTATGAATCGGGTCACCTAAAAACATTAAGCTTCATGATATTTAGGTTAAAAATAGTGGATGTTTTGTTACTTTTTTTTATAATTATATAACATCATGGGTCACTATATCTCTCTTTGGGATGGTGCGAATGTAATAACCCTATGTTTTATAAATGGAAATTACCGTAGTTTAATTATCTCATGTAATCACATGAAATCACAACTCAATGAACTAATAAGTACTATGTAAACTTTAAACATAATATTGTCCCTTCTGTGATTTGAATTTCAAAAATATGACATACAGAGTTGTTATCATTAAGATGTTTGGAGTCTGATAAGACAAACATAATTTTTGGTTAATAGTGAAAGAACCTTATGAAGAGTAATGTTACCCTTATGAATATTAATATGACCCTTATTAATAGTAAACTAGCCAAGTAAATAGTAATCATACCAACGAATGTATAAATAAAATGTATTCATCTTATAAGTGACAATATGATAGTACTTATATTTAAATAATTCATTAATATTTAAAAAAATATGAATAATTTAATTATTAATAAAGAAAATATATTTTCTTAAAATTTATTCATAAATTATTGTTTTCTTGTGTTCTAGTTTTAAGATAATTTTAGAAGGCCATATGAAAATTTTGAAAATGTTATAAAATCAGTTGTAGTTTTAAAATCTATATTTTTCATGTAAATTATGATTTTAATTAAAAATTAAAATAATCATATTTGTGAAATTATTTTTAAAAAATGGATTCATTTTTGGATTCTACATTTCAAAAAATGGTTATTGTGAATTTTTGAGATTTTTCTGAAATACTTGAATTTTTAGGAATAGTAAAATATGGTAATTTACTATATATATATATATATATTATATATTAAATACACTATTTATTGAGTCATGGATGATGTAATCACCTTGTGTTTGAACTCACATTAACATATTAATATTTTCTTTATGTGATCATCACTATTTATTATCTTATGGAAAAATAATAAATTAATGATTAAAGTATAAAGAACACCCTCCTCCCATCCACTATAAAAACCACCCACAATCCCTTCTTTTCTTCTCCCCACTCAAGCCTTGTTCCTTTATATATTCTAGAAACTATCTCCCCAAGCTCCTCCCTGACGTCCATAATCCCTTTGTCTCCTCAAAAGGCCAAATTCTCTTCCCATATGAGTCTCTCAAGGGAGATTAATTCTAGATGTAAATTCCTCTTTTCAGTTCTTTTACTTTCTTTTCATGTTATTTTTTTCCTTTTATATCCTTACATATCCTCATAGAAATGTTATGAAGACTTCATTACATTATATTCTCTTTAATTCTATTATGATAATGGAATAATGTGTTTTCATCTCTCCTTTACCTTTCTTTTTACTAGTAGTAAAAACACCATCTGAGATGTGTTAATTTTCCACATTCAACGATGATGGTCTTTCAATTTATATTACCATCTAAAATTCTGGTAATAAAAACATTATTATTGTTGAAACATACTATAATATATTTATAATGCCTTCTTTTTGGTTCTAGAATTTTTTGTACACATTTTTTTTATTTATAAATCAAAATGTGTTCATTGTGATAAAAAAACCGCCAATTAACCCAAATGGTTATCAATAATGTTTTGTATAATGATTCAACTTCACTCTAAGTAAAATAAAATTAAATTTACATCAATGTATACTTATATATGTTAAATAGTAAAATATAACTCCAATTACAGACAAATATCCACATTTTACATGATTATACATTCATGAATATTTGTAAACTGATAATGAAACAAATAGACCTAAACAATGAAATTGAGCCTCATAACCAATAAAAAGTTTAATGAATGAACTCAAAAAGGTTATACTAAATTAATTACATGTAAATTTGATTCTGGAATTATTAATTAATGAACCTAATTTAATTATTCTGGTCATTAATATCAAGAGGGGAACACCTTCGGACTTAACGTAAGGGATTCTACATGAACATCCATTATTCATTCGGGTAATTCTTACTCTATTTTTACCCAAATTAAATCCTATATTATGTTTATGTAAAAAATATAATTTCTATTTATATATAAAAAAATATTTATCAAGATGCATTATCAATTCTCATTCTGGGATACACATTCTTTTAATTGATTCACTCCGCAAAAATTCCCGATAAGCATGCCCTTTTTAAGGGAACTTTCTGAATCTATACCCAATTTAAAGTGAACTCAACCATATTTTTTATGAAACCATTGTTTTTATAAATATATTTTTTTATTTATGAAGACCTTCTTGTATCACTTCTTGTTTTATATAATAGATTATTCCCTTTTCTATTTTAAATGATCGGTAGTATTTTCCTTAAAAACGCACTTAAATGTTTTAATGGTAAAATTTCTTTAATACTCTTCATAACTGTTGTAAATTATATTTAATACAACATAATATGATATATTATTATTTTACCTTATGAATTTCTATGTATTTTTTAATTCCTTTTTTTCTTGGACACTTGTATTATACGCCCATTCATTATGATTTATAACATAATTATGATACCCACTTCTTTCCGTGTGTACCCTTATGTTTATGTATGATCGATTATCTATGATTATTAATGTGGAAAACATATTTGTGAACATGTTAATATGGGTGCACACAAATATTAGTCCAATTCATTGGATAAATTTGATTCTAATTAGGTGTTATGCGCAACGGTCTTGGTTGTAAGCTTTGACTCATGCTACCATGTGAAACATTCTTGGTGGTTAACCGTGACTTGTGCTCCTCTAAATGCAACAAGCCTTTACTTGTGATAAAGTGATTGTTTAAGTTTCTGACAAATTTCAATGAATCCAAGTTTATATGATCCCATATTTATATGTTATGATTCAATATGTTCCATGCCTTTAATTTTCTTTATTTCATACCTTCTAACCCATGTTCTAAAGGTTTATTATTGTGTTTATTCCCTTACTAGGCTTTTAGAACACCCCTTTGTTCATGTAATCCCTAGGTTATCCTATAAAGATGTTTGAGAACAATGGAAGTTAGGATCTCATTATGAAGACTAAATAAATAAATGTTATATTTAGCCACATATTTTTTGTTTTATGTACCTAGTCTTCCAAGAGACTAGACTTTACAATCCTTGGATTTTAATATGATGTTTTATTATTCTTAGAATCATGTAATGTTATGTGTAAAAGTATAGGGTTTCTATAGTTAGTATCAGAGGATGTTCTATTTATTTTTGGAGGTTAGGAATAAAGAACTTTAGTTAGAACTGTACGAATGATACTAAGTATAATAAAACACCCCAAATTTTTGGTAAGTATAGAGTAAGTGGTTTATCAATAAAATACATCCCCATATAGATAAAAAAGGAAGAGGTGGAACTTGAATAAATGTATCTAAGTGTAAAATTCAAAAACACCACTTTGAGATAGAATCGAATGGGCACTAGTGCATGACAACGTGCCTTGCAACACCATTGGTTTGACACTCTAAGGGGATATTCTATGGTAAATTCATGATCTTAGTGGAAACAATTATTAAGGGAATAAAAAAATAGATAAGAATATATGATTAGAAATAGATCAATGATAACCTAGATTTAAACATAGGGAATCACAAGTTAGGATATACTTCACATTTATAATTTTATCCTTTTACATTCAAAGTATCCCTTTTAAGCTTAATAACTATGTATTCAAGAACTATAATTGAACACTATTTTTTTAGTTAATGGAGGGAAATATAAGAACATGTGCTAACAATCAATGTGAAAGGAAATATGATAATTAACCTAAATATATGCCTGAAATGATGGTAATGGGTACCCAAAACATTATGATAGTACATTCTCAGCTGGCTCAGGTTATAAATAATAACATGAATCATGGGGAATGCCCTCATCATCCATGGAAAGGACATGTTTTTGTTTAATCCTTCATGTGAAAAAGGCCTCCCATGTTTAGTGAATCTTTTGATCCCATCCTCATAGAACAGTGGATTAACTCCATTGAAAAAATATTATCTATCCTCCAGTGCTCCTAAGAAGATAAAGTCGTACTATCGGTCTATAATTCTGATGGGAAAGAAGAACAGTGGTGGACATTGATAAAGAATATGAAGTCCTAAGAGGATATTGACAGTATTAATTGGGAGGAAATAAAAATATGTTTTACAATAAATATGTTCCCTGAACCCTTCCTCTTATGATGGAAAGGGAGTTCCTCTAAATCAATTAGAATAAAGATGATTCCATTGGGGCATATGAAGAAAAAATCACAAGGATCACAAGATGCAGATCCTGATTTTTCATGAACAATGAAAGAATGGTGGATCACTTCACTATCACACTATATCCTTGTCTATAAAAATTATTAGTGATTCGTGACTTTGGTAGTTATAAAGAGATTGGTCTTTGTGTCCTCAAGAATGAATTGGTGATCTAAGAATCCTTCTGGTCTCATGAGCCTAGTCAAAAAAATCCTTAATAGAGACTAATATCGGTGGTGCAGAAAGTAAATTCCATTTTGGAAAGAAGAGTGGACATCCCACATGTACAAATTTTCAGAAGAATAATCCTAAGAAATATTTAAATTGAACCAAGAATTGCTTTAAATGTGGAAATATGGGACATCTAGAAAATAACTATTGATGGGATATGAAGAATCCCACTAATGTGGATATTGAAAGGAAGTTTCATATCAATGCTCAGCCTATATTTCAGTGTTACAACAACAAGGTGCATAGGCATTATGCGAACAACATCCTTAAGACATGGGTTGTCAAAGGAAATAAAAACAACCTCTAAGGCAACAAGGAAGGTCATTTTCTATCATTGCTGCTGAGGTGGAGCCAGACAACAATTTGGGGACATGTATTCTATTTATTCATTCATTAATACCAAACATAATATTTGATTCTTGTTTTATTAATTCTTTAATATCATTCAAATTTAGTATAACTATTCAAACACCTCCTCAAAATTTGGAGGATACATTATATGTGTGAATAGTGAATTGAGAAATTATTATGTCAAAGGTTTATAACTCCCCCCCTATAATTTTTTGTTGATTGAACCTCCCATAAAATATTTTCATACTTCCTTTGGTGGATTTATTTGTTATATTTTTCATGGATTAGCTATCTGTATACAAATACAACATCAACTGTCAGGAAAGGGAGATCACTCTTCAGATCCTGAAGCATCCTCCAATTCATTAAAAGTGTAAGGAGGAATATGAATCTATTTTAGAATCATTGTCTTATGTGTGGATATTAATTCCTTATTATAAATCATGTATCGCTAAAATGATTGAGATAAAGGTGAAAATCATGCTTAAAGACATGCACATCATGAGGTATTAAACTGATGTATTCCCTGATGTGTTGTCTGGTCTTCCCCATGATTGGGAGGTAAAATTATCAATTGAATTTATTCCAGTATATTTTCCTATGTCAAAGACACCTTATAGAGTGGCCACTATAGAGCTGGAAGAGCTGATGAAGCAGTTATAAGAGAATCTAGAGAATGGTATACGCCCGAGTGCTTCGCCATGGGGTACGCCAACCCTCTTCATCAAGAAGAAGGATGGATCAATGCACCTCTATATTGATTATTGTGATCTAAAAATAATAATTATAATGAAAAATTATCCCCTTCAAGGGATATATGACTTATTCTATCATCTTCATTGGGCCAGTTATTTGTCTAAGGTGGACCTTTGGTCATGATACTATCAATTAAATGTGAGAAAAGAAGATATTTCAAAGGCTGCCTTTCAAATGAGGTATGGACACTATGATTTCACAATGATTCCCTTCAGACTCACTAATTCGCAATAAATTTACATTTATTTAATGAATAGAGTATTTAGAGATTATCTCAACAAATTTTTTGTAGTCTTTATTGGTGACATTTTTATTTACTCCAAGAGCAAGGAGGAACATGATGAGAATTTTAATATTGTTCTAAAGACATTGAGAATGGAGAAGTTGTATGAAAAGTACTATAAATGGGAGTTCTAGATGGATTATGTATCATTATTGGGTCATGTTATCACTAGTAAAGGGATATATATGGACCCTTCCAAGACAAAGGCAATTGAAGAGTGGCCCTAGCCAACAACTGTAATGGAGATCTATAGCTTTCTAGGTATAGCTAGGTATTAATGATGATTTTTAAATAAATTTTCATGATTTTCAAACCCAATGAAAAAGTTGACATGGAAGGGAGTAATGTTTTTCTAGACTCATGAATGAAAATATAGTTTTAAGGAGTTGGAAAATAGTTTAATCATTGCGCCAATATTCACACTCCCAGCAAGTAGAGAACTCTTTGTGGTATATAGTGATGCTTCAAAGAAAGAATTAGGTTTTTTATGATTAAAAATAATAATGTTAAAGTCTAAACCTTAAGGCATTTGAAAATAAATGAGTAAAACTATCCTATGATTGATCTGGAGTTGGCGTTTGGGATATTTACATTGAATATCAGGTGTCATTATCACTATGGGGAGAAGTGTGAGATATATAGTGATCATAAGAGACTCAAATATATATTATCATATAAAGATCTTAATATGTGACATTTAAGATGGTTATATCTCATCATGAATTATTATTTCTCAATCCACTACCATCCCATTAAGGAAACTAAAGTGGCAGATGCTCTAAGTATAACAGATCCTGCATCTTTATCAATGAAAAATATTGAAAAAGATCCAATCTTATAAGATTTATAGAGGATGGAAAAGATGATCATTAAGTGAGAAACATCATAAACCCTTTATCAAATGATTTCTCAATCATCCCTCATAATGAAAATAAAGTATTCTCAAAGAAAATATGTGGAAATTCATAAAATGGTGGAAGCCATTAGAAAAGGGAAACCCTCTAAGTTCAATATTGAGAAAGAATGAGTTTAATCATTTGGTTCAGGATTATGTGTACCATCTAATCCATAGATAATGAAGTAGAATTTGATTGACTCAAATAGATCAACCTTCCCTATTCACCGAGGAATCACAATGATTTATTGATATCTTAGAGGGAACTTTTGGTGGGACCATATGTAGAATGAGATCATTGAATATACGTCAATGTGCCTGGTATGTCAACAAGTGAAGGCTGAGAGGAAAAAGTATAAGGGTATGGTAAAACCACTACCAATACCAACATGTAAGTGGGAGAACATTATCATGGACATTGTAATTGGACATACAAGGACATCTAGATGAAACAATGCTATATGGGACATTGTGGATCTTCTTACAAAGACAGATCACATTATCGCAATTCGAGAGGACATCTTGTTGGATCAATTTTCATGGATATATATCAAAGATGTGGTAAGGCTTCAGGGAGTACCACTATCTATTGTATCTTATAGATTTATTAGATTCACCTCGAAGTTCTAGAAAAGTATCCCACATTCTGTAAGCACTAAAATTAATTTTAGTACTTCCTATAATCCTCAAAATGGTGGCCGATCTAATAGAACTATTACAACACTGGTAGACATGTTGAGATTGTGTAATATGGACTTCAAAGGAAGATGGGATAACATCTTCCACTGGATGAATTCCCCTATAGAAATAGTATCCACTAGATCATCTGAATGACACCATATGAAGCCCTTTATAGGAAAAGGATTAGAACACTGGTGTGTTGGGATGAAGTCGGTGGGAATAAGCTACTAGGACTTGAAATGGTCGAATAAATAGTATAGATGGTGAAAACCATTTAGTAGCACATAAAGGAATCCCAAAGTCAACAAATGATTAATGCCGACAATCGTCAATGAGACATTGAGTACACAGTTGTACACATGGTATTTCTATACATATCTCCATGGAATATGTTCATAAGGATTGGGATGAAATGAAAGATAAGTCCTAGGTTCACTGACACCTTGGAGAATCTTGATTGTTTCTTGGTCGTACCCTACCAACTAGAACATCTACCTTCCAAGTCTAATGTACATGATGTCTTCCATGTATCCTTCTTAAGAAAGTACAAACCAGATCCTTCACATGTGCTATATTCAGAGGTGGTATAGTTGGAGAAAAAAATTTATTACGATGAGAAACCAATGAGATATTGGATCATAGAAATTATGTTCTACGTAACATGACTACTCACCTGGTCAAAGCACTATAGTGGAACAATATGTACAGAAAGGCAACATGGGAACATAAGGTGTTAATGAAGGAAAAGTACCCACCTTGTTTATGCCATAGAATATAAAATGATGTTTTGAGGGAGAAATTTCATAAGGGGGAATAATGTAACAACCCAATGTTTTATCAATGGAAATTACCATATTTTAATAATGTCATTTATTCACATGAAATCACATCATAACGAACTACAATGTACTATGTGACCTTTAAACATAATATCGTCACTTCTGGGATCTGAATTTCAAAAATTTAACATACACGGTTGCGATCAGTAAAAGTTTTGGAGTCCGATAAGATAAAAATAATTTTTGGTCAATAGTAACATACCCATATGAATAGTAATGTTACCCTTATGAATAGTATTATCACCCTTATGAATATTAAATTGGCCAAGTAAATATTAACCATACCAATTAAAGTATAAATAAAATTTATCCATCTCATAAGTTCCAATATGACAGTGTTGGTATTTTTATATGTCATTAATATTTAATTAAAATTTTATGAATAATTTAATAATTAAAAAAGAAACGGTATTTTCATAAAATGTATTCCTAAATTATTATTTTTAAGTCTTTGGGTTTTAAGATAATTTTATAAGACCTCATTTAATTTCTGAAACATTATAAAATCTGTTATAGTTTTAAAATTCGTATTTTTCAAGTCAATTATGATTTTAATTAATAATTAAATTAATAATATTTAGAAAAATATTTTTGAAAATTTGATTTCATTGTTGTATTATACACATCAAAAAATGATTAGGTCAACTTTTTATGATTTTTCTGAAATACTTGAATTTTTTATGAATAATAAAATACAGTAATTTAATGTATATATATATATATATTATATGTTAAATACAATATTTATTGGGTCATGGATGATGTAATAACCATGGGTTAGAACTCACATGCACATATTACTATTTTTGTTCATGGAATCATCACTATTTTTTGGTTTATGGACAAATAATAAACTTATGATTAAGATATTAAGAAAACCCTCCTCCCCTCCCCTATAAAAACCACCCACACTCTCTTCTTCCATTTACTCCTATAAATCCTTGTTATTTTCTTACATTATACTCAAATATCTCCCCAAGATTCTCTCTAATTCCCATCATTTATTTTTCTCCTCAAAATACTAAATCTTCCTCCCTTAAGAGGCTCTGAAGAGAGATTAATTCAAGAGGTAAATTCCTCTTTAAAATTCTTTTAATTTCTTTTCAAGTTCCATTGTTTTATTTTCTACCCTTACCTATCCTCATCCAAATTTTATGAAAGATATAGTACATTATATGTAGTAGAATTTTTTTATGATAATTTAATAATTTATTATTATCTCTCCTTTACCCTTCTTTTATACTAGTAGTAAAAACACCATCAGATATGTGCTAATTTACAACATTCAAGGATGATGGATTTTCAATTTTCATTAACCTTTTCAATTCTGGTAATTAACCCATTATTAGTGTTGAAAAATACTATATTCTATGTATAATTTCTCATATATGGTTCTTGAAACTTTTTTACACATGTTTTGAATTATAAATCAAAATGTGTTCATTGTGACCAAAAAACCGCTAATTGACACAAAAGGTTATCAATAATGTTTAATATAATGATTTAACTTCACTCTAAGTAACCAAATTAGATTTACAACCATGTAATATTATTTATTTTCAATAGTAAAATATAACTCAAATTCTGGAAAACTATTCTAACTTTATATTATTATATTTTCTTGTATATATGTAAATTGATCGTGAAACAAATAGACCTGAAAGATGAAATTAAACCTTATAACCAATCAAAAAGGTTATGAATGAACTGAAAAAGGTTATGATAAATAAATTACATGTAATAGAGGTTATATAATTATTAATTAATGCACCTAATTTTATTTTTCAGCTCATTAATATGAATATGGGAACACCATTGGACTTAAGGTAAGGGATTCTAACCGAACCTCCATTATTCCTTCAGGTTATTCTTACTCTATTTTTATCCAAATGAAATCATATATTCTGTTTATGTTAATATTATAATTGATGTAAATATTTTCAAAATCATGTATCAAGATCCATTATCCATTCTCTTTTGGGGATATACATGATTTTATGTGATTCCCTCCTCAAAACTTCCTGATAAGAAAACCCGTTTAAAGGAACTTCCTGAATCCTTACCCAATTTCAAGTGAAATAAAACATATGTTTTTATCCACCATTGTTTTTATAAAACTAGTTTATTTTTTTATGAAAAAATATTAGGAAAAAATCTGGTTTTATATAGTATATTATTCCCTTTTCTATTTTAAATTATCATTAGTATTTTCCTTAAAAATGAAGTAAAATATTTTAATGCTAAAATTTATTAAATACTCTTCTTACATGTGGTCAGTTCTGTTTGAAATTACATACCATGATATATGATTATTTTACCTTATTAATTTTTATGTATGTTTTAATTCATTTCTTTCATAGACACTTGTGTGATAAACCCATTCATTATGATTTATGACATGATTATGATACTTGTTTTCTTCCATGGGTACCCTTATGCTTATATTTGATTGATTATGTATGATTATTAATGTGGAAAACATATTTATGAAAATGTTAATATAGGTGTGCCCATATATAAATCCAATGTATTGGGTAAATTTTAGTCTCATGAGACATTTTTTGCAACGGTCTTGGAGGTTAGCCTAGACTCGTGCAACCATGTTAAACTGTATTGGTTGTTAACCTTGACTTGCGCTCCTCTACGTGCAACAAGCCTTAACTCAATATAAATTTATGTTTTATGTTTCTTCCTTATTTCAATGAATCCATGTATATATTATCTCATGTTTTATGTTATTATTCCATATCTTCCATCCCTTTTAACCCATTTGTTAAATCTTTATTCTTATTTTTAATCCCTTACTGGGATTTTTGATCATCCCTTCCTTCATGTTATCGATTGGATATCCTATGAATATGTATGAGAAAAATGGAAGTTAGGATCTATTTATGAATATTACATAATAAAATGTTATATTTAGTCCCATGTTTTATGTTTTATGTACCTAGTCTACTAATACACCATACTTCATGATCCTTTACTTGAAATATGATGTTTTATTATGCTTAAAATAATTTAATGTTATGTGTAAAAGGCTAGGGTATCTATGATGAATGATATGGAATCCCAATATATAAAATTATTAAATGGAATACTCCATGAATGTATTATGTTAGGAGAGACTCACACTGTCATAAAGGAAGTCCATATAGTATCAGGCAGCGCTCAACAATCTAGAATCAATATCTCCCTCCAAATTTTGAGGATTAGTTACTACTAGTTGATGGTGATATATAACTACATATAATTCAGTAGGAAGTGTCACACATATCATATTTATAATAACATTTTCTATTATCCCCTATAATTACAACACACATCTACATATTCCTGGCTATTTATAGTCTTGGAGATTGACATTGTGGGGACATATCCCCCAGCGAAAGACAAAATGTTTTAGTAAACCTTAACATCACCAACCAATTTTACAATTGGAATATGGTAATACCCCTCAATTAATTTTGTAAAAATAATGTCATAAACTATATAGAGTCTAGTATTTTCACTAAATTTAGTGTCCTGCACATGATATTGAAAGATAGTGGGACTAGATTTTATTATGAGGTGAAGAACCTGTATCGGGACTATAACATGGAGTCCGTCCATTGATGTCACAATCACATATTGAAAAATGGATAGATAGAGTTCATTAATAATACTATATCGAATTTACTTCATAAAATAATTTACAAAGAAAATAGGTCTTGGTTTGACTAGATCTTGTTTGATATATGGACCATCCATACCACCATAGGCACTTCCACAGAAAGGAAATCATATTTATTATATTATCGAATAGAAGAAGTTTTACCCGTTTAATTATAGTTTCCCTCACTATGAAATACATCTATAGAAAACTCTTAGATGAAGAATAATCATAGAATTATCTAGATGAGTTAGAAAACCTATTTGAAAAAAGGTTGTGTACACTACATAACCTTAAAATCCATCAGAATTAGAGTGAGTTATCATTAAAAAAGGTTATCATCTGCTCATTCCTCTTTGGAGAATTGGTGTTGGTTCTCATAACCTTGATCATTTGTTGGAATAAAACCACAAAACATAATCCCATGTCAAATGGGGCTTATATTATTCATAATTTCTATTCTAATAAGGCTTACTCATTGGCCATGAGGGATAGGGTTGACCTTTTCTCCCCACCAATAATAGGTTTCTCAATAAGTAATTATTATAAATTCTATCATGAAATTAAATTCCCAAAGGCAAAATATTATGATTAAAAAAATTATAATTTCTTTACTGCAAAATGTTAAACATCATGGAAGACATTATTAGATCATGAAGTTAAACTATGCTAAACATGTCTTAGTCTCATTTTATTAAACTACATGGCATGGGTTCATTTCTGGACCTTCCTCCACCTCTTAAAATGAGATGGATTTGTGTAAATGTTTTCCTTATTTCCAAATACTGGACATCAATTCATTTAATATTCATTGTATATGAGCTTATCTGTGTAGATGGGAAAAAAATATCCCCCATCCCTCTGTGAGAGTTAGATTTTCATAATGGATCATAAATAAGAACTACATGTTGCTTGAATCATATAACCACCTGATATTTAATGATTCCCATGTCAATAATTCAGGGTCATGTCATGGTGAAAACATTCCCCTTCTCTCTCCAACGTCTTCGAAATACATAGGGGATTTTCAAAATAAGAACAACATTTGGTATTATTCCCGTAGTATGAGATAAATAATTATGTTTTGATATTTCATTTTAGGTATATATATGAATCTTTATTACTCCCAACAAGACCCGACCATATGAATTAGATCCATATAGAAGTCTTAAACATGAGGGCGTCCTATTTATGAGAAAAATAATCACCCCAATCCTTACACATGAGCCTAATCTATATAAGTATACTTATTTATAATAATATCATGGGTATTGATTCTATCTACTCACAAATATATAGTGATTCCTAGGTCTACAATATCGGGGCTTTCCCTAAGGTAAAAAAGTCCAATTCCCTTAAATATGGGTCAAACAAACAAAGGTAATTTTTCATATATGAAGTATGCGTGTATTTATTCCTATTAATAATGGATAAATATCTATTCCTAGATCTCAAATCCTAGTCCATGCTGCTATATAAATCAAATTTGAGAGAATGAAAAGAAAAATTATCCCCTCACTCTATATGGACTCAACCTGTTCAAAGGCTTCAGTCTAAATTAAAATGTGAACACCCCCATATATTCCCTATCATACACTACTACATATCTCAATTAACTCCATAGTTTCTTCTTGTTTCTCACACTGGTCATGAAACATGTTAATTTATGGATCCTAGGAAGAAACTATGTTAGGCATGATTGAGGCTTGTTTTAGACATGGAACCACATCAATGTAGTATGAGATTAAACTATAAAAAGATATTCTAGTTGAATGATGTTAAATAGAAAGACATAATCCATGTCACATGATGTAAAACTATGAAAAATTAGTTCATAATTCTGAACAAATCATCTTTATTTTAGTTTTCTACTTAATAATATAGTGATTTATCATTTTTCCCAAAACATTTATTCCATACTCATTGGTGTACCCTTTAGTGTAGTCGCACCCTTATTTAATATTATATCCACCATGAAATAACTTCATATCCTCGATATATGAGTTTATTCAAACCAGTTACTTGAATTTTTATAATATCCTATAAACCCCAAAGAACTTTAGCTGATATAATATGGTTATCACCTATAGAAATTGGAAATATTTAATGGATAATTAAAAGAGATCCAATAAGGAATAACTGGTGAATAGCACAATGCATCAAAGCCTGTATATAGGGGATGCTTTTGTCCCAAAGGAGATCCCCCCTCAAATATGTGATATATTTCCTTGACATTGTGGGATATGGTATTCTACCTTTATTATCGTTTTACTGTTACCCCCAGTTTCTATTTACCATTGACTAAATTATTCATTGGTTGTGAATTATAATTTCCATGGAAAAAAATTCATGTCCATAGATACCCTCGATGTTACTCATAAGTGAATTGTACCAATCATCCAATAAATATTTTAACATTTAATAATTTTACCATTTCATTTTTGGGTATGTATCTTCAATTAATACCCCACTTCCTTGAGTTTCTAAATCCCTTTGGACACCCCATTTTCTACATAAAAAGATTCATTCCCCCTTTTCATAGCTAAATCACCAAATTCCATGAATGGGTATTCTCTTGGAAATGGATGGACCTAAAGACCAAATTTTCTTGGTTCTATCCTATATAATATTGGTGATATGGATTGATTTATCCAAAGGCCAACCCTATGATTTATTTATTAATATTGCAATACTGTAGAGCTTCTTCCTTGGAGTTATTTTGGTCCTTTTGGGGACCCATCTAGGATTCATTTCTAAATAATAGAAGGCCAAATACATTGTTCCAAGTGATTTTTTTTGTTTAAGATAAAATTTATCTTATTACTCCATGATCTATTTCTCTAATGGTGTGATGTTAATCCCAATAATTATTTAACAATCATCCCTGATTTATACGTATAAATTGTAAGAACCTAGTATTTACGGAGGAATTTTTTTGTTTAAATTTTTGTTTGAATCACCTAAAGAAGGATGGTTAAATTTTTGTAGGGAATATGATGAAACTTATGTGTGTTCTTGGGGATTGGGACACAAAAAAAGAGAAATCGGGTCATCCTTGAAGGTTTCAAGCGTAGTGAAAGCATGGTTGGGATGACACACAACATTAATTTTAACCATGATCAATGATTACTTCGGGATCGATACAATGATGAACGCTAGCCTCCATGAAATAGAATCAAAGATTTATATAAATAAGGAAGAGGCCCAAAACCTTTAGAGATTATCATGCACATCATGTTTATAATTAATTTAATTACTTTCATAAATAAAAGAATACCATGATCTTCGGTATTTTTATCTTTGATGATATTTACCATTTAGAATGACCCTTCTGAACTATCTCATTGCTCTTGCAAGGATTAAAACTAGAATCCCTCTAGGTGTGATCCACACATGACATGATTTCCACTGGTTTTCACCACTCATTCTTCGAGTGCTAGTGCGGCGAAGCGAGTGTCCTATGTCAGTCGTTCTTCATTTCTTGTTATTCGGTCATGAAGGCCATCTCTCCTTTTTTATAGGTGAGAGAGGAGGATTTGAGAGATAAATTTTTTGTCTCAATAATTCTAAATTCACTAGGAATCTGATGTGGAGTATGGAACAATAGGCATACTTTTCTATTTATATACATGGAATTTTAGTTACAATATATAATTTAATATAAAAAAATTAAAATTTTCATGATCATAAAGAAAACCCATGCTTTTAATAATAATACGACGTCATTATTTAAGGTGTGCCAACTTGAGAAAAATGGAATTATAAATAAAATTCCACATCAAAAAATAATTGCAGTGTTATTTTAATCTATTCCAACTAGTTAAATAATTATTTATCATCTTGTAAATAATTATTTTACTACCGACCAGCCTTAGTTTGCTTGAACTCCAATTCCAATAATTGAACACGTGAATAAATAAATAAATAATTTATTCTCTTCAATAAATATTTTATTTTCAAACTAGTAAATAAATATTTAATTAATTTTCAATAAAATAAATTAATATTTTACCAACAATCTGGTGAATAAATTTTATTTAATTTATGCAATCATTTTAACTTGAATAAATTTATTCAACTGTCTTGAGATTAATATTTATTAATTAAATTCAAAAATAAATTAACTGATACCACCAAAGACACTTAGTGTGTGACCCTCTAGGATTCTTTCTCGTTGGAATTATGTGGGCTTTCCTAAAGTACAAAAGTATTATAACAACGGGATAAGTAACCTAAGAGAAAGAACATAAATTTTCAACAGCGACATCCTGATACGAACACTAACTGTGTAATATAATCTCTTTATTTCAATATATCATGAAGCAGGTTTCATGTTAATGTCCTCAACCTTTGTACTTGATACATCATTCTTTGACTACCTGAAATAAACTCATCATTACCCCAACTGCCTATGACTTTCATTCTGCTAGACCTCACATGGTGATCATGTTTTTTCTGAGTCAAGGCTTTAGTCAAGGGGTCTATCACATTGTCTTCCTTGGAAATACTGCTCATAACAACTTCTCCTCTCTAATAAAAATACCTTAAAAGATGATCAAAATATAGTGTGATGGGATATTTATTGCTAGGTATCACATCTAGATCCAAGATGAATATTCACATCCATACTACTTCATTAGTTGCCTCAGAAGCAATGATATAATCAGAATCTACTGTAGAATCTGCAACCACACTCTACTTTGAGCTCTTCCAGCTCACTACACCTCGATTCAATGTGATGATGTATCCCTTTTGCGACTTCATGTCATCTTGATCAGTTTGGAAACTAGAATCTTCATATCTTGTAATAACTAGTTCGTCATCTCCTCTAAAAACTAGGAACATATCCTTTGTATGCCTCAGATACTTTAGAATAGTCTTGACTACCATCCAATAGTGGTCACCAGGGTCAGCATCATATCTTCTGACCACACCTAATGTATAGGTGAAATCCATCCTAGTACATATCATGGCATACATGACTGACCCAATCACTGATGTTTATGGAGTCCATGTCATTATCTTTACTTCCTCATGTGTCTGAGGATACATTTTCTTAGAAAGATGAATTCCATGTGATGTTGGCAACATTCCCCTCTTCTATTGTTCAATACTGAATCTCTTTAGTATCTTATCAATGTATGTAATTTTGTGTAGGCCCAAAAATCACATGGATCTATCCTAATGAATCATGATCCCATGAATATATGTTTCCTCGCCCACATCCTTCATGGAGAATCATTGATTCAACCATGCCTTAACTGACTGTAATACTTGTTTCTCATTTCTAATAAGTAATTTTCCATCAAAATATACTTTTATAAAAATTATTTCACTCCCACTAAACCTTTTTTAGACACAAGGCTCATATTCATTCTTGATAAAACCAAATTTTTTGATGGCTTTATCAAAATGAATGTTCCCTGACCTGTATTATTTCTTTAATCCATAAATGTATTTCTACAACTTTCATACCTTATTGGAATCCTTTGGAGTCACAAACCCTTCAGGTTGTGTCATTTAGGCATCTTCATGAAGGTTCCCATTAAAAAAGGTTTTTTTGTAATCCATTTTACAAATCTCATAGTCATTGTAAGCTGTAATGGCAAGTTGAATTCTGATTTTTTTCAGTATTGCAACTGGCGAAAAGGTTTCATCATAGCCAATTCATTAAAGTTGTGTAAACCCTTTTGTAACCAGTCATGCCTTATAGGTACCGACTTGTCCCTCCATTTATAGTTTCTTCTGGAATACCCATTTGCAACAATCATGCTTTACATCAACTGGATTATCTACCAAAATCTAGAAATGGTTTTGATACATGGAATCCAATTCATGAATTCATGGCTTCTTTCCACATGGAAACGTCTGTGCCACTTATTTCTTACTTTTAGGTTAGAGGATCACTATTATCTACTAATAATGAGTCCCCAACCTCAGTAACTAGAAAAACCATACTATTCCAGTTCTTTGACCTCTCTTTTACTCCTACGTAGTACCTATGTCTCGGGAATAGATTCTTCTTCCACAGGGCATTGTGTAATCTGTTCCTATACCAACTCTTGGGTACCTTGATCCTAGACTTCATCAAAGTATATATTTCTCCCACTATCTCTTTTGGATATGAACTCCCTCTCAAAGAATATGGCATGTCTTGCCACTATAACATTTTTTACGGGTTTTATAGTTAATATCCCCTTATTTCCTTGTGGTATCCTATAAAGGTACACATTGTGCCTCAGGGTGAGAGTTTTTTACCTGAAAAGGCCTTAACAAATGCTTTGGTACCCCACATATTTAAATTCGATATCATGGATTTTCTTCCACTCCAAAACTCATATGGAATACCATTTATCAATTTAGTTGGTACTCAGTTTATTATGTGTGATGTTTATTTTAACGCTTATCCCCAAAAATATAATGGAAGACTCGCATGAAAATTAATTGATCTCACCATGTCTAACAGGGTGTGGTTACCCCTTTCGCTCACACCATTCCACTGGGGAATATTTGGAGGAGTGAGATGAGATAGGATCCCAATATCTAGTAAGTAATCAATGATATTTTGATTAATATATTATCCACCTCGGTATGAGTAGAGTTTCTTAATATTTTTACCAAGCTATTTCTAAAAATCATTATTGTATTCTTTAAACATATCAAAAGAATATGACTTATACCTCATTAATTAGATATATCCATATATACTAAAATCATTAGTAAATGTTATAAAGTATGTGTACCCTCCCCTTACTTCAACTAGAAATGGTCCACACACATCAGTATGAACCAATTCAAAAAGTTCTTTAGCCCTTTCACCCTTCCCACTAAATGGGGATTTTGTTATTTTTCCTTATAAACATGCCTGACATATGCCAAATGGTTTTAGTTTGAGAGAATCTAAATATCCATCTTGATGTAACATTGTTATGCATTTCTAGTTTACATGACCTAACCAGTGATACCAAAGTTGGGTTTGGTATGAGTCATGTGAAGTATCATTATTATCGATAGCCATTACTTGGTTTGTGTAGTCCAACACGTATATATAATTTTATAAATGTTCCCTACCAAAACAAATGGTATCTTTTTAAAATAAGCATATTTCATTTCCAAACATGAAAAAAATCCATCTATATCTAATATGGATACATAAATAATGTTTTTAGTAACAAACGACACATAATAACAACCCTTTAATACTAAGATCATCCAAGATGGCAACATGAGGTTGTAGTCCATGGAAGCTACAATAACAAGTCTGGCTCTATTGGCATCTTGTAGATCTACCACCCCTCAGTCAATCATCTTGAATCTACTTGGTTCCTATATTTGGATAAATATGTGAGCACCACAAGCTATATCTAATACCCAATTTGCTGAAATAGAAAGATTGAATTCGATAATAAATCCACCAAAAGTTCCCCCTTGCTTCTTAGGTTGGGTGAAGTTCTTATTCTAGTGGCCCATCTAGCCACATGAAAAACAAACAACCTCATATTCCTTTTACTCCCCTTTAAACTACCTTCTCGTAGGAGGCCGTGAAGAAGCTTTGGGGTTAAATCAGTTTTCCTTCCCTTTCCTCTTATTCACCATAAGTACAGAAGTCTTTTCACGCTTCATATCATTGTCCACTTAGTGAATGAGGATAATGAGATCTGATAGAGACTTCCCAATGTTGTTCAAATTGAAATTGACAACAAAGTTAGAGAACCTCTAAGGGAGTGATGTGAGAATGAGATAGGTTCCCAGTTATTTGGGGAGTTTAAACCCCATATCCTATGGCGCCCAATGTATCCAATGAGCTTGACTACATGAGGCCCAGCTAGGGAACCTTCTCCTAGCTTACTCTTAAAGAGTGCATAAGATATCTCAAACCTTTCATGTATTTATATCTCCTGGTAAATACAACAGTGGTGGTCGATCATGATATAAGAATCCATGTTTTCATGAGACTTCATGAGCTCACAAGACATTGATGATAGCATCAAACATTGAATGTCAATTACATCGTTCATATGTTTCTCATAAACCAAGAAATCCTCATCAGTCGCCTCTTTGGTAGGATGATTAGGTAATATTGACTCCAGCACATAAGACTTCTGTTTATGGCATAGGATAACCCGATGGTGTCTAAACCATTCTTGGAAGTTACTACCGGTGAGGATTTTGACTTTATCCAAAATTGATCGTAGGGATAGTGTGGTTGAATAGCATGTCATTTTTATTCTACAATTCAATGAGTAGATCATTGGTACTTTCTTTATTACATTTTATATAAAATAATAAATATTTATTAAGTCTCCCACTATTTTATCAAGTCCCAATGACCCTCACCATTGATCTCATAATGTCCAATTTACATGTCATTCTAGTGGAAAGGATCCAAATTCCCCTTAGAATAACCCCAACAAGGGTTGTTCAAGCTATTAGAAAGTATTTAGATAGGCAGGTCTTGTCCAACCACGGGCTTGCAGCTCCTTGATCTGTTGAGTGGACTCCCCAATCCTGAAATCATGACTTTTGGATTTCCTCAAATATTTCCTTCAATATTACACCATGTATAGAAAGGGATACTCCTCTTGATCTAATATGGTTAAGTCAACTCAAAACCTTTCATAAGGGATTCCTGTATAAAAGTATGTTTCACAACATCGGTTGGCCAACACATAGTTTTATTGAGTTTTTCCCTTAATCAAGAAACTGAAGGCTTAGTCTAACTTAACATTTTACTTGAGGGTTTTTTATATCTTATATGTGAATTTATTATTATCATTATCACATTCTTGTTAATATTAAGTGGAATATACTTTAGTGATTAACCATGTATTGATAATATTTACGCATAAGTATGGTTTATTTTAGTTCTATCTTGCATGCTTGTTTAATTAATTAATTATGTGATTGTGACAACACACCCATAATGATAAACCATGAAACCGATAGAAATAAAATAAATATAATGATTATGATATTTTATGATGGTTATTTTATCTAGAGGTTGATAAACTAACATTGACATAGGGGAGAAACGTCTTGAACCTTTTGGGTTCGTGTTTATTACTTTCCACCCATCCAACTCTGTATCTCCTGGGATTGGTTTCCTCTTGACTCCATATTGATCCGCCTCCACTATCTTGGGTGTTCCATGAATTACATATGCCTTTTTTAACTCACATGAAGGTGAGGTGTAAAATGGGGTTTTACATTAAAGAAACCTTGGGAACACATGCCCAACAAATTAATGACGAGAGGGATTGTAGACCAACACTTTTAATTTAAATAGACAATTTAATGAAACCATCCACATACAAAGTTCTTGGTCTAGATCATGATCATCCATTCTTGACATGATATTTATGCATAAATAAAAATAGCATTCAATTCATTAATCGTTGTTGTTTAATATGAATCATGCTTGAATCAATTAACTATCTTCTTTAATTAATCAATACATTTATCTTAAACCCTTTTATGAATTTCCTTGAGAATCTCATCCATCATAATTTTAAACAAAAAAATACATTTAAAATTTTCTTTGTACGTAACTTGTACTTTGGAGGCAACGCAGTTAATTCCTATTCATAACTACCCAAAGAGTAAAAATTAACATTATGCATATGTTATATTAAACACATATATATAAAACACTTATCACGTGTTGTGCCTCATCTTTACGCCTGCATGATGGTACACGTCTCAAGGGTTTCAATAATATAATAATAAATTTTAATAAATATGTATAATTTGGATGAGTACATGTCATGTAGTTCCAACTACATGGAGTGTACTATTTTTCATCATCCATTTGAAGTACATGCCCGAGGAAATGTTGTGTGAGTGTAAATAGAAAATCTTCAGATTACACAGTGTGTCCAGTAGGGCACACATCATGTGGTTCCTCATTACATGGTCTCCATATAGTCAAGTCATGTATAGGGTACATAGTCCATCCCTAACCTAAAGGGACTACATGTCTTGTTCAGTGGGCCACATAGCGAGTAATATGGAAACCATGTGCCACCTATTCATGGTCAACACATGGTGTCATTAAGACTTAGAAAACTCCAGTGACACGACTTGGTTTGGAGGACTAGACCCGGTGCATTGAACCTTGGATACATAATGCGTACTTCCGAATACATGTCATGTGTTCTTGTATTGTATGTCCAGACTCCTTTGGCACCTCTTGATGAGGTCCTCTGTTTTATTTTTACCAAAACGAAATGAAAATATCATTTTTATATGGTGAACGAAAAACGAAAGGGGATGAAGAGATATCAAGATTCATATTGGTAGAAAAATTAACTTGAATTGAATAAAATTAATTATTAAATGCCTAAATCATCAATGAAATAATTAAATAATTATATACTATGATGTAAGCCCTCTAATACGACTTAAAGGTTTCGGGTGCAGCAGAAGCATGGTTGGGATGACATCAAACATTAATTTTTACCATGATCAATGATTATTCTGGGATCAATATGATGATGAACTCCAGTCTCCATAGAAGAGAATCAAATATTTAGATAAATAAATAAGAGGGCTGAAACCAATAGAGAGGATCTTGCAAATCATGTTTATAATTAATTTAATTTATTTCATAAATAAAAGAATACATGGATCTTCAATATTTTCTTTGCTGATGATGTTGATCATTAGTAATGACCCTTCTAGATTATCTCATTGTGGTTGTGAGGATTCAAACTAAAATTCCTCTAGTGGTGATCCACACGTGCTCTGATGGCCTCCGATCGACACCGCTCATTCTCCGGGTGCTAGTGTGGAAAAGCAAGTGTCTTTTGTCAGTTGTTCTTGATCGCTTATTCTTTGGTCTTGAAGAGAATCTCTCATTCTTGAGAGGGGAGAGAGTAGGATTCGAGAGAGATGTTGTTTGGCTCAACAATTCTCAATTCATTAGGATTCTGGTGCGGTGTATAGCACAATAGGCATACTTTTGTACTTAAATACATGTAATTTCAGTTTCAATATTTATTGCATAGAAATAATTAATGACATTCATGAAAATAGAGAAAAAACATTCATTTAATAATAACACCTCACCATAATTTATTGTGAACCAACTTGCATAAAACGGAATTATAAATAAAATTCCACATCACAAAATAATAATAGTATTATTTTAATTTTTTCAATCTAGATAAATACTTTTTTATCATCTTGCAAATAAATGTTTTTATACCGGACCGGCCTTAGTCCGGCAAAACTCCACTTCCATTTATTGAACACCTGAATAAATAAATAAATACTGTATTTTCTTAAATAAATATTTTATTTACAAACTAGTAAATAAATATTTATTAAATGTTCAATAAAATAAATAAATATTTTACCCAGAATCTACTGAATAAATATTTATTTCATTTATGCAATCATTTTAACTTGAATAAAAATATTCCACTTTCTTGAGAATAATATTTATTAATTAAATTAAAATATAATTTAACTGAGACCACCAAAGAAATTTATTGTGTGGCCCTCTAGGATTCATTCTCATTGGCATTAGGTGGGATTTCCTAAAGTCGAAGAGTTAGGAATGGTTCAAGGCACCCAAAATAAATATATTAAAGTCGCAATAATGACATCCATATATGAATGCCCATTGTGTAATATAATCTCTTTCACTCAATATCTCATCAAGCAGGTTTCATGATAGTTTCATCATCCTTTATACATGATATGTCATTCTTTGAAAACTTGAAATAAACTCATCATTACACCATGGCCATGGAATTTTGTCTGACAGTTCTACTTCAATAAAATGGATGAGATATCAACATTCATAAATGGAAGGGAAAAATCATTCCTTAACTTATCCATTTATATCATGTCACTGGTGATGCACCCAGCATATCCTACTTCCCACCAAATGTCTGCGTGATACTTTTTTCCAATAAATCAAAGTGCACGAGTCGTGACGCATATTAATGATAATCTTAAAGTCTATGGATCATTACACAACATCGTAGATAGATATATCTGATGACACAAAAACATGTGGAATACCTATTAGAGGGTATTTTCTCATACTATCCTATCATGGATATTACCAAGTGCGAACTTCATGAGAGGAAGTCTCATCTACTTACGATTACTCACAACTGATAGTTTGTATGCTATGTTTCCCATCATAGAATATCATCTAACCTCATAACTATATTTAAAAATATTGTTATATAATTTCAAGGTTATAATCATAGTGGGGAACTACCATGACCTTATCAATGAAAAAAAATAATCTAGGACATTATTACATCACAACCATGCAAGATAATGAACAATATGTAATAATACATTAAATATCCATGTAATCAAAGTAAACCTGTTTGTTCTAGGATACAAACTATTAAAATCCTTTGAATGTTTCATAGTTGGAACATGGTTAGTGTAAACTATTCAAATTGGAGATCCAAACTATGTGGCCTTCAATAGAGGCATTTAACAGGATTAGAACACATTTTTTCAAACCATGTGGAATTCCAAGGTTACCTTGTGACTTGGACCACTCTTTGAAAGAGGTTATATCATAGTTTACATACAATTTGTAAAATTGTGTGGCCAAACCATATTCCTTAATAAAAAGTAATCATTTTCCATTCCCCCTTGGGATTTTATGTGTTTCACCTAATTTTCTTCTTCATTATTCCTCCACCATCCATAATGTTGAACAAAATCTTCCTAATCTTCCCAGGGGTTAATCTCCATATATTCTAGGCCATTTAGAGAGTCATTTGGTGAAGATCAAATATTTGGGTAAGTCTATCACTACTCTTACTTCTCTTTTCTGTATTAGGGATTGTGGGTTCATTCTTCTTCTTCAAAATCCCAAAAACCCTCATTTTATTTTGGATCATAGGAGGGGGATTCATGGGGTGAATGAATCCAGATCAAAGTCTAGGTTGAAGTAAACGTTTGACTTCAAAATCAAGGTATGCAGTCTAAAATTTATATATCATATCCTTCAAGTTCATTTATTCATGTCTGGTGGTGTTATTGGTTCCCTATTGGTGGTCATTTATTGCCTTTAGTAATATTCTGTAAAATTATTGGGTAAATGATGAATTGTACTCCTCAAGGTTCCCATGGAATTCCTTGAGGTTTAATTGACCATTTTAGGGACAACCATTAGGTATGATAAGAATCATGATCATGGAAAACTATAATGTTAAGCATAAAGTTGTCATGTGATAATGTATGGATCATGATGAACATGTTGATATATTAGTTGACTTGAAAAGGGAATATCGATTGATGTGTCTAGTATTTGATAATAGAATAAGGGGTTTTTTAGCTTATTATGAAATGGTTTGAATGTAACCAAGTGATTTTTTGATGTGATTTATGAATTTTGAATTTAATACATAAGTGGGTAAATGAATGAGAAATAATGAACATGTAAAATGGATAAATGCTTATAAAAAAACTATGTGATAGGGGTTACTGCATGAAAATTGTTGAATATGCTAACTGGTTTTTGTTATGAAAAGAGAAATGGGTTAAATGGATATGCTAAATAAATGGTAAATATTATAGTGGGTTAAGGATTGAAGATTAATTATATGTTAAATGAAATGTTAAATGTGAATGTTATGTGCATTGATTATATATGACTGTAATTTTGTATATGTGGTAAACAGGTAAAGAAGCATGTTCACATGGCTTAGTGGCTTGGGATAATAGACTAAGGCTCTTTCCATGGGTTAGGTTTTACTGCTGCTCTTAACCACACTCATATAATGCATGGGTTAGGGAGTTAGATAGAGGATCTAGGCTCCTAATGGTTTCATAGGATGAGACTACTGGGACTAAGATTCCAAGGTAAGTGCGTTATAATTGTTTATGATTTTTTTATCCCTAGTGAGATATGGAGATTGAATTATTCCCTTACACATGATAATTGAAAGGCTTAATCTATAGTGATAATAATATTAATTCCCAACCCATGGAACAAATAATGAACATTGATAAAGTGAATATTGTCAAGAAATGGAACCTGATTGTTCTTTTTTTTTATATTTTCATTTATTTAGTAATTTCATGAACTATCTATTTTGACTATAAATTTTGTAAAAACTGTTGGTGGTGGCCTAATATGTTTTAATCACACCCTTCTTGGTCCACCATTAGGTACCCAAGTAGATTTCATGGTTTCTGGTCAGGACTAGGGAAATGGTATTATGGTAAGGAGTTGAGTTTGGCTTGGGATGTGAATGGACGAGGATCTGAACTAGGGTTCATGAGCCATTTTGAGGATTTGGTTTTTGTATTTTTTTTGGGGTTTCATCACTTGTAGCACTATTAGAATGTAATTTCATATTTATCATTTTGTTTTGATTTTTATACTATTTGGGGAAATGGCTGTAAATTCTTGTTTCTGGTTTATTGTTTATTGTTTCCTTTACATCATATGTTTTCTTTTATGGAATACTCTAGTAAAGTGGTTATTATATCACCACATTATATATTGTACCATCGCTAGTAGTCCATAGTCTCTGGCATATGAGGAGGTGTGATTGAGGTTATATGGTGATCTAGTTCAGATCACTAGTTTAGTGGATTCCAGGTTGGGGATGTTATATTAATTAATGATTTATTTCACACATTTACCCCTATACAAGAGGTATAAAGAATGACTTAGTGGTTTGTTCCTTCATTCCTATTCCCTGATGCTAAGACACTAAACTACACAACATATTTATAAGACCAAATTGAGGATTTGTTCCTATTACCATAAGATTCATAGTTATTCCTATATTTTAAATATTGGGTATATACATAATATAATAGGACAATTCTCCCTCCCTACATTTGGTTTACACCTTCAAATGGTATAATACTTATAAGAATTAAGTCTCACTTTATTCTTATATTCATTGGATACATAGTCACATCTAAATCCTCAAATTTTGGCCCATCCATGAGTTCTCATTTTTTACAACTATGTTATTCTATGAGAACAAAATTTATATAGGGATTCACCCTACTACTGAAATGTTAATACATGAACATATTCCCAGTATTTCACTCTCACATGGATTTATTGACTTCATACTGGTCTATTTATTTTCATGTTGAGAATGGATCATGTGATCTAAGGGGACTTATAAACCCAATCTAACTCGCACGATAAAGTTATGTTCTAGACAAGGAACCACATCTTAGTCACATGACATTAAACTACCTGGAAGCATCTTAGTTGCATTTCGTTAAACTACACAACAATTTATTTATTGTATGATGTTGAACTGCATGACATGAGGTATTTATATTGAAGATATCATCCCCTAATGAATGTATACTTATGAATTTTATGTTTTATCCCTCCACCATGAACTAGTGTTTTATACCTTTTGGCCAAGCCTTTATGGTACTCAAACCAACCTAGAATATTATATTCTTCATGAACATACTACATATATCTGATATTTGAGTTAATACCAACCAATTCCTTGAGTCTTTATACTTCTATTGGAAAATCAAGGATCTTGATCTCACTTACTCTTGGTTATTCCCTATAGTGTATTAGTAATGGGTACTAAATTATCCAATGGTACCCTACTAGGATTCGATGAAGAATAATAGCATGCATCCAATATTGTGCCTCATAGTTGTTTTGGTCTCAGAGAAGAGTCACCCATAAATCCAAGATCTATTTGTAAAGACCCATAAAATTCAAGGGAAATTTTTTCTTAATTTTCTTTGGAATTTTAGAAGAGCTCGGTTTCTGACGGCACCTGATTCCGAGACCCGGAGTGCCCGGAATCATTTTCCGAAGTTTGGCTCGGGTACGTTCAGTGAACGAACGAGCGGGAATTCGTAACTTTTGATCCGGTGCTCGGAATTGAAATCCGAGGGCACCGATGAACTCGCAGCGCCGATATTCGCTTAAGGAGACCTTTTCGGAAGTTGCGTTTGTTACGGGTAGAAAGTTAGTTTTTGGGTTTTTAGATTAAGTTAAATAAAATTTGTGAAATACAAAATTTTATTTTAACTTGATGTGTTTGTTATAAATCCTTCCAAAGGGAGTTGGGAGTGGGACCCACATCCACTTAACCTCCCTTGGGAGGATTAAGTGTGGTGGGGCCCACATGAAACCCAACCTTCCATCTCCCTTTAACTCTCCTTTTAATTAATGTTTGACAACTTTAAGTATTAATTGAGGTGAGTTGTTCAAATTCAAACCTTTGAAATTCATGTGGTAAAGTTGTGTAATAATATAAGCTTAAAGCTTATTTTATTCTGGGAGAATTCTTTTACCACCTTGAGAGGAATTTTGGAGCTTCACCTTATTCTTCTTCTTCTTCAAACTCTGATGAAGAACACGAAGAACCTTCGAACTCCGACGAAGAACGCCGCTCCTCTTTTCTCCGTCTCCCGTGACGACATAACCGCGACATCGACGTTCTTCTTCCGCGACGCTCGACTTCCGCGAATCGTTGTCGATCATCGAATTTCATTCCAGAACCAAGGTAGGGGTTTGCCCTTTTTAATTTATGTGTTTTCTTTCCCTCGAGCATGAAAGAAAATCCGTTGGGCATAGTTCCAAATTTTATTAAAAATTTGTGAAACGTTCATTGTTGTGTTTACACGATTGGCCAACTGATATCGTTATAATGGGAGGAGACCGGACCGCACGAACACGGACGATTCTCCTCCCCCTTCTATTCTTTCGTGTTAATTTAGCGGAGACAGCGCGGTGTCGTTGCAACCGCACAGGAACAAAAGAATTAATGGACGGAGCGAGCTGCGACGAAGAAACGCGGTGCCGACGCACTGCGTCGTTGTTTACGAAAGATACCGCGGCCGGAGACGGGCCGTGGCAGAACAAGGAGTCGACCGGCGGCCAGCCGGGCCGCCGGCGCCGGAGATCATGGAAGGTCGCGGCCCTACGGCCGCGGCGGAGCAGCCAGGGGCGTCGGCCTTGCCGGCGCCAGAGATCAGGTGGGCCGCGGCCCTATGGCCGCGGCGGAACAGCCAGGGGCGGCCGGCCTCGCCGGCCGCCGGAGATCGGAGAAGAGCCGCGGCTACCGCCGCGGCGGAGAAGAGGAGGGCGGCCGGCCGCGCCGGCTGCCGGTTTGGACAGGAGGCGGGACCCGCGGGTCCCGCGTGTGTAAAGAAACGGCCGGCCGAGATCCGGAAAAGGGGGGGTTTCACCCCCCGCATGCGGCACATGCGCGGCACGCTGGCCGCGCCGCCACCGGCCGGGCCGGGTCCAGCGGACCGGGTCGGACCCGGGTCGGGTCAACCCGGTTCGGGCCGACCCGGGGGGGGGGGGGGGGGGGGTCGGGCCGGGTCGGCCCGGACCCGGACCCCCCTTTTCGAATCAGTTTTGGTCTTTTGGCCATAACCTGAGCCACGGACCTCCGATTGACGAACCGTCTGCAGAAACGCGATCCTTGGATCGAGACGGTCGTTTTGGTATATCGCACTCAAGGTTTCGGATTACTTTGAGTTCGTCCGGGTTGGTTCGTTCACGAAACCAACCGGGCCTTCGGAGCGGAAACGCTCATATCTTGAGCTACGGACGTCCGATTGACGTGCCGTCAGCTGTGTTGTGTTCCTCTTAGTGAGACGGATCTCTTGGCATACTCCGCCCGAGGTTTGGACGTAGGTGGAGTATAGTCGGGTTGGTTTTGCCTTAAAAACCAACCGGACCCCGGGGACGAAAATGCCAATAACTCTCAGACCGGGCGTCCGATCGACGCGCCGTCTGATGCGTTGAGTTCCTGTTGATGATACGGAACTTTTGGATACATCAACTCTGGACTTTGTGACAGTTGATGTATCAGTCTCTCGGCTCGTGGAGCGGATCCTCCGAACGAGCTTGCTGTGCGCGGGAACCCTAGTGCTGGCTGCGACTGTTACTGTGACTGCTACTGCTATTGCTACTGTGACTGCGACGACAACAGTACAGAGATCCTGTGTGGATTCGACGACGACGACTACTGCACTCAGCGATCCTACGTGGATCAGTGCTACAGGTCCTGCGTGGGCCCGATCCTGAGTGGGTCCAATCCTGTGTAGGTCACTGCGGGGGTTAGTACCTATCGATCCTTCATGGGTCCGACGACTTAGATGGTTCTTTGATCATCTTTAACGTCATCCGAAGAAGTATACCTGTGTGAACTGAATCTTCTATTCTACTCGATTGAGGTGGTGCGCTTGGTTGTAGCGGCAGACCCGCGATACTGGAGACGAGCGTACGGAGTACGGAGACCGTGTAGCCGGCTGAGACCTGAAGACTGCTCGACCGACTCGACTTGGAGTGAGTCGACTAGCCCAGTGGACGGAGCGCCCGGTATTTGGCAGAAGACCCACGGCGGACGGAGCGCCTGGTAGTTGGCAGCAGACCCACGGTACTCGACTGGAGGAGTACCTCTGTAGGCTATTTGGGTGAGCGCCCGGTATTTGGCAGCAGACCCTCAGCGGACGGAGCGCCCGGTAGTTGGCGGCAGACCCGCGGTACTCGACAGGAGGACTACCTCAGCAGTCTTAGGTTAGTGAGCAGTATCTCTGAGTCGTGACAGGACACTATACACTTCAGAGATGGGGCTCTTCAGTAGTTACGTTTTTGATAATGAAAAACCTATGTGAGCTGAATCCTGTTGCTTTCCTGTGTGGATTGTGTTGTGCTATCCTGTGTGGATTACGTTTTGCTTCCCTGTGTGGAATACGTTTACTTTCCTGTGTGGACTGAGTGGTACATGGGCTCGGAGGTTGGAGCATATTTGAAATTGATGACTTAGGTATATGTATGGGCATATACCTAAGCAGTGTCGGTTGTTACTTCGTGATTGTACCTTTCTTCGTGGTTTATCCTTTGTGGATTTTGAAAGACCTTCAGGGGTCTCGGGGTCCCTAATGAGTAGCTTATACTCACCCCTGCACGGGCTTTGCCCGCACTACGTTGTGTTGGTTGCAGACGATGGACAACATTGATCTTAGCTGAGGCTTGCAGAGCAGGACGGTACCTGGAGGTGGACCACTGGGCGGGACGTGCTCGGAGCGGACGGCTGGACCCGTGGAGCAGTGGAGCTATCTGTACCCACCCTTCAGGTGGGATTTCCGGTGGACAGCTCGGTGTAGCGGCTTTTACTTTTCAGTTGCTGTTTTCCATTTCGAGTTGTACTTTACTTTCAGTTTGGGTTTGTATACTGGCCCATTTACTTTTCCGCACTTCAGTTGTACTCTGCTTTTGCTTAGTGTTTACTTTCCGCTTGCTTACTCTGTGGTGTTTGTTTACTTTACAAAGGCAATGCCTTCCCTTTTTACCGGGATTTACACCTTGGTGCTAGTCGCCAGCCCCTGGCCTATGGAAGGCGGGCTTGGGGTAGTCACGACATGGAACCCGAGGGCGGGTCGTGACAAATTGGTATCAGAGGAGTTCGGTTCTACCGCGAACTCTGATCTTTTCTATGTGAAGCAATAATGTTTAGCGTATTGAGTGTGGTTATCAGTCCAGGGAGTCCAGTGTTGGTGCGGCGGCCGACGTATCAGTACACCAGGACCCTGACTTCTGATTTCCGACTTAATGCATGAAAACATTGATTGCATGTGTGTTTCAAAGTTTTCTTTGTGATTTCCTTGTGTCAGCTCACCAGGTATACTGTTTGACCGTGGCGCACCTGTTTCCTATTCAGGATGGCCCCACGACGGCAGCCAGCTAGGGTTCGGAGAGTCGAGTGTGACGACAGCCCACCGAGCGACGAGGCTTCGGTGCAGGGCCCTTTGTCAGCAGTGGCACCGGCGGTAGTTCTACCCGCCGAGCCCCCGATGCTTCCAGCACTAGCCGCTGACGATGCACGTCACCTTAGCGCACTGCATGAGTTTCAGCGCCAGCGACCACCCAGGGTTCGCAGAGAGATGGATCTCCAGGCAGCCGAGGACTGGCTGGAGGCAGTGGTACATGTGTTTAGGCTAGTGAGGACACCAGCAGACCTCATGGTGATCCTCGCTACGAGCCTACTACATGCAGCAACAGGACGATGGTGGAGCTTGATGCTCCGGGTGCACGATGAGGCATCTCTACTTTGGACGGACATTGAGAGCCTTTTTCCCTCGGAGTTCGTCCCAGCCACCCTTCGTGCGGTGCGTATCCAGGAGCTTCTTCAGCTGCGGCAGGGCAGCATGACGGTCGCTCAGTACTCGGCGATATTTACCGATCTCTCACGCTACTCGACCGACATGGTACGAGACCCATTCTTCCGGGCCCGGACCTTCGAGCAGGGTTTGAGACACGAGATCAGGGCATCGCTGATCTCCCTCAGCATACCGACTCAGACAGGAGTACTAGAGCGGGCCCTTCTGATCGAGAGCTTACTTGCTGAGTCTATACCAGCGCAGCGACCCACCGCAGGGCGGCACGTGGCAGAGTCATCTGTAGCAGGCAGTCGGCTGATGACTCAGGGGTCCAGGCAGACCAGACCTACCGGTGGCCGACTGCACGACTCAGGCTCAGTTATACGGGGAAGCCGGGGTGGAGTCAGAGCCAGGCGTGCCGAGAGTGGGAAGTGTTACTCCTGTGGCAGGATTGGTCACATGGCTCGTGACTGTCCGACCCGCCATGCTGATGATCAACAGTTAAGTGAAGAACCTCCCAGGCAGAGGCAGAGGTTCGACCGTGGCGGTCCGCAGGGAGGAGGCGGACGAGGCAGAGGAGCTGGATGAGCAGCCAGTGGTGGGCGACGCTTTGAGGCTCTTCCACCACCACCACCAGGGGGTCCACCCCAACCACAGGGAGTAGGTGAACATGCGAGAGCTCAACTTCAGGCAACCGAGGCCTTCGATCATGGAGCTCTGGGAGCCGATGGACAGGAGCAGAACTAGTAGATACATCCTTTGTACTTCTGGTTCCTTGTTTCATTTGTGTAGCGTCTTGTATTATGAGCTGCAATAATAAAAGACGCATACCTTTGTGATATTTTAGTTCCTGTCCTCTTTCGTGATGTTACTAAGAGGTTCCAGTTTTGGCTGTTGACTTGACCCTCACTTGTGAGACATCTACTGGAGGAGACCCAGTTACCACACACTGATGCCGACAGTGTGACTCAACCCTTGGAGGAGAGAGTAACGGTTGAATCTCTTAGTAGTAGTGTCGAGGCCTTACGACGTCATCCTTGGTATGGATTAGTATCATCCATGTTAGGATTGACTGTTTTAGGCAAAGAATGTGGTTCATCCAGGGGATGGGACCAGATTTCTCTTATCGGCAAAGAAGAAATCTTGCAGCTCTGGTGGGACCGGAGATGGTCCAGGCCACGACAGAGAAGGTCCAGGTCATCCAGGAGCGGATGAGTACAGCTCAGAGCCGGCAGAAGCCTTACGCTGACAGGAGGCGGAGGCCACTAGAGTTTGAGGATGGCGACCACGTCTTCTTGAGGGTCTCACCTCGACGTGGTATTCGGAGATTTGGACGAGGCAGCAAGTTATCTCCGCGCTTCATCGGACCCTTTCAGGTCCTCAACAGGGTTGGCGAGGTGGCTTATCGCCTGGCTCTGCCACCTCAGTTGCACCGGGTGCACGACGTCTTCCACGTATCTCAGCTGAGGAGATACGTGCACGACCCGACGCACATCATTGACCCTGGGGAGCTTGACGTTGACGATGGGGCAACTTTTACGGAGGTCCTGGTGGAGATAGAGGATTGACAAGAGCGGGTCCTGCGTGGGCGATCGATTCCTCTTGTGTGCATCAGATGGCAGCACAGGAATCTCCAGGAGAGCACATGGGAGCGGGAGGCTCAGATGCGTGCTCAGTACCCTCTTTTGTTTCCCTAGTTTTTGATGTATCTTTACGGGGACGTAAATCCCTGAGGTGGGAGTAATGTAAAGACCCGTGAAATTCAAGGGAAATTTTTTCTTAATTTTCTTTGGAATTTTACAAGAGCGCGGTTTCTGACGGCACCAGATTCCAAGGTCCGGAGTGCCCGGAATCATTTTCCGAAGTTTGGCTCGGGTACGTTCAGTGAACAAACGAGCGAGAATTCCTAACTTTTGATCCGGTGCTCGGAATTGAAATCCGAGGGCACCGATGAACTCGCAGCGCCGATATTCGCTTAAGGAGACCTTTTCGGAAGTTGCGTTTGTTACGGGTTGAAAGTTAGTTTTTGGGTTTTTAGATTAAGTTAAATAAAATTTGTGAAATACAAAATTTTATTTTAACTTGATGTGTTTTTTATAAATCCTTCCAAAGGGAGTTGGGAGTGGGACCCACATCCACTTAACCTCCCTTGGGAGGATTAAGTGTGGTGGGGCCCACATGAAACCCAACCTTCCATCTCCCTTTAACTGTCCTTTTAATTAATGTTTGACAACTTTAAGTATTAATTGAGGTGAGTTGTTCAAATTCAAACCTTTGAAATTCATGTGGTAAAGTTGTGTAATAATATAAGCTTAAAGCTTATTTTATTCTGGGAGAATTCTTTTACCACCTTGAGAGGAATTTTGGAGCTTCACCTTATTCTTCTTCTTCTTCAAACTCTGACGAAGAACACGAAGAACCTTCGAACTCCGACGAAGAACGCCGCTCCTCTTTTCTCCGTCTCCCGTGACGACATAACCGCGACATCGACGTTCTTCTTCCGCGACGCTCGACTTCCGCGAATCGTTGTCGATCATCGAATTTCATTCCAGAACCAAGGTAGGGGTTTGCCCTTTTTAATTTATGTGTTTTCTTTCCCTCGAGCATGAAAGAAAATCCGTTGGGCATAGTTCCAAATTTTATTAAAAATTTGTGAAACGTTCATTGTTGTGTTTACACGATTGGCCAACTGATATCGTTATAACGGGAGGAGACGGGACCACACGAACACGGCCGATTCTCCTCCCCCTTCTATTCTTTCGTGTTAATTTAGCGGGGACAGCGCAGTGTCGTTGCAACCGCGCAGGAACAAAAGAATTAATGGCCGGAGCGAGCTGCGACGAAGAAACGCGGTGCCGACGCACCGCGTCGTTGTTTACGAAAGAGACCGCGGCCGGAGACGGGCCGCGGAAGAACAAGGAGGCGACCGGCGGCCAGCCGGGCCGCCGGCGCCGGAGATCATGGAAGGCCGCGGCCCTATGGCCGCGGCGAAGCAGCCAGGGGCGCCGACCTTGCCGGCGCCGGAGATCAGGTGGGCTGCGGCCCTACGGCCGCGGCGGAACAGCCAGGGGCGGCCGGCCTCGCCGGCCGCTGGAGATCGGAGAAGAGCCGCGGCTACGGCCGCGGCGGAGAAGAGGAAGGCGGCCGGCCGCGCCGGCCGCCGGTTTGGACAGGAGGCGGGACCCATGGGTCCCGCGTGTGTAAAGAAATGGCCGGCCTTAGGCCGGCCGAGATCCGGAAAAGGGGGGGTTTCACCCCCCGCGTGCGGCACATGCACGGCACGCTGGCCAAGCCGCCGCTGGACGGACCGCGCCGCCGCTGGCCAGGCCGCGCCGCCGCGCCGCCACCGGCCGGGCCGGGTCCAGCGGACAGGGTCGGTCCGACCCGGTTCGGGTCAGACCCGGGTCGGGTCAACCCGGTTCGGGTCAACCCGGTTCGGGTCAACCCGGTTCGGGCCGACCCAGGGGGGGGGGGGGGGGTCGGGCCGGGTCGGCCCGGACCCGGACCCCCCGTTTCGAATCAGTTTCGGTCTTTTGGCCATAACCTGAGCCACAGACCTCCGATTGACGAACCGTCTGCAGCAACGCGATCCTTGGATCGAGACGGTCGTTTCGGTATATCGCACTCGAGGTTTCGGATTACTTTGAGTTCGTCCGGGTTGGTTCGTTCACGAAACCAACCGGGCCTTCGGAGCGGAAACGCTCATATCTTGAGCTACGGACGTCCGATTGACGTGCCGTCAGCTGTGTTGTGTTCCTCTTAGTGAGACGGAGCTTTTGGCATACTCTGCCCGAGGTTTGGACGCAGGTGGAGTATAGTTGGGTTGGTTTTGCCTTAAAACCCAACCGGGCCCCGGGGACGAAAATGCCAATAACTCTCAGACCGGGCGTCCGATCGACGCGCCGTCTGATGCGTTGAGTTCCTGTTGACGATATGGAACTTTTGGATACATCAACTCTGGACTTTGTGACAGTTGATGTATCAGACTCTCCACTCGTGGAGTGGATCCTCCGAATGAGCTTGCTGTGTGCGGGAACCCTAGTGCTGGCTGCGACTGTTACTGTGACTGCTACTGCTACTGCTACTGTGACTGCGACGACAATAGTACATAGATCCTGTGTGGATTCGACGGCGACGACTACTGCACTCAGCGATCCTACGTGGATCAGTGCTACAGGTCCTGCGTGGGCCCGATCCTGAGTGGGTCTGATCCTGTGTAGGTCACTACGGGGGTTAGTACCTATCGATCCTTCGTGGGTCCGACGACTTAGATGGTTCTTTGATCATCTTTAACGTCATCCGAAAAAGTATACCTATGTAAACTGAATCTTCTGTTCTACTCGATTGAGGTGGTGCACTTGGTTGTAGCGGCAGACCCGCGATACTGGAGACGAGCGTACGGAGTACAGAGACCGTGTAGCCGGCTGAGACCTGAAGACTGCTTGACCGACTCGACTTGGAGTGAGTCGACTAGCCCAGTGGACGGAGCGCCCGGTATTTGGCAGCAGACCCACGGCGGACGGAGCGCCTGGTAGTTGGCAGCAGACCCGCGGTACTCGACTGGAGGAGTACCTCTGTAGGCTATTTGGGTGAGCGCCCGGTATTTGGCAGCAGACCCTCAGCGGACGGAGCGCCCGGTAGTTGGCGGCAGACCCGCGGTACTCGACAGGAGGAGTACCTCAGCAGTCTTAGGTTAGTGAGCAGTATCTCAGAGTCATGACAGGAGACTGTAAACTTCAGAGATGGGGCTCTTCAGTAGTTACGTTTTTGATAATGAAAAACTCGTGTGAGCTGAATCTTGTTGCTTTCCTGTGTGGATTGTGTTGTGCTATCCTGTGTGGATTACGTTTTGCTTCCCTGTGTGGAATACGTTTACTCTCCTGTGTGGACTGAGTGGTACTTGGGCTCGGAGGTTGGAGCGTATTTGAAATTGATGACTTAGGTATATGTATGGGCATATACCTAAGCAGTGTCGGTTGTTACTTCGTGATTGTACCTTTCTTCGTGGTTTATCCTTTGTGGATTTTGAGAGACCTTCAGGGGTCTCGGGGTCCCTACTGAGTAGCTTATACTCACCCCTGCACAGGCTTTGCCCGCACTACGTTGTGTTGGTTGCAGACGACGGACATCATTGATCATAGCTGAGGCTTGCAGAGCAGGACGGTACCTGGAGGTGGACCACTGGGCGGGACGTGCTCGGAGCGGACGGCGGGACCCGTGGAGCAGTGGAGCTATCTGTACCCACCCTTCAGGTGGTATTTCCGGTGGATAGCTCGGTGTAGCGGCTTTTACTTTTCAGTTGCTGTTTTCCCTTTCGAGTTGTACTTTACTTTCAGTTTGGGTTTGTATACTGGCCCATTTACTTTTCCGCACTTCAGTTGTACTCTGCTTTTGCTTAGTGTTTACTTTCCGCTTGCTTACTCTGTGGTGTTTGTTTACTTTACAAAGGCAATGCCTTCCCTTTTTACCAGGATTTACGCCTTGGTGCTAGTCGCCAGCCCCTGGCCTATGGAAGGCGGGCTTGGGGTAGTCACGGCACGGACCCCGAGGGTGGGTCGTGACACTATTATTCATACAAAAACGAATATAGGCTACAAATATAATTAATGGTGGACATGTAACATTTGGATTACAACTCCCATTAACATGGATATTCTTAGGTTATGATTTTCACTTCCTATAACCCAACTATTAAAGAATATCTAGATACCCCCAAAGTTATACATATATACATCATACCCATTATCAATGAAATATTATGAAATCTCATTATTGTACTCTTTTGTTTTAGGGTGTGTGTATCCATTGAATAAATAAAATTTTAAGATAATTATTCTTCTTGAAAATACAATTTGGTCATAGTTTCATGAACATAAAACATCAACCCTTATACAACATAGTCCAACAACATTAAATTAAATGGCATATGGTCTATCCTGTAAGAAATAATATTTCATAAAACAAACCATCTTATAAATAAATCTATATTAGGAATGAATTTTTCATCTCCATTCATGGATAATATATGAAAATTACCTTTTATTTTTTATAAACCTAATCTACATAGAGGTCTCTTTAGCTAACTAAGATTTCATTGATTGTTAAGGGAAGATAAAAAATACCCTATCTCTATATATGAGCTAGATTTATGTATAGACAATCTATGTGAACTGTTTGAGTATTTATTCCTACTATATAGGGATACAAAGTGAAAATCATTTTCCTATAAAAATATTCCTAGAAATAACATTGAAAAACATCCTTCATCCATTTATGTTTGACCTAGATTTATGAAAAGGTATCTATTGGAATGATATGAATGTAGAATGATTCCTACCTCTAAGAATCACATAAGGGAAACATGAGAATACCTACCCAATAAATTCCATGATATATTAGTCTATAGTATACCTTGAATGGAATTAATATATTTAAGGATCGATAATTAGTATATATTCACTCCACATATATTTGAATAAGATAGTAGTGTCTTGTTTCCACATGAATCAAATATACACAAAAGGGCCTCTAGAATAATACCAACCACTAGTAAAACCATGCAAGGAAAGAAATACCCCCATATTTTAACGGCTTATAACAATGTGGGGTGTGAACATAGATTGATTTCATAGTTTCAAGATGCTCGATACATCCTTACCATAGGATTTTGAACTTCAAAGAAGACAACTTGGTAAAATTATGTTAAAATGCATGAATATTAATTATTTAATTCATAATGTTGAACTATAAGTAGGAGAATCCACATTTCTGAAAGTAAAACTATGTTCAACATAATACATCATCACTCATTATCAAATAAATATATGGGTTTAAACTTGGTTAACTAATATTCAGGGTCCTACCATCATCTTTATGATCACCGCAATCCATAACTGATATATCATGTCTTGATCATCTCATGTTGCCACAAATTCTTGATATTCATTTTTAAGGAGAAAAGATCCCACTATTTGACCATGTAAATGTCTTATCTACATAAGGGCCTCAAACAAATCAAATAGTGGTAATTGTTGTTGTAATAAGGGCCTTATGACCATTTTGATCCATGGAATCATTAGAATGGAACTCGACATATCAATGTGATTTTGGATAATCCTAAGTATGAATTTATCATATCATTACTCAGGATATAATTCCCTTGAAAAATGCTTTTCCCCATTTTTATCTCCAAAACAAAAAGGTGGTGGAGTAATCTTGACCTCAGGAATCATAATTAGGTTGATGCGTATAACATCCCTAATAGTATGTCTATGTGAATCCGAACCATAAAATTCATAAAATGTGGTTGATGATTTGACCTTGAAAGTTTTTCAAAAATGGTCCAAATTTTGGGACCCTACATAGGGATTGAAAAATATATAAACTCTTTCAATATGAAAAACCAAAAAGTTATGTATGAAAAAAAATTCAACTCATCAGTTACAAATCACTTCCTCACTGTAGTTTAGGTAAAAGAAAATATATTAATATATGTGGTTTAAAACTAAAAGGGACCATTATGTGGGTGTATTAAAAGTGATCTTATAAAAGCAAGACCACTTTAACTTTTCAAACTCTAGATAATAGATTTATGACATTCTGTCACTGTGATAATGTGATCACTATATAGAGACACAAATTTTAGGGTACCCAATCCCTTATTGAATGTTTTTTTACAAAAATAACTGTTATGTGTTTTAATTCTAAGTCAATTCACACCAATTTAATGAGTCTTTTTACTTCTACCAAAACCCCATATCATTGCATCATTCCTCTTGGTTATTCAATGTAGTGTATTCATAATAGGGACTGACTATTTTAAATGACCCCACTAGGATTCACTATTGAATAACATAATTTCTTTTATATTTCCCCTAGTGCATTTTTTGGTACTATAGGAAATTCCCCTCTTAAATATATTAATTATTTCATTCACTAATAGTTATTTTTTATTCCACCATTAAAAATTGATGACTTGTACCCACTAACTTCCTTTTTCAGGGGAATCAGATATTCCAAGATCATGACATAAAATTTTTGTTACAAGACTACTCAATTGGATTTTAGTTCCTCAAAATTACATCATCATGTATTGTACAATTCTATATGTTGGAATTTAGTGCTCCATTATCAAACCTTTTGGTGGCCCCTATCATGTTACCCAACACCATGTAATACATGACCCATGCTTCATGACAATAAATGAAATCACTCTGGTGTTCCAAAACCCTAATTTTATTGTCCCCTTTCCCCAAATCATATATAATTGTACAAAAGTTTTAATGTTTAAAAATCATCCAGACATATTTAGAAGGAGTTAGGACCCATGGATGACCATTAATGTAATAACTATGTGATCATTTATAAGACACCATTTCCACTAAACTATAGTTTTCTCTTCCTTTATGGAATGGAAATCCAAACCACGTGAGCCCTAGTAACATTGAAGTAGAACTCAGAAGCTCAAACTGTTCTATGATCATCCCCATCATGTCCACCCTATCTCATAACCCATTTTTTAAACTCTTTGGTTATGAGTTAAAAAGACCAGAATACAATTATCCATGTAGATTCTACATCGCATTTATTGTGTAACTGTCTACAAAGAATATTTGAAGTAGGGATTTAGGGTTTCATAACACTTAATGGATATCCATCCCTCATAAAATCTATATGAATACAGGGGGTCAAAACCCTTCATGGGTATTTATTATTTAGAATTTAAAAAACAATTTATCAGGTCAAAATCATTTATGAATATTTATTCTTTAGAATCCGAGCTAGGATACAGTGTGTCAAAACCCTCTAAAAATAGAAAACCTCAAGTCCTTTTTCTTCTGAATTCAAAAGAAATGAGATTTCATATCTATAATTTCCTATAATAAAACAATAGATGTTTTTCTCTAGAGGATCCTAAACTATAGAAGTAGAAGTATCGAGATTGAAGTCCCTAATCTATATCAACAAAATATATAATAATGAAGACCATTAACTATAGTAATAGTAGTTTTGGGATATGTAATCCAATGAAACATAATGTCTGATCTAGTAGACTTTAACTATATGAAACCTACCATCCAATTATTTTGTCCTAAAATTATATAACCTTTTCAATCTAGATTATAAGACCTTATACAGTCAATTGAAATAGATGTAATTCTCTCTAGATTGAGAACCCACAAAGGGAAACTTGGGAAAGTCTAGGGTCCTTTCATTATGGACACTCACTTTTTGGGATCCAAGAAACATTCATAACTTATGAAATGGATATTTCATAAAAAATGGTATGTTGAAAACCCATAAATGGAATCAAGAGTAAATTCCTAGTTCGGGATTATAATGTCATTTAATAAATATATTAAGAAAAATTTATCAATAAAAGTAAATGATACCAAGCCTGTAGTGACTATTATCTAGAAAATTGATTAATTGTATTATACTAGATATGTCCATTAAATTATTTAAATGTCATAGAACTCACCCACTATGATATATTTACCAAAATTACCCTTTCTGAACTTGGTGATCTTTGGAGGATAGGATTAGATCAATCGATAAGGATGAATATGTCTCAAATCATTCCTAATAAATTCTCAAGATGAAAATTTAATAATTCAAGTGTTTGAGTTCTATTAGGGGTTCACTAGTTATTATAAAAATATTGAGTTAGTTTATGATCTATATGATATCATCATAATCAAATTGCATGTATATAATGAAAGAGAGATTGATCGACAATAATATAAAAAATCTAACCAATACATTTTTTAATAGGAACAGAAGGAAAGGTGTAATATAAAAATTCTACAGTCTCCTCGAGGGATCCTTAAAAGAAATACAACATGATCATTGAAAATATTGTTCTATTGAGTTCTCTAGATCAGCTAGATCCTAGAGGGATGCATCAGTTGATTGGTGAAGTATATCTTTCTCTATTTCTTACACCACTGCTAGTAGACATCGAACCGCAATAAAGCTGGATAACTCATGAATCTATTTTAAAGTGGAATCCATCAAAGTGACTATTATTTATAAATCCTTCATTAGAATATAAAAGAGTGATTTATATTCCATAACATGTATTTCCATGTTTCTCATATGATCAGGAAAATGGGGGGGGGGTGCAATGATGTTTTTGATCTAGTGCCTCAGAGGAATACCTCAAGCATTAAAGTATGAATTTTTTTTTTATAAATTCTAAACATTATTTCACATGATCATATAGTTGTTTCATTGTAAAAAAATTACTATATTTATATTTCATATAATTATTGGTAAATGAATCCACCAAACCATAGGCTACAAAACAATCTATGGAGATTCTCTCCATAACTAATAATTTCATTAAAGGGGGACATGGCAATTAATATGTGAATATGGTAAAAATCATTCCTTTATTTGTCATTATCTTGGAAACAATTTCATAGGGTGTATTCAGATGAGGATCCGATGGATATGTATTTTTATTTATAAAATTTGTTAGTACTAATAGGGGCCTATACACCCTGATAGGGGGGTGAATCAGGGTATGGATATTCTTTATTAAATTATTCCTACCCCACTAGATCTTGACCTCTTTATTACAAAGGTCACTTTGTTTGCACTTGTGGGTTTATTATGATCACTTCTTTTCTTATTTATCTGATGAAGATTCTTTGAATTCAATGCAGGGAAGCTTGAAGGCAGACACAAAGATTTTTACTTGGTTCACCCTTATTGGGCTACGTCCAAGGAGTATACAACAACGATGTGCCGTTGTACGAAGTCCACTAAGGATCACTACCAATAATGTCTGGGATAGATCACTTCTATGCCCAGGCTCACTGCATTTTGAATGTTTAGGATCAGCTCAATGCTTTCCCAAGTGTCACTCACTGTTTCTCTCTCTCTGGCTCACTACTGGTGGAGAGGATCACCTTATTCCTCTTCCTTTTCTCACTACACTTGGAAGGGATCCACTCACAGTTTATAGACTTGTAGGTATCCTCATTATCACTAATGAATATATCCTCCACTGTATGTAGATGATTTGTTGAAGTACAAATTTTATCCACTAATGAATAGCATTTTCCCCTGAATGGGAAATTCCTTTGGAAATACCTTCGCAAAGCACCCTACTTCGTGAGGCTCCCAATTTCGCAATGCTCAAACAAGCCTTCGCGAAGCTCCTGCCTTTTCATGAAACACTCCTATGAAGCACTCTCTTGAAGCTCAAGCCTTCACAATGATTATGCCTTCACGGAGCTCAAGTCATCGCAGAGAAACTTCCCTTGTTAAGCTCACTGAGCCAAAGCGGAGTACCGAACTTTCACGGAGCTAGAATAGCCGCCGCGGAACTCCTCTTTCGCGAAGCACACTACCATCGCGAACCACCTTCATGAACCGAGAGAAAAGTATTTTCTTTGAATGCCTTCTCTACTTCTCTCAAGGGGGTCAAACTCTATTTATAGGAAATTACACAGACCCTCGACCCTTCTGTGCGAAGTCAGCACCACGTCATCGCCAATCACAAAGCTCTGAAATTTTCACCAGAATTTTCTCAAAATTGCAAAGCACCAGGAAAATTTTATGACTGCGGAGCTTGTCGTAATCACCACCATCAACATTCATTTGTGCCTTCTCCGAGAATCTCCCTTGAAAATACCTTCAATGTCTCAATGTGATTCAACTCTTTCGTTTGCGAAGCTTTGACGTAATCTCGAAGAATCACTGCCATTATAATTCTTGTCCTCAAGAATTCCAAACCATGGCACCACATTGTACTGCTCTTTTGTACCGACTCCAGACCTTCCTTTCCTTTTTCATCATTCTTATGTCAACATGGATTGTCAAAAAATTCTTTGGAACTTGACAATTCTTCAGGGAAACATACATTTTCAACAAACACAATCAACCCAAAAATATTTCAATGTTACCTTGAGGGATTTTTTCCCAACAAAATCTATAATTGATTAAGTTTTCTAAGAGAACAAAAAACCAATGAAATTTTAATTTTTTTATTGGACCTACCATTTTAAAAGCTATGATTCAAAGAGGAAATCAAATAATTTCAGTACATCAATTTATTGTTTTTTGATGTGGTTCAAGGATTGGAGGTTCCCCTAGAGTTATATAAATATTCTAGAGAATCAGTCTACAAAACCTCTAGTTAGGATTAGTTTGTAGGGGCACACAGTTATTCTGGAACCAGGTGTCCCACAATACCAAATTGGGATGTATATTATTTAAAGAAATTAACTTAATTAAATTAAAATTAAATGAAAAATAAATAGGGATTGAAAATGAAGAATTTTTTTAACAATAATAATAATAATAATATTGTTATGATTATAATTATGATTATGATTATGAATACTCTTATTATTAATATTATTTTTATTATGATGGTTTCTTTTTTAGGAACATAAGGGGTATCGCCATTTTCCCCTCCTTTTGCACGATTCACCCCCTCCCTAGGGTTCTATAGTCATTCATGATTCACACCCCCTAGCATTCAAACCCCCCTCCTATAAATCCCCCTCTACTTGAAGATTTCACCTTGATCCTTCATGAATCTCACTCGATCCTTCATGGTAAGAACATATGATTTTTTCTTCAGCATGGTTTAGTGTGTTTTGCTCACTTTCTCTCCCTATTTCAAATTGGAATAACCCTAGGTTTGGGTTTAATCCTATTTTTGGTTTTCTCTTGATGTTAGGGTGTGCGAAGGGCCTCTCAAGCTCATTTGTTCATATTTCAGAAATCACCTTCATAGGCGAAGTAGTTTAGATCCTCTCATTCTGCTATCATGGATTTGGGGTAAGTTTTTCCTCTATTATTCATTTTCACTCAATTAATATTTGGGGTTTCAATATATTATTAGTTCCTGGTAATTTTACATTTGTGTGTGATACTTTTCTATGGTGATTTTGAGTTCCAAATTAATTTGTATCATCTTTTCGATCAACCATGAGGTGGTTTCGAGTCACTGGAGTCAAAGGTAAATTACCTATGTATTCATCAGTAAGAATATATATATATATATATATACATATATATATAGGTTCCCCTATTATATATATGCTTGATCATGGGAACAAAATTATATATATGGGGCTAGGTTTCCTTATGTATAATATAAAAATACATAAAGAGTTATGTGTTTTAAGATTATATGAATGTAAAATATAAATGTAAGAATCCCCTTGTGCATATCCATGGCCATAAAAATATTCACATAGGGCCTATGGGTCCTAATGTATAAGTGAAGATGTACATTATTAGAGGTGAGAGGTAGAAACTTATAGTGGTGGCCAATAAAATTGTCACGTGCATAGTTTTTAGCTTAGTATACTTTTTGAAGTATGATCCCCTTACCAGAACTTTAATTTTATGAATGAATTAATTAATATACATATTTCACAATCCATAAATTTAATTAATGTAGTAATATTTTTAGATTTAAATTTTCTTAGATGTGAATAGAGTATGACCTTGAATGACCTATTTAATATGATAAATGAATTGTTTTATGAATAATGTCATGATTTAATAATACAACCCCTCAAATAGAGGTGATTTGTCTTCAACATTGAAATTAGTGATTATACTATTATTATTTTCCTTACTTATTGCCTTGGTTCTCCTTTTACGCATTGATTTTATGGTTTTGTATATATCTTGTTGAGATATGGCCTTCATTGATGTTATTAAATGAGTTTCCCCTTTTTCATTGTAAATTTTTACTTAACCAATGTACTATTTAAGAACATATCCTAGATGCTCCAATCTAATTGATTAATGGAGAAATATCCTCCTAACGTCTTTTTGTGCATATATAAAGGGAATTATCATGTTGTCATTTTCCTTGTTTGACTATGGTAACTTCAAAATACAACTTGAACCTTAATAAATTAATTTAATTGACATATATAACTAAATTGAATGAATTTAATGGAATTGAGGAACCTAATGGATTTCGATAATTAATTTTTTTACATGAATTAATTTAAATGTAACTTATTATGGTGATATGGCCATGCCTCTTATTATGATTAAATATGCATAGTTTATGTATAACGTTTCAATTATATGACTTGAATATATTCGAAGTCATGATTTATGGTGGTTTCATTCATTGAAAGGAATTTATTTGGGTGTTATAAACCTAATCCCCCTTTTTTGTGAATTAATTATTTAATGATTATGAAATAATTTTTGTAATGTTGGCATTCCATGCACAACCTAATTAACTGAATAAACCCTATTAAATTACAATTTATCATTTCAAATTGTCCTAGGGATCCATTTGTGTCTATAGGAGTGGAGACTCGAACCTGCAACCTCCCAATTAATGTGTCAGACTTGGACATTATTAAGATGTTGTCTATTTGACAATAAAACCCTATAATAAATTAGACACTTTTTTTATTTGTTTTTTAGACTTTTTTGAATTGTAATACTAATAAATTTTGTGATTTTTTATTTTGGAATCAATTTTTACATTCTTTTTAATTAATTTATTAATGATCATTGGGTAGAATGATTAATTAAATAGCTTTCGAAAAATTATGATGATAATTAGGAACCTCGATTAATGAAATGAAATAGTTTGACAAATGGTAATTTTTATAAATAGAAAATTTTGTATTAAGATAATAGATTTGGTATTTTTGATAATAAAATTGGGATTTTTATGGATTATATTTTGATCTTAAGTGATATATATGTGACTGATACAAGAGGGTTTGATACTGATTAGCATGTTGAGTTTGTTTAGATATGAATCATGTTTAATGTGTATGCCTGGGGGCTTGGTTTATGTTCTTTTGTACTAAATGAGGGAAACACACACATGTACTTGATTCGTGAGGGAAGAGTGTATGATTATATTTAATTTCTAAGGACTCAGGATTGGTGTTGACACCTGAGAGCTTGGTTCATGCTTTCATACCACCTAAGGGCTAGGTTAAATGGTGTTAAATGCCTGATGGAAAAGTGTATGATTATGTTGGATGCCTAAGGGATTCATGCACAATCACATGATACTTGAGGGAAAGATTCTAGTTATGCTTGGGGGTGATATTTTGGTTATCCTGAGGTAGAAATCCAAGTTATTCTTGACTGTGAGATTTTCTAAATCCTAAGGGAAAGATTCTAGTTTTGTATATGGGTGATGATTTGGTTAACCTGAGGATTAAGACCATAGTTCTATGATATATTTTGGGTGATTCATCCATAGTAGGATAATCTTATACCAATTTGGGTGATACTTCCTGATGTAGGTGGATCTACCCAAATACATATATATCCAACATAGGCTGAAGTAGGTGGTATGGGACATGCGTCCATTTAGGATCCTAGACCTTGTTTATATTATTTTATTTGTTATTAATTTTCATTTATATCATGTGGAACACTACCACTATTATTAATTTCATGAAAAAAATTTGGCTAGACATTGTGGGTGCTGGACAACTAAGATTTATATCTCTCACACTACTAGGGCGTTATTTAGTTCTCGAGTATACTTCTTGTTTGAAGGTCTATGGATTCATTACTTGTATTCTGATGAGTACATGGGAGCTAGAGAGAATAGTACGAATCAGGTTCTCAAGATGATTGCGGACCCTGTTGTTGGGAAGTTATTCATTTATTACATTGTATTGCGATTTTTAATTTTCACTACACGTACCTATTTCATCATCTTTCATATATTCATTATTTCAAATTAGTGTTGGACACATTTATTCAGTTGTTATATTATTATTTTACTCTTGTTCTTTATTTTATCAGTATATCCACTATTTTATACTATTTATTATATGATGAACCACTATGATACTCTGATCTAGATGGTATAGTCTCCCCAACGTACCATCAATAGACCCTTACTGATATTCAGAATCCTCTCGTGTATTGGTAGGCATGTTTAAGGCCCTGTGACCCACTGGTCCAACCACTATATTAGTGATGAGTCGGGATGGGATATTACAAAGTGGCATTAGAGATTCTTTTAATTTTTTTATTACTATTATGGGTAGGTAGATAGGAGACTAAGAATGTGTCGACACTTGGAAAATAGTCATTACAGGGACTGATCACCCCACATATGGAGAAATGACTAAGTGTCCAGGTCTTGGATTTTTGATTATATTGTTTGATGTTAAAGTTGAAATGATATAACCTTGACTGAATGAGGTAATTTTTACTTCATATTTATTTATGAATATATGGAATTTAATAATTGTCCTGGTAAAACAAGGATGAATAATTACATGCATCATATTAAGAACACAGAGAATTCACTTGCCACACATATGTCAAACCATGAAATTGCATATATAGGATACCTAATTTTTTGATTGTGTGCCTCGAGTGGTATTCCTTGTTTTATTATGTAACATGCTTATCTGTTTATATTCCATGTTACATTACTTATTAGCATGCCTTCCCTATTTATTATTACATGCTTCTACGATTTCATCGTATTGCTTAATGTTAGCTACTTGTAGTGACATTATTTTCTTTGTTTTACATATGTAATTGATGGAATAGGGTGAATGAATTTTTTTTCAATTAAAAAGGTATCCAAATAAAAAACTATAAAGTGTATGGGGGCTTTATGGGTTGGAGGATGGCCTATCATATGACTAGAATATTAAACATGAGCATGTTATAATTTGAAATGTTTATAAATGTGTAAGATCGTTAAATTTAACATAAATGAAATCAGTTACCTTAAAATATGTTCAACTGTACCTGATTAGGTCAGTTGGGGAATGTTACTTATGAGTTAAAGCTTAATTAATTTTAATTATTTTAATGTTTAAGTAACTTCTATTGGGTTTCATGATAATGAACTTGGTGGAATTTTTGGGATCCTTGTAGGTCACCTTATCTATTAGAAAAGAATTTATTTTTATAAATTTCTTATTCATTACTAGTTTTCAAGAAGTGTAAAATGTTTTAAAAAGGAAATTTTTTTATACTTTATTACTTTTCCTATATTAGTTTGTTAAATCATTTAAATAGTTAAATATTATTATGAGGAAAAATAAAATGATGTAAAAAATAGGACATGTATAGGTGAGTTCATTTAAACCCTCATGTTATGGTAATCTAACCTTTTATTTGATTTTCCTTAAAATGGATAAACATGAATTTTATGTACACTTCCCCCTTTTATAAGTGGCTTAAAGGATGATATCTTGAGCCTAGTGACTTTTGTTAAGAATTTCCTATTAATAGGGTCAATGCTTGTTCTTTGTAAGGGGATATCACGTGGTAGTTAGCACCCTTAGAATATAAATTGCATTCCAATTTCACTAATTTTTTTACTATTAGTGCTATTCGGTTGACGTTGTCCCTTGTAAAAATCTTATCTTTTTAATGGAACCCTTGTTCGTATGGGTGTTTTTGTTTCCCTGGGAATTTTTTTATAGACATGAGCATCAATTAATGATCACTTTTCGCTAGTTTTATATTCTTAGGGCACAATAAACCACTTTATTAGTTAGTTGACCCTTCATTTTCCTTAGTAATGGATGACTTGATATGGAATATTCTAAGTTAATGGTCTTATGGGGAAACACATATTTTTGTTAAAAATATTGTACAAACCATTTGATTCTCGAATCAATAGGGAGAACAAACTTTGAATGCTATTTTAGGATTTTTCATTTTCTTGTGAACTATTAGGGTGGTATGCATCTGTATACGTGGTACCTATCGAATGTTTAATGATGTAAGAAATGGGTTGAGATCAGTAGGCTTCTTGAGCCTTGTGTTGTTGGGTATGGTCTTAGGCCATTTTTGAGGTATAGTAACATGAGCGTAAGGAAATAAAGTTCACACCAATTCCCAGGATGGCGTTTAGAGACTCAGGTTTTTTTGACACGTCGATGAGTGTTGGTCTTGTTTTTATATCAATAATTTAAATATTTTAATTTCTGTATGTTCTGACCTAGCGTTCTTTTGAGAAAATAGTTTATACCTTAATTGGCTGATTAATACACTGCTAATATGTGGAGTTTTATGTCAGTTCTATTAAATATGTTTCCTTTCAGGTAGAAGGAACAAAACCAAAGATGAAAATTCAAGAATGGTCGAGATTTCATAAATGCAAGTGAGTGTTGTGAAGTTAAAATTGTTCCGGTGATTTCTCAGAAAAATAAATTTGTTCTGGTTGGGGGTGTATGAAACCTTTGAGAAATTCTGTTTGTCATGGGTGGACTTTGGTCATTAAAATTTAAGGATATCATGATGCCTTTTGAGGTAAAGGTTTGGTGATCAGTTAATGATGGTGCATCGACATGTCAATATGAGTTTATTTTAAGGTATCAACTAGTAGTGGTTTGTCTATTTTCTTTATAGTAATTTTTAAATCCTCTTACTGTATTATTCCATGATAGAAAACCCTATACCCAATCTTGATATAACCCTTAATACACTAAGAGGGAATCTGTATTATTCCATGCTATAGTTAAAAAGTTATTGGGTTGTTATGTGGTCTGCCAATGTTCCACGCTAAACCTTTGGTTATTATTGATGCTTTATTATTCTTGAGTAACCCATGGATTTCCTTATAGGAATACCTTGGATGAACAATTGTACACCAGTTGTTTCTTCTGACATGACTCTTGGCCGATGTTGATATGGGCTTAGTCAATATTCTGATGTGGACATCTTGGATTTGTTCCAACATTTCACCTATCAACTTGGAGTTGGAACCACCATGGGGTAGTTCCTAAAACTCTATTCATTTCAATTCAAAGTTATCCCCGACTTGTCGTCAGGCTCAAAGGTGATTATTTTAATCAGAGAACGTCACTGGATATTAGGTATGAGATTCTATGAATGGGTCCATGATAAATACAAGGTCCCTTGGAAGAAGGTGTTGTGGTTATATTGATAATATGACGGCATTCTAAGTTGATCATCTTTATAATGGTCGAATGAAGAGGCTTTACTTTTTTTCATTCCTTTTTCTCAAATAATATGGTTTGTTAATAACTGTTTTAAGTCATGTTGTTTGGTGATGACGAGTGTTGTCTATATAGGCCTAGGACTTTCATGAATAGGCAGATCGACCTGTCTAACTAATGTTGGTGAGGAATCTACTATCTGACCATTTTCAAATAATGCTAGAGCATCACTATAATTATTGAGGGGTTTTGTGTAGTAAATTTCAACGGTGGAGGTGTCGTGGCATGGAATTGATCCCCCTTTTCAATGTTTTATACCTATGATGGGGAGAACCATCTATTAATTGTTTCAATAAATGAATACATGGTCATGAATCTAGCTAAATAGCCTCATATAATCATCATGTTGGGGTTTCAGTTGGAAACAATGAGTGTTAGATCATATATTAATGGATTATGTTCTCATTTCTTAATCATTTCTTAGAGGTGTGTTTGGAATTTTAAAATGAAACACGACCATCCGAGAGATTAATCATGACCCATGTAAACTAGGTGATGTTTTCTTTATTCCCAAAGGATTATTAAGGATGATATGTTCTAACTTGTGGAGGTTGTAACAACCCATGTTTTTAAACCAGATGAAAAATAAAATACATTTCAAATTTTCATTTCTGAATGGTCAATTTTATAAAATGAGATTCAGAGTATAAATACTATAGTTTCAAAACATAATTTTTTTTGTATGTACACCATGGTTGGGGGGTGACCTGGTTTTTTCGTCAAGCTTTAGGAGCATCAGAATCTGAAACCTCAAGTCGAGAGGAGCTGGTAGGGGAGCACGATTAAAATAGAACTGTGTGGAACTCATTAGAAAATTGTATTGTGTTTTATTTAATGAAATTAAATTAATAAAATTAATACTAAATAAAATATAAATGGTAAGTAAAAATAAATAATATTTTTTATAATAATAATATTCTTGTTGTTGTTCTTGTAGTTGGTGGTGGTGGTCTTGTTGAAGTTATTAAGTTAGCTTCTTTTTTAGAGACCCAAGTGGTCTCCCCTCACCCCCTCGATCAGCATGACACACCCCCTTCTTGGGGTTCTCAAGAAATGTGAGAAACCCCCCATCATCATGACACACCCCCTTCCTGGGGTTCTCTAGAAATGTGAGACCCCCTAACACATGACCCCCTATCCTCTGGCTCCCTCTCTTATTGTTGATTTCACCTCAATCCATCATTGTAAGACCTTAATCTCTCATATCTATCATTGGTGGTAATTTTATCCTATATTTATCTCCATATTTAAAATTTTTTTAATCCTAGGTCAGGGTTTAAACTGATTTTGGTTTTTCATTCGGTGTTAGGGTGAGAAAAGGGTCTCCACAGACTCCTTGGTTTGTATTCTGTCAACCAACATTGATGATGAAGTAGTTCGGATCATGTCGGTCTACCATCACCAATTTAGGGTACATTTTTTCCCTATTAATAATTGTCACTCAATTATTATTTGGGTCTTCTCTATTTTATGAGTTTCGTATAGTTTTCTTTATGTGCCTCAGACATCTCCGTGGTGATTCTGCATTCCTAATGATTTTGAAGAGAATTTTTTTATCACCCTTGAGGTGGGTTCATGTTTCCAAAGTCAAAGGAAACATACTTGTGTATGGATCAGTAAGAATATATATATATATATATATATATATATATATATATATTCTTCCCATTATATATATATTTATATTCCCATGGAAAATAATTTTATATATATGGCTTCATGTGGTTATGTAAAATATGAAAAAATGCTTACATAAGTACATGTTAATGAGTATATTCATGTATAAGCTATATTTAAGGATCCCCATGTACAAATTCATGGCCATGTAAATATGTATGTAGGGGCTATGTGTTCTTATGTATAATTGAAGATACATATACTCTGAGTCAGGAGGCATCAGCTTAGAGTGATCGCCGATAAAATCATCAAGTGCCTAATGTTTGTATTGGTCCATATATGGAGATAGTATCTCTTTTTTCCCTTTAATTTTATGATTTCATTAATTAATTAAATTATCACACCATACATAAATTTTAATTAATGTAATATGATTTTTAGCTTTTATTTTTTTATATGTGCATTGAGTATGTTCATTAATGAAAGGTTCAATATGATAAAGGAATTATTTTATGAACAATGTAATGACTTAGTATTAAAACCCTTCCAATAGAGGTGCCCTGTATTCATACTAAAAATAAACTATTAGACTTTTATTTCATACCTTCCTTATTTAATTGGTTCTCCTTTTATGACTTCAACTTATGGTTTGGTATGTAGCATGTTGGGACCTGGCCTTCATTGATATTATGAAATGAGTTTCCACTTATTCATTGTAAATGAGCATGTAACCAATGTATCTTATAAATGACTTTCATGGCTACTCTAATATAATTGATTAATAGAATAAGATCCTCTTAAAGGCATGGAATTATTTATAAAAAGGTAATACCCATGTGGGATTTTCCCCTATTTTCCCGTTGTACCATATAAATACCACTAGAACCATGATAAATGAATTTCCATGAATTTGATAACTAAATGGAGTTAATTCAATGGAATGGATTGACATGGTGTCTGGCATCCTTAAATTGTTTACATGATTTAATATAAATAGAATTTGTTAGGGTCATATGTCCACACCTCTTCTTATAAATAAATAAGTATGGTTTATGTATGATGCTTCAATTATATGACTTGAATATATTCTACGATATGATTCATGGTTATTGAATTACATGAAACGAATTTATTTGGGTGGTCTAAAACTAATCCCATTTTTATGATTTAATTATTTAATGTTTATGAAATAATTTTTATCTCACCAGAACATTGTGCACAACTAAATAAATTGAATAATACATGTTAAATTATAATTGTTCATTTCAAACCATCCCATAGTTCCCTTTGGGTCTATGAGCATGGATACTCAGACCTAAAACCACCTAATTGGTCTTCCCTCTTAGGATAATCTTATAACATGTTCTATTTGACTTTAAATACATACAATAAGTTGGATAAATTGTTTGATTTCTAGCTTAGAATTTTGAATTGGCATAATAATGAATTGTGGGATTTCTTATGGTAGAATCACCATGGAATTTCTGGATAATTAATATATAAACGACCTTTGGTTGAAATGATTAGTTGAATAGGTTTGATATAATGATAAATAATAATTAGGAACCGAGATTAATGAAATTAATTTTTTTGAAAGATGGTAATTTTTATAAGTTGAATGTTTTTCATTATCATTATAAATTTTTGTGTTTGACACTAGAATTGTGATATTTAATTCTTAGATTTTGAGATTATGTGATATTGATGTGATTGATACCTGAGGGTTTGATACTGATTACTATTTTGAGTTTGTATGGACACAAATAATGTTTAATGTGGATGCCTGAGGTATTTGATTATGTTATTTAGATCTTATTGAGGGTAAGGTGCATAGGTAAATGATTCCCAAGAAAATAGTATATGATTATATGGGATGTTTGAGGAATCATGATTGGTGTTGATGCCTCTGGTCTTGGGGCATGATTTTTTACAACATTAAAGATCATTGTATTAGCACAAAATTATTGAGGGAGGAGTATATGATTATGTCAGATGATTGAGGGATAAATTCACTATCACATGATGCCTGAGGGAGAGAGTCTATTTATGTCTGATGGAGTCATTTTGGTTAGCCTTAGGAAGAAATCCTAGATAAGAATGAGGGAAGATTTTAGATAGCTTGAGGGAGAGATTATGGTTATTTCTGAGGGTGAGGTTTTGGTTAGCCTAAGGGAAGAAGCCATTTGTTTTTGGTATATTCTGAGTGATTCATCCTCGATAGGATAATCTACCACCAATTTGGTAGATACTTCTTAATGCAGGAATATCTAACGACATACATAGATATCCATCTAAGGTAGAAGAATATGGTATGGTACAGGTGTCTGTTTAGTATCTCATATAAAGTTTCTATTATTTAATTTGTTACCACTTTTAATTTATAACGTGTGCCACATTGTCATTATTATTAATTACACAAAATTTATTTGGATAGACACCATGGGGGCTATACTACTAAGAATTATTTCTCACACCCTTCTCAGGAACTGTTTGGTTCCTAAGTTGACTTATTTTTCATAGGTCTATGGATTCGTTACTTTTGTTGTGCTAAGTACATGGGAACTAGGGAGCACAAGATCATATGGGTGATCATGATTCTTCTATATCTAGTCATTGAGAAGTTATTAATTTATTACATTGTATTTTGATTTGTAATTTTCACTACCTGTACTTGTAGAATCGTCTGTCATACAGGTATTTATGTAAATTAGAATTGGCCACTTTTATTCAGTTACTATATTATTGATCAAGTATTGTTCTTTCTGTTATTACTACATAGAATTTTTATGCTATTTTTTATCTAATAAGACACTATGCTACTCTGATCTAGAGGGTATAGTCTCCCCACTAGACCATCAATATTTCCTCACTAGTAGTTAGAAGCCTCTGGCAAATAGTGATGTGTTCTGGAGTCCTTGTGTCCCATTGGTCTAACCAACGTCTTAGTGGTGAGCTGGGATGGAATGTCAAAAAATATAGAAATGTAATGTCTGGACTAGATGATCAAAATTTAAAAATATTGGATTGGACTGATCTCCCTTATCTAATTACATGATCCCACCCTCCCCCGATCATCACCCACTTTCTTCATTTAGGGTCAATATTTGATGGAAAATCCAAGGATTTTATTCCCCATGCACACAATAAAAAACAAGATAATACACCTTTTTAATATAGTCAAAATGGCTTGAAAATCGATAAGGTATATATGAATTATATATTATTTTGTCATCCAAATAGTCTTCATGATCCTGATCCCAAATGGAATCTTCATATGACCTCTTATTAAGGGAACCACTTCCTTCATCAACAATTATCCTGGAGGGTGCATGGTATGGATCGAAATTAATAAAATTATGTTTTATCACTGTATTGATGACCTTAGGGAAGTATAAAAGTTTTGTTTCGACCCTAGAAACTTTTAATAGTCAATTTAAGAATAAGGAACAAATGATTTTAGTGGTATATTGGTACCCAAAACACGTTTAGTGACAACCTATCCAGGCACATAGAAACTGGAAGAGTTTTCTAATCTAGAAATGGGTATCAATATCTTCAATGTGAACTAGAATATAATAAAGAATATAAAAGGATAGAATGGATGGATTAAGGGGATACCCTTCTTCTGGTCATTATTAATTCTATAGTGTATAGACTAGGGTGATAATATTTGAATCCCCATCATAGAAAATCCATCTTAAAAAAAAAGAACTGTGTCATTCTGATCGATGACCTGGAAATACCACATGTATCACCATATATCCCAATGAGGGATACTATCTAGTCTCCAAAAAAGATTAATAAGAGTCCATTCTTTCTTTATCATCTCAAGAAGGATAATTATGTGGATATAATATAGTTGGATGATCCTATCTTAAACAATGAAGATACTGACCCAATCATTGAGAGAAATGATCGAGCATAGGTTAATCTCCATCATGATCCTCTCCTAAACAACGAATAGATTATCTTATGCCAAGACTATATTATATTTAGGTTCCTTCAAATTATTAATATAGGGAATGAAATCATTACACATTTCCCAAACATGATGTATCCCCCATATCGATATACATCTCAAAGCATGTTTCCTACTTCACCATGGGTCAAATGGAATGATTTAGTGATGTAACCCGAATGATTGATCAGTACTATAATGATATATGACTGATTATACATGGTGAATTAAGAATTCATTAATTCTTCAAATATTTTGTTTGTGAATATTTGATCATTGAATTCAATAAATCTCAGTCTAACATTGAATGACCCTTCACATTCATTAAAAAAATTACCACCGGGGCACAAATCCTAATATGAACTCCATACACATTTTGGTTATTTTAATTAAGATATATTTATATTTGACTAACATTGGGAAATCAGTTGAGCGTAATGATGAATACCATCTATGATCATATAAGAGTGATTCATTGAGTAGGAAGACCCCTCGAATGGAACCAAAATTAGTTTTCTCTTTTAAAAGAAAATTTCATGGATACAGTTAATAGTAGATTAAAATTAGTTATCCAGAAAGTTATGGATTTGAAAAGGAATGACTAAATTATCTATATGAATTAATTTATTTATTGGTAGTGTTTTGATAGAGGATATTTTTTAGTATATATTAAAATAATGCCCTTTATAACCTCATTGTAAGACAAGAACTTCTATAAGGGATCATCTTCACAATTCCCAATAATCATAGCCCCCCATGCGACCATGTGGGATGATGTATATTTGATCTAAGCCATATTATACTTTTCATAAAAAATTCATCCATTAAAAAAAATTTGGAATCAAAACAAGGGTATACTGAACTGGAAAAGTGAGTTACTTGGATTGACCATATCAAGTATCACGATCACATAATCCTTTCTAGGACTCACGAATGTATGAACATGGTATATTCTTATGAATATCATAAAGAATTATTTTTATAGGTGAAACAATATAAAATACATGAAGTGGACCTACAACCAGAGATGCATGGTATAGTTCAAGAAAACATACAGTGGAATGACCGAAGTTCGGTTGTGAAGGTTATCAGAATAATATGTTCATATGATGAGATCATGAAAAGATATCATGTTGTTTAATCTCATCACAATATAACATGATATAGTATTTCAATGAAATAATTTTGGATAGAAAATTCTGAAATATCTGGGGGTTTGAGTCAAAGGTGAAATTGTCATCCCTCATCCCTCCTATTTATAGGGCACCTCACTGAAACCCAATTATCTCTCAGAAGAACAAAAGAAGCCTAAAAGAAAAAATAAAGGAAATACAAGGGTATTATGATAGAATTTATTATAACAAACTCTAATTTAAAAATATCACTGTTTTCAACATCTTATATAACAAGTTACACTGATTTTAAACAGACAGTGACATGGTATTAAAATATTACTATTTAAATATGATTGTTTCAACCAAGTAGTTATGTTAGTGAGTATGAATATGGTCAAATACATTATAAAACGTATATAAATTCTTCAATCAAATAAACACTATTTACAAATTTTAATTAACCAGTCAGCCAATTTTAATCAATGTCATTTTATTCATCGAAAATTTGATTTCTTGAGAATTTTTTACTACTTTCTATGAGAAAATAATGTAGTTCATTTTTCACACATTAAAATCATGAATTTTATAAAATATAATTTTTTTAAATAATAATATTTACATTAACATAATGTAAAATTTTATAACATTTTGGAAAATATTACTTTTTTTGTGAATAGTAAAAAATACTTATCTTTATAAGATTTTAATTTTCTTATAATAAATAAATCTAAATTTAAATAAATTTTTTTGTTTAATTTAATTTAAAATTAAAATTAAAATTGTTTTTTATATTAATTAAAATTATCTACATTTAAATCTTATTTATACTGTTTTTTAGTATTAGTTTATTTTTAGGCTTAAAACTCATTTTTATGAAAACTTTTTTGAAATGAATAATGCACCTAATTTTTAGTTAATTGAAATGAACATAATGAAAAATTATTTAAATTAAGTGTATATAATATATATATATATTAATTTAAATTCATTAATTATGATTATTTTACATATATTTATTATAATATCATATTTTTCTTGATAAAAATTCATTTCATGGAAAGAAATTTTTTCGACACGTCAGTGGGTTTAATTTCAATTTAAATTCTATCAATTATGAGAGTTGGATTTATACAAATGGATACAATATTTATAATTATCATAATTATTATTTTTTAATACTTTAAATATAATTTTTTTACTGTAATTAATATTAAAAACAATAAAAATTAATTACTATGGTTAAGGAAAAAATCAAATTTTCAGGGGTTAAATGGAAACCATATTTATTAAAAAGATAAAAAAACATTTCTAATTACTATTTTATGGTCATATATAGACCTTATATATTCAAATTTTCTAAAATGATTTGTTTTTAATACTTTTTTCTGGTAAAAAAGATTGTTGTGATTCTTTCTTTTCAAAAATTCTAAATGTGTAATATCCACTTCTTATAAAATACCACCCTCTCTCATATCATTTAAAAACATAAAAAACTATTTAATGGTAAACTAACAAAAAATAACAAAATTATTTTCCTTATATAATCTTATAGTCCTTTTTTATCATAAATCAGGCCTCAAAAGGCTTTTGGTGAAAACCAAAAGAAGTTTTCTGAAGAACATGCATCGTTCTAAATCGAGTGTTTTGTTTTATTTAATATTACACATAATTAAAATATAATTAAACCACATGTATATAACACCCTTAATATCATCTAAATTATGATATATTTTTATGTTATTTAAATGGACTATATCCATGTCCTCCACCCTCAAATGGTAAATGAAACCATTGATCATGTGTTTGGTGTGATACTTCCACACGAACCGAAGTGATTCATTTTCCATTACCCTTTATCATCATTGGATATGTTGATGAATTTAATGTTAATATATTATATTTGTGATATATTTATAATTATGTAATTATAATTTCACATACTCATTCTAACTTTCTATTTCGTTGGGAATAAAATAACATCGATCATGTATATGGCGGACTACAGCCTCATGGGGTGATGTGATTTGTTTTTCACTTATGGTTTAAATGGAAGTTCATAAGGATTAATTTAATTTTTATAATTTATATTAATAACATATTAATAAATATGGGAAAAAATATATCATATAATTTATTACCTTTTCATCCATTGAATACATGATAATGTTGCTCATGTGTACAGTGGATTATCACCTCATGATGTGATGTGACTTTTTTTTAATATAGAATCACATGAATAGTATATTTAAGAATATTGAAAGAAATAATATGATATTTATTATATAATGGTGATCCTAGGAATATAAAATTACACTTACCATCTTTATATAATGGTCATTGAAAAATTGAAATTTTAGACATGCATATGTATGACCTACTGACTCCATGATTGTAACATAGTTTATTTTTCAAAACAATATTTCATAGTAAATTTTAAAAGTAAAATTTATCAATAAAAATAATAATTTTTTTATAATTAACTTTATGTAGGTGATTTAGTAATAATATGTTTTACCTTAGTCAACTTGCAAAATAGAGTTTTGGCATATAATCCATTAATCATTAAAATGTTGGACATGACATGAAAATATTTAGATATGTAATTGAATATTTAAGGAGAAATAATAAATCATAATTAATAAAAAAATTATAAAGAATAATATTCATATAAATAATCATCATAAGTTTATTATTAATGATGATAAGGAACACACATGGCGATTTATGCCCGAGGTAAGGGTTTTTTTCTCAATTTTCATCCTTTGGGGAATTTGTTTTTTTATACAAAAATATTATATTATGAGGTATATATAATAAAAAATTGAAATAATATATCATGAATGTAATTATATTAATTTAATTTAATTTTATTCTTTAATGGGTCTTACAATTAAATAGATACAAAAGTGCAATGGTTTTTATGTTTCATTTATATTGTTTATCAAGAATGTATATTAATTTTTATTTTAGTGATAAAAATTTATATTCTACATCATAAAAAATCCTTAATTTTATTCTATTATGGTTGTAACTTGAGAACACACATTTTCCCAAATATTTCCTTACTTTATATTCTAAATATTCCAGAATATATTTTTGATTGAAAACTGACATTATTTTCCCCTTAAGTTGACAACCATTTTTCATTTAAATGTATGTTTTCTAAATATGTTTTCAAAAAAAAAAATTAATGTTCCGATTTTATTTTTTAATTCCAATTTTACACTTTTTTGTATTTTAAAAAATAAAATGAATCTTCATGGGTTTTTTCCAAAATGGAAAGTTTTCATTTTACTGAAAATATGTAAGGAATATTTGTTTTAAACATTTATTACATGAATAAAATTTACCACCATAATTAAATAAAAATGTATTAAATATTCCATTACAATATTAAATGGTTATTCAGAAATATGTTCATTTCCATAATATTCTATGAATCGTAATTTTTCAAAAGGGTATTTTCAATGAGGAAAGGTTTTTTTCATTGAGAATGTTTTTTAATAATTTTAAATGTATTTATATTCATAAAATAAAATAACTTTTAATATTATTTAATTCTTATAAATCATGAATATATTTCTCTAACATATATACCATTTTAATTATCCTTTTTATTTATGGGGTCAAACATGACTTATGATCATTTCTCAAAATCCTTCATCATGAAATTTCTATTAATTATGATTTGTAGAAAGTTTTAGAAATAAATTTTTTATCCATTGATAATGATTATGATATTCCATATGATTTATTTACATTGTGTTTAACACATAGATCTTTAACATGTTATTCTTGTTTCACCTCAATAGAGATAAAATTCCTTTGGGAAAGCTTTTTCCTCATTAGGTGTCAAGTATGCTATTTCATAGAAAACCAAATATGTTATGAGGATTTTTCCACTATGTGATATTGTCTAGGAATTCAAAATTGACATAGTTTTAGAACATGTTTTTTCATTATTTGAAATTTCTTATGATTCAATGATATTTTGAAACTATATTTTTTACATTATGCTTGCATGTGAGTACTCATGTGCCTTCCCCTTTATGATATAATGTTACACATTTGACTCACATGTTATACTAGCATGTCATGTTTATTTAAATACTGGTCTTTTTTATCTCACCACATTCATTTAAATATTCCCCAGTCTATCCCAAATTGTTTTAAGGGTTCAAAAATATTTTAGAGGTCATTGTGGAGAAGAAAACTTAAAAAAAATATTCAATGTTTTAGTTCCCTTTGATGTATTATTATCCTATTACTATAATGATAATATGAATCATGATCATCGGGTTGTAATTAATTGTTTTTTATGTTTAAGAATAACATAATAATATGTGTAAAATACTTAGTACACTATAGTTTGCATTAGAGTAATGGTTTTTTTATCCTTTGGAAAATAAAATGATAAAACATTAGTTATAACCATATGTATCAGTTTAATGATACTTTTTTCAATAGGAAAATAACTTATAATATTGGTGAATAATATAGGAATTGGTTGTTGAGCAATTACATCCCTATATTGATAAAATATGGGGATCTGGTTCTGGTAAATATGTACAATAGAGTAATAACTCTGATAAAGGTGCATCAGACATGAATCGAGGATTACCTAGAAGACAAAAATAGGCATCACTATTCACTTGTCTTGAAACTCTAGGGGGTATAAGTTTTTGAAACTCAACAACCCCATATGAACCATTATGAAATAATTTAATGAATTTATAGGTTAGAAAACCTTATAGGATTCCTTATAATGGAAAATATATATTTAAACCTAATGATCATAATTTTGGACATAATAATAATTTATATTTTTTCCTTCTCGGTTTATAATAATCATGTTAGTATGTAAAAGCATTCATATATTTTTTATTTTAATCTTCTTAGTTGATGGTTGTAAATAAGAGAAAGAATTCTAACAACCTATGTGATGGGAAATGTAATTATTTAACTAATGAGATTACAAATATAATGTGAATGGTAGTTAGACATATTTTGATCAACATAATGTTCTATCTTGAATTACGATAAAAAACTCCAATGTAAATAAATTTCAGAACACATAAAAGAAGAAAAGGAGGGAATATTATGGAAGTTAAAGTGATTAATATGATGATAAAAATAAGATTTGGCCTCAGACATGTTATAATTTGGGAATAATCACTATGAAGAATCTATTAATTGGAGGGGAATATGTTTTTTATGTCGAAATAAATGTCAAAGTGAAATTAATTAAAAATTAATTCAATATATTATTTTTGGGGAACATGGGAATTATTTGATTCAATGACCTAAACTAAGGGGTTTCCCCTAAAACAAATATTGAACTATAATATAATAGTCATTTATCTGAAGTGTTTGTGTATGGTAATCTATGAATTATTATGTTGAAGTATTTTTATCAATCATATTTTTTTTATAATAATTATGAATCCTATATGGATCGTCCTACAATAATTCTTCAATGGGGATTTTCAAGAATATAATGAATGGTAATATAACCCAGAAATGTTATTTAATCGAATGGTGACATTTTTTGGAAAACAATAAGGTTTATATAAAACCTTAGTGGTTAAAAAGTTATTTTATCAATAATGTTATTTTTAGGATGTTTGGAATATTTTTTTGAACATTGTAAAAATTATATTGATGTAGTTCTAGAAAAGAACTATCATGTTGGGTGACATCTAGTCACATCCAGAAAGGGTTTAAGGCTTGAATCGAATATCGAAGGGTGATTAGGGTGCAATTACTACCATTGGATTATGGGATGTATGGGTTAATATAATAATTTTTCACACTAAAAAATTGGTGGATAAATATTAAGTTAATCTTGGGAAGAAAATTATAGGATTAAATCTTTTTTATTCATTAGTATTTTTGGGTGAATGGTAATATTTTGGGAAATACTTCATTGGGTCAAGATATATTTAACATTTATTTTTAATTTAATTATTTATTTGGGAGGAATTATACCATGTTTTTAGAGATGTATATAGAAAGGGTATGAGGTAACCTTTGAGTTTAAATCATTTTTTAATGTTGAGTTTATTGTTGTTATTTGGGATATATAGTTATTTTTTAATGAATGATATATGTTAAAATTTTTGTTTCATTATTGAATTATTGAGATTAATATAAATTATTATTAATTTGAGGTATTATAATACATATTTGTTTTTCTATTATGGTTCAAATAAAGATAGGAGGTATATATTTATACTCTTTTATGGATCTTTGATCCATAAAATGTTATTTTATGTGTTTTAAACATATAAAATCATATTGGGAATTCATTCCATATAGTGCGTGGTGATGTAGAATGTTATTGAAGTATAACAAGAGGTTCGAATTATATTTATGAGAGAAAAAGATATTTGGTAAGTATAATTTATAGATTTTTCAATAATAAAGTAAAATAATCCCTCATCTCTTGGAAAGGATATTGAATTTTATTATCCCATTACCATTAAATCTTATGGATCAATTTTTTTTATAATTCATCATAGAATAATTGTTTTCTAGATGTTGAATTTCTCATGATGATTCAATTTCTTGTCATCAATGATCTCTAAAACTCTAAAAATTTATATAGTTTTTTCTTAAATGCCCATGTATTTACATTATACCAATATTAACTTATTTGGATACCTTTTTATGTGATGTCTTTCATATTTTCACTTTCCCACTATTAAGATAATGTTTTATTAACCTTTTTTATGATGAGGGTTTATCCACAATGAAATATTGAAATGTAAAACCCTTGATTACTGATAACATGTTCAAATTGTGAGGATGAAATTACTTAATGGGGATAGAATGTAAAAACCCATGATTTTAAAGGAACACTTTGTTCAATAGCATAGTTAATATACAAAATTTTATTTAAATGAATTGCATCATATTATTATTATATTATTATATAAATAAGATCATATTAACATTGTCGTTAAATTCGTGAGTATGAATAAGATTAAATAAATTATGAAATTTATATAAATATCCAACTATGTATAAATTAATTTAAAAATTCAAATAAACAAGGAACCTGATTTTAATTAATTTATTTATAATAAAAAAAATCATTTTCTTCAAAAAAATGATTTTTATTACATTCCATGAGAAAGTAATAGAATTGTTTTTTTCCACATTTATAAAATTTATTTTATAATATGGAATTAATTTTTATAATTCCCGTATCAATATAATCAAAAGGTGAAATTTTCGGATTTTTCAAAAAGAAATTACATTTTCATTAAATGGTGATAAATAACGATTTTTATAAAAATATTATTTCCTTTTAATAAATAAAGTAATTAATTTTTCCCATTATTCATTGATATTGATTAAAAATTAACATAATCATTATTTAGTTTTATAAAAAACTATTAATTAAATTTAAACCACTTTTATACAAGATTTTAGTATAAGTTTATTGTTAGGCTTAAAAAAACATATTTTTTAAAATATTTTTAAAGTGAATAATGTTCCTACTAATTATTTAGATAAAATAATCTATAATGAGTACATATATGAACTTAAATGAATTGATTATATAACTATAAATATTTATTCAAATTCATTTAATTATGATAACTTATAATAACATCATTATAATTCATATACTGAGATATTTTTATGTTAATGAAATATAATAAAATCATTATAATTCATATAATAAGATATTTTTATGTTAAGTTTGTGACATAAATCCTTCTCCTCTATTAAATGGGAAACAAAACTTTTGATCATGTGTACGGTGGGCTACCACACCATTAACTAACATAATTACCTTAACTACTTTTCAAGGATGAATATAATAAAGTATTTAAGGTTTTTATATGATATTTATGATATTATTATACTTATTTAATAATAGTATCAGATAAATATTATAACATTTTATTCCATGGGGAATACGATAAAATTTCTCATGCATACAGTGAAGAACTGCCTCATGAAACGATGTGATTCATTTTCACAAAATAATTAAATGAATGTTAGTAAGGATTAATATGATATTTTTATATGAAATTAAGGACATAATAATAAATATTTAATGTAAATATATAATATAATTTACTACATGACTATCCATTGAATAAATGATAGGGTCGTTCGTGTGTGTAGCAGACTACCTCCTCGCAAAGAGATTTGATTCATTTTTTACCACGTAACTTGGATGTTACATGTAATGGTATAAAAAAGAAATAATATTTTATTTATAATATAATTATAATAATTGAAAGATAATTTTTCTCTTAACTTTATTCCATCTTGAATGTTGGATAATTGAAATGTTCCTCATGCCTACGCATGACCCACTGGCTCCAAGATTGTAACAAATATCATTTTTCATATACATGTTTCATTATTGGTTTTAAAAGTATAATTTATATATCAAAATGAAAATTATTTAATTAGTACCATTATTTTTGTGATTTAATAATAATATCATTCACCTTATACAATTTACCAAATTGATTTTTGAAATATTGTCTATTTATTATTAAAACATTGGAGATGAAATTAATTATATTGGTAATTAAATATTGAACTTTAAAAAATACAATAAAATGATTCATAACATGAAAAAGGAACATAATAAAGTAAATAAGAAATTTATTTTTATTACTTAGGATGATAAGGAGTGTATATATTGATTCTGGCATGAGGTAATGGATTTTTGACTCAATTTTCCTTCTTTGAGATGCATGTTATATTATGAAACTTTCCTACTTTAGGAGGTATACCCACTAATAATTTGAATTTTTATATCATTAATTGACTTATATTCATAATATTTATTATTTAACATGATTTAATTCTTTAATGGAGCTTCTGATTTGAAAATTACCTATGTTTTAAGTGTTTGATGTTGCGATCTCATAAATTTTTAGGATTGTTTATGATTATGATTTAAGTAAAAAAAATATTATGATCTAATTATCAATATTGTAATGAAATTTCTTTTTGTATGTTTATTACTTGAGAACAAATTATTTCCCTCTATTTTACCCAATTTATGTAATCATGGTTCAAAAATAATTTTTTTTAATGAAACCCAAAATTATTTCTATCTTCAAATGAAAAACTTTTTTCTTCCAAATCTATGTTTTATATTTTTAAAAAATTTTTTGCATGTTCCTATATGGTTTTATTATGTGAATTTTCCCATTTATTTTTTTTCTACAAAATGTTTCTAAAAGGAATCTCCATGTCATACACAAAAACAAGGCCAACCTGGCTTTTACTGAAAATATGAAAAGAGTATTCATTTTAAACATCAAAAAATGAACCGAATTTCCCACCATCATGACCAATAATTGTTTTAATGATTCATTTATCGGTTTCCCTATTGTTTACAAAAAATTATTTCCTCTATATTTTTTAAATTTTGGCGTTTAAAAATGTGATTTTCAATGTTGGTGGATTATTTTCATCAATATTTTTTTTTTAATATTTTTAAAATTATTTATAGTCATCTAATAAAACACCATTTAATGATATTTAATACTTATATATCATATATATATATATATGTGTCTCTACCATATATTACATTCTAATTCTACCTTCCATTGATAGGTTAATACATTCCCTATGATCATTTATCAAATTCATTCATCAGGAAATATCATTAATATTGATATGAAGTGAGATTATGTAACTTATTTTATTTACCTAAGTATTTATTATCCTATAACATAAGATTGATTTCATTTATGTGAAACACATATATCATGAACATGGTAATATGGGTGTGCCTAAAAAGCAATCTAATTCCTTTAATTATGCTTTAGTCTCATGAGGTGTCATTTATGTGATTTAGGAGTAAATAAAATCTGTTAGGGACTTTTTTCCACTATGAGATATTTTCTAGGAAGTTATCCATAGCTCTTGTTAATGTTATGTTTTATGTTTCTGCCTCATTTATTATGATTCAATAATATTATGATATCATGTTTTTAGACGTTTTATCTATGTGATTACTCATGTTCCTTCTCTTTTATGGATCGATGTTATAAATTTTACTAACATGTTAGTTTTCCTTATAATTTTTATTTATTTATTGGGATTTTAAATAACCCCTTTATTTTAAGTATTCCCCCATTATCCTAAATATTTTTAGGTGCTCTAATGGTTTTAGTAGACCATTATGTATAATATTGTTAAAAATAATAATATATATTCCATTTTTTAGTTCCATTTGATGTATTATGGTCCAAAAAATATAAAAACACATGACCTCGTGATCTTTGGGACATAATTAATTGATGTTTATGTCAATGAATCATGTAATAATATGTATTAATGTCTTGGGTCACAATATTAACTACATAGGAACTATTTTCCCACTTCATCCCTTCCTCTAGACATCTATTTTGAGGGGTGTATTAGTTAACACCAACCACATGAGCATTATAAAATTTCAGGTTGACAAAATAGCTAAAAAATAAGATATATTTTCCTATAAGGGAAATAAGGGAGTATAATTGATATAGATAAAGTACCTATGTCATATGAGTCTTGTGAACTTTATTTAGACTCATAATCACATGACCCTAAGAACATCACATTATGGGGTTACATGCTTCACATGATCTATTAATTGATTATGTGAATCCCCATTAGACAAGCCCTATTGATCATGGAATGACACTTAGATAGGTCTTCCAAATCACATGAATGAATTAGAAGAGTATTTCTGATTATCAGACATGTAAATTGACAAGTTGTTAGAAACCAATATGCCATTCATGTGATAAAAGATAAAAATGACAGGATACTTATGATAATAATGTAGCATTGAATATTATTATACAAACATGGATAAATATCTTAAGGGGGTGAATAATTTTATAATAGATTAAGACAACTACCAATTCAGGTAATTATTTATCATTAAACAAAACAATCTCCTCTCCCTTTCCTATATGATAGTATGAGAATGAATGAAATCATGAAGGGGACTCATTAATTTTACATAGTTAACCAGTATAGGGATTCATACAAAGATAATACATAGAAAGTTTTCCTACCTACCAAATCCCTTAAAGTTCATAAATGTTGAAAATATTTCATAACACTCACTATCCTTCCTAGTTCATTGAAATTCACAATTTGAAAGCTTACTACTCTCTCAATTGATGTGTTATCAATGATACTTTAGATTATTATTATTTTGATCATTTAAATCTATATATTTTACACCTCATTTGGTGTATTGTGAATCTCTACATTCATTAACATGATGAATATTTCTTTACCGTATAATTTCTAGGAAACCCATTTTTATTCACATGAGATTCACTTTCATGAAACCACTATCTATACATTTTCAAAACTATCCAATAATTCCCTAAAAGTTTCATATATTTTTAGAAAATTTCCCTTCATAAAACTCATCAACTTTCATGAAACAGTATTGGATTTTTAAAACATAACAAATATTCACGAATCATTAAATTTTGTGAAAACTATTTCCTTTATGAAACTAATATTCTTAGGAATCATTCACCATGGAAAACATTTGAAAAAATTACATAATGAATTCAGATCCTTTGTATTTTCATTAAGTCTTCCTCTCATTAAATTAAAGGGGTATATTTCTATTTATAGGCATTTCATTCCTTCCACAAATCTTTAAGGATCACGATAAAATTTTCATAAAACTCTTCACTAATTTTCACAAGACACCCTATCTTAACAAAAAATCATGGAAATTTTCCATTTGTGAAGCTTATCATAATCATGTAACCTTACATCTAGAAATATAATCATCCCAAAGCATTGTCGAGTTTCCTAGATGGATCTTTTCATAAAAAAATCTCTACCTTTATATTAATTGAAATGGCTTCACCTTTTGTTACCAATTTAAAGATTATTCCATCTTATACGAAATTATAATCTTGCAGTTTCAAATTGAGATCAATGATTTAATCAAAACAGACTCTAAGAACACATGCTCCATGATCAGTTTGAGAAATAATAGTAATATGAAACTTTTATCAATGGATCACTTAATACCCAAAACAGTCAACTACTATCATCATAAACCTAATATTTCAGGAAATATAAATTTTTATTAAACATATTTATGATCATCTTATTTAAAACTCCCTACAATTCACTGCTCCCCCAATCTATTTATCCCTTGCCTAGATCTAGATATTTTCTACCCCTTTTTCAATGAAGCCAATGGTCACACTTTTATGGTTGAAACATTGTATGGAACATATATCATAAAAAGAGGAAAACAATACATTATACCTCAAGGAGGGGGTCTTATGTACACAATTTTAAATTATAGGGATTTGACTGAACTATAATTGATAGTCCATGTCATTCAAATTAATATTTCTATATGTAATTTGTTATAATATCTAAAATATATAGTTATGCTGGTGTATACTCGAACTACACAAGAAAGTGCACCATATTCTCAACAATAAAGTAATAATTTTATAAATATGATTTATCTATTAGTGATGGATATTATTTTCTCTAATATTTATAGGACTATAATAATAACAATGGATTCATATTGAAAAATTCTATATAACTCCAATGTCATGAAGTTGCTAGTTCATATGCACTGACTACATGAATGATTGAGTATATTCAATATATTTAGCGTCAGTGGTGCTCAAAAAAATTTAATGTCGTTACTTTCTTATCATAGAAATACAGAAATCACCAAGATATAATGAAATATCTGACATTTATTTTATATAATATTCTGATCATGTCCTACCACCTTCTGTATAACCTAATAACTCATGATATGATTTATCATTATACAGCAAATCAAAATCCACCATTCCCTTTATATACTGATGTGTTATTTAATTTATTACAAGTAAGTGGATTTACTTGGGATTGTTCTGACTTTGTGCTGCTTTGCATTTGGAAAAACCAATATTGGGCCGGGTCTCTATTAATTAAAATAGATTACAAATTATATTCCTATATTATATGACATTAACCAAATTTCCTTTATCATATCATGATAGTTTCATCTGTATAGCCATCGATGCATTTATTTCCATAGAAATATCCATTAAACATTATCACATAATTTCATTGACATAATTGTATTGTGAAATGAACGTTCCAGTTCGTCCTTCTATCACCTACAAACAATGGGTAAATGTTATTTCACCCATAATTGAAATTTAGAACACATTTTCTTGAATTCTGATAATAGTTTGTTTTGGTCATTATATGATCTGAAAAATAATATCTTATCCACATTGACTATCACCACAATCCCTTTATTACAATCATTATTGACAAAAATATTTTAAATACCTCCAAAATAAAAAAAACGAAATTATTCAAATACTAATCGAGTTTTAAATACCACAGTCTTGGTTCCTCCTTTAATCCATGTAATGCCTTCTTAAAATGAAAAAAATCATCTTCATGGACAAGAAACCCATATTTTTTAATGTACACTTCATCTTCCATAACCACATTTATATATTATTATTTAACATCAATATGGAAAATATTGAATTTCCTTTTCACTAATATGACCAAAATATGCAAATTTTATTGTGCCTTGAAATATGTGAAATTGTCTCAACAACATAAATTCCATCGATCTTGGAGTATCCCATGATCACTAGTCATTATTGTTTTTCAATTACCAATCAATATTCGTTGATATTGTTTTGGAAACCCCATTTGGTCCTAATTAAATCCTTATCTACTGGCATCGTAACAATATACCATGTTTGATTCTTCTCAATTTCGCCAATCCATTCATTCATATCTTGATCCCAATTATCATCTCTAACTACTAATTTAAAAAATTTAGGCTCTACCTAAGATAGGAATGATGCATGTTGTAAGGACATCATTATCTATGTTTGAATTGATGCTTTCAGATCACTAATAATATTTTTCCTTCCAATTTCAACTCATGTATTAATATTTTATAAAGATATAGATTTAACATCCTCAAACTCATTATCAATATATTCTTCTAAATTATTTTTTTCCACTTCCACTCCCCCTAAGTTTCTTAACTCCTCATTAGTGTCATCAGGTAACTACTCAATGAGTCATTGGAGATTATATCAATTTTATACTATAGTGAAACAATTGATTTCAACCACTTTTAGAATCCTTTTGTTGGTTTATTTTTATTCCTTTATTTTTTTTGGAGTGACCAAGGAATATCCCCTCATTTCCATGATTCTCTAAACATTCTTTATTTCACTATTTTTAGAATAAAACACTTACTTCTATATATTGAAAAGAATTTCATTGTTGGTTTCTTTCTATACTAGAGATTTTACCGTGTGTTTACTTCTTTTAGATACACTGAATCCCTATTAAATATTTATATCGATGTAATGACTACTTCCTTATATAATTTATCTGGTAGTTATTTTTCAATAGTCATTTTTTATATATGTTGTTTTGAATTTTGGTTTTTACTTTCAACAACACTATTTTGTTGTGGGGTTCTCACTGATGTAACTTAGTTCCTTATCTTATGTTTCTCAAGATAATCCTCCACATTGATATTTGTGAATTCAATACTATTATCAGTTTGAAATTTGTGAATCATCAACCCAAGAATACTTTTTTTCTTCCCTCCTGTATTTTTAATGTATCTAATCATGTCACAACTATAGGAAAGGAAAAAATATCAACACCATCCAATTTAAATCATCAATTAAAAGAACATAATACCTCTTCCCATAAATTGATCATTGAGAGATAGGTTCACACCAATATGTATGTACCAATACAAGTACTCTACTTATTCTACACATTTTCTCCTTTTACACCTTATTGACAAGAATCACAGGTGTGATTATAATCACATGATAAATTGGGGAGATCTCGTGTTGCATCACATTTATCCAGATCTTCCATGGATGGAAGGAATAGATTGAAAATATGTTCATGACACATACTATTTTCTTCCTATCTGGATATAAATCACATATCCACTTCTCGACTCATAAGGTTGAGATTCACCTTCATGTGGTTTCCCTATGAAAACCATATTTTCATTTCAATTGATTATACACAACCTCTTAGTAATCTATATATCATGAACCGACTCACATAATGAAATAATTATAAGTAAGTTGTGACTGAGACCCTAGAAAATCAAGAAATCAGCATGTATCATAAACTTTTTCCCATATTTGGAATTTCCTGATAAAATAATCAACAATACTTCATCATTTAAAAATTTTAGAACACCTTCATTATCATAGTTTATGCTTATAACAAGATCAATATTTACCATCTTATTGGATGTTCATCCACTATCATGGATCCATACACAAACTTGATTTGATTTTTAAGGTAAATATCAAAAACCACAGCCTTCTCAAATGTTTTTTAAACTACTTATTGACAACATATATATTGTGAAATATCATTTTTATACATCCTCAAAGTATGAATGAAAAAACATTAACTTATAGAGCTAAAAAACTGTTTCTATCTCATTCGATGATTATTTGGTATTCTTCCTACAACCACATTGGGTATTCATTGACATATCCCAAAAATATTTTGGTGATGAATATCTTTCCATTTTTAAAAATCCCCAACATAATAAACATTGAAAATCAATATCATTCTAGGAATATTGAACTCTATTTGGCCACCATTAATTCTCTAGTTCATATTGGTACCTTTATTATATGGAACATACATTTTGGGGATTTCCAAAATATCTATAGCAAGAAAACCTAATACAAGGTAATTTCTAGTAACTCATTATGAAAGGACCATTAATTCATTGTCTTCTCTAAACATTCTGATTTTTCTTTTTAACCAAATCAATTTTCAACATCAGAGTGGGAACTTTAATTCTAACATCAATCACAGGAGATTTTTGTATGTGAAAAATCCCCATAGAATCCTTGACATTTGGATATGAATATTTCTTATGTGTTTTTTTGAAATCTATGATCCACATCAATATTTTCTATCACTTGAGTGATTTTCATTCTTGATGTCATATCGAGAGTCAAGTTTCTCTCATGATCTTCTAGTTTTCTTACTAGTTTGACAACATCATTTTCATGTTATTATATAGATTTGATTTAACATATATATGTTTTAGTCAAACCATCCATCACTCTTATCTTCACTTCAAATTTAATCTTTTACTCAATAATATTTTTTGAGTTATCAAGAATTTATGACTTGATATTTTCAATTTATTCCTTCATAGTAGACTTATCTTATTCTTGTTTCTATATATAGAGTTTTCAAATATGAATAACTATGTTGGATGTATTTATTATCTCTTTAAACATATATCTCACCAAGAGTGGACTATAATTCATTCTATATAAAGGGCTCAGATTAATTTGAATCACTGATAGGGGGAGGGGGTGAATTAGTGATCATTTTAAACTTTTTAAAAATCGGTTATTTTTCATAAGACCTATATAACTGGTTAAATCCTAGAACTACTCTTTGTGTGTCTATCAGCCTTACCTCGAGTGATGATATAAACACAAAGGAACTGAACACAAGTATTTACAAGGTTTGGTACTAATACCTACTCTTTGATGTGTTGTTTATTCTCCCTAACACATATTCTTCACTATAATTAAATGAAAATTTACAATGGTTGATATAGAGTCACATTGTATCCCTCGTGAGTCCCACAAGATGTTATTTATAATTCTTTCCAAAGTGTTGATAGAGCCCTACTGGAATGATCCAGATTACCACTAAAGACTTCTTCTCCTCCCAGAATAGCACAGGGTTATTATAGCTCTTGAGTCACATGAAAAACTTACATATTTGTTTTTATTTTTATTCACTTAATTTTATCTAATGCTCTTTCCCCGAGGTCTTGTTGAATCACACTTGCCTATGTATCTCTTAAAAGATCTTCAAAAGCCTTTGGTAGGGTCTTTTGGCCTTGCTCAATAATTCTGATCACCTTTACGATCTTTTCTCACTGCCACAATGCTCAGACAATTCTTTCTTCTTCTGATGATGACTGGGCCTCACTAATGTGTGTAAATATTGTGCACACACCCACTTCAATAATATAATATACAAGTATGATCTTGCACAATATCAACCCTATCTCTCTTCTTGAATTATCAATTCCTATCAACTTAGATATAGGATCTTATTTAATTCTACTCGGCTTCTGTCACAATTGAATTCCACTTCATGCATTGATTTAATGGTATCCAAACTTCTTGATTTGGATGTCCTAATGAATTTTCACATGTGCAAGTCATTATGCATGATTCCATGCAAGTATGATATGTTTCTTGTCAACCAAAACACACCCATATTGTATCAATAATTTTGGTTCAATGAGTGTGTCTTATGAACTTTTTAGTTATTTTCTTTAGTCAATATGAAAACACACAATTTATTCTTCTTTAGTTATTTTCACACACAAAAACTTTTTTTAGTTTATGTTCAATATTTTTGTATTCCTTCAAACCCGGATGGGTGTAGTTTTTATATGGTTTCTTGTTCTTTCTTCCTCCTTCTTTACATGTGCATGCACACTGTCTCTTGTTTTCTTTTCATACATATGGTGTCAAATCATTAACAATTAAGCATGTACCCCATGCATGAATTATCTTCTATTTATTTTCTTGCGCACACAACCTTAATGGGTATATCCTTAGTGTGTGAATGTGTTCTTCTTCTTCTTCAAGGTTAGTGTATGTTTACACTATCCTTTATGAAATATGCTTCTCTTCGTAAAAAAAAGGGGGTTCACTGTTCTTCTTTTTCATGTAGAGGGTATGCATGGATCTTCTCCATTGAACCGAGGATCGATCACAACCTCTCTTCCCATAAGGGTTGTGCAGTTCTCCTATGCACAAAGATTTAGGACCTCCGTCTCATTGGGTTTGCGGACCACCTTTGCAAACAAGTATTGTTTGTGAATTTCCTCTTCTCTAACTATGAATGGTACATGGATCTTCATCATGAAAGGGATTCATGATACCTCTTCTTAATGAGACACTTTGACTGTGCGTAGCACTTGTCCAAGGCGAACAGGTTCTATGTTCCATTGTGTATCAAAGTTGTGTGTAACCTCTAATCATGGCTCTATTTCTATGGAGAAACAAGTGTTTTCTCAATGTTTTCAACAACAAAGATCAGTCAAGGGGCTCCACCTTTTATAGTCCAGGATCAATGCATTGCTCCACATTCAAATACCTTGTGATATGATGTGAGGTTCATTGCTTTGAAAATACGAGATCTTCAGCTTTGAATATACGAGATCTTCAACTTTTAAATATTCAAATGAAGATAGAGATATCCTGCATATCTTAGTATTTTTCCCTTCATCATAGGCTCTTCATTTCATAATAAAATTTCACGTGAATGTATTTATAAATGCATGAAAATCACCTCCTCAAACACCTGAGCTCCATGACAGGGCCTATGTCAACTTTATTATCCTCAAACATTGTTCAATATTCATTATTTTGATGCATGCAATAAAATTAAATTGCATTCATGAGTTCATAAAGTCTTGATGACCCTCATGCAGTTATTTTGATCATCAATTGTGGTTGGAGATTGATAAAGGTGGTGAGGAAGTAATTTGGAATACTACTTTGTGTTGGGCGTTTCATAGGTTGAAGAAGATAGTGTATAGGCCCAGTGATAATCATATCCAAGAAGAATGGTTTGGATTAGATTGTGGGATGTGGGATGAAGCGCACGGTCTTGATCTCTCATGAGATCATATGAACTATGGGGATTGCTTCTGCATTTTAAAAATATTGCCCCACATTGAAATACGGATGCATGGTTCTTGTAGTTTAAATATAGAACAATGGTAGTCACTCATTAATTATTTCCCCTTCCCCTCCTAGGGTACCACCATGCCTCCGATTCTTGTGGGAATTCCCTTCAATGACTATATGCTTCCTTCCCTTGTAGTCCTTTGGACCTCACTATGCATGGGATTCAGCTCGTGCCCTCTAGTGGTCTTATACACATCCCACATGTGCATGCCTCATGCAGGCATACTCAGATGGCATCCCTTTGGCATGGATGACCCAGTGACCTACATGAACCTGAGATTGAGGAAGACCTGCATTTTTCTTGGTGGGCCCAATATTTTTTAATAAGACACATATTCACATGGATTAAAAAAGTTTTAATAAAAAATATAAATGCATGGCCACCTCCAAATCATGCATGGATGCCTTTGTTAATTATAAACCCATTCATGGTATCCCTTTTTCTATTATTCTTTCCTTTTATTTCAATATTCTCATCTTCATGCATTATGAATTCCATTGTGCATAGTTTCCTCATATTTAATAAAATGTATCTTATCCTTGCGTGGCCATTCTTTCAAGTCCTAAAATCTCTTTGGAATTGTAATCTTAAAGACCTTTAGTCATCTTCCTTCAAAAAACCATGGATGGTACTACTCTTCACTCCCTCATACATTTAAAACATAATGTATGAAACATTGTATTCAATAATGTGTTATCTTTAACACATGTCTTGGACTTTGAATATCAACACAAACAATAATCTAATTTGACAACATGGACAATTTCCCAAGTGTGGCATCCAATGCTAGGAATCGATAAAAAATATCCATGTATCATTATCTTTGTAAAAACATCATAATATTTATATCAATGAGATATTCCAATCTCATTGATCACCATTGTCGACCAACAATTATTGACATTTCTTGTCAACTAATACAATTCATAATCAAATTGGTCTTTTCACTACTTCAATAAGATTACTTTATGCATCACCACATGAATCATCATCACCACTTTAGTCATTACCTTTCCATACACATTTTTACACCTTATTGACAACAAATGAAACACAATGCTCTAAAATATTCCCCTTTTTATTTTGTGGTCAATATCTCCTAAGAATTATTTGTATTGGTCATTATGTGTGCCAATATTTTCTCTCCCATATTGGAAGACAAATGCAATGGTTTTAGTGGGGTATGTTCAAAAACATGTTCTCCTCCCATTAAATAATATCTTCTTGAAACTTTATGAGAGAGGGATGATGTCATGTAATTCACATAGCAAGGAGCCTTTAGTTAATCAACTATAAGTCCACTTGTGCTTTCCCTATGTAGAAAACAAGAGAGATATGACACAGTTTTTCAATGATATCCATAAACAACCATGGATGTGAAATCATGATCAGAACTTATGGACTCTTATCCAAGTTGATGGAAATATTCAAACTTATCCATGAAATGAAAAATCTTACACATACTTCACAAAACATATTAAAAAAAGTTCATGTGAAATGATAAATATACCCCTTTCATCCCATCTTGTCATCAACCAAGTACTCCCCATTAATTGAGAGGATAAATACAGTTAAGAACAAGGGATGAATGTGTGATTGGAATATGTCAACTTTAAACATCTGTAGATGATATAAATTTCATGATTTGACAAGAAATAATCAATGACATCATCTTCTACATATTTTCTCACCCTCAAGGAGTGAAATACCATTGATTTAACATATAGGAAAATATTCATCATATAATCTTCAAGATATTCATGATGATAATATTCTATAGTTTAACATTCCATGTTTTTATGAAATAAGGAATGATAAATCCAAATTGTTGTTCTACACTTTTTTAATTCAATTATAATTTTGATAATTACCTTCACCTTCAATTCCCTACAATGTAATCACATATATACAACAAAAATATAAGGGGAAAATTTAGAACCCATGTGAGATTCTAAATAAGAGAAACATGGCTTAGAATTTTTACTCAACCCAAGAAATCTTTTCCATGTATCTATAATATATCTAGTAGTCTTAATGATAATGACTTCTCTCCATTTGAATATTTTATCTTTCATTATCAACATTGACCCCTTACTTCCATTCACCTTCATATTTTTTGGATTGTTTTCCCTTACCTTTTCCAGTAGTGAAGTATATTCAATTGGTGCATGTTTTACAGTTTTCAATATCTCCATTTGACTTGGTAAAATAGTTATAAATGTTTTTTTCATGATGTCCATCCTCCTTGAACCTTCCATACAATACCTATAAGAAACTTGGGTTGTCATGTGCTGACAACCTCTTATGAAATTTTAACTCATATTCATGTGGAATAATATGATTCCCCTTTTCTTTTGCTTTAGATAGTACTTACTCTTAAACTTTATATAGTTATCTAGAAATTTGTAATTTATTAGGATAGATAACTAAAGAATACTTAAAATATTTTGGTTTGGAGATTCCACATGGCTTCATCAATGTTTTCAAGTTACCTTCAATAGGATACTTGTCAAAGTTATCTTCTGGAATGTCATCAATCAATCATCAATTCTCCTGGATTAATTATCTTTTTAATTTCATCTTTACTTGAGTTATTTCCATGGATTATTTGTAGCTATCCGTGGTATGACCTTTCATTCCACAATATAATCATATTTTCATTGTTGAAATAACATTCTTAGATTCTAGATCAGACTTCTTATTTATAATATTTTTTAACTATTTTTATTACTTCATTATTTTACATATCCCCAATTGAAGATTTTCCAACTAATGTTCTTTTGTTATTCATTTGTTGTTTCCTTTTACTCTTATCAACATATGAATTATACATGGTTGGACTAAACTAGCACTCATTATAACAGTGAAAACTAGTGTTTCAATTATCATAGAAGTCATCAAGATATTAAAATATGTTCTTGATAGATATATTCTTCTTCATCTATGTATTCTGCTTTAGCTTTGCCGGATGCTTTATTTCATCACATATACTTTCCCTATATGTTGGACTTCCATAATTTTCATATGTTGACACATTATTCCAGTAACCATTGACCTGATGCCAAAACTTCCAGAAACACCAAAAATAGCCAATAAATATCTTTATCTTTATTTTAGTATCAGTCTGGCCAGATTGAATGATTTGTTGTTTATGGAGTTGTCTTTATTAGTTGGATAATAAATTTTGGAGTTTCTCTACTTAACCATTCCAGAATCAATCATTGAAATTTTTATTGATGTATTTACATTTTTATCTGTCCACATATTTCTAGCTTTTAACTTTGAACATGTACATGAAGATGAAACTGAATTAGTAGGAATAAAAATAACTGGGTTATTAGAATCCTTCTTCTTGGTGGATATTTCCATTCAAATAGAATATTATCTTATACTATTTTTAGAATCATATTTTTCAATGAAAACTTGAGTGGAAACGTCTCTTCTTCCAGATGTTTGGGATGTTCCAGCTTGTATTGATTTCTTATTCTTCAATTTCACCTCCAGCTCTAGACAATTCATTTTGAGAGAGTTCTTCTCATCCTCAACTCACCTCATCTTACTTTCCCAATTCTTCTTCAGAATTATCATTTTTTCTTCATGCACATCATTTAATTCATAGAAAGATATGTCAATATCATTTACCTCATTAGCTTTTTCTTCCAGTTGAGAAGCTTTGAAAACCATAGAAAATTTGTGCAACTTTTCAAATTCATGGAATTATTCTACAAATACAATCTCAAAAAATTATTTCTCAAAAATACTTCATTGCAATTTTTAGTAACTTGATCATGTATTTCATTTCAAATAGAAATGTCTTCATCCTTTTCCTTCACTATTTTAGTGAAAGTATAGGATATTCCAACCCTTTTAGAAAATTCAACTTCCATGGCATCATCATCTTCTTCTAACTATAATTATTCATCTTCCAGAGCACTAATTCTTGTCGCAATATGTCCTTAAAATTTTCTAGGGATTTTCTTCTGATGATATTTGAGTGCAGACTAAAGATAAATCATTGATCTATCATCATTATAACTTTAACATGCTTCATCAGAAGAGGAATAATGAAGATGGTTATCACATGTTGTAACTTTCATATTACTTTCATTAGAAGGTGTCTCCCCATTAGCAATATGATTCATCCTCTGCTTCCTAGAACATTTCTTCTTTCTATTTTTCTGAGTCTTGGCAGAAATATCAACTGGTTTTTTCTCACTCATTTAGAGATAATCTAACCGCATAAAGACTCCCTTTGATCATTTAGAGTTAACCTTCACTCTAATACCTATTGATGTCCCCAGATCAATTTGAATAACTAATAGGGGTATGGGTTGAATCAGATATCCCTTTAAACATTTTACCAATTTATTCTTTTTAATTAAACCTCTATGGCTGGTTAAAGCCAAGATCCACTCTTCTTATGTCTCTTATCCTTGTATCGAGTGATTTTTTAAACATAATGGTACTGAACACAATGATTTACAAGTTTATGTATTAAGACCTACTCCTTACTGTGTTGGTTCTTCTCCCGAACATAGATTCTCCACTATAATTATATGAAAAATTACAATGGTCGATACAGAGTCATGTTGTATCTCTCTTGATTCCTACAAGAGGTTCTTTATACTACTTCCGATTGTGTTACCAGAATCCCACTGGCCTGCTCTAGAGTCCCACTAAAGATTTCTTCTCCTCCCTAAATCACATGGTTCTTCTAGATCCCAATCCACATGAGAAAATTACTTCATTTTTATCTTTTGATTTATTGAAATTGATATGATGCACTTTATTCATGGGATTACTGAATCACACTTGATAGTGTATCTCTTCAAGAATATTCAAAATCCTTTGGTAAGGTCTGTTGGCCTTGCTCAATATTTCTACTCACCATTCTGATCATTCCTCAGTACAACAATGCTCAGGAAATTCTTTCTTCTTCTAATGAATTCCTGGCCTCACTATTTTCTGTGAAAATGGTGCACATAGCCTCTTAAATAATATAACATTCTAGAATGATCTAGAACAATATCATCTATCACTCTATCTCTTATTAAATTCTCAATTCATGTCAACTTAGATATTCGATCTTCTTTAATTTAGTGTGGCTTTAATCTCAATTGAATTCCACTTCATTCATGGATTTCTTGGCATCCAAACATCTTGATTTGGATATCATAATGACTTTTCACACGTTCATGTCATTATGCATGATTTCATGCATGTATGATAAGTTGCTTATCTTAAAAAACACACTCTCTTTTTTTACCAAAAATTTAGGTTCAATGAGTGTGTCTCATGTAATCTCCACGTATTTTATTCACTAAATATTCCATACACAATTTATTATTCTTTAGTTCTCTGCACATAGATTTGTTGATTAGTTTAGGGTAAATATTTCTGTGTTCCTTCTAACCCGAATGGGTGTAGTATTTTATGTGTGTTATTATTATTTCCTCCTCCTTCTTTACATGTGCAGGTACGTTGTCTCTAGATTTCTTTTCATGCATTTGGTTTCAACTCATGCAGATGTAATCATGTTTCCCATGAATTAATTCTCTTTTGTTCATTTTCTTGCACACACATCCTGAATGGGTATATGATCGGTGTGTGTGTGTGTGTTTTTCCTCTTTAAGAGAAGTGTATTTATACATTGTCCCTTATACAATATATTTATTCTCTTCATGAATCCAAGGGGTTCACAGTTCTTCATTTTCAATCCAAGGGTACAAGTGGATATTCTCAACTGAAATGAGGATGGATCGCATATTCTCCTTACACATGAGTTGTGTGGTTCTCCTATGCACAGAGAGGGAAGACCTCCTTTGCACTGGGTGTGCATACTACCATCACAAACCTAGATGGTTCACAATTTTCCTATTTACGAACTAATTATGGTATAAGGCTATGATTTTCTCAAGGGATACAGGAGACATCTTCTTCGTGAGACACTTGAAAGTGTGTAGCACTTGTCGAAGGCCTTTGGGATCTCTATACCTTTGCGTATAAAAGATTTTCAAAACCTCTAATTGGTGATCTATTTTTATAGAAAAAGATGATATTTCTCAATGTATTCAACAAAAAATATCAAAGAGGGGATCCACCTTTCTTAGGTTCAGATCAACACATTACTCCCATTTCAAATTCCATGTGATATGTTGTGAGGATCATTGCATTGAATATATGAGATCTTCAGATTTAGAGATACCCACATATCCTAGTTTGTTTATCTTCAACATGAGCTCTTCATTTCACATGAAAAAAATCACTTTCATGAGTTTATGAAAGCATGAAGATCACCTACTCAAATTCCTAAGCTCCATGAAGTGGCCTTCAGGAACTTCGTTTGCCTCATCCATTCTTCGATCTTCATTATTTCGATGCATGCAAGAATATGAAATTTCATGAATTAGTTTATAACATCATGAAGACCCTCATGTAGTTAGTTTGATCATCAAGAGTGGTTGGAGATTGATCAAGGTGGTGCGGAGTGCTCCGGCGTACTGCTTTCTTTCTGGTGGTTCGGAGGTTGACGACGATGGAGTGGAGGCTCGTTCATCATCATATCCAAGACAGATAGCTTGGATTAGCTCACGGGATCTGGGATAAAGCATTTGGCTATGATATGTCATGAGATCAAAATGGATAGTGGGGATTTCTTATGCATTTTAAAAATCTTGTCCCATATTGAAACACAGATGCGGGATTCTCATGGTTTAAATATAAAATCGTAGAATTAATGCAACAATTTGTTCTCTTTCCCCTCTTTTGGTACCACCGTATACCTGATTATTTTGGGTGTGCTTTGTGCTCACCCAATTCTCCCTTCTCCTGCGGGCCTTTGGCCCTCACTATCCACGTGCTTCACCTCTTGCACTCCAGCGGGCTTATATGTGGCCCGCGCAAGAATTCCTCTTGACGGCATACTTTGATGCCCTCCTAAAGGCGTGGTTGACCCAGTGTCCCACATGAGCCTGAGGAAGAGGCTATCCAGTAGCTTTCATGGTAGGCCCTATATTTTTGATTAATCCACATATGCACTTTTTTTACAAAGGTGCAATAAAAATTGTAAGTGCGTGGCCACCTTCAAATCATGCATAGATTTTTTCTTTAATTCTAAACCCATGAATGTTTTCTCCTTTTCTATTCTTCTTTTATTTTATTTAAATTTTCTCATCTTCATGCATTATGAATTCCATTATGTGTGATTTCCTTATCTTCAAACAAATGGATCTTATCCTTTCATGGAAACTCCTTAAGTCCTCAAATCTCTTTGTAATTTGAATTCCAAAGACCATTACACATGTTCCTTCATCCAACAATGGGTGGTAATACTCTTCAGTCCCTCATTAATTGAAACATAATGCATGGAAACATTATTGTCAACAATGTGTTCTCCTTAACACATGTATTGGTCTTTGAAAATCATCACAAACTATCATCTGATTTGATGACATAATGAATTTACCAAGCATGGAATCCAATGCTATGAATCAAAAACAATTCTCCACATATCATTAGCTTTGTAAAAACTTTATCATATTGATACCAATGAGATATTCTCATCTCATTGATCACCATTACCAACTAATAATTATTGAAAGTGTGTGTCAAATAATAAAATTCATCATCAATGTGGTTTTTCACTAAGTCCATAACATTACATTAAGAATCACCACTTCAATCATCATCACCACTTTTATCATTACCTTTACATACACATATTGACACCTTATTGAAAAAATTGCAACACTATTCTCAAAAATATCCCCCTTTCTATTTTTTTTCAATATCACTTAATCACACTTTGTATTGGTCAATATGTGTGCCAATAATTTCTCCCCCTTATTAGAAACCCAATTCAATGGTTTAGTGGGTTCTATTCAAAAACATGTTCTCCTTCCTTTAAAGAATATCTTCTTGAGAATATTTGAGATAAGAATGATGGCACATGATTCACTTATCAAAGAGCCTGTAGTTAATCAACTCTATGTCTACATGGTCAAACTCAATATAGAAAACAATAGAGATATGACCAAGGTTTTCAATTCTATCCATAAACAACCATTCATGTGAAATCATTGTCAGAATGTACCAACTCCTATCAAAGGTTTTAAAATATTCATACATATCCATGAAATTCTAAATCATGCAGATACATAACCAAAAATATTAAAAAAAGTTCAAGTGAAAAGATAAATATCCCCCTATAGTCCCATCTTGTCATCCATAAATCACTCACCCTTAATTGATAGGATAAATACAATTAATAAAATGGATGAAAGTGTGATTGGAATACCTCAACATTCATCTTCTAGAGGTGATATAAATTTCAAGATATTTCATGAAATAATATTTGATATTATCTCCTTCATGTTCCCCCCCCCCCACAAGGGGTGAAATCCATTTGATTAAACCTGGTGGAAAATAATCATCAGATAATCTTCAAGATATTCATGTTTCTAAAATTCCATAGTGGAACATTCCATGTTTTTATAAAATCATGAATAATCAATCCAACTTATTGTTCCCCACTTTTTAAATCCAATTCTTATTTTCATAACTACCTTCACCCTCAATTACCTGTATTATAATCACATGTATAAAACAAAATTATAAGAAAATAATATGGAACCAATGTGAGCTTCAAAATAGAAGCTACATGGCTGATAATTTTCTCTCTACCCAATAACTCATTTCCTTGTAGCACTAATGTGTTTAGTACTCTTCATGATGGTGTCTTTTCTCCATTTCAAATTTTGATATTTTTTTCTTAGCATGGACCATTTACTTCCATTCACCTTCAACTTGTGTTGATTGTTTTTCCTTACTTATGCTAGAAGTGAAGTAGCTTCCACTGGTGCATGTTCTTCAAGTTTAATAATCTCCATTTGACCTGGTAAAATAGTTATCCATTTGTTTTCATGATATTCATCCTACTTGAACCTTCCACATAGTACCTATGGGAAACTTGGGCTTTCCTGTGATGACAACCTCTCATGAAATTCAAATTCATCTTCATCTTGAATAATACGCTTCCCCTTTGACCTTTCTTTAGCTAATACTTCCTCTTCATATTTTTGGCAGTAATTTAGTAATTTTAAATTAATTAGAATGGATAACTAAGCACTACTTCTTAAAATATTCTTGTGTGAAGCTTCCGAATGGATTCTTCAATGATTTCAACTTACATTTCTTAGGAAACTTATCTAAGTTTTCTTCTAGAAATCTTCAATAAATCTTAACTTCTCCTGTAATGACCCTCTTTTTTATTTCAGCTTTCTTCAATTCATTTCCATGATTTTTTTAGTGATCCATGGTATGAACATTATTTCCATAGTAGAATAATATTTTATTGTATGAAATTACATTCTTAGAGTCTAGATTAGACTTCTTCTTGGGAATAGTTTCTTTCACTATTTTCTTCACTTCATTATTTTTCATATTTCTGATGGAAGATTTTCTAACTATTGTTCCTTTCTTCTATATTTATTATGGACTTTTAATATAATCAACATATTCATTCTGCATGGTTGTATTAAACCAGCACTCATCATAACTATCACCAATTATGTTGCAATTATCATAGTTGTCTTCAAGATATTCAAATAAATTCTTGATAGACAGATTCTTCTTCACCTTTGTATTCTTATTTAGCTTTATAGGATGCTTCATTTCTACATATCTACTTTCCCTATATATAGTCCTTCCATAATTTTCATTTTCTAACTCATTATGCCATCAACCATTGGCCCTATGCCCAAAAATCCATCAACACCAATTGTAGCCAATAAATATATTTCTTTTTCTTTTAGTATTAGTCTTTCTTGATTCATTGCTTTGTTGTTTCTAGATTTGTCTTTATTTCTCTAGAGAATCCATTTGGGATTTGTTCTTCTTAACCATTTTAGTATCCATCCATGAAATTTTTATGGATGTATCAAAAATTTTATAAATACATGCCTTTCAATCTTTTAACTTTGAACCTATACTTGAAGATGAACTACATTAGTAGAAATAGAAACAACTAGAGCTAGTTGAAAAAATGTTTAACATGTTGGCATTTTTCATGTAGGTTCTATATAACCGACATGAAAAGAATTAATAATCGATATATTACGTCGGTTATTTTAAAACCGATGTAAAATATATGGAGATTAGCATTTTTACATCGGTTATTGTATAACCGACATGAAAATTGAATCTGGCGCACTTTATTACGTCGGTTATAAACTAACCGATGCGATAAAGGAAAGATCAGTGCTTTATCACATCGGTAATAAAAAAATGACATGATAAAGCCAATCACAGTAATTTATCACATCGGTTATTAAAATAACCAATCTGAAAAAGCTACATATATCACGTCCATTATTTTATAATCGACGTGATAAATTGTTTTCTACATTGGTTATTAAATAACTGACATTATAAACATTAAAAAAATAGTTTACCACATCAGTTATTAAATAACTAACGTGCTAAATCTTTTAAATGATGTATCGCACCCCGTATTTAGTCGTTCTGTTTTCTTCAATCTGGAGACCTACGACTCGTATCTCTCGCACGGAAAAACAAGAAATGATTCGTCATAGTCATGCCCTCCATCCTTGTTTTTCCAACATCATTCTTAATATTTATTATCACCAGATCTATCAGGTCGACTCACAACACTCAAGTAAGCCTCACACTACTACTTTTCAATTTTTATTTTCTGTGATGCCCTAAACTAATTTTTTGGGATGTTATTTTTCTTTTTTCTTGCAATCATGGTAAGTTTCATAGTGTTCATCTATTCCATGCAAAACTTTATTCTGGTAAAATAAACCTATAAAAGTGATATCATTCAAGTTTATGATTTTTGTGTGTTCTATCATGTGTGTGTGCGCATACATGGAGTTTCTGAGGGGGTGGGGGTTTGTGCAATTAGGTGGGGGTGTCTAGGGGGGTTGGGTGGGCTATCCAGTGGGGTGGGGGTGTCCAAGGGGTGTCAAAGGGGGTGGTGGTGGTGTCCATGGGGTGAGGGGGCTATGCAAGGGGGTTGGATGTGTCCAAGGGGGTGCGGGGGATGTACGAGGGGGGGGGGGTGTGTTGTCCAGGGGGTGCAGTTGTTGTCCAATAGCGTTGGGGGTGTCCAAGGGGGTGGGGTGGTGCTGTCCAGGGGTAAGGGGGTTGAGGAGACTGTCCAAGGGGATAGGGGTGTCTAGGAGGGTGGGGTTAGTGTCCAAGGAGGTGCGTGGGAAGTCCAAGGGGGTAGGGGTGTCCAGGGGAGTGGGGGCTGTCTAGAGGGGTTGGGATTGTCTAGGGGTGTGTGTGTGTGGAGGGGGAGTGGGGGTCCAACAGGTTGGGTGTGTCGAAGGGGGTGGGGTCTATCTAAGGGGGTGGGGTGTCCAAGGGGGTGGGGGTGTCCAAGGGGGTGTGGTCATGTCCAGAGGGTTTGGGGGGTTATTCGGGGGGGGGGGGTGTCTAGAGTGTTGGGGTGTCCAAGGGGTGTCTAAGAGGGTAGGGGGTGGGGTGGTGTCTAAGAGGGGCGGGGTTGTCCAAGTGGATGGGTGCTATCTTGAGGGGTGGGGGCTATCTAGGGGGTGGGGGCTGTATAGAGGGGTGGGGGCTGTCCATGGGGGTGGTGGTATCAGGGGGTGTCCAAGGGGGTGGGGGTGGTTTCCAGGGGTGAGGGGCTATCCAAAGGGGTGGTGGTTCCTAGGGGGTGTCCAAGGTGTTGGGGGTGGTGTCCAAGGGGGTGGGGTTGTCCAGGGGGTTCGGGGTATCCAAGGGGGTGTCCAAGGGTGTAGGAGGTGGGGGTGGTGTCTAGGAGGGGTGGGGGTGTCCAAGGGGGGTGGGGGCTGTCCAGAGGGGTGGGGGGTTATCCAGGGGGTGGGGGGTTGTCCAGAGGGGTGGGGCTGTCCAAGGGGGTGGTGGTGTCCAGTGGGTGTCCAAGGGGGTTGGGGGTAGTGTCCAAGGGGGTGGGGTTGGTGTCCAAGGGGTGGGGTGTTTTCCAATGGTGTAGGGGTGTCCAGGGGGTGGGGGTAGGGGTGGTGTCCAAGGGGGCAGGGGTGGTGTCCTGGGGGTGGAGGCTGTTCAGAGGGGTTGGGGCTGTCTAGAGGTTTCAAATCGTTAGGATCTGTGTAATTTTCGGTAGTGAATGTATACATATTTTAATATTTATACTTCATATTTCATTTTTACAGAAGGGTGAATTTGGTATCCAATTGCACCATGATTTATTCTTTGTGAACCTTAAGAAGAAAGGTTCCAAGAGGAATTTAAAACTATAATACCCAACTATATTTTCTTTTTAAAATCATTTTCATGCATATTTTTTTAAATATGCATATATTTGTTTTATATTTCAAAAAAAAAATTACATTCAAATTATGATATTTTTCATATAAACATATATTTGTCTTATCTTTAAAATTTGTATAATTATGATATTTTTTATAGTTAATAAAGATTCAAAGTTGGATTATGACACATCAAATGAGTAATGTATATGAGGAAGGTGTTGATTCCTTTTTGGAATTTTCTAAACAAAATGATCCAAGTAGTGCATTTTTTTCTATCTATGCCTGAAATGTTTGAATATGAGGTAGTTGAAAAGTAGAGAGATAAAATATCATATGATTTATCATGGTTTTAATTTGAGTTACAGCCCTTGGATTTGGCATGGTGAAACTGGATGGAATGTCAGATCTACAGATGATGATGATTCATAAGATGGTAACTCCGATGGAATTAGAGAAATGATTCATGATATTACAGCAGAACAAATTGAGATAGAACCAATAGTTGCATGTCAATATGGTGATGTTTAAAAACCATTGTATCCTGGTTGTATATATTTTACGGTTTTTCGGCAGTGTTAATATTGATTAACCTGAAGGCAAAACATGGATGGAGTGACTGATGTTTTAAAGAGCTGCTACAATTAATGAAAGACATTCTTCCAAAAGATTACGATCTTCCAGATTTACATTATAAGGCCAAGAAAATAGTATGCCTTATGGGATTGGGATATAAGAAAATACATGCCTGTCCATATGACTTTATGATATATAGGAAGGAATATGAATTTCTGTTAGAGTTTCCTAATTGTGGGACATCACGGTATATGGTGAAAGAAAAACCACAGGCTGATGTAGAGATTACAAAGATCCCTTCCAAGGTATTTTGGTATCTTACTATAATTCATCGTTTCAAATGTTTATTTTCTAATTCAAATGATGAAAAAAGGTTAAGATGACATGATGATGAGTGGATATATGATGTAAAAATATGTCTTCCAGCTGATTTTCCACAATGGAGAAAAATTGATGAGCAGTATACTATATTTGGAAATGGAATTAGAAATCTCAGACTAGGGTTGTGCATAGATGGAATGAATCCATACCGAACCCTCAGTAGTACCCATAGTTCATGGCCTATTTTGATGTTAATTTAAAACCTCTCTCCTGAAGTTTTTATGATGTGAAAATATATCTTGTTGAGTATAATGATCTCTAGTCCGAAGCAACCTAATAGTGATATTGATGTTTTCTTGTCACCATTGATTTATGATTAGAAAATTTTATGGGAGGATGGTATTAGGGTGTATGTTTCTTATAAATGGAATATTTTCAAATACATTCAGTGCTTATGTTTACTATAAATGACTTCCCAGTATATGTACATTTTTCTGGATACAGTGTTAAAGGGCGTAAAGCATGTCGAATTTGCGAAAAACAAACTTCATATTATCAATTGCATCATGGGAGGAAAATAGTGTACATGGGTCATAGAATGTTTTTGCCTATGGATCACTCTTATAGAAGACAAAATAATGTATTCAATGGCTCAAAAGAATTTGATATTTCTCTAAAACCATTATCCCCTAATCTGTATTTTGGGAGGGTGGAAAACCTTGAGGTGACATTGGGAAAGACATAGAAATTTGTTAATGATAAACATATTTAGAAGAAAAGGTAATTTTTTTTGAGATACCATATTGGAGATATCATGATGTTAAACATAATATTGATGTCATGCATTTAGAGAAGAATATATGTGATACTTTTGTTGGAACATTATTAGATATTAAAGGAAATACAAAATATGGGTTGAATGCAAGATTAGACTTGCTGTCAATGGGAATATGTTTGGAGTTAGCTCCCACTCCTAATGGAAGATGAACATTTCATCCCCTGTCTTTTCATACATTATCCAAGAGGGAGAAATTTATCTTTTTTCAGTGTCTTCATTATATAAAATTACCTCAAGGTTATTCTTCAAATGTAAAAAAATTCTCATTGAAGGACTTGAAGTTCATAGGTATGAAATCTCATGATTGTCACATCATGATGCAACAAATTCTATCAGTTTTATTGCATAGAATATTGCCCATCTATGTTAGAAAGACTAAAATTAAGTTGTGTAATTTTTTCAATTCAATTTTTAATAAGGTGATTGATATGAATTCTTTGAACATTTTGGAAAAGGGTGAAATTTGTATACTTTATCAATTAGAAATGTATTTTCCACCATATTATTTTTGGTATAATGGTGTGTTTAAGGATTCATCTAGTTGAATAAATAATGCTTTGTAGACCTATATATCTTCGTTGGATGTATCCTTTTGAAATTTATTTGAAAATATTGAAGCGGTATGTTAAGAATCCATATCGTCCTGAAGCCTCCATTATTGAAAAGTATATTTTTGAGGAGGTTGTAGAGTTTTGTACGAGCTACTTGGCTGCAGATCAACACATAGGTTTGCCACCATCTCACCAAAATGAGTTCATAATGAGGTAAAGGGGATTCATGGAATGAAAGTCAAATCATTGTCAGCTGAACAGATGAAGAAGTTAGAATTATAAATCGTGAATAACAAATCTGATGCTCAACTGTATATCACATTGCATATTAATGAGTTGAAACAATGTCATCCATAGAAGAAAGAAATGTGGATTTTTAATGAGCGCAACAAAATTTTTTTGTCATGGTTTAAAAATACCTTTATTGATACATCAGATGTATCAGGGACATTAAAATGGGTAGTGGGTGTTCCATGTATAAATGTGATAATATATTCCAGTTATGACATTAATGGCTACACATTTCATATGAAATCTCAGGACAACATAAGTGTAGTTCAGAATAGTGGTGTATTGGTGTTTGTAGAAGCAATTCATTTTTCGATTACAAAATACAAAAACCCAATTTCTACATCAAGTGAATATTATAGAGTGATTGAAGAAATATGGGTGGTTGATTACTGTAAAATTAAAGTTCCTGTTTTTAACTATAAATGGTTTATCGATAACAACAGTGTCAGACGCGATGAATTATGGATGATAGTTGTTAATCTGAATAGATTGGAAGACCCATCTGATTCTTTTATAATGGAAACACATGCAAAAAATTTTTCTATATAGTAGATCAATCATATATGCAACGGGTTGTTGTTTTACAAGGGAAAAACCAAATGTTGGTGATGATGAACTTGATGAAGATGATGATTTATGTGAGATCCATACATCCATGGAAAATTTAATAGGACATAATGATGAGCATGTTGAATACATGGTTTGTGCCATAAGGAATGATCACAGGGAAGGAATTTGGGAAAAAAATCAATTTTTACATTCCTAAAATTATAGGTAACATTTTTTTATTTCTTGTTTATATTTATTATTTTCATAAAATGTTAGATATTGTATGTTTTTTTTATAAAAACATGTATTAAAACAAATAAGTATAAGTTTTTTTTGTTTTAATTTTTTTAGTTTACATTATCATGTTTACCATTACATAAATTATATATTTATTATTTTTGTTCAATGACAATTACTTTACCATGTTTACCATGTTTACCAGGTTTTCAATGTTTACCATCTTTACCATATTTACCATTTTTTAACATGCTTACTATACTAACCATGTTTACTATTACGTAACTTAGTACAATTTTATATATTCTATTTACATTAGTACAGTAATATTTGAATTTTTATATTTTTGAACTAATTTTTTTTTGATTTGAAGGATAATGAAGAATCAATCAGTTGATCAACCACATGATCTGGAGACGAGTATATTGGTCATACCTCTGGGGAAGAGAATTCACATGCTCATCTTCATATTCCCCTATCTTCCTCATGTGATCCCATTACGACCAAGAGTTCAAGAGTTGGTAAAGGTGGGTGCACACGTTTACCATAATTATCACTTTCCTGTACGCAGAATCAGAGGATACTAGTTGAGTTTGATGAGGATGATATTCCTAGAGTTCCAAATGAAAAATATTTTACGAGTTTTGTATCAACTCAGGGTAAGAGAAAAGTAAGCATTTTGTATGATGACTAGAGAAGTGTGGACAAAGAGAAAATCTATCAGTTGTGGGAGATGATTTTGGTAAGATCTTTTGATATTGTTTTCCTATTCCTTAAATGTTTCTAGTATATATAATATTTTTAACCTCTACTTTATCAGATGACATTTGATATTCCTGACACTGGAAGAGTCAGGAAGAAATGCTTATAGATGGCTGTCGGGAGATGGATGGATTTCAAATCAACCCTCTCATCTTATTTATTTTTTGGTCATAGGATTCAGGATAATCCATGTCTTATATATCCATTCATTGATGAAGACACATGGAGATAGTTTGTTGAATGTAGAAGAAAAGATTCATTTTTGGTAAGGGTAATATAAACTTTTATAAGCTTTCTTATATAAATGATCTTATTAATTTTTTGTTAATGATTTATTATTCATAATTTATAGTAGATAAGTAAATATTATTAGGAGATCCAATCTAAAAATGTATACCCTCATAGTTTATCTCGGGGAGGGTATACATTTTTGGAATAACAAATGTTGGCGGAAAAATTAAAAAAACTAAGAGCTGAGTCTTTAAGCTTTGGAGAGGTGGCCCCTCCATCCCCTCTATCTAGACATTAAAAATGGAAGAGAGATCGAATAGGAAAAAAGGGAAATATCTTTAGGAAGATTCGAGAATCGTAGGTGAGAGGATTGTAGGATATCTATTTTATTTATTTAAGTCAACTATTTTCTTCATTTAATTTCAATCATTACAGAAATGTTCAATTAATTAATACAAGCTTCTCAGGAGGAGCAGAGCTCACATGGGGTATTTACAGCTGCTAGGAGGAAAGATATTTTATCTGCAACATTGGGAAATCCCAAACATCCTGGTTGTGTATGAGGATATCTGGTAGGTGTATTTGTAATAAAAGTGTTTCCACGTTCTTCAACTTCTTACGTTGAGGGTGTTTATAAAAAAATTGAATCCTTGGAGGCTGAAGATCATAATATTAATGGGATGATGGAGGAAAATATTAGAGCGTTGGTACAGTCTATGTTTGCAGACATGCAAAGACAATTTCAGACTGCAGCTCCCACTCTTCCACCTCCCCCTACAGACCCCATTATTTATCCTCCACCTCTGCTAGTAGCTCCCACCCCCACCTCAGCTTGCAAACCCCATTTTTTATCCTACTCCTCCACCGCAGCTTCCTACTTATTGCGAGTTGTATGTTTATGATCTTCAACATCATATAGTTTCATATGGGCTTGTATATTTTATAGGAGATACAGTTCATCATCAGAAATTAGAGGTATAGAATCATAGGGTCACTGTACATGATACTATAGATATATCAGCTCGAGTACCATTACCTATAGATGAGGTGATGACATATGGATATAGTGTCAACCATTTTTTAATTTGTCCATCCAGACATCTTCGACTCATTACCATAGATGTATGTATGTTATATCTTCTATTTTATATTTTTAATAAAGTTTTTTTATCATTTGAAAACTAATATATTTCTCTATTTATTTTTACAAGAATAATTCAAAGGTAAATAAATATTGTATAGACAACAACAAAGAAAAATGTCAATGACATCAGATACAGATTCTAGTAGTCTTGATAGATTGTCAAGATATTCAATTTTTTTGGTGGATCATTATGAGTTTCCAATGGAAGCTCATGTTTTTTGGTGTGCAATAACCGTGGGGATTGTAAAAACTGACATCATGGAGCTTGTTACCGGAGATAAGTTGGGAATCAACATGGTGAATTTTTTTTCAATGTAAGTCTTAACACCTTTTCCCTGCATTATGTTTATTAAAAATTTATTCATATGACTAATTTATATTAGGTATATTTATAACATTTGTGAGAATAATGAGCGGACATATGTATATGGATTCATGGACCCACATTTTATTTCCCCTGAAGCACGTGCATTGGATGAGAAACAAAGAATGCTTTATATTGCTGAAAGACATGTATAGAATATAGTCACACAATGTTGGAAGATGCCTTTTTGTGAGAGGAATGAAACACATATCTCTCAAAGAGTTCATTATCTTTCAATATAGAAAACCACTAACCTTAAATTTACTTTTATCATTAATCATTGGATGTTAGGTGTTTTTTTCAAGGGGGAAAACACTTTATTGGATATGCTCTATTCATGGCGATGTGTGGGAAAGTTTTAAGAAAATGATCAAAAATTAAGTTTCAATTTTTCAATAGTTTTATATATTATAATGAATTTTAAATTTATTCCATTCATATTATCTTCTAACAGGGGATGGGTCAAATTTCAAAAAAACACAATGAAAAGTACTGTGAAGATCAAATATGTAAATTTAATGATAAATATCCATTTATAATTTTTACATTTTGATTTATTACATAAAAATAATATATTGAATTTACACTCATTTAAACATAATTTTCATGAATAGAAAGGTGTCATTGAATGCAGATATTATATATGAAGATATATGTATGAAATAATAACAAGTGGAATAGCTGTGAACATTGACCTGGTAATATTTCCTTTTAAACTATGCCATAATATTTCATTTGATTTAATCATAATAAAAATTAACTACTATCCTTTTAATTCATATCTATTTTACGGCCCTTAACCCTATATTTCTCAAGATGTCAAACACTTACAAGTGGAATGGTCAAATTATTTTATAGGTTTGATTGAATTTTAGTTGTTTGTAGTGTAAAATGTAATTTTGAATATTGTCTTTATAATTGTCTATTTGGTATTATTTTAGGTTGGATTTAGGTTTCTTAGGTTGAATTTGTAATTTTTGAATGTTATATATGTGAATGCTTAATTTTTCTCTACTTCTTGTTTTGGTCTCCTTATGATTGTTTTTTGGTATGGATTATGGTATGGGGGAGGGGTTCCAAGGGTGTGGGGGGTGTCCTGTGGGGTGGGGGTATCCAGGGGTGTGGGAGGGATGTCCGGTGGGGTGGGGGGGTCTTGGGTGTCCATGATAGTGGGGGGATGTCTAGGTGGGTGTGAGCATTTCCAGAGGGTGGGAGGGCTTTCCAGGGGAGTGGGGGTAGTTCAGTGGGTGTTTAGGTGTGTGGGGGTGGTCTGTGGGGTGAGGGGGGTTTCCAGGGGCGTTGGAGGGCTATCCAGTTGGGTGGGGTTGTCCAGGGTGTCCATAGGGATGTGGGGGAAGTCCAGGGGGTGGGAGAGGAGGCATCGCCATCCCTCGAGGGGCTGAACGCTGCTGAAAGGTACTCATCACTCTCACATGAAAAACTTGAGCTCTAAAAATGTTTCATCAATGATTTCTTCCACTGTAAACATCATTAATTAAATCAATATTGATGATAGTATAACCAGGGTAAACGTTATCATGCGTGACTAAAATACCGAGATCTTGGAAGTGGCAATCTCCCAGATCTTGTAGGACTGGAAATGATGCTCCCAAGGTTGCCCATGAGATGCCTGAAATGACGTTAACAAAAAGACCGGTGGTGGGAAGAGGGATCCAGTTCAACTAGTTGAGTGGGATGCAGAGAAGATGACTATGATGATCCAAAATATACCCAACAAGTACACATAATTGACTGTTTATTTTCCCAAATTAGTTTCTTGAGCAAATATAGGGTTGTTTGTGTGTTTTTTTGGTCTCCTCCAAGCAATATTGGTCTAGGAACATTACCATAATATCCCATCTTTCACCACAAAATCACAAAAGAAACCCTATATTTGTTCAATCATCTAATTTGGGAAACTAAATAGTCACATAAGTGTACTTGTTTGGTATATTTTGGATCATCGCAGTCATCTTCTCTACGTCCCTCTCCACCAACTAAACCAGTTCCCTTTTCCCACTACCTGAATTTTTTTAACGTCGTTTCAGGTGTCTCATGGGCATCCTTGGGAGCATCATTTCCAATACCACAGGATCTAGGAGATTTCCACTGCCATGATCCAAATATATTAGTCACACATGGTGGCGTTTCCCCTGGTTATATTGGCATCAAAGTGATACAATGAATGATGTTTATAGGGTAAGAAAGCATTGGTGAAAATTTTTGAGAGATCAAGCTTCGCATGTGAGAGTGATGAGTACCTTCCAATGGCGTTAAGCCCCCCAAGGGATGGTAGCGCCTCCTCTCCCAACACCAGTTATCCAGGGGATGTTTAGGGTGTGGGGGTAGTCCAGGGGTGTGGGGGTGCCCAGGGGTGTGGTGGGGGCTGTCCAGGGGGGTGATGGGGTTCTGGTCTGGTTTTGGTTGGGTTTTGGTCTGTTATTGGTCTAGTGGTGTCCAGTGAGGTGGGGGTGTCCAGGGGTGTGGTGGGGGATGTACAGTGGTTTGGGAGGGTGGGAGGGTGTCCAGGTGGGTGGGAGGGATGTCCAGGAGAGTGGGCAGATGTCCCTGGGGTGTCCATAGGTGTGGGGGGTAGTCCAGTGGGGTGGGGAGTTTCTTGGGGTGTGGGAGGGCTGTCAAGGGGAGTGTTGTCCAGTGTGGTGGGGGTGTCCAGGAGGTTGGGGGTTTTCCAGGGGTGTTGGGGGCTGTCCAGGGGGTGGGGGAGGGGTTCTGGTCTTATTTTGGTTGGGTTTTGGTCTGTTTTTGGTCTGTTTTTGGTTTGGGGGTGTCTAGTGAGATGGGGGTGTCCAGGGGTGTGGTGGGGGGTGTCCAGTGGGGCGGGAGGGTGTCCAGGAGGGTGGGAGGGATGTCCAAGTGAGTGGGGAGATGTCCAGGGGGTGCCCAAGGGTGGGGGTGGGAAGTCTAGTGGGGGGGGGGGCAGTCTAGTGGGGGGGGGGGGGTTCTAGGGTTGTGGGAGGGTTATTCATGAGAGTGTTTTATAGTGGCGTAGGGGTGTATATGAGGGTCGGGCAGGTTTCTTTGGGGTGTGGGAGGGCTGTCCCGATGTGTGGGAGTGATGTCCAGGGGTGGGGGTGTCCAGAAGGGTGGGGGGTTGTTTAGAAGGGTGTGGGGTTGCCTATAGGTGTGGTTGGGGTTGTCCAGTGGGGTGGGGGGGGGGGGGTTCTAGTCTGGTTTTGGTTAGATTTTGGTCTGTTTTGGTCTATTGTTGGTCTGGGGTGTCCAGGGGTGTGGTGGGGGCTTTCCAGTGGGGGTGGGAGGGATGTACATGGGAGTGGGGGGATGTACAATGATGTGGGGGGGGGGGGGGGGAGTCCAGTGTGGTGGTGGTGGTGGGGGGGGGGGGGGGTCTAGGGCTGTGAGAGGGCTGTCCAGGGGAGTGTTTTCCTATGGGGTAGAGGGAGGGGTGTCTAGGTGGGTGGGGGATTTCTAGGGGTGTGCGAGGGATGTACAGGGGTGTGGGAGTGTTGTCCGGGGAACAGGGGTGTCGAGGATGGCGGGGGTTGTCCAGGGGTGTGGGGCTTGTCCTAAGGGTGGGGTAGTCCAGGGGTGTGGGGGTGTCCAGGGGTGTGGTGGGGGCTATCCAGTGGGGTGGGGGTGGGGGGTTTCTAGGTATGTGGGAGGGCTATCCAGGGGTGTGGGAGTGATATCCAGGGGGTGAGAGTGTTAAGGATGGTGGAGGTTGTTCAGTTGTGTGTGTGTGTGGGGGGGGGGGGTGCAGTGGGTGGGGGCAGTCCAGGGGTGTGGGGGTGTCTAGGGGTGTGCTGGGGGATGTCCAGGGGGTGGGGGGTTCTGGTCAGAATTTGATCTATTTTTGGTCTAGTGGTGTCCAGTGGGGTGGGTGTCCAGGGGTGTGGTGGGGGCTGTATAGTGGGGTGGGGGAATCTGGTCTGTTTTTGGTCGGGTTTTGGTCTGTTTTTTGTATGTTTTTGGACTGTTTCATGTCTTTTGGCAAGGCATAACAGTGGTTGATCGGTGGTGGGGGTTGTCCAATGGGGTGGGGGGGGGGGGGGGTTCTGGTCTATTTTTGGTATGTTTTTGGTAATTTTATGGTCTGTTTCAGGTATTTTGGCATGTCATAGCAGTTGTTGGTCATTTTAATTTAAATAAATTAGTTTTTTACGATAGTTATTTCACAACCGATGTAAAAAATGAATTGCGATTAGTTTTAACGTAAGTTATTTAAACACAGATATAACAAATGCATCAGACATGGTTTTTACGTTGGTTATTTGATAACCGACGTAATAAATGGAAATGAATAGTTTTTTACATCAGTTATAAAATAACCGATGTAGTAGATATGTTTTCTCGTCAGTTATTATATAACTGATGATGGAAACCGCTTGGAAGACAGGTTTATCGCGTCAGTTATAAAAATAACCGACGTATTAAATTCTTCGGAGGAGTGATTTATGACGTTGGTTATATAATAACTGACATGAAAGAGTATATACCACGTCAGTTATTTAATAACCGTTGTAATAAACCATGACTCCAAAGTGTTTTCCACATCAGGTTTTTATTAAGAGATGTGAAAAACACTTCGGATTTGTGTTTTTTACATCGGTTGTAAAAGAACCAATGTAAAAAAACAATGTTTATAACATTTCCTGTAATAACGTCGGCTAAAAGCTGATGTAAAAAATAAAAAAAAACCACCGTAGAAAATGTTTTCTGAACTAGTGTGGGTTTTGGGATACCTTCTTCTTGGAGGATGTTTCCAATGGATTATAATATGATCTAACACTCCTTTTGAAATCATAGTTATCAATGCAAGCTTGAGTGGAAACGTCTCTTCTTCCAGCTATTTGGGAAGTTCCAACTTGGAGTGATTGTTGATTCTTCAATTTCACAAACAACTCTATACATTCCATGTTGATAGTGTTCGTCTAATCCTCAACTGACCTCATATCACTTTCACAATTCTTCTTCTGCATTATAATTTTTTATTCATGCACATTACTTAATTCTTACAAAGATATTTCAAGCTACTTTACCTTGTTATCTTTGACTTCTAGTTGAGAAGCTTTTATAACTATTTAAACATTGTGAAAAATTTCAAATGCATGGAATGCTTCTACAAATACAATCAAAAGGATTCTTTTTCTCAAAAATACTTCCTTACCATTATTCAGTAACTTTACCATGTCATTCATTGCCAATAGAAATTACATCTTTCTTTTCCTCGACTATTTATGTAAATGTGTTGGATATGCCAACCCCTTTATCCAATGCCACTTCCCTGGCATCAACTTATTATTCCAACTGAAATTTTTCATCATGAAGAGCACTAATGTTTTCTATAATATGTCTTTCCACTTATCTATGGATTTTATTTACATGACCATTAAGTACATACTCAAGATCACTAATTAATATATCATCATCCGAGATTGAACATGCTTTATTAGAATAGGAATAATAAAAATATTTATCTCATGTTGTTTCTTTCATATGATATTCAGTAGAAGGTGTCTCCCCATTATTAGTAGAATTCTTCTTCAGCTTCCATTCCTGTTTCTCTTTCTATTTTTTTGAGTCTTGGAAGAAATCTTCATTTGAGATTTCTCACTCATTTCCTAAAATCTTCCCTTCATAAATAATCCCATCGATATTTTAGAGGTAACCTTCTCTTCGATACCAAATAAAGTTACCATATTAGTGTGAATCACTGAGGGGGGGAGGTGGGGAATCTGTGATCCCTTTAAACATTCTACAAATTGATTCTTTTACATTAAATATGTATGTCTAGTTAAATCCTTGAACCACTTTTTTTGTGTCTCTCATCCTACCTTTGAGTGATTCTATAAACATAATGGCACTAAACATAAGGATTTAAAAGATTTGGTACTAAGAACAACTCCTTACTAGGTTGGTCATTCTCCCCAACATAGATTATCCACTATAATTAGATGAAAATTTACAATGTTTGATACAATGTCACATTGTATCTCTCCTGAGGACCATGAGAGGTTCATTATTATTTTTTGCATAGTGTTACTAGAGTCCCACTGGTCTACTCCAAAGTCCCACTGAAGACTTCTTCTCCTCCCTAAATCACACAGGGTTATCCTAGCTCTCGAGTAGCATGATGGACTTCCTTATTTTTTTCTTTTGATTCATTGAAGATGATTTGATTCTCCTTACCCACTAGCTTTATGAATCACAATTTCCCATGTATATCTTCAGGAATCTTTAATAGCCTTTGGTATGGCCTGTTGGCCTTGCTTAATAATCCTGATCACCTTTCTTATTAGTCCTTAGTGCAACAACGATCGGGAAATTCCTTCTTCTTATGATTAACACATGGACTCAATAATGTTTTTAAAGATGGTACACACAATATATTCACGAATATAATATAAAACAATGATCTAGCACAATATCATCATTATATCCCTTCTTGAATTCTCAATTCCTATCAACTTGGATATATGATCTTCTTTAATTCTACCAGGCTTCAGTCTCAATTGAATTGCACATCATTCATGGATTCCATGGCATCCAAAATTCTTAATTTGGATATCTCAATGACTTTTCACACATGTTTGTTATTATTCATGATTTCATTCATGTATTATATGTTTCTTTTCAACCAAATCACACACCATTTTTGTATCAATAATTTATGTTCAATGAGTGTGTCTCATCCACTGTATACTTATTTTCCTCACTCAATATGCACACACAAAATTTATTCTTCTATAGTTCTTTTCACACACACACACTTGATGTTTAGTTTAGGTTCAATGTTTTTGAATTCCTTCAAACCTGAATGGGTGTAGTCTTTTATATATTTTCTTCTTATTTATTTCTTAATCTTATTCACAAGTGCACACATGATGTCTCTTGTTTTCATTTTATGTAGATAGTTTCAACTCATTCACATGTAAGCAAGTGAACCATGCATGAATTATATTCTATTCCTTTTCTTGTGCACACAACCCAAATGGGTATATGCTTGGTGTGTTCTTGAGTTCTTCTTCTTCTTCATGGGAAATGTATGTGTACACTTTTCTTTACACAATCTTTGTCTTCTCTTCATGAAACCAAGGGGGGCCACACTTCTTATTTTTCATGCATAGGGTATGCATGGATCTTCTCCAATGAACCAAGGATGGTTTGCAGGTTCTCCTCATGAATGGTTTTTGTGGTTCTTCTACACACAAAAAGTGTGGACCTCCTTTACACTGGGTGTGTGGACTACCTTAGTGAACTAGGATGGTTTGCAGTTTTCCTCTTCATGAACTAAGAATGGTACGGGGATCTTCCACATGAAAGGGCTGAATGGGACCTCATTATTACGAGACACATCGAGAGTGTGTAACACTTGTGGAATTCCTGTGAGTTCTCTGTTCCTTCATGTTGCAAAGTTGTGCAGAAACTATAATCAGTTCTTTGTTTCTATGGATAAATGTGAGATTTCTCAATGTCTTCAACAAAAATTATTGGTTGAGGGAATACTCCTTTTATAGGTGTGGATCAACTCATTTATATATGTTCAAATACCTTGTGATATGTTTTGAGGATTATAGCTTTGAATATATGAGCTCTTCGACTTTGAAATATTCAAACACAAATTGAGATGTATCACATTTCTCAGTTTGTTTCTCTTCAACACTGGCTCCTCATTTCCCATGAAAACCTTAGGTGCATGCATTTATGAATTCATGAAAATCACATCCTCTAATTCTTGAGCTCCATCATGTGTCCTCCAACAACTTCATCTTCCTCATCCATTCTTCAATATTAATTATTTGAATAAATGTGTGAAAATGAAGTTTCATGAATGAATTCTTAAATTCAAAACAACTATCATGTAGTTAGGTTTATCATCAATGGTGGGAAGAGATCAATTAAGGTGTTGAAAAGTGATTTAGTGTATTGCTTTGGGTTAGGTGATTCAGTGGATGAAGAAAAAGATGTGGAGGCTCGGTGATCGTCAGATCTAATAAATATGTCTTGGATTAGCTCACGGGTTGTGGAATGAAGCACATGGTTGTGATCACTTATAACATCAGATGGATGATAGGGATTTCTTCCACATTTTAAAAATCTTGTACCATATTGAAACGCAGATGTGGGTTTCTCGTGTTTTAAATATCAAACCGTGTCAGTCACTCAGCAATACGTTCTCTTACCCCTCATCTGGTACCACCCCATACTGGATTCTTAAACGTACGCTCTACGCCCAACCTTTTCTCCATTCACCTTAGAGCCTGTGTCCCTCACTATACATGGGCTTCGGCTCATGCGCTCAAGTGGTCTTATGCATGGCCAGCACATGCATGCCTCATGCTGACATACTCGGTTGGACTCCTTTGGGCATGGTTGACCCCATTCCCCACATGAGTATGAGGTTGAGGATGTCCAGTAGATTTCTCGTTTGGACCTATATATTTTATTAATCCACATATACACTTTTTTTAACAATGGTGCAACAAAAAATATAAGTGAATAGCCACCATCAAATCATGCATGGATGCCTTAATTAATTCCAAACCCATACATGGTTTCTCTTTTTCTATTCTTCTTTTATTTTTTTTCAATATTATCACCTTCTTGTAATATGAATTCCATTATGAATGATTTAGTCATCTTAAATCCAATGGATCTTTTCCTTACATGGTCGTTCCTTTAAATCCTCAATTCTCTTTGGAATTGTGATTCCAAAGACCTTTACTCATCTTCATTTATCCAACGATGGATGGTAATACTCTTCACACCCTCATGCGTTGAAACATAATGCATGGAAATATTGTTGTCAACAATGTGTTCTTCTTTACACATGTCTTGGTCTTTGGAGATCAACAAAAATAGTTGTATGACGTGACCACATGGATAATTTCCAAAGCATGTTATCTAATGATTTGAATCCATAACAATTCTCCAGGTATCATTAGCTTGGTAACAACTTCACCAAATTGATAATAATGAGATATTCCCATATCATTCATAACCATTTCCACCCAACAATTATTGAAAATTCTTGTTAACTAATATAATTCATAATCAATGTTGGAATTTCATTGAGTTAATAAAATTACTTTAAGCATCGCCACATCAATAATCATTACTTTGTTAATCATTACCTTTCTGTACATATATTCACACCATATTGACAAAAAATGAAACATTATTCTCAACATTATAGAACAAACCTTTCATCGAATTCTCCATCATTATGGATTTCCTCCCTGGTGTGAGAGTTACCAACAACTAACTTCAAAAAAATTGCTCCATGATCATTGTAGTTACCAATCTCTCTAAACTCGAATTCTTTTATATTTTTATTTTTTTGTGAAAAAAAATCTTATTCTTTTTGAAGAATTTTATCTTAAAATATTTCTTACATTTCAAAAATAATGAATACATTATTAATGGAATTCAAACTTCATATTCTTAATCATCTTGAAACATCTTATGGAACCTTGCAGCAATATTTCCATCCTTTCAACATCAAAATCAAGAAAGTTATAGTTTCCCTTTGAAAATTCCATTTCCTATATGTATATTTGTGCAAAGCAAAGAGATTAAATTATCTATATCTTCTTCTTATAGGGTATCATTAATAGTTATCTTCTTCATGGATTTGAACACCACAGATTTTAACATCACTTTTCCCGTATACTCATTATCATTATTTCTCATCTTCTATTATATAAGATTAAATTGAAAACTATCCAATTTCAGTTATTTTGAATCATTATCTCCCAGTATATAAACTTTTATATTGAACTGAGGTGGAATTTGTCTCAATATTCTCATAATTATCATTATGTCTTCATGAATTTCTATGAGACCACACTTTTCTTCCACAAAAATATTCACTCAGTCAATGAATGCATATAAAGTCAAATTAGGGTTCATTCTCATGCCATCATATTTGTTCCACTGAACCTGTAATATTTTTCTATTCCTTTGGGATAAACTTATTAAATATATAAAATCTTTTCTCACATGGAATACATGGACTTACATGAAATAACCATCATGTTGATTTTGTTAGATGAAAATAATCCTGAGGAATTTATTCCTTTGGAATGAACATAATTTTATCTTAAGTATTATTTTGATATAACACTACTATCCAAACTTGTGGAAATACCGTACATCACAAATGTAAAGAGAAAAATTCTAAATTATATGAATTAGTAATTCATCGGATTATTCTATACCAGAAAATTATTTCTCACAAATATAATAATCCTTTTGGGATTAACAAACTATACTGAATCCAATGATAGAGATATAACGATTTGAACCATTCTCTCTAATACTAATTGAAAGACTAGCTAGGTGAAATACCATGATGGGGGTTATTCAGGGTATGAAATATTAAATAAAACATCCCTTAATATCATATTTCATTGAAAAAAATTATCTTACCAATCTTTCCCATAATAAAGAATTATAATAAATGAAAGCATCCATGAGACATAAAAATTTTACATGGTTCTCCCACATTGGTATAAATAAAATGAGTATAAAAAGGAAATGATACTATGTACCAAATATACAAATGTTCATTGATGTTACAAAGTTTATAGTAAACTCACTATCCTTCTTGGTTCAGTACCATACCAAATTTGAATGCTCACTACTCTCTCAACCGATTTATATGCACAACTCTCTAAATAGATTTTGTTATTGATTACATAAATTGTTATATTATACATATCATTTGGTGCAACATGATGATTTATTTTAATAAAAATTATGAAGACATATTTAAAAATGGATTACCAGGAAATACCTTCATATTCATGTAATAGTCACTTTTACGAAACCCCTTTCTCATCTATTATGAAACTACTCAGTTATTTATGAAACTTTTCTAACCATCATTAAAATATTTAATTTGTAAAACGAAATACATTTTTTGAATCTTTATAAACATTCATGAAACTCAATACAATTTTTGAGACTTTATCTTTCATGAAATATCCATCCTTCACATAACTAATATACTAAAGAATCTTTTTCAAAAGGAAATACTTGATGAAATTCCTTCCCAAATCCAATGCCTTTTTATTTTTATTATCCATTACTCCTTTAGAATGATGGTGGTTTCCAGAAATTTATTTATGTTTTCTTCACTTAACAAAATATTCACACACACCACTTGAAATTTGTGAAACACCTCATTATTTTTTCAAAACACCTTTTCTTTGTGAATCTTTGGAGAAATTTTCTATTCACGAAACTTCTCATAATAGCATAACTTACCGTCTTTCATTCAATACTGAACCATCCATTATAAAAAAAATATTCTAAGAATCTATAGTCTTTCGAGAAACACTATACTATTATGAAATAATAAACATTTTAGAATCCCATTACTTTTCCATATGTCCATTAGAAAAGCCTATAAATCTAACAATCACACAAAATTTTGTACCCCATATCGAGATACAACATCTCTGTATTAAATATTTTTCAACATAATTGGTCAATAATCACACTATAAATAAATAACTAATATTTTAAAACTTATTTTCCAAAAAAAAACCAAGAAACATTACAATGTTACCTTGAGGTATTTTTTTTCTACAATCTTCATGTAGAGGGATCACACTCTTCCCTTGAATAGATCAAGGATAATGTAATTTTTTTTCGACATGACAACTCAATCACATTAAATCCATTATACACACCGGCCTCGATCACATGAAGGTCCTCAATCATGTTAACTTTATCCAAAGAATACCTATAGGGAGTTCAGTCTTTATCACATGATGAATATAGGAAATGTCGTTGTGATCTCGTGAAGGCTCTTTGATATGTCAAACTAATCTCATGAAGATCATGGCCATATCGACTAGATGTGGTTGAGGTTGAGGGATTTTTCAGCTTTATAAAATGGAATCCCAAATATATTCTATTAATTCATTAAATATGGAAGTGATTGTGTAATCATTTGTTCATTTTTTCATGTTTTAAATGGATTTTTAATTGATGTCATGTAGCTTGATCTGGTGAAACAAATGATACATTTTTAACTTATGGGAACATCCCCTCCACCGAATCAGACCTATATATTAGGATTGATCTCTAGGAAAATTGACATATATATAGGGAGGTGATTCCCATAAAATACCCCTTGACACATAAAACACACATAGATACACGCAGATGCAGGAGTAGACTTTTTGGAATAGATGACGAAGCAATCGTAATAGTCTTCCACCTAATAAGCCAGGTCAGTGATATTAGGGATTCCATAGTAGGTTTATTTGATTCATATGATTAGATCATTGATATATTGAAGGATCATTGATATGTCAGATTGATCATACAAAGGAGATTCCATGTGTTATCTTGATCATACGATGCTTAGTAGGAAATCATTGGATAAAAATTGTGGATTTTATGCAAGGATGGATAAAAATGGGGAAATAATCATGAAAATGTGGATATGATGTTTCTTTATTTTAGTGAATAATATAATTCTTGTAACTTAACACCCTGAGATTTTGTGGAAAAAATAAAATTAATTTAATATTTTTAATAATTTTAATTTCACACAACACCGAAAATAGTTATTTTATATATTTTAAAGAACTATGTTTTGATTGAGTTATATTCAATTCCAAGTTAATTTCAAAATATATTCAATATAATTACTAGTTTCATCTATACGAAACACCAATATAACCTTGTGTTTCACACAAGACTGGTTTCCTCGATGGCTTGTGTAATATGCAAGAGCATGTGTCACTGAACAATAATATAATAACACAAAACCAAGATTTTAAATTATATTTTATGAGTATTATTAACTATATTATGTAAATATATTTTTTTGACAAAATATAAAATGAATTAATTAGTTACAAATTATTTAGAAATGAATATAAGAACCAATTGAATATAAAGAGAGATTTTTTTTAAAAAAAATCTATTATTATAATCCTAATGTTTTTTTAATCCTAATAAATTAATTATGATTAGTATGTAATATTAATGTAATATATAATTTATATATTAAATAAAATATTTTTGATATTAATCCAATATTCATAAGATATAAACCAACCACGTTTTATGCATAAAAACCTATATATTTTATTAAGGTAGTTTTACCGGCTTTTAATGGAGAAAACATTTAAAATTAAATTTTTAGAAATTTTATCGATTTAATATTTTAAAATAAACTTCATATTTGGAATATAAACATAAAAATTATCTTAGGATAATTTTTTATATTTTTTTATAAGGTTTCATTTTTCTAATGAATAGTTAAAAATACTAGATTTTAATTCAACACTTCTATTTCAGCTAATTTATTTATAAAATAAAATTATATTTAAAATTAATTTAAAATTTTAAATTGAATTTTTTTTATCATTAAATCTAACAGAGGTCATTATAATCAATTTCACTTTTAAATTTAATATAAAAACATAGAAAATTTACTTTAAAATCCTGAATTTTCGACCCAAATGCCTAATTAAATTTAAATTAATTTATTAAAATTAGGTGTTTTGAATTTGTAAAAATAGATTCCATATTTAGAATCAGATTAATTTATAATTTCTAATAAGGGGAATTTTTTCTACTGAAAGGATTAGAGAAATTTATTAAATTTAATTACGAAGATTAAGGGTAAATTAGATTAATAAGGGACTAAACCATCACCTTGAATAAAAAACGACATATACACTTGTGTAACATCAAATATATACCAATATTTTGAATATATAATCCCTTTTATTGCCCTGGGACCATTTTTTATCCACTTTCAAAAAAAATGTGTGCCGGGTTCGTTTCTTTTAAAATATTACAAGAGTGACACTCCTCCATTATAAACAAACTCCTCTCCTCCCACATTCTCAAACCTCTCAAGCCACATTGAATAAAAAAAAATATACCAAAATATGTCACTAACGTACCTCAATTAATTTATTAATCCTACATTGGGGATATATCCTTCCAAGAAATCCCTTTGGTTCAAACTATAAAGAGTTACCCGATTAAGATATAACACCCTCCCTCAAACTCCTTTCTTTTATTTTGTTTACCCAATCCATCAAATATTATTATTATATTATTTTATAAAATAAAATCAATACTAAATATACTATGATTTTATTATTCTATTTTTTCATCCTATAATTACACACACATCCATCTAATGGGTAATAAACACATTTTGTACGTTTACGGAGAACTACAGCCTCACTAAATGATGATTGTTCAATTTTATTTTATTTCATCTCATGGTAGATATTATGATGGAAAATATATTTAAATATGTTATAATTATATTTATTATGTGTTTAAGATTCTATAAGTCTTTTAAAACACATATCTTTATACGTTCTATTTTCTGTTAATGCGACAATTGCGTTTGAGGAAGTGTAGACTAACACCACCTTAAAGCGATTTGATATATTCATAAACAACATGGAATGTATTAAGAATTATTATAGCGAATATATATGATATATATGTAATAATAAATATTCTATAATTATATATATATATATATATATATTTAATTAACTTTATCTCTTTCAACTTGACAATTAAACAAAAATAGCTTTCATGCGTCAGTACGACTTACCGTATCAATGAAAGATGTATTCCATTTAATACTTACATATTATATTGATTATTGAAATAAAAACAAAATTAGTATAAATTTTATTTAAATCAATTTTTAGATTCTATAAATCATGATATAAGTATATGGACCCATTATATAACAAATTAAGACACATACGAAAAATAAAGTGAATATTACCCGAAGTAAAACCTTAACCAAGAATTGATAACAAGAAAGTAATATAAAGACAAAATAAAACAATATAATGAATTAGAAATAATAATATAGTTTTGTGATATATTTATAATAAATTTATATTTACTTTTAAGGAGTTTTGAATGAGTATGATGAGAGTCAAGGAAAAAGGTAAGGGAATTTCTTCTCACTCTTTATTTACGTGAGGCACATGACGTATTCACCAATCACTAATTTTGTGTGTTGTATTTACTGACCATTAATGAATTATATGTATATTATTATTAAACGAATGTGTTTTTAAATAAAAATTTTATGATCCTTAAATCATGTGATTAATGTTTAAAAAGTTACCAAATCGGTAATGTAATTTTTTTATCAATTTTTCTTTATTCGAGACGCATTCCATGTTATACACCTATATTTTTATATGGTGTGTATTGAATTTAATTTTAATTTCATATCATAAATATTATTCATTTAATTATATTTCAATCTTCATTTAATTTCATCTTCTTACATGGGTATTATGGTTCAATGTTACCAATTTAAATGAGTTTATTGAAATAATCTCAGCACTTTTCATGATTGTTTATGATTACAATTTATTTTATAAAATATCATGATCCATAACTCAAGAAAACTCATGAATTTTATTATTCTATGGTTATTTATGGTATATTCATGTTTTCGTACCATTTTCCACTCCTTAGTACATAAGATAGTTAAGAAAATGATCATCATAAAGTGCACCTTTTCCCTTATCTTTGGTCAGAAATATGTGTTTATTCAAAACCATGTCATATAAATGGATTCCAAAAAAAAATATATTATTATAATATTATATTTAAGACACATTTTTAACCATGTTTTTCCATTTTAAACAATTTTTTAATAAGGAATATTCTTTAAATTTTATAGTTGATACATCTTTCTAAACGTTTTATGGTGTAAAAGGAAAGATCGGTGTGTTCAGATTTATCCATGGTCATGAATAACATTCCATTAAAGATTCCTTTACTAGATTAAAGAGTTATTTTATTTTATAAAATAAAATTATTTCTTAATATTCTATTGATTCTGATGAATTCATTGGGGCTCGTGTGTCAGACTGCTTGAGTACGAAAAGCGCGACTTTATTTCCCCACATCCCTGCTTTCCAAAGGCAGGCGACATCTGTTCCTTATTTAGGGAAGTTTTATCCTTGATTGAAACATGATGATGGGATGTCGGTTCTACCTTCTGTGGATTTACCTTTGGAACTCATCGTCAATTCTAGGTCTCCCTCATAGATTTAATACGTTGTTCGTGAAACTCATCCCAACGCCATATCTTCATGGACACCAATTAATTACACTGATTCTGTCAGATAATTCCAAGGGGTCTTGTCAAGGAAGCAACCTTCGGTTAGGGGAGTAGTCATGTTGGGCATCACTGGCATGTCTAGACACTGGGTATTAGTGTGTATCTCTTATGTTCCTTATTATAGGGCTTCTCGAGTGCGCAAAAGCCCGAGGTATCCCTCATTGAGTGCGTGGAATCATATGCCATGGGCATGTATATGAGGATCTCCTCAGCTTCCCATGTTTAACACAGGGTATGCCGCATGTTTAACGTCTAGCAGAGATGGATCGAACTGATTGGAACACTGATTAGGGTGGATCAAATAGGGGAACCCCTCGAGGGAACACCGATATTGGGGCCAACACATGGGCAAATTCCCGAATGCTGTGGAGGGAAATGAGGTGGCATGATCTCACCAGGATGTGGTGGCCCGGGTAAGGACCAGGTTTGATGATGGAGTGGTTGATGGGGATGGTGAATGGGATGAGACTGTCGTGAAGATGATGGTGGTGTTGGTCTTGAGCCTCGAAGAGACATCCTATGTATCCCCGTGGCAGGGAATCAATGTCCGCGTAGTTCATCTAGCGACGACATACCATCGGATGAGGTGGAAAATGGATTACTGCTGAATGAGGTTGCAATGGCTTACCGCTGGATAAGGATGTCAACGGATTACCACAGAATAAGGCCACAACGACTTACCGCTGGATGGGATCACAACGGCTTACCGCTGGATGGGGTCGAACTGATGTGAAGGAGGTTGGAATGACCAAGTGGTGGGCTTGAACCTCAGGGAGGCTTCCTACGTACCATGCCTTGACATGGATCAAAGACCATGTAGTTCAGATGGAGAATACAGTTTAACATCATGCGGGATGAGGGAGAACAAACATGAAGGGGGGGGGGGGGGGTTGGAGTGACCAATGGGTGGTGGGCATGTACCTTGTGAGGCTTCCTATATACCCTTCATTAGCAAGGATCAAATACCATGTATTTTAAATGGTTTAGGGCTTACACTCTGAGGTGGCCCAAGGTGTTTGGGGCTTGGTGAACCAACGCAATTATGGTCGAGACCAATGGATGGTGGTGGGATTGATCCTCATGGAGGCTTCCTACGTACCATGCCTTGACATGGATCAAAGTCACTGTAGTTCGGGTGGATTGGGGCTTACACTCTAAGGCGGCCCAAGGTGGTGGGGCTTGATCCTCGTGGAGGCTTCCTACATACCATTCCTTGACATGGATCAATGTCCTCATCATTCAGGATGGGGGTTATCGGTGAACCGACATGAAGATGGACTGAGGGTCTGATGGGTGTTTGGATTGAACCTCGTGAGGCATCCTACGTACCATGTCTTGACATGGATCAAAGTACTCATAGTTCGTGATGGGGTAGAATACAGTTTAATGTCATGCGGGATGGGGGAGACTTCATGGGTGATGCTTACTCTATGCCCACATGATTCATGATCAGTGTGGGAAACAAGAGGCAGAAAAGGCCTGACAACCACCTCGAGAAGGTGCGTCTGTGGGAAGTGATGAGGGGATTACATGCGGGGTGGTCTAGGGGGAGGAAGACTGGGTCTTACTCTGAGATAGAGGCCCGATGGCGATAAAGCACAGTGGGAGAGGGATTTGGGACCGAAGAAAGGAGGAGCCTCGTTCCCTATCACGCCCTCCACTGGACTTGGCACTGAGGAAGTGAGGATGAGTAGGGGTGCTTTCTCCTTAAATAAAGGTAAGGGGCTTACACAAAGGTGGGTGCCCTTCCCCATGGACAAACAACACTCTAATAAGGATGATATCACCCCCTGTGAGGGATGATCCCAGCCCCGTGGAGACGAGTGGGCGTGGATAATGTCCAAGGCGGGGGGACCCTACGTACGAGGCGTGGAGCCAGGTCACAGATTAACGTCATGTGTTGAGAACGATGGTTCTTGGAAGTTTAATGTCATGCAGCTCAGACGAGGTGGGTTTTCTCCACATCCCTAGGGCTTACATGACTAGTACCCTCTACTCCTTGTGAGAGGTATGGAACCGGCAATGCCGTGGTGAGGGGTTGTTGCTGAGCGAACAATTGAGGGGTCTATGCTAACGTGGATATGGGAAAGAGAAATAGCCATTAGCATTCCTATGCGAAGAAGCATTAGACGAAGTAACACAACGGGCAGTATCGTCTAGGGGACTTCGAAGTCACATCATGCAAACCTGGAGGGTCGCATGGGAAAAGGATTTTCCAAGCAGAGGGGTCAATAGGCAGGGGCCTTGTGGAGCTCTATGGCTCCGCATGGCGGAGGGAACTTGCGAATGGGTGTTTTTCGTGAAGTGGGGTGCGTTGTCCTTAGCATGGGGCAGAGGTGAAAATGGGAGGTGCTTCGCTAAGTGGAAGGGCATTCGCAGAGCAGATCCTCGTGGAGTGAAGGTGCCTCACGAAGCAAGGTGTCAGGAAGCAATGTTCTTCATGAATCATAGTAACCCTGCCTTAGCATATGAATCATGTGTACATGAAGGGTGTTTCACGAAGCATAAATGCTTCGTGATGACCCATGTCACCCTGGGGATCCCCTTCCTTTGCGAAGACCCTTAGGGTTCGTGAAGGGAATCCCTCTCAGAAGAGGGGATCAATAAGGGATGAAGGGGAGGAACTTTGCGGAGCCGAAGTACCTTGCACAGCTCATGGTTCATAGAGCGGAAGGATGCTTTGTGATTTAGGAGCTCGGAAGCTGAAAGGTCAGATTTTCCATCCGTTTGGGCTCATGAAGGAGCCTGGTATTTATAGGCAAGAGGCACCACGGAGCGGAGCTCACGCGGTGCGAAGAGGGGCCTGGTGGCTTCACGGTGGGCTCGCGAACATCAAATGTGGTCGTGGTGCATCCCTCCTACTTGAATTGCAGTGGGCATGTGAACGTCAAATGTGTTCACGGAGCCTCGCACCGCCTTGCTTCATGGTGGGCTCGCGAATGTCAAATGCGTTCACGGAGCCTCCCTCCTCCTTGCTTCGCAGCGGCCGCAAAGCTGGGGAACTCTGCATTGGGTCTTCGCAAGGTAGTCAATGGGGCCTTCCATGGGCCAATTATTTTTCCTGAATTTTGGCGCCAAAAATTCCTGCCCCCCTTAGACTTGGAATAGTGGAGAGATCAAGGGTAGATGTCTGAGGGAAATCACCAAAATCCTCGGTCATTCGTGGTGCTGACTCACGGAGAGGGTTCACGAGGTGGATTGGGGACGCGCAGGCCGAGCACTCCATGAATCTCTGTGCGAACTAGACACACCACGAAGCTCTGAAGGCATTTCCCCATAAATAGGGGTGTGCCCTCTCTTTTATCCTTTCCCTTCTCTGTGGATTTTTCTTCTTGCGCTCTCGATTCGTGAAGCTCGGCGTACCCCACTAGTGGTCTCTGCGAATTGAGTCATCGCGGCGCACAAGGAGTCCTTGACTCCACGTTTGTGCTCTGCGATCCGGCTATGAACATCAAGGCAGTGCCCTGCGAACAGTCTTCATGAGCGGGCTCTGCGAACAGGCTTTGCAAATGATCTTCGCAATCCAGCCAAAAAAAACATCACAACTCTAGAACTAATGGCCCGCCGAGAAGCTGCCGAGGGGATCCTTGAAGAATGATGCCTGGAGGGATGAAATGGAGAGTAGTTTGGGGCTAGGAGAGCTAGTCTGGATCCACTCGGACCATAGTTCATTGGTGGAGCTTCTGTCAGAGATCCATAAGAACTACCCGCTGTTCAGGAGGTTTCCCTTGTTTGGATTTGGGCTGAGGGATGATGTCCTCATCCTTGAAGCAGCTAGGGATGAGCCAGCTTACTGGTTCTAGAGCACGCCGTGCCAGCACCAATGGTTCAGGGTGCCCGATGGTCATTCCCGGGAGGAACTCATGCCTATAATTTCCAACTATTTATACAATAATCTAAACAATTTCGACGGGAAGGCATTGCAGCCAGAGACGTCACCTCCTCTGTACCGAACCATCCTAAAGGCGGCGCTGGGGAACCCGAAGAAGGGGTGGTTCGAAGAATGGGACCTACTCCAGGGAAACAACTTTATGGATGATTAGGCTTAGTCCTACTGGGTAGGCGCCTCGTGTGAGGATTTTGGAACGGAGCTAAGAAGAGTGGGCCTGTACGAGGCATATTGGGCTTCCCAGTTCCATATCTACTAGCTGAAGCAGTTAATGATGGAGTTATTGAACCAGTGGTCACTAGGGACCCATACCTTGCACCAGCATCATGGGGTGGTTAGAATCAGCCTATGGGATATGTATCAGATCTCGGTGGTCCCGATACAGGGGGAGATGTACGTAGAATTCCTCCCAGCTATGGGTGCATGGGAGGATCCGGAGCAGATGTTGCGTTTGGCGATGGAATTGATGGAGCTTGTGCCCGCGGAGGATAAGGAGCCGATGAGGGATGTCCAATTCAATCATTGGTTCAAGAAGTTTCTAAACTTCCCAGAGAATAGAAAGTTCCCAGAGAGGCCTGAAACTTTCCCAAAGGGGGCCCAGAGTAAGGAAAACTCATACTGGTGGCTATTGGAGAATATCCAGTGGAAGACCTGGGGGTTCAGTGTCAGCACTGAACAACAACCAATAGTCAGGCTGTCGACATTCACCGAAGCTCTCATATGTGGTTGGATCCTACTGGTGAGGGATACAAAAATGTGAGTGTGGCCAAGAACTTTAATAATGGCGTCCAAATTGGCGACAGGAGGGTGGGTCAACCTAGAGATCCCAATGCTCACCAAGTTGTACAAAATGCTGTGGCACATCAGCAAGAGGAAGAGGCCACAGAGGGTATGCAGGCTGTTCCATCTCCTCTATGGATGCATGGCGGTGCACATTAGGGATATTAGGGTCTCTGTGAGCCATACAAACCACACTGGATTGCAAGGCAATTCCGGTGCCTGCATCAGCTGACCCCGAAGGTCTACCTGGGGGTGCACTTCGAGGAGAACTCGTGTGTGATGAGGCAGATGTGGCTTATATTTACATGGGAATATGGGAAGATGCGGAATGTATTTCCTCCTTCGACCACCATCCTTGGGATGATAAAAGAATATGCCCAAATATGGGAGGCGGCCTATCCTCGGGAGATGTTGAAGCGGACAACCATCCTGGTCGGTGAGGGTGAGCTTCCCCGATATCGGGGCTGAGGCTAGAAGGCAACAAGGGAATCCCGCAGTGGTGGGGATGCTGTAGCGGCGATTCCCACACCAATTGTGGGGAAAGTAGTGGGAGCAGATCTGGAAGCAGCAGCGGAGCTGGTGGTCCCAGGAGAATAGAGTCATCCAGAGGGGTGGCCACCGAGGGGATTCAGTAGGATTTCTACTCAAGCCCCGGGGAAATGGTTGCGCCATATTCACATGCCGAAGAATGCTGTTTTCCCAAAGTCCTGAGACATATCGGATGTCAACAAACAATTCCTCATCCCATCTGAGTTATGGTAGCACCTAAACGTCCTTGGGATGGACTTTCCAGGAATTAGCCCCATTAGGGCCTGTTTTTCAGTATCCCAGGCAGAGGCGGAATAATACATAGTCAAGCTAGAAGACTTTATCCACTCCCGGGGTGCCCTGCCCCCGATGAAAGACCGAGTAAAGTTGTTTCTGGGTCATATGGTCCCTCCAAAACTGTTAGTCACTGACTTGAGGGAGCGCTTCCCCCTGACAGACGAATCGGACGAGTCCTCCTACGGAGACGAGGCTGGTAGAGAAAGTCTGCCGAAGGCGGGTGAAGTCGGAAATCAGTCCTCGGATCTTGAAGATTTTGTGGAGGCCCTTGAGGTAAAATCCCAAGTTCCTTCTTTAGAGTCTACCATTAGGCTACTCTGGATTCCTTATCAGCGTCTACACTATGTAAGAGGACCTTGTGCATAGACCTCGTTCCCGCCCCTTAGTGTGTGCCTACGCGGGACCTTATGGATCCATGCTCATGGCTATATTGACTGCCATATCTAGTGGGGCTGGGAAAGTCAAGGCAGCTCCCCCAGAGTCTCCAGACCTGCCAACCATATACGGGGGTCCGCGTCTCGGGGTTCTGACGAGATCAGTCCAAGAGCGAGACTAGGTATTTGACCTCTGTATGTCTTCTCTACCGAATTCAAAACTACCATACCCTAACCATGTTAACTGACATTAACATACCCTTATTGGTGTGTATAGTCTTTTAATTGGCCTAGGCTACTACGGCGATGTTGGTTGGTGCTTCTAGTAGCGCCCTTCTCAGGGGCCTGCCAATTGTTGTGGAGGTGGACATCCATACTGACTGAACTACAGCACTCCCGATCACTGGTGGGGGCACCAGTGTGACTGTTCCTGAGGTTATCGAGGTGGGATGTGATAATGAGGATCAACCAGATGATTCAAGCCCCACCACGCTCGACCAAACTCCAGATGTGGACCCAACCGAGGAGTTCCTAGGGGCATTTCCTATATATGGTCCTTCCAATCAAGCTAACTGGGACGAGACGACCTATGACGAGGAGGACAATAAAATAGTCTATCACCAATCATGGAATATGATCACACGCTTCATGAATGACACCCCCAAGCGCTGTGGTTGGTTGAGATGGACAGACTTCATTCACGACTATGTGAACTGTGTGCTGGGGGAGTGGATTCCCAGCGTCCTCACATGCTTTTCCGAGATCTTATGGTGGAAACAATTCGGGAGTATGACCATGGCCTTGGTATGGGTTGGCAGCGGAGGATGGATATAAATAACAAGAGGCTCCAGAAGGCTGAAGATGAGGTCTAACGGCTGCAGAATCAGGTAGACGAGCACTTGACCTCCCTCAATGCACAATTCGAGCTAATATAATGATTGAAGGCCCAGTTGGAAAAATCCAAAGAGGTCTTGAAGTGAGCTTCTTGGGAGATTATCGCCATTTGGGATGACGTGGAATGGGCCCCGATTGATTCCAACGAATTGAGCCCTCTCGCCGCTAAGGAGTAGTGGGAGACGAACAAGCGACAAAAACTCTTGGACGCCTCCAGCCAGAGGGTGGCAGAGCTTCTACACTCCTTTGATGAGGTCAATCCATCCATGGGGGATGTCGACCCCCGGGTACTATAATTATTACAAAACCTTAAACGTAATTTCATTCTTTGATTGTTTGAATGTCGTAGAATGCATGAGTTTCATTGTTTATATTGTTTTACTGCATCCTTGTGATGTTCGCGGAGTGTCCATCGATCATTCCCTAAACTCATGTGGGTCGGGCCCGATGTGAGAAATAAGGGGTGACCAATTTATCACCTTATCCAAATGTAGGAGCACAAACCAAGAATCAGGAATCCAGGGTCTGAAAAACTGGTCTGGATTTCTGGGAGGAAATATGAGAGACCTAGATGGAGAAGGAAGCTCTCAGAATAGTCGAATAACCATTTTCCTAGCGTGCTATCGTGCACAAAAAGGGTAACGCCAGGGGAACTAAATTTATTCGAAAAGATATGGTAGGTGTGAATCATGATACCCAGGATTCAGAATATTGTGGGGGTGGCATGACAATAATGAATGGATGTTGACCGTATTTGAAACACAACATCCTTATTACATTATCCTGGAGTGGAGATATCAAATGAGGGTCGACCATTGACCATGTTCGAAACACAGTCCCAGACTCAAAATGTCATCTGTTACTATTCCAGAATGTTGGCCCAGGACAATAGGTGGGTCATAGTACAAGCATCCATACTGTTAGGGGGTTCCTCCAGACGTGAAAGAGGACAAGGGTCTGAATAATGGGCACGCAAAGCGTGAAATGTGAGGACCCAACTCCAGAAAACCAGGAGCCAGTGCCTTCTAAACATGATGTGTGTTTTGAAATTAAAACATGCACTGATAAACACACATCATGTCCCATATAGAGGAACGAGTGCGGTTCAGGCTCTTGGAAACCAGCAACTTCGATGATTTTTTATCTGATAAAAGCTATTAACTGAAAATTTTAAATCAAAACATAGGGTGAGAATAAGAATGCCCAGTAAGGGGTTTTAAAAAAGAATAAACCAAAGTAACTGTTGAAATCATTCTTTAAAACTATGCATAGAACATTCTCTTAAGGAAAACTGTAACACATTTAATATAACATAAAAGTAATCAGTCAAAATTCTCAAGGAATAGATTAATCAATTAAGGAATTTTTCAAAGGGGTAGTAAAGGTTATCATAAACAAGTATGATATATGATTATTTAAGCAAAAATCAAATAGTTAAAAGTAATACATAATCAGAGTTGTGCATGAAGGAAACTTCTTTAATTTCATAAGTTGGTTAGTAACTACTGAGTGATAAACTCAAATCATTCCCTAGACCTTTACTTATGAAATCAATAAGAATTGGATAAAAACATAAGGACATGGGTAGTGAAAGAAGAGACATATCATTTTGAAAAGAAACTGCAACATAACATGAATATGTGGCATCAACATTTAACTTAGACAATCATTTCCGTATCACCAAGGTCCATCCCCAAGGTGTCATTAAAAAAAATAAAATTACCAAGGTTATTCACCAAGGTATCATTAAAATGGTCATCGCTAGAGATTAAGTCTTTACCCAAAGGATTGGAGCGCTTTTAGGATGCACCCTTAATTTGTCTTTATTATCATGTGAGCCACAAAGATCATACTTTACTTCAATGACATTTTATATTCAAGATGTCCCATACGACCTTGAATAATTCATTCTTTTTCATATTAACCAAGTTGTCTCATACCAATATGGGTAATTAACTTTCTTAGATAATTATTGTGATATGTCATAAGCATGCGTTTTGTACAACAATAAATTAAATGAATAATGAACCATTCCACATATTTGAAAATACATGGTACGATATATAATATTTCAAATATATCCATAACTAATCAAAGGCACACAAAGTTTAGTGACCATTCTTTGCACACAAGCTAATTAATAAAGCACATAAAATGATATGTGAATAGGGTTTTTCAAATGAAATTGTAAATGATGAATCTTTAAAATTATTATTTAATGTAAATGAAACACATAAAGAAAATACTTTCCATCATTTGTGGTGATAAAAAGAACATTGAACATGCAAATAAATTAAACCCTAACTTGATTAACTAATAACATTTACCAAAGTAGATTCATTGTTGTAATAAGATAATAAATGAACCCAACATGATAACATGATCCCATGAATCGTAAATCCTCTAATATTTTAATCAAGCCAAGAATACACACTTCATCATAATGTAAATTATGGGTAAAGTCAAATAAACTTCTTTAATAAAACATGCTCATTTGTGTGTACTCATGTACAAAATACATGTTGGTTTAGAAAACACCAAAATTATCTTTTATTAAAATCTTACATGTATCAAAGCATAAATTAATTCTTTATAATTATTAAAAAATAATAGGGTTTTGGAAAATTATACCTATAAATACATCTACACAAAAATATATAAACATTAAGTTTTTTTATAAACATAATTCCATATAAACAAAAAACCATAGTCCGCATATAAGAAATTATTTAAATATTGATATCCTCCTTAAAAAATCATAAATTTGATTTGTATTTGGACTAAATAACTATATATATAAGTTTATAGGGTATATAAAAAGTTTATACTTAGGGGTTTGGAATATACAACCAACATCAAAACAACCCTTATAATATTCATCTGTCCTGGTAAAACATCCATAATTACTTCAAAAACTCTAAAAAAATTTGGATTTGGTTTATATATATATATACATATTTATATATAAAAAACATTATATACACTTTTATATAAATATATAGGTTTTTAGGTTTTTTAAAACTGTATTGTTTAAAAAAATGATGCTCACTTATGTACCCTACTGAAAACCCGATGTCAAACCCCTTGAAGACAATACAAACTGAGGGGTTTATATTATTTATATATAGATATAGAAACTGTATATACTGGGAGTATAAAGTGTAGGTTTCTCCAAAATGAAAACAAATCATGTATGAACCCTTACCGTGATGGCGGAGGATGCTCAGATTGACAGGAGAGGAGGATTTATCTGGTTTGCTGGGGAGATTGAGAGGAGTTCAAAGGGAAAAAAGAAGTCTATGAGGGGGAGAGGTTTAAGTAGAGGATTCAATTCTATCAGGTGACTTGACCCAAGAGATAGGATGGTGTAGAGGAGGTGAAGCTATAACACCCTAGGAGGTGGGGTGTGCGGGGGTCAAGAGGAGCATTGCAACGGAGGTGGCGTCCTTGGGAACATGTGCTGGAGTGGAATGTGACGTGAGGAAGAAGATGACATGAAGGGTTCGATGCAAAAATGAAATGGATGGACCAGATTAGATCCAGGAATGATCAGACGACTGGAGGGATGCATGAGTTGTGTTGAGCGGTTTAAAAGAAATCAACAGCTGGGATTGGATCTTGGGAGAGATCGGACGAACACAGGGATACCTGGGTTTAAAAAAAACAACGGCCAAGATTAAGCATGGGGGTGATGAATAGCCTGTATCTCCTCTCTAGAAAATAAAATTAAACAGTATAATAAATATGTAAAATTTAAATAGTATACTATATTTTTAAAACAGTATAATACATGCTCATTACAAATTTAATTTTTTTACACAATTTAATAAATACTTTTAACATAAAATTTCCAAATCTAAAATCCCATTCCAGATTATGTAAAATACCTTACTATTTGATATAACTATTTTAAAAGATATATATTTCATAATTAACATACTAAAAATTTATAAATTTTAGGATCTTCTAACTTTTAAAAAAAACTCCACTATTTGATTCCTAAAATTTCTTTTTAAAATAACAGTAATTTTCCTAATTCAAAGTCCATAATTTTAGAGATTAAACAAGATATATTTTTAAATCATTACAGATACCATTCAAAAGTGACTATTTAAAACATTTATAATTTGTTAAAATACTATGTTTTCAATCTTATAGGTATCCATCAGGATTTTTCAAAATCAATTAGTTTCACATTCAAGAGTATTCTTTTATTTTAAAATTATGATACTCGAAGATATAATTCAAAAATAATGAATATATTAAAATATTTGAAATACCATAAGATTATAAGAGCATTATAAAAACCAATTTTTTATAAAAATATAAACTTTATCAATTTAAACCCAATGATAAAAAATATAACTATCATAATTTCTTAAAGGGCCATTATAAAAATATGGACTGTTTCACATTTTCAAAACACTTGAACCAGGGAGGATGGCTCTCCTCATTACATTGGTGCTGAGTACGTGTGCTATGGTTCTGGCTATTATTTTTTCACACCGACGGACCCAAAAGATGATTACTATCCAATTACCCGAGTTGTGGTTCTTAGAAACCTTTCTGTGCCCATGTTAAGTCTTGTACATTGTGTTCTTGGTTAGTTTGGGTATTTTTTGTAATGTAACATTTTAGCGTATACCAGTCCTCTTTATTCTCCTTGTTTTTTATCTATTTAGTTTAAATCCCTTTATTGGTACAAAAAAACCAGGTAAAACAAGAAATCTCATTATAAAACATAACATTGTTCACTTAGTCAAGTTCATAAATCCTAGAGAGTCACATGGAACATGGAGTGAGGGTTTGTTCGAACAGAATCCAACACTTTTGAAATCATCCCATCATGGTGGAAGCACACTGGATGGATGCATCATCTTGATCATGGATCATTCCTTCTTTCAGATAGAGCCTTTCTGGAGAGGGAGCTGTCACCTCCCAATGTCATTTGGGGCATGCCGTACTTGTTCAGGGAAAAGTTGTAGTTACACGGTTCCCCACAAGGGGTCAGGCCAGGGGGCTGGAAATGGGGAGTAACAGGACATTATGATTCCTGGGGATGGACCCTGGGTGAAATACTATGGTGTCTCTACGTATCCCATAAGGATGGTAATAAATCCATACATAGTTCGAGAAGCATAGTTTAATGTCATGAGGGACAATGAGAAGCCTGGCTGTGCCAGTGTACATCCTACCAAAACTACTAAGCCCACATGAGTCGTGCTTGATGTGGGAAACAAGAAGTAGTGATGGGAATTTCTCGACATAGGAAAGAACATGTTAGGGAAAAGGGATGCTCGGTGAATACCAGCCCAATGATGCTAACCCATCCATGTAGTACACCTAGACGCGCGAAGAGATAAAGTAGAGTATGTCAGAATTCCACTTGAACATGAAGATGTTGAAATGTTTGAATCATGACGCTCGAAATCTGGACCACAATGATGGAGGCATGGCTATGGAGGACAACTGTTGACCATGGTAGAAATGAAGCATCAACATCACGTTATCCTGGAATGGAGACAAACAAATGAGGGTCAACCATTGACCATGTTTGAAACATGGGACCTGTCTCAAATGTCAACCAAGATCCTTAGGGACGATGGCCCAAAACGGTAGGAGATCCCTTAGGCCTAGCATTCATGACAACTGGGGGTCCTTCGGATATGAAAGAGGATGAGGATCCAAATAGCAAGCTCATGAAGTTTGGACATGGAATGAGGGGAATGTCCCCATGAAAATTCCATACTTCAGGCTCTTTGTCAAATGCATCTATGTTCAAAAATGATATGTATTAGATAGTGGGAGTTGAGTCCCTTCCCTTTGGGAGATCTTAGTATAAGGTCATAGAACTCAGACCATAGATAGTGGGAATCACGGGAGACACATGGTGGGGTAACTACAAAAACCCGAGGTGAATGGGAACCGAGGGTTCTGACCACCTTGTGTTCCTTAGAGAGGTTATAGGTTGAGGGACTGAAAATGAGAGTTGAGCTGGTCTTGAGACAAAGTGCATAGGAATTCCTACGTACCCCATGAGAATGGGGATCAAGTTGCACGTAGTTCTTGTGATGGCACAGTAAGGTACCAATTTTAGGGATAACAAGGTCATTCGGGCATGGCCCTTGCATCAAGAGAAGTTGTATTTGATAAATTTTGTTTTTCCTTTAAGGTGAGTGGTTTTTTTTTTGAAGTGACATGCCTAGGGTAGCAGGACCTAGCTTCCCCACAAGAATCAATCCATAGTAGGCATTGAAAAATGGTATGGCATGTGACCAATACAAACATGGTGTCCCCTAGAGTGATAACAACATGATGCAGTGCTGTTTTTTTCTTATGTGGCCAAGATAATAATTTCACAGTTTAGGTTCATGTGATAGGACTAGGCTTCATAGTTTAAAGTCATTTGTATTGGACCTGAAGGAATGCGCATGAGGTGGTACAACGTACCCGATGTGAATGAGGACATTATCCTACACTACACTATATGCAATTCTGAGAAAGGGGCCTCAAGCCAAGGGGCCTAAATAGAGGTAAGAGGGAAAAGGGGGAGTAGAAACTAGATCCAAACTGATCTGGACCCAAAAATGAAAAGTCTGGGTGGTCCTATGTATCTCATAAATATTGGAATGAAGCCGCACATAGTTCGAGATGAGATATTAGTTTATGGTCTTAGATCTCGGACCATGGATGAAGTGAAAACCCTCCAAGAAAGTGCAGACCTCAACCCGTTCCCTAAGCCCATGTGAGTTAAAATCATTGTGGGAAACAAAGGAGGAAGATGTATTTTGCAATACCTAGAACGCACGCCAAGGTACAATTGGTATAGAGACATGAATGACGCCCCTATCGTGGCTTTGGTCCTCCTAACGCGCAGATGCGCACTGAGGAATAGTACCAAGAGTTTCAAAGTTCTACTTGGACATGATGATGTGGAGAAGGATGTGAATCATGTAAATGAAATTTTGGTCTTAATGGAGTTGGTGTGGCAGTGAAGGATAACTGTTGACTATGTTCAAAACACAGTATCCATATCGTGTTAGCCTGAAATGGGAACAACAAATGAGCATCGACCGCTTACCATATTCGCAATGTCAGATTTGTATTGGCTTGTTGTCTGCGACCCTTGTGGATGTTGGACCGTAATGGTAGGAGTGCCCTTAGGCCTAGTATCTACGCCACTTGGGGGTCCCTTCGGCTGTGAATGGTGATGGAAGCCCTAATGAAGGGGAAAAAAGCCTGAAAAGTGGGTGGAAACATTTCTGAGCAGAGTCTGACATTCCAGGTACTAAACCAGATTACCCTTAGGCACATTGGTGAACTGCTGAAGAGGGTTGATGTGGGTGCTCAGGAGGGAGAGGAACATGGTGTGTTTGTTACAATTCCATAATGAATGTGGATATAATACCATTCCATTCCATATACTCCCCTACCCAGGGAAGGGTAAGAACTCAGGTCGAGGCCCAGGAAAGACAAGGGGCCTGAGGCAGGGCCTCAGTCAGGGAGGCTTGACCAGTTTGTATTTTAATGTCTTACAGTGAGGATGAGGGTTGGGGGCTCAAGAAGGCCAATGGGCCTGATACTGGGCCTTGGTCAGGGAGGCTTGACCACTTTGCAGTTTAACGTCTTGAAGTGAGGACGAGGGCTGAGGGCTCGAGAAGTCCAAGGGGGTTGAGGATGGTCCTCAGTCATGGAGGCCTGACCCGTTTGTAGTTTAACGTCTTGTAGTAAGGACAAGGGTCGGGGGCCCTGAGAAGGCCAAGGGGCCTGATGTTGGGCCTTGGTCAGGGAGGCCTGGCCAGTTTTTAGTTTAACATCTTGTAGTGAGGATGAGGTGAAGGATATGGTGTCCCAACTGGGGATGTGTATGTTGCGGTGAGAAACCCAACATGAATGAGGACATGATCCCATACCATACTACATAATCCCATAAGAGAGAACCTGGTCCGAGGGCCTGAAAAGTAAAAGGGTCCTGATAGTTTTCATTTCCTTGAGAGTGTTCATCTATTAGAGAAAACATGGAGCATAATGAACCACTACACTCGATGTTTAGGACATCTTGGGGTGGCCCTAACGATCCAGGACAACTATTGACCATGTTCGAAACACGGAGTATCTATAGGGACCTGAAATGGGTGTAAGAAAAGAGAATCGACTGCTAACCCTATTGAAAACACGAGAATTGTATTAGATTTTTGCTCAACATCCATGAAGGAATTGGCCCAAAGTGGTAAGAGGGGCCTTAGGCATGGCATCCATACCATTCAAGGGCCCTATTGGATGGGTAAAGTGATGGAGTCCCAGTCAAGGAGTGGGTGAAGCATAGTTTTACCCCTCTATGAAAAAGGAGAACGTATCCAGGGAGCGGGATGTACGACTGGATCGAGGTTAGCTTGACATGAATTGGGGCAAGAGTCTACACCCCACCGTATGTCGTGACCCAAGGGGAAGATTCTGGTGTTCGGGCTGGGCCAACAGATGAAATGTCCAGGCGTTCCTATGTATCCCATGAGGATGTGAATCAAGCCATACATAGTTCTTGAAGGCCATGTAGTTTAATGTCATGCAATAAAGATACAGGAGGATAGAATAACGTCATTGGGCACATGATGTGGCCATTATAACCCTTTTATGAGTGGGGATAAGGAAGCCTTCACCATATCGTGCAAGGATCCTTCAAGAGATCTATACCCATGGGGGATTGTCAAAGAAAAAAGCTCGGGTCTGGGCTCAAGATGATGCATCTGAGCATTCCTACGTATCCCATGTGGATAGGAATAAAGCCATACGTAGTTCTCAAAATGTAGTTCAACTTCATGTTGGACGATGCACAGTTTAAAGTCATGCATGACTACACAATTTATGGTCATGCAGGACCGGTGTGCATCTTAGGGTCATGCGGGACTGTCCAGTTTAAATTCATGCAAGACCATTAGGCTTAGGAAAAGTATTTCTTGAGGAAATTGGCATTGGTGGGAGGAGTTATGCACTCCCCATCCATGGTCACCAAGGAGTATGCTCTATTGGGGTAAACCCTGTGGACTACGTAAGGTCCTTCCTATTTGGGCTCCAACATGGGTGGTTTCCTACCAGGGATCATTGGTGCTCAGAGGGCCAATACCGGGTCACCTTGTAGAAAAGAGCGGAGGTTAACCATTTTATTGATGGCTCTAGCCATCCTATTCTGATTCTTTTCCAGATTGTGTAGGGAACATAGCTTATTCTCAACAAGTGCTTCCAATTCAGCTTGACGGATTTTGGCCCCCTTATCTAGCTCCTGCTGGCCAAAGACAACAGTGAGTAATGAATGCAGCTGGATCTAGATGGGCATGACCGCCTCAGTCCTGTAAACTAAGGAATATGGAGTCACCTAGGTGGAATTGCGAGTCATCATCCGATAAGCCCAGGCGTCATTGGGGATCTAGTCCGACCAACTCTTCTTGTTCTAGCCAAACAATATCTAAAAAATGATAGAGAGCATTTTGTTGGATTCTTTGATATGTCCATTTTCCTGTGTGTGATAGTGAGAGGTATGGTACGAACATATATTGTACTTGGAATACAATTTCCTCAGCTCGGCTGTTCGGAAGTTGGTGTCGTTATCGATGAGGACAGCATGAGGGACTTCAAACCAGTGGATGATATTGGAACTAATGAAGTCAATGATGGAATGGGCCATGAATTCCTTGAGCCGAATTGCCTCTGCCCACTTGTAAATGAAATCCGTGGTGGTCAGGATGAACCTGCATTGGCGAGCTGTCATCGGTGGATATAGTCCCACGACATCGAGTCCCCACAATGCGAATGGACAAGAGTAAAAGGTGGAGTGGAGAGGTTCTAACAGCTAATACATGAAGTTAGTATGAACGTAGAACGCGTGGAATCTCTTGGAAAACTCGATACAATCGTGGATCATAGAGGGCCAGAACTACCCCGATCTCTGGATCTGGTGAGACATTTTTGGCTTAACCTAGTGGACACCACATGAACCGACATGAACCTCTTGCATGAACTATGGTATCTCGACTACTTGGATGCAACAAAGGAGAACACCATAAATCCCATGCTTATTGAGGATTGGATCAAGGCTGGGATCACTATGGAGGTTATACTACAGCACGCGGCGTCAGATTCGCTCGCACTCGACCTGATCATCTGAGATATAACCATTTTGGAGATACTCGACAAAAGGGGCTCTCCAGTCGGGAGTTGATTCAACCACTTCATCTGAAGAGCCTAGAGGTCCTGTCATAGAGGATTCAGTGGTAATATGGCTTACTAGAAGGTTTTCATCATCCTCTAGGATGACCGGGGAAATGACTCTCCGGTGTGCCACATGTATAATCAGATCATCCTTCTCGGGCTCTACAAGTGATGCAGCTAAGCCGGCCAAATCATCTGCTCGACCATTCTAAGACCGAGGGACATGGGTAACCTCTGATTGAGAAGGGTACTGGTCCATTAGATGGATGGTGTGCTCTAACAATGGTACGATCTCTGGTTTTCTAACAATTTAGTCACCGTTTACTTTCTTGATGACTAGCTCTCAATCCCCTTTCACATGAAAATGGGGATCATCGATCTTGAGGGCTAGCTCAAGGCCAGTGATAAAGCCTAATACTTTGTCTCATTGTTGGTGCAGCCTTCTAACAATAGGAATGAGTACAATAGAATGTCTTGTGCCATGGTAATGAAGACAATACCTAGGCCCACTCTGTTGAGTCAAGGATCATTGAACCTCATACCAGTAGGGATCCGGGAGGCACCATCAAAGTGCATCTGCCAACATGGTATGACATGATCTACCGATAGGATTGCCTCATCAGGAAAATCCAAGTCCAGGGACTGGTCCACAGAGGTTGGATGTGCAGTTAGAAAGTCCTCCAATGCATGCTCCTTGATATCCTTCTGAGGCACTAAACCGATGTCGAACTATTGGAGGATTACTGCCCACCGTGCTATACAGATGGTCAACATGGGGTGATTCAGAATGTACTTAAACGGGTCTACCCAAGAGACCAACTGTACCTCATGGTGCTGTAGGTAATGTCCCAACTTCCTCATAACAAATATGAGTGCAAGGTAGCTCTTCTCAATGGGGTAGTATCTGGTCTTTGTATCGAGAAGCATGCAGCTGAGGTAGTAGAGATTGTTCTATGTCCGCTCATTGTTGTTCTGGGTGATAATGGAAATGAGAGATTGGTATAGGGCAGTCACGTACAAGATTAGTAGTGTACCATAGATGGGTGGAATCAAGACAGGATGCTGGAGCATGTACTACTTAATTTCTTCAAACGCGGTCTGGTACTCTTCATCTCATTCGTAGGAAGAGCCTTTCTTCATTAGCTGAGAAAATAGATTAAACTTTCCAGCCAGATTCACAATGAATCATCGTATGTAGGCTAAGTGGCCTTGAAAACCTCGAAGCTCTCAGATATTGCTTAAGGGAGGCATCTGGTTGATTTCCTTGATCTTATCTGGGATGATCTCGATGGCTCAGTACCTTACAATAATGCCAAGAAACTTCTTGTAAGTGACCCCGAAGGCACACTTCAATGGTTTCATCTTTAAGTGGCGGGAGCAGAGGAAGCCAAACACTTTCTCAAGGTCCTTGAGATGGTCCTGGCACTGGTGAAATTTGATCACTAGATCATCCACATAGAATTCCACCAATGTCACGGGGATTGGCTTGAATATGCGATGCATGCCCCGCTGATAGGTGGCACCTACATCATTCAGGATGAAGGGCATAACCTGGTAACATAAAGTACATTGGGGAACCTTGAAAGCCATGGAATCTTCATCCTCGGGGGCCATTTGGATCTGATTATATCCAGAGTAACCATCCATTAAGGAGAGGTCTTGGAACCCATCCGCAGTTTTGATCAACAATTCTGTCACCGGAAGGGGAAAATCATCCTTCATATAGTGACAGTTGAGACCTCAGAAGTCGATACAGACTCTGATATGTCCATTCCTCTTCTTGACTGGCACAATGTTGGCTAGACACTATGGTTAATAGACCTCCTTGAAGAAGATGGCTCTGATGAGCTTGTCAACTTTGGCCTCAACCATGGCACTGTGAGAAGGGTGAATCTTTCTGGGAGGATGGTTGAACCCGTGATGGTTTGTCGGGAGACCGAGGCGGTGGATGGCTACATGAGGATTGAGTCCTAGAATCCAATAGTAACTCCAGGAAAACATGTCACGATTATGTTTAAGGAACTCCACGTACCACAGATGCTCCTCGAGGGACATGGCGTCACAGATCAACATGGGTCGCAAATCTGCCTCACTACTAAGGTTCACCTGTATCAGTTCATTGACCGTGGTAGAGATTCCTTCTTCAAAGGTGGGGGGACCGTCCTCCAATTATTTTTATTTTCTAGTGGAGGAGGGATTCCCAATAGGTGAGGATTCTCCTTGGTCGGAGGAACCTGACGGGAGGCTGGTACTAGCCTGGACAGCAGTGGATAGTGCATCAAGAGATTCACGTCCCACGGAGTCCATGGTGATGAATGCAGTCAATCCAATCCCATCTGGACTTCGTCCCAAGGGGCCAAGATTGATGATATCAAAGTAATAGTGGAACATTGACTTGATCCAGTTAATCCCAACCTGGTGAAACAAAAATTTATGACGTACCGGCATTGCCACGGGGAAGACATCCCGATACCGTACGGGGGCAGGAGGTTTCAGGATCACCTGATCCTGGTTTGTGTAAGAGTACGAGGTGATTTTCTACCGTCGATTTTACTTGGGAATATTCCTTCCTATTTTACCATAGACAACAAAGCAATTCCCCATGTCGGGGGTCGTGGCCTCCAATTGATGGATTGGGAAGACGTAGGCGTCATCCAGACCTGCCCAAGGGTCAGTGCTGACCGTGGAGGGCTCAACCTCACTTGCAAGAATTTACTTATCATTGCCCTTGTAATAGTCAGCGTCCAGATAACAGGCTTCAAAAGAGGAGAAAACAGATTCATCCCCTTAGAGTATGCCTACTTGACCATTAAGGGAGTACTTGAGGCACTAGTGATATGATTAGGGGACCACAACGTGCAGGCAGAGCCATGGTCTACCCATCAATGCATTGTATTTAGTGTCCTGGGAGACCACCATAAATTCAGTACTAGAAAATAGGCCACCAAACTGGGTGTTCAGATGGATCTTAAAAACCGGGGTCTACTCGGTCCTGTCATATCCCTAGATCCTTAAATCAGAGGGAGTCACGTTATCCTCGGATAACACCATCTTTCGCAGTGTCCATGTCGGGATAAGGTTGATCCCAAATTCGGTGTCAACGAGATAGCGGTGAACCTCTACACCATTAAATTGGTCAGTGATGTACAGTGGGCAGATGTGCCCCTGTATGGGAGATCCTTCATCCTCTCTAGAGAATGAAATGATGGCCTGTAATTCCTTAGTCTCAACTGCTTCAGCATGAAAGGCTTCTGCAGCTGCTAGCTCCGTCTCAAACTGGAGGGGGCTCTTTAAAGCCATAGCAAGGGCCTCATGCCTATATGAAGACAAGAGGAGGGATTCAAGGATGGAAAGCCTTTCTAGTATGCCTACAAGGGGTTTGAGAACATCATACTTCCGCACTAGGTGTGAACTTATGCTTACAGGAGGCCGTTCTAGAATTGGAGGCATGGTGGGCCCTCTCTGCTGGACCGGTGACTGGATGGTGTATGTAATATACCACTTACCACTAGTTGAAGCCTAAATAGTAGCTGATAGATGAGGTCTGGACGACCGAGGTTGACCCATAGTGGGGAAATTCTGGTCGCAGTACACCCGAAGTGGATCTACCAGATCCAGTAGCACAAACGGTGGCGGTGGCAGTCCTAACGACACTGGATGAAAAGGCTACGAGTGCTAAGCTCTATGCTAGGCCTACTGTCTTGTCTCAGTGGCATGCATAGACTAAATGTAGGTGCCGAATGGCATGCCTTGACATCCCATATATCCATGTCTCTACCGAAGTTGGCGTAGGCTAGGGACGTTGGGGAGGATCGCCTGGCGTTCCCCTCGTTAGGAGTCATATAGGGGTTTACCAACTCTATGATGTTAACTGAAGAATACCCTTGACTGGAACATGATGAATCATCCCCCACTGGGTAGATTCTGGTTGGAATTCCTATCTCAGAGGGCATGAAATCATGTAGAGTGCGGGACAATGATGACATTGGTAGGGAATGTTTCTTCTTCTTACGTCGCCGATGCTTTCTCTTATGGGAAGATGCCGACTGAGATGATGATGTAGAGGTGGTGTCCGCAGATTCTGAAGGATCCTGTTGATTCAGGCATGCCTAAATGATTCCATGGGTGTGATCAACCATTTTACGAGCCATCCATTCATCGTACATTAGGGATCAACAGCTGGAAACCTCATGCCACTCACCTTCACCATCGCTACTACTATCTGACCTCATAAAGACTCCTTCTACTTGTGTTAGGGTCGGGCCCAACCTGACTATGTTGTTATCGACCTGGTCTTGGAGCCAGGCCTTAAACAAATAGTTGTGCTTGAGGGTGTGACCCAGAATCTAATGATAGGGGTAGTAGTGGGGGAGATCGTTGAGATTCACCTCAGCTGACCTTCTACACTCAGGCAAGCGTACAATCCCCTGCTCTAGGGTTCTATGGAAGTAACCGGGGACCTGATTCTCACTTCACATGTAATATGGTGTCTTCTTTATAGATAGGGATCCCTTGGAGTCTAGCCTTGATGAGGAGCTGGAGGGGCCTGTCGAGGAGGTGGACCATGATTGTCCCGACTGGGCGGTGGCAACACATTACGTGGGAGTGCCTGCCGATTCTGAGGATGCTATGGAGCCGGAGGTTGTGCCTGAGGTGGAGGACCTTTGCGAGGCCATGGGGCCAGTTCTAATGGTAGCAATTCTAGGTACCTGGGGGCTTCTATTTGGGCCACCGTGGTGGTGTCAGCTCTGGAATCTCTCCTTACTAGGATTACAGTGGGCAATGGACGTGCCTATCTGGCCTGTTGGAGGGATTACTCAAGTTTTTGGGCCTTTTCAGAGAAGTATTGGAACCCTCTGGGATAGTTCTGTGTGATCAGGTAAAGAACCAGTTCCGTTTTAACATTCCCTACGCACATAGTCGGTAATTTTTCTTGAGTCAGTGGCATGTCATGGGAGTGTGTGAGCCCCTTCCACCGAGAGATAAAGTCAGTGACTCACTAATTAAGAGTTTGTTTTCACTTGAAGAGGTATGCGATGTTGGTCTTTCGGGTGGTAGAGCTGAACTGGTAGGTTAACTTCCTACGAAGGTCCTCCCAGTTGGTCACGGATCCGACGGCGAGTTGGCTGCACCAGACGAATGTTGGCCCTTCAAGTGTCTGAATGAAATAGTGGAACATGGCTGCCTCCTACTGTGATGGAGTCCCCAACATGGGCCCACACCTTGAGTTGAAGTGGGACAGATGTTGCGGCATGTCCCCTGTCCTGTAAAAGGGGGAAAAGGTTGGATTCCTGAAAACTGGAGACGCGGGCATATCATCCACCCAGGCCGGGTATGTCTTTCCATCTGGTGGGATTGCTCCCTGTAGAATTTCTAATGCCTAAAGGAGGGTTATGAGTGCCTCCATAGGATCATCTGGGTGGGGGTCCCTGTCTTTATGGGGATCCCTAATCACAAGTGCGTTTCTAGTCACTTAGACACGGTAGACATGCTTAGAGGCTTGTGGAGTGACTAGTGGAACGACCTGCGGGGAAACTGGGGGAACCCATGATGGATTCCTCATATTGTCGTGCCACTCGGGAGGGTTTGGTGAGATATACTGTGCCCTCTTTCCGTGAGTTCCATCTTCAGCCCTGTCTGCAGGAGTGGTATTATTAGGGTTTCCAAGAGGCATCTCACTGGGGGTTGTTTATCCTTCCCCTGCTGCCCCAGCCTAGGATAACCATAGTTAGGTCATCGCTCTACAGTTCATTCATCTAGGAGTTCGTCGAAAAACGACTTTTTGTAAGCATGTTTCTAGTGAAACATGGCCTTCTTGGGGTCCTACTCCATCTTCTTCCCTGAGGCGAACAGGTCGGAGTGCTTGACAACACTGGCGTGCTTTTTACCCTTACTAACATTCTGGATGAGCACCAACGTCTCTGTGGGCGCATAGAGACCTAGGAGGTTCCTCTTCTGATGATTAATACTCCCCGATGGGTCTAACAGTGGTGGAACACCCTCAGGGGTTAAGTCACCATCGAGAAACTCTAGCTTTTCCTCCTTGTCCACGACGTCGGTCATGTGGACAGTGACCCTTCCCGAGGGCATGTCCACTATATCGCATAGCGAGTCAGGCTTCCATTCGATATGTCTGAAGAGGTGGGAAGAATACTTCTCCTAGCCACATACTTGCACGTGGGGGGTTGCCTCCCTGATAATTTTACAGAGTACCTTGATATTCTGAACGCATTACTGCTGGAGGGCCTCACGACGACCTTTTAATTCTTGGCGCTGGGCCACAGGGAGTGCAACCTGATCGAGTAGACGACACTGCTCGCTGATGTATTCAAAATTCACTTGGATCCTTGGATATACCATGCACTGATGAAGGAAACTGAAATGCGTCTCTTAGAGGGTGTAGCAGAAACACTCAACTTTTTCTGTGGTGAGGGACTCAGGTTTGAAGAAATCCCGCAAGGTTGCGGGCCAGAACTTCTCAGGGAAGTGGTCCACTGCAAGGATGCTACAAAAGCTCATCAGCTTAAATTCAGGTCTGGCCCTTGATTTCCCCACTCGCCAACTTGGGGTGGTTGAGGAACTGGCAGCGGTACTGAGGCAGACTGCTAGGATGGCAGGTTGGCTAGTGGAGAATACGACGAACGAGCTGACTGGACAATGATTCTCGATCCGTCCTCTGAAGAGTGTAGTGACCTGGCTACTATGTCATGATAGAATGGGCTGACGACCACCATTCCTGGCTCATGGTCCAGGGCTACTGGGGGTGGGTCGCGCTGCTGCTCGCCACCATTAGTCCCCAAAATAGCTCTATGTGATCTCTTGTGGAAGTAGAAAGCGCTTCTGGCGATGATGGTGGTGACTACATGACTGTAACTTATAGGGTTTCCAGATTTTCATCCTCCAGGATAAACTTGCTGAGAGAGGTTGGAATCCTATGGAAATCACATTCTAGTAGAACCAGGCTGATGCGCCTCGTCCCTACCCTGACCCCAGACTCGGGTGAGCGAGGGGAGGGTTCCTGATCTGAGTCTCACTCTGCCTTAGAGTCTTTGAAATGAACCAGTTTGATCTCCATCCGATCCTTCCCAGTATTATTCTTGTGTTGGTGACGGCCTTCCCTCCTGCCCCTAGGTGGCTCCTCGGGACATGGCCGATTTATGATATGTGGTCCTTCAGCCGCACTGGTGCTAGGGCAGAGAGGGTTTCCCCTTGAGACAGCCGAGGTGCAAGGAGCACTAGGAAAAATGTTGAAGGGGAAATGGGGAGGACCTCCATGAACATAACTTGAGTAGGAAAAACCTCCACCGAAACTGGTGGGAGCATGGGGAGGACCTCCATGCTTGGTGCGGGTGGAGCGAGGATGGCCTTTACCCTTCTGGTTTCCAGGGCGAGGAGGACCTTCTCCAGCTACGGAGAGGACGTAGGGAGGATACCCATGTCGGAGAGAGACCGGATGGTTAATGTATCCATGTCGATGGCCAGGGGAAAGGGGAAGGACTCCATACCCAGTGTGATGGGCACAGAAGAGGCTTCCATACCGAACATCAACGCTGCGGGGCAGACCTTCATTCAGATTGGGGGTAGCATGGGGTAGACCTCCATGTCAACCCTCAAAGTGGGGAAGACCCACACTCTCTGTGGTAGTGGTATGGAGAGGACCTCCGTACTGGGTGGCATCACTACAGGTTGGTTGACGGTGACCCCCGCATGTGCCTGCGTCCAAGAGAGTTGACTCGGCCTACCCGTGGGGCAGTTGGGGCCTTGTTCCCTGTTGGGCATATGAGAGCCCCTACTCAGTGTGTGTAGGGACTTGATGATATGTGTCTGTGGTGGCCCGGGCCATAGGAGCTGTCAATGTTGACGCCCCTTGGTGGGCGTCCTCATTTTTTTCCCGACGCTGGCGTTGGGTCGAGCGATCCGGTGCTGGTGGTGCAGGTGCATCGCTTACCTGCTCCTCCGGCATGGCCGAGTGGCGGCGCTGACACGGCCGGGTGGGGGACCTTTCTGGGAGACCCTGGATTGAGAATCTGACCAGGCTTGTCTAGACGTCGCCCACCTCATTAGTGTACGGTAGGGTGGGAGCAGCGGATCCCTATGCGACCCTCAAGGGCAGCGTTGACGGTGGGGCCTGGACGCCTCCAAGCCCAGGCATGCCATATCCCGAGTTGGGATTATGCCCTCCTCCTCATAACGACATACGAGGTTGTTAATTGCCCTTAATTGGATAACATTCTATGGAGATATGGGGTGTGGTCACCCCACGGTCGTGGACGCAGAAGCCATTGGAGAAGCGGTGATGCTACGCGGAGTAGCTGCGCTGGTGTTTCCCCTGTCCCTACGTAGGCAGGCGGGCGGTGATCGCATTCCTGTGGCAGCAACCTGATTCCTGAGAAGTAAAGAGATGAACTCATCAGTGCTGAAAGAAAAAAAGGAATCAAATACCAATGCCTCAGGGCCATCCCTCCTTCCACAACCGGTAAGAGGGATCCATGGTGACAACGTCACAGAACGGGATGTCCAACATTCTACTACCCCAACTTCTGGTGAGTTTTACGCCAGGGCCACTATTTGCTTGGCAGGTCCTGATGCCAGATAACTAGATCCAGTGACACATCAATCCATGGATTCCTCGTGCATTACTAATCTCCATTTTGAAGAGAAGACCTTCATGTCAGGTTCACCATTTATGTTTCTGACAATTTTTTCGGGGCACACGCGTCCGTCTGCTTGAGTATGATAGGTGCAGCTTTGTTTTCCCGCATTCCCGCTTTCCAAAGGCGGGCAACATCCATTCCTTATTCAGGGACATTTGCTCTTGGATCAAAACTGGATGATGGGATGTTGGTTCTTCCTTCTGTGGATTCCTCCTCAGAACACGTCACCTAGTCCGAGTCTCCCTCATAGATTTAATACATTGTTCGTGAATCTCTTCCTAGTGCCATATCTTCATAGAAACTAGTTAATTACACTTCTTCTATCCGGAAATTCCATGAGGTTCAGTCAGGGCAGCAACCTTTGGTTAGGGGAGTAGTCATGCTAGACATCACTATCATGTCTGGATGCTGGGGATGGGTGTGTCTCTCTTTTGTCCCTTATTATAGGGCTTCTTGAGGGCGCGGAAGCACGATGAATCCTGCATCGAACATGGGGAATCATATTACATGGTCATGTATATGAGGTTTTCCTTATCTTCCCATGTTTAAGACAGGGTATGTCGTATATTTAACATACAACAGAGATGGATCAGACTAATCAGAACACTGATTAGAGTGGATCAGACGGGGGAACCCCCTGGAGGGAACAAAGATATTTGGGCCAACATATGGGCGACATCCCGAATGTTGTGGAGGGGAATTAGGTCACATGATATAACAAAGATGTGGCAGACCGGGTAAGGATCATGATGGATGATGGAGTGGTTGATGGGGACGGTGAATGGGATGATACCATCTTGAAGATGACAGTGGTGTTGGTCTTGATCCTCGAGGAGACTTACTATGTATCCTCATAGAAGAGAATCAAACTCCGCGTAGTTCATTTGGTGAAAGATTACCATTGGATGAGGTTGAAAATGTATTACCACTGAATGAGGTTACAACGACTTACCGCTATATAAGGATGTCCACACCTTACCATTAAATAACGTCATAAAGGCTTACCGTTGGATGGGATCACAATGGCTTACCGCTAATGGGGTCAAACTGACATGAAGGAGGATGGAACGACTGGGTGGTGGGCTTGAACCTCAGAGAGGCTTCCTATGTACCATGCCCTGACATGGACCAAAGACCACGTAGTTCAGAAGGAAAATACAGTTTAAGGTCATGCAGGATGGGGGTGAACTGATGTGAAGGGGGTCAGAGTGACTAATGGGTGGTGGGAATGACCCTTTTGAGGCTTCCTACGTACCCAACCTTATCAAGGGTCAAAGACCATGTTGTTCAAATGGTCTAGGGCTTACACTCTGAGGCGGACCATGGTGTTTGGGTCTTGGTGCACCGACGCGAAAATTATCGGGACCAATGGATGGTGGTGGACATGAACCTCATGGAGGCTTCCTACGTACCATACCTTGGCATGGATCAAAGTCCACATAGTTTGGGTGGATTGGGGATTACACTCTGAGGCGGCCCAAGGTGATGGGGCTTAAACTTCATGGATGCTTCCTATGTACCATGCCTTGACATGGATCAGAGTCCTCATAGTTTGGGATGGGGGGTGTCGGCGAATCGATGTGAAGATGGACTGGGGGTCCAATGGGTGATGGGATTGAACCTCGTGAGGCTTCCTACATACCATGCATTGACATGGATCAAAGTCATCATAGTTCAGGATGGGGTGGAATACAGTTAAATGTCACGTGGTATGGGGGTGATGTCATGGTCGATGCTTACTCTAAGACCATGTGAGTCATGATCGGTATGAGAAACAAGCTACAGCTAAGGCCTGACGACCACGTCGCGAAAGGTGCGTCTGCGGGATGTTAAGAGGGGATTACGTGCGGGGCAGCTCATGGAGAGGAATATTAGGACTTACTCTGAGATAGATGCCCGATGGTGACAAAGCACAGTGGGAGAGGGATTTGGGACCAAAGAAAGGAGGAGCCCCGTTCCCTATCATTCCCTCCACCGGCCTTGGCACCAAGAAAGTGAGGAGGAGCAGGGGTGGTACATCTTGCAAGAAAGGTTAGGGGCTTACACCAAGGTGGCTGCCCTTCCCAGCGGACAAAAGACACTATAATAAGGATGATATCACCCCATGTGAGGGATGATACCATCCCTGTAGAGACGAGTGGGCATGGATAATGTCCAAGGTGGGGGGACCCTTCATGCGGGTCATGGGGCCAGGTCACAGTTTAACGTCATGTGTTGAGGAAGATGGTGCTTGGAAGTTTAACATCCTGCAGCTCAGACGAGGTGTGTTTTCTCCGCACCACTAGGGATTACATGACCGGTACCCTCTACTCCTTGTGGGAGTGAAGGCACCGACAATGCCGTGGAAAGGGTGTGTCGCAGAGTGAACCATCGAGGGGTCCACGTAAGCATGGCTATGCGAAGAATAAATAGCCATTTGCATTCCTATGCGAAGAAGCATTAGGCGAAGTGACACAATGGGAAGTATCATCCAGGGGACTTTGAAGTCACATAATGGAAACCTAGAGGGTCTCACGGGAAACAGATTTTCCTAGCAGAGGGTTCCATAGGCAGGGGCCTTGTGGAGATCTATTTCTCCACATGGTGGAGGGCACTTGCGAAGGGGAGTGATTCGTGAAGTGGGGTGCCTTGGCCTTAGCATGCGGTGGAGGTGCAAATGGGAGGTTCTTCGAGAAGTGGAAGGGAATTCATAGAGCATGGCCTTGCGGAGTAAAGGTGCCTCATGAAGAAAGGTGTCGGGAAGCAATGTGCTTCGTGAAGTACAGTGACCCTGCCTTAGCATGAGGATCATGTGTACATGAAGGGTGTTTCATGAAGCATAAATGCTCCGTGAAGACCTGGGTCCCCTTGGGGATCCCATTCTTTCATGAAGACCCTTAGGCATCATGAAGGGTATCCCTCTCAGATGAGGGGATCAAAATGGGATTAAGGGGAGGCACTTTGCAGATCAAGAAGTACCTCGCACAGATCATGGTTTGCAGAGCGGAAGGATGCTTTTCCATTTGGGAGCTATGAAGACGAAATGTTGGATTTTCCATCAGTTTGGGCCCAGGGGGAACCTGGTATTTTTAGGCAAGAGGCACCATGGAGCGGAGCTCATGCGGCGCGAAGACAGGATTGGTGGCTTCATAGTGGGCTCACGAACGTCAAATGCAGTCGCGGAGCATCCTGCCTCCTTGCTTTGTGGTAGGCTCACGAACGCCAAATGCGTTCGCGGAGTGTCCCACCTAATTTCTTCACGGTAGTCTCACGAATGTAAAATATGTTCACAGAGCCTCCCTCCTTGCTTCGTGGCGGCCACAGTGCTGGAGAACTCCGTGAAGGGGCTTCGCGAGGCAATCAATGGGGCCTTCTATTAGCCTCGTATTTGTCCTGAATTTCGGCACCAAAATTTATAAATTCATTATTTCAAATTATTTTCAATGAAAAAGGATTTCAAAACGTTTTCAACATATTTTATAATATTTCAAAGCACATGATTTCTAAAATATTTTCAAGTATATTTTTTAGGTTTTCATGTAAATGGTAATCAACATGTTTTCAGGATTTATTTCTAAGTATTATTCCTAATAAAATGGGTTTTAAATTGTTTTCCATTTTTAAAGATATTTTTTCAAAGAAAAAGTTATATTTTCTTCAAGAACTAGTTTTGAAAGTTATTTCAAAATTATTTTCCTTCTAAGAGGAATTTCATAGTTTTTTTAAAAAAGGTTATTCCTTGGACCAAAATGACCAATGCACAAATATTATTAAAATAAAGATTACAACAGTCTAAAATATGGGATCATATTACAATCTTTTTCATGAAAGGAAATAAGAGCAGTGGGAAGGTCTTCGAACCAGGTAATGTCTTGATTTACTCCCATGTTGGATATAACATCTACAACCATGTTCTCTTCTCAATAAACATGTGTGATTTTGTAGTTAAGAACGATAAGAGAATAGGTATATCACATCCAACGGGTAGTAATTGGACAAGCAGGATGTGTTATGCAATTCCAAATATCTTGAACGACAGTCGTCAAGTCACTTTCAATCCATAGGTTGTTCTAACCAAAGATCTTGGAAAAGGAAATAGCATGTATCAAACCTAGCATATCAGCTTCAACGGAGGTGGAAATGCCACATTTACCTATGAAGCATCCAAGTATCTGACTGTGGTGATTTCTAAAAATAACAACACACCCTGCAGGTCCCAAATTTCCCTTGGAGGTGCTATCAATATTGATTTTGTTCCATCTAGGTAGGGGGCTCTCCAGAACACATCTAGAGTGCGATGTGGCTGACCGAAATTATCGTTAATATTTAGACACTTCAGGATCCTAAAGTCATGCATGGTGTTCTGTTAATGTCCCTTTGGAATCAAGGAAGCTTCATGTATGACAATGAGGATCTCCATCTGATAACTATTTTGATTGAGTGAGTAATTGTTAGGAATAATAGCATTTCGATCACACCAGATCACATTCTAGAGCTCAGAAACTGCCATAAGAAAGTTTTTCTTATTTTCTAAGATCCTTCTAATTCTGCACATTTTTATTTGAGCTTTGACAGAATAAAGATTCAACCATATGCAGTCAAAAATGTCTATAATATAGTTCCAAAGAGTATAAGATGTAGAATAAGAGAGAAAGAGGTGGTTAGCATCTTCATTGTGTTGATTATATATACATTACTTAGAGAAGAGAAGGATTCCAAAAGATCAGAGGCTAATTTCAATGGGAACTCTTTTGTGAGAAAGATTCCAGGAGAGATTGAATCTCAAAGGTTTTATCCAAGGTTTGTTGAAATGTTTTAACCATCTATAACCGCTATCATAGTTACATAAATAATGATTGTATAAATATTTTATGTTATGAACACCATTGTGAGTAGGTTCCCAAGTTAATAAATCATTATTGTGATTGAAAGAGTAGTTTTCAATGATGTTCAGAATAGTATTATAGAGCTCATCATGTTGAGAGTTTAAAATGAGTCTGATAGAGTAGTTGGTATTATCAAGAGTTTGATCAGGAGATATCATAGACCTTAATGGCATGCCAATCCAATTATCTAACCAAAATATCATGGAGGAGTCCTTGTAGACCATACATTTGTAATTATTCAAAATATTGGTAAAATATTATTTGATGGAAGGAAAGATTGCTGAATTTATGAAATTCAAATTTCCCGTTTTATGTTTGTCAAGAAACCTATTTTTGAGAAAGGTAAAAGCTTCAGAAGTATTTTTAAAATTTTTCCAAGTGAGTCCTAATTGAATGGCTTCAATATAGTATTTGATATTTTTTATACCAATTCCACCATTTTCAATGGGATTGCAAAAAGTTGACCAAGGAATAGTCAAAAGTTTTCTTTCCAGAATACTATAAGTACAGATGAAGTTCTTTATCACGGTGTTCATTTTTTTAATGAGACCAACAAGCTATTTGTAGAAAATAATGGAGTAAACCATGTTGGATATAATAGTAGATCTAAAAAAGGAAATCCCTACGTTCCATAAAGTTATATTTACCTTTCCAATAATATTTTTGATTTAGAACTTGGTAATTAATAGTCGCTAAGTGAAAAGATTTTGGTATTACCCCAAAAATGGGAATACCAAGATATGTGAATGGGAGATACCTTCTTTCAGACCTAGGTCATTGATAATGTAACATTTTCTAATTGGAGGAAATTTCTTCCCAAATAATGTATAGGATTTGTTCCATCAAATGGTTTGACTAGAAACTTCTTTATAGTGTGAGAGCGAATTTTTGAAATTAAAAATGTTTCTTTTATCACATTGAATGAAAAGGATGATATCGTCAGCATAAAAAATATGTGTAGGGGAATTCACACTCCTAGAGATATGTATGAGATTTAGTTTGTTCTGGTCTATCAGATGGATGATCAGATGACTGAGGTAGTATTCTTCTATCGATAAGATAATGAAAGATAGGGGGTCACATTTCCTAACACCATTGGGGAATTTAAAATATCCCTTGCGAGAGCCATTGATCAAAATGGAGATAGATGTTGTGTTGAAGAGAGTTCAGATTGTGGTGATAAAAGACATGTTGAAACCAAAACCTTGAAGGACTTTTATGATAAAACTCTAGTCCATGGTGTCAAGAGATTTTCAAATATCATGTTTAATAGAAATGTTGCCTCATATGTTAGTTTTATTCAAATTATTGGCACACTCAGTGGGAAGAAAAATATAGTCTTGAATGGATCTACCCTTTATAAAACCAAAATGGTTCCAAGGGACAATTTTTTCCATGAGAGTGTAAATTCTATTGGAAATGATTTCAGGGAATATTTTAAAAATATTATTGATAAAACCAATGGTTCTAAACAGATGAATCTCAAAGGCATTATCCACTTTCAGGATCAATGTGAGAAACTGGGAATTCAGAGAATGAGGAAGAATCCCATTAGTGAAGAATTATTTTACAAGTTTAAAAACATCAATCTGAATCACATCCCAATAATATTGGAAGAACCCATTGTTGAAGCCATCTAGACCCAAAGCACTATCAGGATTCAGAAAAAATATAGTGTCTTTGATTTCATGATCCTATGGAGTATTGAGAAGGAAGAAGTTGTCCTTGTCAGTGATCACTAGAGGAATGACCTCAGGTAGGAGGTCTTTTTTTATATCAAGACCATTTAAGATGGATTCATATAAGGAGATTATTTAATGAGTGATTTCATCTTCATTTTCAAGGACCATGTCCCAATTGACAAAAAGGTTAATTGCCTATAGGCCTTCCTGATTCTGTGAAGAGAGTTATATAATTTATTATTTCTATCACCACCTCTTAACCATTTAATTTCAAATGCTTGTCTTCTCATATTTTCTTTGAATGTGAGGAAGGAGTTGAGATTGACCATAATGTTTAGTTATTGAGTTGGGTCACTATTGAGGTTAGATATGGTGTTTTTGTTTTGAAGATCATTTAGATAATTCTCAAGAATCATGAGGTCATTACAAGTTTATGTTACCCATTTCATTTCATGGCTGATGATATGATTATTTTTAATTTTGAGTCACATGTATGTATGATTTAATTATGATATGGGTGTTACCTATATTTCCCACTAATGCATTGGGTAATGATATATGTTTTATGAACATAAAGGTTAAAAAAGAGGACTTTGCAAACCCAAGATAAGAGTGTAAATGGGGGGACATACCAAGACCGAAACAAGAGGGTAAACATGAGAAAATATCATGCCTAAAAACAAGAGGGTAAATTGGAGGACATACTAAGCCCAAAAAAATATGGTATGAAGAAGGAAATACCAAGCGTAAAACAAGAGGGTACATGGGAGGGAATCCCAAGCCCGAAGTAGGTACATGGGTGATTAAACCAATCAAAACATATTACAAAGTCCTTGGTAGACCACCTTGACCTAGGGTATTTATATGTGTTTACCAAAATTCTATGTTTTATTCCTATTTTATGCTTTCATGGCTTATAATATTTATTTCCTTATGATACATGTCTTATAAACTACTAATATTTTTTATGGTATCTAATATATAGGGTATAATTGTAAAATGTTATTCCCAAGTTATATGCCCAATTTTTTCATGTTATGCTTATGCATTTCCTATATCAACTCTTATAGATCATCTGAGATCACCCATTTATTATATATTTTTTCCTCATGTTATAAAAAATTATTTTAGGTAGAAGTACTAAAGCTGGATATATTTATGGGAGATGATGAAGATAATTCACCCAGATAGAAGATTTTGTTTCAACATTTCCAAAGACACTAAACTATTAGGGTCCTCGAGAATTTATTTTTGTAATATATTGAATATTCATCTAAAATGACTTAATATCCATGTACGTTAAACCTTGGTCACTATATGTGAAACATTCAGAGATGACATGATAACTGTTATTATTTTCCTCTTGATCAGGTTATGACAGATGGAAATTTTATTTTTATCTTGTGACAACCCTCAATCATGTCCCTTGGTTCATATGAAGTATCTCATAATTTTTGGATTGGTCACACAACACCCTTTTGATATGTCTATTTGATCACATGATGACCTATGCACATTTCTTTCCATTTAATGTGAATATTATGCACATATTACTCTAGTTAATAAGACATACCTCATACACATTATCCTAGTCATAAGGACATCCCTAAACATGTCAGTTAGAAATCCTCAAAATTATCTTCCTTATAAGATGGACATCCTCAAACATGCTAGAAAAAAATCCATAGAAATTTCAGCCTTTCCCGAAAACATCCCCAGGCATGTCAAGATGACATCATATATTATGCCATCCATGTCATGCATAGTCTGTTATATGTATATTCTTTGTCAATCTGGTATTCTTGGATATATACCCTAGAGCCATGTGATCCCCCAATAATGAGTCTTGGGATGAGAATTCTACTTTTATAAGGATATTACCCATAATAGACTAGAATTTTTCACTCTTTCAACCCAAATCCCCTCAAATTTTTTCCTTATAAAATATATGATAATTTATTTGACATTTCATGATCCATATTTGTGTACTTCATTGGATAATGATGAATATGTGACATGGAAGTACACCATGGTGTAAGTCCATTGATATTCTATTTACTCTATCTCATAGGAAAAACCTCCAATGGGGTTGCCCTCTTTCCACAAACATTAGTGGATTAAGAATCAAAATAAACTATAAGAATTTGATTCTTATTATATAAATGATACCTTATATTCCTTCTTACAGCTTGAGCTACATATTATGCATGAGAACCATTTTCTTTGAAAAGTTTCCAACCATGATTCATCTTCTCTGCATCACTATATATGCACCATATCTATATTAATTGCATCCAATATATTTGAAACCATTTTTTCTCACACCAAGCATGAATCTCATGATAATAGGTATTATCAATAATTATACCATTGGTATTATAAAAATATCCAAATAAGGGAATCCATAGTGTGTATTACTTGCTCAAATATCATGATTTCCATATTTTTATAAATCCCTAAATTTCCTAAACACTAGGGAACGAGCCCTGAAACGTTTTAATTGAACTCCCTCACACACCAATAGGTTGTAGAACAACTAAACTATGAGGACTTTGATAACCGTTCTATGAAGGATACATAATGCATCTTCCCAAGGGATAAAATTCGTACCCAATTATTAAATGCACTCATAAATTTCCTTTCGACAGTGTGATAAACTAGATGACATAATCCTTAATTAAATACATGGTTTTTGATTAATACTCTCAGAATATTGGTAAGATACCTCTTAGAGTTCAATACCAATCCTAAAATTTCAATCAAATTCCAAGATTATAGTAAAATATAGAGTGTTTATTCATATATAATCCAAACATATGCATTCCATCATTGTTATGAAATAATAAGAAATAGATATAGATCCCTTGATACATATATATATGTCTTTAAAACTATATAATTTAATTAGGGTAACCATTACCATATAAGGATTTCAGAAATATTCATTAACAAATCGTAAATCTATAAGGGAGTCCCAGAGTAAACCATAATCTCCCCCAAAAAGAGTGTGATGTTCCGGACCTCCCATCTTCTTATCCAATGTTAGTTCCTATATTTCATTGGGTTTGAAACACTAAATAGTCATCTACCTTTAGAATGTAGGAATTTGGTTTGTTATGGATGTTAGAACTATTAGGAATTAAATTGAGAGAGAACAATGGTGGACTAGATTTGAATAAATTATGAAACAATATTGATGCCCCCCACAATCGAGTTTCTGACCCAATCATTAAATAATTATTGAGAATGGGTTTCCAAACATTATACACACATGAACATTTTATTTGGAAACAATGTATCTCATCCATCATGAATTTGTTATACACAATGTGTATTTCCTCATTTTAATCAAATGTAAGTGTTGACCAACCCAATCTATTGGATGCAAGTATTTTAATTTCAGTTTTAATATCATGTAGTGGATTGGATTCATTATAATCATACATGAGGAAAGTTATGTGATATATTAACTATTAGTCAGTGAAAACTAATAAAATTAATTTTCAATATATATTCATTTTCACTAAAATGAAAAATAAAAATATTATCACTAAAAATCACCTATTAGGCCATTTTAACAATTAGATAATTATTTACATAATTAAATAAAAAAATATTTTTTCATAATAACCTAATATAATATATACTAATCATTATAAAACATATTCTAAAAATATAAAAAACTATGGATTTACTAGTAACAACTCATAATTTTTAAATATGAAAAATCACCCTCTCCAATATATGTTTTTATAATCAATAATATATGTCAAATACACATAAAAATGATTTTATTATTTCATTGATAAAAATTTCACCAAAATATTGAATATTCTACATAGAATTTAAAATATCATAGTTGTGTAATAAAAAAAATTAAAATAAGAAAACAATAATTTTATATTCTACCACATCGGGGTCCAAAAATATTAGCATATGCATGAACTATGCTATTGAAATACAATAAAATATTAGAAAAAGATATGGATTTAAAATTAATACTTATATAATATTAATATAAAATGAGTGGATAAATATCGATGAAAATGAAAATTATTTTGAATAAGTGAAGTGAATAGTTGACCTATGGAATAATATATTAACATTCAAAATAGTAACTCACAATTTTAATGGTAACCAGATCCATGAAAATAGTAACATTCCAAATAAATTATATGTACAAAGTGTAAAAATAGTAATATATATATATATATATATATATATTCCAATTTGATAATAATAATTACCCAAACCATATAACTCAATAGTATAATAAGTATAATTTTTTATAATGTATAATTTAAAATATTTAGTAAAATAATAAATTTTATGTCAAAATTTAATTATCTGGTTTTGATATATTGTTTATAAGTAATACATGTAGTAACTAATTATAAATCATATATGAATTAAAATGTTTTATCATATAATAATGTGATCACTCATGGGAAAAAATATAAAAATAATTTGAAATAAAATCGTTTTCCAATGTATCACCCGATTTTACTTAAATTTTCAATGTATCATATTTAGTATTGTAATTTAACAAAATGTGCTTCATTTTTGGAATCAAAAAATTGAAATTGTTTTAGAGTTATTTTTTGATTTTCTAAATTTTTTTATTTTTCTAGTGAATATTACAATATATAGTTATTATGAATACCATAATCTTCAAAACATCTTCATAATGTAAATTTGATTTAAAATTATTTAAATTATTTTTATAAAAATATAATTTATTGAAGTGGAAATGTAAAAAATTTTAAAAAAAATGTAAAATTTCTTTCTATATATTGTAAATTTTAATTCCTATGTTTTAATTTATTCTAAATATAGTAGTTTTTTATTCTTAACATTTAATAAAAAGATTCCAAGATTAAAATCTCTTTTTAGTAGTATTGAATCTAAAATAAACCACCTTTAATTAGTCATATAATTTAAAATATCATATGAATCAGTACTATTCATTTTGTGTGGCCTAAGCAATAAAATAATCTATATTTTAATCTCAATTAACCCTACCATTGGCCATATAAATTCCCCTACTCCACCCTTATACCCTCACTTTAGATCCTTATTAACTTTCAAGTGGAATTATCAAAAAACTCTATAAACCACCATTATAAGATTCTTAATCCTCTACTGTGACCAAAATTCTCTCCTCAAATGACATTAGAACCAATCCAATGGAGATTACTCGAAGTGAATACTTGGGGTTTCGAAGTCCATTTTTTTGACATATTAATTGATATTTTATTTATCACAAAATATCTTAATCCTAAAATTATTTTTCTTCCATTATTATATTCCCATTTTATAAATTTGTTTTGATACATTATTAATAAGAGACCACTAACTTCCCTTTATTAAAAAATGTATTCATAGGCGTTTATTATGTTGATAAAATGGGTTAAAAATCCTTGTTTTATTCAATAAAAATATTCTCTAACTTCATACATAACAATATGTATTAAAAAATTATATTTTAAATATTGGTTCTAATATAATTTAATTTTTAGAATCTAAAATTAACTAGTAGATCTCTTTTTTTAAAAATGATTTTGAAATAGTGTCCCATTCAAGGTAGTTTTACACAACCTATCTAAATGAAGATATGATATTTTTTCAATTAATCATTTCATGAATGTTAATAACAATTGGTCGTAGGATTGAATACAACATAATAATAAAATTATATAATTTCTATTTTTATAAAATAATATAATAGCCATAGAAATAAAAATATTAAAAGTAAAAACTCAGATTCTTTTTTATTCAACTATTGAAAAATTGTTGAGAAAGATTCATTGAATTATGACTATTATATTCCATAATGAACTCCATCAACTATACATTATATTGAATAATATACCATTAAAATTATGGATATTATAACATAGTTTAAGTAGTTTATTTTAAACATCACCTATACATTTATGTGTTTTTTGATCCAAGAACTGAAAAATTGAAAATAATCTATGTTAACATTATTAAATAAAAACTAAAAAATGATATAAATAGATTATATGTGATTTAATAAATATGAATGTATGAAAAAAAATTAATTAATAGATTTAATATTACTATTTATGAGTTAGAAAATTGTTTGAAGAAATTCAAGACTTGAGCTAATTCTAAATTCCCCCTTCGTTAAGGATATTTTTATTCATGAGGTATTTTTTATATAAACATAAATATCTATCCATTATTCATTATATCATTATAACGTTTTTAAATTAATTATTTTATATTTAATGAGTATTTTATTTTATATGTATATAAAATCCATTAGGTTTCCCTGTGTTTCCTTTTTCCAAACTATACAAATTTTATAAGAGAATGATTTCATATTTCCTTAATTTCATAAAAACTTATTCTGAACCTAATTCTGCATAGTTATTCATTCCTTAACAGACTAAAAATTATTAAATTTTTATTCTGACCCTTAATAATCAAAATATTTTTATTTAATTAGTATTTTTGTTATTTTTATGATTCTCCATCTGATTAATCTGTTTAATGTCACAATGTTAACAAATTATTTTTCATGTATATAATTCATGATTTTAAATTATATATGTTTATATTCCTTGTGTATAAAATTATCATGTAAAATGATGTTAAAATTTTGGATTGTAGTGATAATGTCCACTAATTTATTGGGTAGTTCATTATATCTCATGAGATTATTCTATATATCATTAAAAATGAGCCTTGGACTATTTTTATAATTCCATACTAGAGATCCCAAAACTATTTTTATGATTCCATGGAAGGGACCCTTGGACTATGTTTTTATTTGAATGGTAGTGATATTTAACCTTTTTTATGATTACATTCATTATTTATGCTCCACATTCCTATGTTTTCTATAATTAAAATGATTCTATGATATTATATCGGTTTTTATGAACTTTTAGATGTGAAATTTTAATCCCTTCCATTTTTATCCCATTATATGATTTACAGACTCTTATGGTTTTTAAACCTGTGTTTATCCCATTTTACACCCTTTATAGGATTTATGTAACACCTATTATTTTATATACATCCCTATACATACTTATGTAGTGATATGTTTATGATGTTCTCTAGAATATAATCACAAATATGGGTATAAAAGAATATATAGTAGTTTGGAAATGTCTTACAATGTACCAAATTTCACATACACTCATCCTATAGATTTATAGGCATCTAATATATGTATTTAATGGTACAAATGATATAATAATATGTCTATGATATTTGGGACCATATATTCTTAATATGTTATGTTAAACTCTTCCTCTTAAGAAGAAAAATCATACAAATGTGTACTTCCAGTTGCAAACACTTACAAACCCTTAAAAATATGTAAAACAAAAAAATAACATGCTTTATTTTTTTATAAATCAGTAAATAATTACTAGTACACTAATATACATATTCAACTTTCTTTTTTTATATGATATTTCTTAGAAGTTATTTGATATATTTGATACAATGTAACAAAATTGACAATATCTAGTCCAAAATTAATAAATCAGTGAAAACTCATAAAAAATGTCTTAAATAACTTTAAATAAATTCCATTACTATATCCATTATTTTAGGTTTTATATTCTCTAAATAAATAGAAAAAATTCGATTCATATTCTCTATTTTAAAATTCATCTAATGTTCTTTGAAATATTTTTCTTAGGAAAATAATTTCTTTAATTTTAGTTAATAAAATTGAATCCCTAGGAAGTATATTATCTCTCAAATAATTCAAAAATAAAACTACCCCATAATTTGAGTGTAAAATTATGTATAAGAATATTTATTATTTCTAGTAAGCATAATATAGTAAATAGAATTTACAACAATGAGTTCATTCTTCATTCTATCTTTTATTTAATTGTTCTGACCCAATATCATGCTCATAAATTTAGCAACTTTAAACATGGGGAAGATATAAAATTTCATTCTCTTGAATCAAATTTTAACCCATATTTTACTATTTGAAATATAGGGTAAAAAAGTATCTTATATAAGAAAGAATCCACTATGTTTCAAAATTTAAAATACCTCTTTAGGTTCTCGATTTAATAATACCTACGTTAAATTGAATTTAAATATAATTTATATTCATTAGTATATGATTATATGAAATATCCTTAGGTTTTTGTGGTTCAAAACTAAAACAATGGTTTCATAAATTTCTTTACCATTAAAATAAAAATACCAATTACATTTTAGCCTTTAGTTTTTTTTATGGTAAAAATTCTATCTCATTCATCCTATTTTAGAATAACAATAAAAATAAAATAATAATCAATTCTTCTTTTAAAGAAACCATGTTTTCCCCTTTATTTAACAAAATTCCATTTTTATGAAAATAATAAACTCTTGATACTTCAATTATACATCCACATTCATTTTATTGACATGATAAATCAATAAAACACTTCAGATAAACCCCAAAATATTGTTTTTAAACCATTTTTTCATGATCACTTTGGATAATATTTTCCTCTTCCTAAATATTAACTGTTTAAAAATGTAATTTAATCATTATTCAATGTAATATACGTTTAAATCATCATCTTCTTCAATCCTATCATGTCAATTTTATATATTTTTATAAATTATTTTACAATAGACATCCAATTCTTCATTATCTCCTATGAAATCATAATGTATTCCTAATTATTCAAACTACTTACTGATGATATACACTAGAACCCCCTATTAATTTAGAATGAGTCCTTGAAATAGTCATTTCCAAATTTGGGTCCCACATTTCATCTTTCCACATATGGTTTAACTGTCAGCAAAATGTTTGATGGGGTCTGCTCGTTAACTAGAATGATTTTATGGGATTTATTCCATAATTACAAGGATTATTTTAATGAGATAGTTTTCTAGTAAGGGTATATATATTAATATTAATACATTCTTATGAATCCTGTTCCTAAATTAACCATATACTATACAACATTTAATAACATAAAGAGTCTCTTTAGTAGGGGTGGAAATTTTTTTAGAGGATTAGTCTACTGGGATTTTTAAGATGTTTTTATTTACACTGGGAATATATAAATATCATCCTTGGTATGATCCATGACGAAATCCAATATTTTCAATATAGGTAATATTAATTTCATAACCTTATGTATATCATGTTGAGCACATAATGAAACTTATGCTGGTCACACAAGGCATCCATGGATTATTTCGTAGAGAAACATGGATCATCACTAGAGGCTACTTGCACTAGTAAATGGAGGAATACCATGACCATCATCTAATTATATTTATGTTCTTGAACAAATTCCTCAATATATAAACACAAGATGCATCTTATTCTAATGAAATAGGGAAATAATGCTAGTATTATCACCCATGTAGGTTACAAGGAGATTCTTTTTTCATTACATTTGATTGTTATGCTCATCCTGTAAGTCATCCAATTCTCAACACATGAGGAAATAAAATAGGCTTGTCACCAATGCAAGGGGTGATTGTATCCCTTGATCATCAAATAGACTTCTTATTCTTATGATATATGGAATATCATGCTTGTATTTAAAGAAAAAATCATAAGATTTTTACCTATGTAATGTGGAAAAAGATCACATACATATCATATACTCGTGATATACTAGTCACATATGGAATCCCAGGATCATAACATGAGTCCCTCTAGGATCATATCTTAATTATGTGTTTCATATGCGTTAGGTGGGGATCCAAATACTATCTTTAGAAAATAAAGGAAAACTATTTTTGAGTTCATTGTGGATGGTAGCACACACACTCATCACTTATGGGTCGATCATAGGTTTAGAGTCTCGTAGTGATAATACTATATAATCTCTCCATGTACGGGATAATCATAAGTTTAGAGTATCATGTGAATAATGCAACATACACAGATCAATTATAGAATATCACAACTTTAAACACTAATGTGGTTGATCATGTTCCAATTTCATTAATTTATAAATCCATATAAATATGTAACATATGGGTGGACATAGGTAAATATCTAGTGACGACACCCTACAGTTTCGAGTCATGTGGAGACTTCAGGAGGGTTGTGTGAAAGGTTTCTTATGGCCTAGAAAGATGATCAAGACAATAAGATAACTTGTTTAAGGAGGATATGAATGGGTGATGACGTGATTTTGAAACCTAATTGAGTAATCATATATGTCTTAATAGAAAATAGGAATCAAAAACCATGTTGTTCATTTTTATAATTTATGATCGTGTGACAAGAAAGAAGAATGCAGTTTAATATCATATATAAAAAATGATTACATCAAGAAAATAGCAACTTCAATGATCTTGGGAGGATAACACATTTGAGTTTTTATAATATTGGGTATATCTCATTCTCATCACATAAGGCATCTCGGGCTCATTAATTTGGAAATCCTATGCTAGAAAAAAGTTTAAGTGTTGAAACTCATAATTTAACATATTTTATTCTATAAATAAATGTTTTAATCCCAATTTTGTTTTACTTTTAATTAAAATTTTCAAGATATTATGATTTAGATGTAAATTGAACTTAATTGGAAAAATTACAAAATTTTATATTTTTAACTATTTTTATTTGAATTCACATTGTAACCATAATGATTCCCAAAGTGAAAAAATATGACATATTTTTTATAGTATTTAATGTTAAATAGGATAAATTTTATTTAATAAGACCAAGTGATGAATCAAAATGTTATTGGCCTAAAAGGTGAAAAACATTCAGGCAATGGAATCTATACCATCTTTGAATTTTCTTCAATATTGGAAAATATAGTAAAATTAATACATATAAATCAACTAAAATTTGAAATTGAAATATAAAACATGAAATGTAAAATTTTTAAAAAATGTTTCTTTTTTAAATTATAACATTTTCATGCCTATAAATTCAAGGAAAACTGGAGATATGGATTATTATTTATCTAAAGGTCAGAAATAAATTTTTGAATTATATAGATATGATTATGGATACATCTGGACGATGGAGCTAAATATTTATGTGTTCATTGTTTATGAAATATAAGAATAAATTTAGATACTAAGATATCCCCAAATATATCCAATTATTTCCATAATAACATTCACACTTTTATAAATTGAAATTATAATGAAATCGTGTCGCCCTTTTTCCAGTAAAAATGTACCACCAAACAATTTCAATGAGTTATTTATTTTAGAAGCTATGTTTGGTGTAATGTTTCTTTAATAATCTATTATATTTTAAATATATATTATCTTTGTTCTATTCCCCTCATATATATTATTTTAATTTTTCATATACGTTATAGTCACCGTGATACTTCTCATCTCCAAGGGGGTGATGTATTGAGTCTATTTATCATAAATTAATTTTGGTATTTTCTTTATTGGTAAAATTGATTTTAGTTTTCTATCAACCTCAATTTCCAGAACCAATGTTATTCCCCCTCATTCATTCATTTTCCTTCGCATTGACATTTTTTTCATTCAACCTATACAGTTTCTCTTAAGTGTTGATTGGGATGTGATTAATCCAACTTGTGGAGATATTTTTTTATGAGAATAAAATTCAAATGGAAGGACATTGATTGATTTTTATTGATCTCAATATTAAATAATATGAAGTTGATATCTTTTAAATAAAAAACACTACATTTCCATGAAATCCAAAGAATAAAAGTTTTTTTAATTACTGGATTTTTGTGTGTTGTGTTTTTACTTATATTTTCATCATTATATTGATTATGTTTACCACATTCATTTTAACCACATTTTATTTAAGTATATTACCTAAATTTATATTTCAAAATGTATTATTGATAAAAATATATTTTCTTGAGAAACCACCTTGATAGATTGACCCTAGGTATTTAAAACTATTTCATTCATATGTAAAACAAATATTTACTATGGTTATATTTAAAAATAATATGCATTAATCGCGTTCTATTTCTAGATTTCTTGTTAATATGTTTTCTTACCTAATAATGTAATATAGGGTATGAACTAGTGGTTAAATCTTAAGGTTACAATTCTAACACAATTTCTATATAATTAATATTATATTCAAACTAAAATAATTCAAAATAATATAAAAATATAATAGGGGTTGAAATTGTAACAACCGAGGTAAATATAAAATAATTTTTTTTATTCTAGTGTTAAAAAGTTTAATAAATTATAAATATATAATAGAATATGTTGTATTTATAGAAATTAAAAAAATATAAAATAATATAATAGTAACCACACCTATGAGAGTACACAAATATGTATGTATCTTATAAGTGAAAATATGATATATTTAAATAAGTTATTTTTTTAAAAAAATTAAAAATTTTGTGTTGGTATTTTTGTAAGTCAAAAATATTTAATTAAAATTTTATATTGAATGTAATAATTAAAATAAAAATAAATTTGCATAAAATAGTTTCAAAATTTGATATTTTTACGTCTTACTAGTATAAGATAATTTTATGAGACTTTAATTAATTTTTCAATGTGTCAAAAAATTAATTTCAATTTTAAAACAGGAATTATTCAAATAAATGATTTTCTAAATAAAAATTAAATTTTTTAAATTTTTGATGTTATTTTCAAAAAATTGATTCCATTTTTAAATTCTATATATCAAATAATGGTTTGGGTATTATTTTGTGATTTTTCTTAAAATTTTAATTTTTGGGGAATAGTGAAATATGATAATTTACGGTATAAGCTAAATAAACACTTTTGAGTCATTCCTAAGACATGGATGATATAATTGGACATTTCATATAACTAACATCTAATAGTTATTGTATTAAATTTTTTTAATCAAAACTATTCAATGTCTTGATCCAAAATAATAAATTAATGATTGAAACATACAAAAAACACCCCTCTCCTTCAATATAAATACCACACCTCACCTCCCCACATTCTCACTCATAAAAGCCTTTCACCTTGTTTAATTTCTATCCAAATACCTTCTAAATACTATTAAAGACTCCCAATACCTTTGGGTATCCAAAAAGGCCAAAATAATGCGCCTTAAAGAGGTTCTCAAGGAGAATAATTAAAGAGGTAAAAACCTCTTTCCTTTTCTTTTAATTTCTTTTCAATTTATGTTCTTATTATTCTCTCATGTAAAATTATGAAAATGACATGATAACTCTAGTATATTTTATATACTATATTTTTGTTTTTCATAATGTAATAACACATCATCATTTCTCTTCTCCACTCCTTTAATACTAAAAATGAAATCATCATCCGTGATGTGTTAATTTACAACATTCAAGGAAGACGAGTTTTCAATTTCCATTACCGCATTCAGGTATAGTAATAAAATATTAATTATGGTTAATTATAAATTAATTATAAATATTTTAGGTTATTTAATGTTCTTGAACCATTATATAAACATAAAATAGATAAAATGATATAAGTTCGTGATGGTCGTAAAATCTAGCAATATAAAGGAATTCATTTTCATTATTATCCTATCTAATGATTTATCATTATATAAAAAAATAATTACACATGGAATAATTTAATATTATGGAAACATATTAATACAATATATTTCCACTTTTTAAGTTTTTATCCCACTCAATAAGAAAATTTACAAGGAACCCAAATAGAAAGCTGTGAAATAAATGCACCAGAAACAATGAAAATTTCAAAATATTATTAATAAATGGGTGGAAATATGTTATAAGATAATATAAAGAATTATAAATATTAATATGGTTTTTAATATATTAAAATAACACTTTAAACTGTTATACATGATATTAGAATACATTTTATGTAATAATAAAACAAGGTAACAGACTTTTCCTTGAAAAAAATAATCTTTTAAATTTATATTTTTAAAAAATACCAAAGTAATGTTTTTACACAGGTATACATGTTTTATGATCTTGTATTTATTCTTGTGAATTTTTCATTTTGAAGAGTTATAGCTATATCCATCTCCAATAAATTGGTTATGTTTATGTTGAATGTTCAATGTGATGGTTATTCCATGTGTAATTGTGATGGTTACACCATAAGGTGGTCATGGGGTTTACATCATAATGTAGCCATTAAGGTTACATTATAAGGTAACCACGAGGATTAAAAATAAATTTCAGCTACGAGGGTTAAAATATTAAGATAGAAATTCCCCATGTAAACTATATGGCTTTATTGTGTTATATTTGTTTTATAAAAATCAATTATTTTCCAAAAGTATGTATATGACAATTTATGGGTGAGAAGAATGACTTTGGGAAACATTTTTCATATGATTATATCTATTCATGGAATAATAGTTTCTTTTTTTATGTCCCCTAATGATATTTTTTTTCTCATCCCATGATTGGTAATGTATTTCAAAGGTTTTATGGATTTGTAAAATAAGTGAAGGATTCAAGTTTAATGTCATGAATTTTTGCAGATAAAAATAAACTTTTATGTTTTAAAAAATTCATATTGTGAAAAAATGGTTATTTTTTAGTAGTATATACTTCTTATGCTTATAGTTATACATGTATGTGTTATGAATTAATTATATAAAACTCTAATTTAGAAAAGATCTTTCAGAATGTAATTATTTTTTTCTATTTGAATTAACTAAATCATGTAACGTTAAAGTCAGGGTACTTATAGTTGGTTTCAGAGAATGATTTAGATAACTTTAGGGGATATCATGATGTTAATATAATACTATAAATGATTTTTACCATATAGATAAGTTGAAATGATATTTAATTTAAATATTAACATGTTTATTCATCATAGATGTGTCTATTGGGAATGGGTTTCTATAGAAAAAATACATTGAAGCTGATGTAGGAAGGTACTAGGAGGATGCTGTCATTCGGATTCTGCAACCTATAATGGTGGTAATTTTTACCGGGTAGTTAGTGAAGATAATGGATCACTTGATGATACATATAAATAGATGTGGAATCCATGTAAGTGAAAAACCAAAACTACCATAAAGACACATGAAAATAGTGATAAATTTGTGAGGAAACACCCTACTACTTCTAGTGGATCTTCCAAACTAGTGTTGTATGAAGGGTGGACTAAATCCATTAAAAGATATTAGATTTCTTGGGGTTTTCAGTCAGTCAAAAGGATAGTCTTGATATTTATCTTTTTGAAGGTGAGGCTAACTAGTGGTTGTTAGTGGTCATGAATATCAAGGGTACTGAGGAGATTTATTCGTTCAAATGTCATTAATTTAAGAATAATTTATTTGAAAAATATTCTCCACATGTGGTTCAACTTAGGATGGAAAATAAATTCATCGAATTGAAAGAAAATGAGGAATATTTTGTGGTCGTGTATGAAGAATCCTTCACTTGTTTGGAAATTTATGCTCCAAATATTATTCTTTAACTTAATAGAAAAATAATTTTTTTACACTAGATTAAAGCCAAGATATAGAAGGGAATTAGAATCCAATTATTTTAAAATCTATGAAAAAAATTTCTGTTGTGTTGAGAGGGTAGAAATGAATTTTTTTTCGATGATCACGTGTACTTTGACTACTAGAAGAAGAATATGTCATTATGGAAAGAAATTTTTAATAGTCAAACAATGAAACTTGAAGGTAAGGAAATTAAATTTCCAATATATTGTATGTGTGGTAAGAAACACCCTGTAAAATTCCTTAACAAAAATGGGAAGTTATTTTTCTGGGGGTAAGTTAGGACATATGGATCATTATTTTAATGAAAATGATATTATTATTAATTATAATTAGAAAAATGTAACATGTGTCCAATGTGATGAGATGGGTAATTATGAAAATACATGCCAAATGAAAGATCTAAGAAATGGTAAATACCCATATTATAAGAAGAATGGGATAGTGAAATCCTTTCAACTACAACAGAAGATTTTGGGCCATCCAATGAAGTTGTATAAAGTAATTTGATTGATTAATCTTATTTTTCAAATATCTTGTTTGATATATGACCTACACATTCTATTATTTCTATAAAATATTCTGATAAATTTTGAATCTCACCTCATGAAATGAAATCAAAAGTTATGATAAAAGACACGGGGAAATATTAATGGGAAACATATAAGGATTATTCTACAAACTCTAAAATAAAATAATTTATATGGTAAATTTAGAAAGTGTTATTTTTAGTTGAATAGATATATTTTATTGGGAACATTGTAATTAAGGATGGAATAATGGTTGATCCCTCATAAACAAAAGGGGTTTATTAATTAAAAATATTTATACGTTTTATAGATATTAATAGTTTTCTAGAATTTCAATACTATTTCTGATTGTTTTCTAAAAACATTTTAGGGTTATCTAGCATACTATCTAAGATAACATATAAACGTGTTAAGTTTCTTTGGAAATTAGACTATGATGTTTTTCTTTAACAATTTTAAAGAAGATTGGTGAATGCTCGAGTATTATTCATGCCTTCCAGAAATGGTGATTTTTTCCTCTACTATGATTCTTCATTGAAGGTACATGGTTATGTTCTGATTATGAATGATCAGGTAATTGTTTAAGATTCAAGACAACATAAACCTCCTGAGTTAAAGTATCCTACACCTAATTTGGAATTTAAAGTTTTGGTATTTGATATAAAAATATAGAGGCATCATTTATATTAATCTAAATATGAAGTATATACTGACCATACAATTTTAAAGTATATATTTACTCATAAGGAATTGAATATGATGAAGATATTATGGCTTTAACTAATGAATAATTAATATTTCATGATCAATTACCATCTGATAATAGTAAATAGAGTGGCATATTACTTGAGTGAAAAATATCATGCATAATTTTTCATGTTATATTTGGAACATGACCTCTTGATTAATGATTTAATGAATTTTGTCTTTGAATTTTTTGGATCAGAAAATTACACTTTTTTTAGATGTTAGTGTAGTCATCTCAATCAAACAGAATTAAGCTTACCTATAAAGAAGATGATGAGTTACAGAAAAATGTAGAATTTTTTAAAAAGGATATGTTTCTAGAATTTAAAATTGATAAATATTTTTTTTTGAGATTTGGGAAGAGATTATGTGTTTCTTATATTCCTCAAATTAATAATGAATTGTTATGTGAAGCCCATAACTATCCATTTTCAATCTGTCATGGAAGAACTATGATGTACAAATATCTTCAAGATTATTACTGGTGAGATGGAATAAAAAGTGATATTAGTTATTTTAATTTGAAATATATGATATTTTAATAGGTTAAGGAAGATATAAAACTACCAAAAGTTATTCTTCAAGAATTTTCCAGTGCCAAAGTAAAAATGGGAAAATATATCCATGGATTTCATGGTAGGACTACCAAATAATTACTGAGGTAACAATGTGATTTGGGTTATAGATGATTGACTGAATAAATATTCACATTTTCTACCTATTTGAGATACTTTGTCTTTATATCAACTTTATCTATTATTACTCATAGATATATTCAATTTACATGGCGCTCCTCTCTCTATTGTATATCACTATTATCGCAGGATCATTCCTATCTTTGGGAAAGGGCCTCATAATTCATTGGTAACTGAATTAAATTCCAGAACAAAATTTTATCTTCAATCTAATGGATATTCAAAGGTAACTATTCGGACATTGGAAGACATTCATTGATCTTATACAATGGATTACCAGGGAAGTTGGGATTATCATCATTCTATAATTGACTTTTCGTGTAATAATAGTTTTCATTCCAATACACAGATTGTCACATTTGAGGCATTATATGGAAAACGTAGTCAAACTCTAACATTTTTGGATGAAGTCATGGAAAGGATGTTGTCAGGACTGGAATTAGTAGAGGAAGTTGCTATAAAAGTGAAGATTATCTATCAACTCATGAGGAAATCTCAGAGCAGTTAGAAAAGTTATACAGATAATAGGAGAAAAGAATTTTTTTTTGAGTGAGGTGATAATTATTTCCTTAAAATCACTCCTGGGAATTTTTTTTTCATTATGAAAAGAAATGAAAGCTATTACAATGGTTCATTATACCTTTTGAAATCTAAAATAATGTTGGACCATTTTCATATTGAGTATCCTTGCCTCTGAGTTTATCTCAAATACACAATGTTTTTCCTATTTTGATATTAAAAAATTATTTGCCTAATTCACATAATGTTTTGATCCCACAATTAGTTCAGGTAGAAGATAACTTTTCTTATTAGGAAAATAATATTTCGATTTTTACTCATAGATTAAAAGTATTGAAAAATAAGGTAATTCAAAAAGATATGGTTTTTAGGGAAACCACATGGTTGGAAAAGAAACATAGGAATATGAAAATGTTATGAGAGAAAAGTATCATCACATATTTAATTTGTAAATGAAAATTATGAGGACTCAATTTCTTGATATTGGGCAGAATATAACAACCGAGGTAATTATAAAATAATTTGTTTTCATTTCAGAATTCAATAGATAAATTCATTATAATAGTATAATAGAATATGTGGTATTTATAAAAATTATCAAATATATACTAATAGAATAGTAACCTCACCTATGATATTATTAATAAAATTTACGTATCATTTATGTGAAAATATAAAATATTTATATCATTGAATAAGAAAATAATTTATCCTGAAAGTTTTAAATTAATATCTTGTATTTTGTAAGTGATAAATACTTAATTACTATTTAATAAAGAATACAATGATTTAAAAGAGAATATTTTTTCATTATATAGTTTCATAAATTAATTTTTTAATTTCTTATGATTTTAAGATAATTTTATGAAACTTTAATTAATTATTCAATGTGTCATAAAATTAGTTTTAATTTTTAAATTAGTATTTTTCAAATAAATGACATTTTTAATGAAAAATTAAATTTATCATATTTAGAAATTTATTTCAGAAAAATGGAGTCCATTTTTGAGTTCTTCATGTTGAAAAAATTTTCAATTGATTTTTTTGTATTTTTCTAAAATAGTTGGAATTTTTGTGTATAGTGAAAGACAATAATTTATAATATACACTAAAAAATAAATTTTTGAGTCATGATTGAGTCATGGATGTTGTAATTAGAAATTATATTTGAATCAAAGTCACTATTTAATGTATTTAGTCTTGTAAACCAAAAAATTCATAGTCATGAGCCAAAATAATAAACTAACGATTAAAATAATATAAAACACCCCTCTCCCCTCTATAAATACCACCTCTCACCACCTCTACTCATCAAAACTTAATACGTTTTAGCTTGTTTAATTTCAACCCAAATCCTTTCCTAACCCTCTAAAATATGTCCAATACCTACATGTAGCACCAAAAGTACAAAATCATGTTCTTTATAGAGGTTCTCAAGGATGACAATTCAAGAGGTAAAAACCTATTTCCTTTTCTTTAATTTCTTTTCAATTTGTATTATTTTATTATTATCTCATCATCACATATTATACAAGTGACATGATAACTCCAATATATTTTATATAATATAATTTTTTGTGTGTAAATGGATTAACCCATAATCATTTCTCAACTCTTCTCCTTTTTCTACTAAAAATGAATGCATCGTCTATAGTGTATTAATTTATCACATTATTGAATGACAATTTTACAATTTCCATTACCAACATCAATACTGGTCATACATCTATTATTATGATTAAATAGTATTTTATTATAAAAATACAATTCATTAAATGTTTTGTAATTTCTTTTTGAGAAAATTGAATTTTGAGCCACCTTTATTGAATCAAGAAATAGATAGTGGCGGAGAAGAGTACATGAAAACAAGAAAAACCTAAAATTAGAAACTACTTACTGATATTTCTGAAAAGTGGTCCACTTTTCTTATGTTTATATTCTTGATGTGAATAACTATAGACCATTAAACAACCTCTCCCCTGACAACTCGATCACCCCTACTTGATTTTACATATTGAAGCCTTTAATTAAGTGTCTAAACCTCAGTGTTTTTAGAATCAGTGATGTCCTCTTATCATTCCTATCATTTTTTAGGAGAGGTGTCTATTTCCACATGCATTATCATCCCCTCAATGGTCATTAGTTATGTCAGATCCACAATCTTCTGGTACTTTTTTCTAATCAGGACATATCATAATTGAATCCTACAACTCAGTGGCACCGTAATTCTGCTGTGATAAAGAAGAAGTGTAACCTCTATATAATGATCAACCACAAATGGAGTGGGAACTGATGAATTTGTATTATTTTTGGAGATAAGCTGAAATCCAACATTATCAAAAACATTTTTCGGAGAATCATGAAATGTTTTTGAAATGATTGTAGAGTCAGAATATAATACTTCCTTACCCTTTCGGCTATGTTAAGAAGTGATCCTTTACTGTGAAAACTGGTAATCTATCTCTATTTGGACTACTTCTCCATTCACATGTTCATCCATTGATTCATTATATTAAGGATATGAACAAGATTTAGTTTTCTATAATTCATCCCATTTTTCTATATTATAAATATCAATGATGTAAACATTTACCTCTTCAGAAACAATGGTAGTTCAAGATTTCATCTTGTTCTCAGAGGTGGAGGTATAGACACTTGGTTGGTCACCCTTTCCAGGAAAATCACTCTAAATTTCTTTCTGATCCTCAAAATTTTCAACAATAACTACTAGTGAATAATAACTTTTACACGGCTCTTTACAATCCTCATGATGCTACAATTGAGGGTAAACATCAGATTTTTATGCAGTTGAATGTTTTCTCTTTTTGAGACCCTTTAGCATGTCATGTCCATGAAAATCACAGAAGCTACAAACTATAGAGTTCCTAATGGTAGATTATTAATGAAAAAAATAACATTACATTCCTTACAGAAATTTGGAATTTTTTAAAAAATTATCCTCATCTAAATAATATCATCATCAGTTTCTAACATTTCATGTTCAACAAAATTTGACCCCAGTTCAACCTCAACTAAGAACTTGGCAATGTTCCCAAAATGATCACCTTATGTTTCCTTATCAATATTAATCAGGAGACCAACAGAAAAAGAAATATCATACAATATTTTAATATCCCATGTGAAAAAATTTAACAAATAAACCCTTACCCATATTTGAGTGGTGGTATTACCAACATCAAGGGGATTGAATTTTTTTATCTCATTCAAGCAAATGAATAATCATCAGTTTGACTACTGTTGAACTATCACCTAGGCTTATACATTAAATTATCTACAGGGAATATCATATGGAAGTATCCCTATCCTAGAGTTATAAACTTATAGGATGAAAACCCCCAAATCAACAAAATACACTCCTAGAGAGCATCAATTTTCAGATTCTGGGAGCCTTTAGGTAGAAATAAACAAGTAATAATTAAGTACTCACCCATTTTGAGCCACTTTGATGTCATGTTTGGATCTAAATTGAGATGTTAAATACTACCTTCTATTAGAATATAAAAATCAATCTCTCCTTTGAAGCATTAAAAATAATAATTAACCAAGGAACCCTCAACTGGAGTCCCATGGCTCATCTAGACACGAATCGTTGAAAAAATTTCATGACATGTCGATGCCCCATAATCCCTTGATGTTTGACCCATGTATTCAATAAATTAAACCCCCCCATAATCACACTAAGATACATGCCTCTCGTACGCATCAATAGGAACCCTTATAGTTTAACCCACAATTTCAACAAAACATCTTTGACCATCCTCATGCTGAGATCCATGCCTCTCGACTGCATCATGCTCTGACGAAGCCATCACCAAGACCACTCATGTATAATCCCCATCTCATGTTTTCTGATAACTACTCTTCAAGGATGAAATATTCATGGATGGAGCTATAACATTTGTCGGGACCACACACTTCTCTTCCCTAGTCCCATCCAAAGAGCAAGACACTAGAGAATGGCTGAAGAAGTGAGGGACAATCATAGGAGAGAATCCCTAGCATGTAGCCCCATGGAAGAGGCCAACCTGAACCCTCATTGTTCCACACTCAAACCATTATATAAACATGAAATTAAATAAAATGATACAATTTTGTGATGGTTGTAAAAACTACCAAAATAAACTGAATCATTTTCATTAATATTTTATCTAATTATTCATCCTAATATCATAAAGCAAAATGATATATGGAATAACTTAAATTTATAGAAACATATTAATACCATTTCCATCCACTTATGGAATTTTCTTCCAATCTCAATGAAAAGAATAACAAATTAATCATGGAAACCATGAAATAAAAACACTTGAAACAATGGTAATAACAAAATATCAATAATAGATGGGTGGAAATATGTTGAAAGAAGATTATATGGTTAATTATAAAGATATATATGTTTCTATAATATATTTATAATATACATTAAATAATTATAATGGTGGTTTGAACGTGTTTGAAGTATCACAAACCCGAGGTAAGGGACTTTTCCTTAAAAATCCTCTTTTAAATTTATATTTTTTTAAATTTCAAAAAGAATGTTTTTATTTAAGTATTTAGGTATTATGATTTTTTATGGTTTTTGGGAATAGTTTAGGTTAAAGGTTGTTATGGATATTTCCCTCTAATTCATTGTGAATGTTTATGTTGGATGTTGAATGTGATCGTTACTCCAAGTTTAACTACAATGGTTACACTATAAGGTAGCCTTTAGGGTTACATCATAAGGTATTCATGAGGGATACATTTTAAGGTATCTATGAGGGTTAAAAATCATCTGTTATCCAAACTGGTTAAAATATGACATAATTAATTCCCCATGTAACCTATATGGTCTTATTTAATTTTTATATGTTTTATGGAAATCACTTATTTTCACAAAGTATATGATACATTATGGGTGTTAATAAATTCCTTGTTAAAATGTATTTATATGTTTATATCTATTCATGGAGTAATAGTAACTTTATTTTTTTTATGTCCCATAACGAACTCTTTTTTCTCATCATTGGTTTTAAAATGTTTTTCATAGGGTTTATGGATGGTTAATGGAAATAAAGGATTACGGTATAAAGTCAAGAAATTTTTTCATAGAAAGAAAGCATGTTATGATTTAAAATACATATATTGTGAAAATAGATATTTTTGGAGTAGTTTCCACTTTTTATGATTATGGGTTTTCATGTATGATTTATGTCCTATTTCACTAAAACTTTGAATGAGAAATGGTCATTAGGAATGTAATAAATTTTTTTCTAGTTGAATTAACTAGACTATGTAATGTTAAAATACATGTATTTATAAAAATACATGTGATAAATATGATTTATATATAATGATTTAATATATAAATAAGGAAAAAACAAACAAAGAATTCAATAATGAAAAAACTATTATTTTTAGGATATCACAGTGGATTAATCATTATAATTTAAAAATTGCCTTCATTATCATGTTTAATGTTAATATTAATACTTATCACCCATCACACTCCTTTTAGAATTTAATTATCCCTAACCAATACATATTCATATAGTATTAATCACTAATACATCAATATCAAATCCAAACTCCACCATTTTAATGACCAAAATACAGACAAATAGGATAATGAATAAAAAAGCAAGAAAATTCCAATTTTAGGGAATGATGGTTGAACATATGCCAGATTAAATTTAAAAGATATTGAAATATTATATTAATAAAAAATAATTTATGAGAAACAAAATCAAAACATAACTACTCACCCATAAAAATCATGGGGTTTTTCACCATTTTTGGTGAATAGAAGCCCAATGGTTAGAGAAATATAAATGAGAAATGAAAATAGATAAATTCAGAGGAAGATACTCAGAAGATCTAGAGTTAGGCATGCCTTATCCCAATAAAATATAATTAAAAAGATAACGTATGTAAAATAATATCACAAATAAACTCTAAAATTATGAGTATAAATCTCTCCATCATGATCATCTTGTGAAAGACAATTACAAAACTCAAGAAAAACAAAAGACCAACTAGAGCTGACCTCCAAAATTGCTCTCATTGAGAGGGAATCCGCAACTTGATTATCCTCCAAATAGACATGTGTGACATCCAAAGATAAAAATTTCATAAACCGAAGATAGTCTCCCAAGGCCGATAACATCTTCTATGGAACATTCATTGATCGATCATTGAAAATCTGGACTACAACAGAGGGGTCAGACTCAATCCATAAATCATGCCAAGCATATTGCACGACATACCTGACTGCTTTTATCACTGCCCATAACTCCTCTTCAATGGAATAACCATTACCAATATAATGAAGAAAACATCCTTTCACAAAGCCTTGATACGTATGAAACACACCACTATATCTAGAAATACCTGGTGCTCCAAAAGTTACCACATAAACATTAACCTTCAGCCATCGAGAGATGGGTGGTATCCATCTAACATACTTAATCATCATTGGGTTCTTAATCCTACCATTGACTCCAAGTGATGTTAGAAACATCAAATCAGAGAGATCATTAATCATGGAACCAGTCTACATTTTAGAAGCATTTAGAATTTCCCAAGGCAAGAAGAGAACCCCGGCATGAAATGATGTTTTGGCATTACTAAATATCAGGTCATTTCTATCCTTCTAGATGAAGGAAATAACATTAGAAAAAGTATCAAGTAGAAGAAACCAGACCTGCTCACTGCATTCAGTCTTGCATATGGACTACAAAATCCCAACAACAGGTCGACTATTGAATGAGCACCAGAAAATATGTTGTACATATGTCCATAATCTGCATGAAAATTTAAAATAAAAAAAACTTGTGATATAGTATCATCCTCCTCTAAACATAACAGGCCGACCGATGCTAGATGTATCTAAGTACGATACAAGTGGACCTACAGTTGTAGCCTCTGCTTCAAAATTTTCCAGATTAAAATTGATTGAGTAGGAGGAATGAAATACTTGTAGAAATTACTGACCCAGCGAGGTGGGTTCAAAGAGACACCATAAAGAGTGTTATATCACTACCGTGTTGTGAACCTACCAATAAGGTTGGGCATAAAAACCAAAATGTCACAATCAATAAAGCATCACCTTGAGATTTAAAGCTAAATACTACTGGGTAGTATCCCCATGAGATCTGGATTCTCATGAAAGGAATAAATGGTAATGTTTTTAGTGAATATGGAATGATTACATCATCAAAAATGGGATGAGAAATCCAAGGTGTAGTCCAACTGTTTAGACGTGACTATCCACACACCATCCAATTAGAACATTCCATTAGGTCAGTATATGCCTTTTTATGAGCAGGCCTTATAGAAGACCTGATATAATTTGGATACCCTGCATGAAGCTTCTCAAAAAACCTACTGACAAGAAAATCCAGAGAGTTATCCGGGATGGAAAGGAGTTTCCATAAGAATTTTTTAATCACAGTATCATTGAAGAGTTGGATATATTTGATTCCCAAACCACCCATACTGATAGGTTTGATACAGTACTTCCAGGCTATAGTAACAAGTTTCCTCTCATGAATTGATCTGGTCCATATGATGTTTTGGATTTTTCCATTTATGTCCTTGATAAGCGCTCTGGGCCATCTATATAAAGAGAAAGAATACACAAACATTGACGTTATCACTGAATTGACTAGACATATTCAACCTACCAAGGACATACTCTTCCCATTCCACATTGAAAGTTTATTTGTAATCCCCAGTGCAATACTATCCAGGTAACATCTCTTTACCCTACCCCAGAAAAGTGGTACCCCAAGGTAGTTAATAGGAAAATATCCACTTCCAACCCCATGCTTTCATGAAATTATGACATGCCTTGATGTTGAAATTCCTCCATCGACATTGACGGATGATTTTCCCCAACTAATGACATGACCTGCAACCTCTTCATAGTGTAAGAAGATTCCCTTAATAAAAGATATGGTAATTTTATTTTCTCTTCCAAAGATCAAGATGTCATCAACATAGAATATGTGGGGGGAACATAATTCTCTTCCCATACACATCCTCTGATACCATCCAAAATTAGCCAAATCCATGAGACACCAACTCAAATAATCTTCAGCAATGGCAAAGAGCATACCAGAAAGAGGATCAACTTATCTTACTCCACTGGAACATTGGAAGAAACCCCTAGGAGACCCATTAACCACAATTGATATCCTATGACTCTCTAAAATAGAACGAATCAGCCTAATTAATTTCAAGGAGAAACGATGAATTTTGATAATAGTAAATAGAAAACTCTATCAAATGGTGTCAAAGGCCTTCGATATGTCAATCTTCACTGCCATATTTCCATATTTTACCTTTATCTTGATAAAATTAACACATTCAGAGCTAGTGTAACAAAAGTTTTGTATATTCCACCCTGGAACAAACCCAAATAGATTACATGAGATGAGGTCCTTGGAAATCTCACCAAGCCTTTTAGCCATAATTTTACTAATTAGTTTTGGCAGGGTATTTCCAATAGAAATAGGTCTGAAATCCCTTATATCAAGAGCATTATTTTTATTAGGAATTAAATCCAAAAAATTAGAATTCATTTGAAAGGGCATGTATGAGAAAATAAAAAAATCCATTCACAACATTAACAACATCCATACTAATGATATCCCAATAAAACATGACGAACTTATTGGTAAAGCCATCAGGGCCTGCCACACTGTCAATTTTCAAAGAGAACAAAGCATAATGTATTTCTTTCACACTAGGGATATTAAAAAGTCTCTTTTTTCTCCTCTCCAACAGAGGGATCAAAACACCTGATAACATTTTCAAATTATCATTTTCAGAATCATAATACAACTTTTGAATGTAAAGAGTCACAACATCAGATATATCATTCTCAGAGAATAACATGTTTCCATCAATGGTCATCACATTCAGGCCTCTCCTAGCTTGTTTTTTCCTACTCATGAAATGAAAAATCTTTGAATTCATGTCCCCTTCCTTCAACCATCGATGATTGAATTGTTTTTGAACCAGGTTACCATTGAGGGTCAAAAGCCTGTCCAAATTTAAAGCAACATGTATTTCTTCCCATGGGGGTAGATCCTGATACATATTCCCTTGTTGAAAATGTAATAAAGTATTTTCATCCTCTCTAATTTCATTATCTAGAGAGGAAAATACTCCTTACTCCACTGATTCCACCTTTCCTTAATAACCTTTATCTTTCAGCATAAAACATGAGAGGGGCTACCCGAGAAAACAGTATCCCATGCATTTAACACAATTTCTCTGCAGCCCGGTATCATAAGCCAAAAATTATTAAGTTTAAAAGGGAGAGGAGTTGAACATGATCTATTGAAAAAAACATCCATGTGAATGGGATTATGATCATAGTGAAGCCTCAGGAGGGTTCTCCCAGAAACTTCAATCAACCCATTCCCCTCATCCACTTGCACAAAATATCTGTCCAACTTACTCACCTACTTCCCATGAATAGTGTGTCTTCTCTAGGTGAAGTCATATTTAGAAATAGATACCTCAGTGAGGCTGGACTTATCGATGCAACGTAAAAGGTCATAGGCTGTAGTGTGATAAAAATTTTACTCGTTTTCTCTTTAGGCCTAAGGACAACAATAAAATCACCAAGAATAACCCATCTAGTGACCATCATTTAAGAGATATTAAATAAATTTCTCCATATTTACCTTATTCTTATGTACAGGTTGGATTCATAAACAAAATTCATAACAAGAGAGTCATTACAAAGGCTACAAGCAATAGTGACTAACTGGAAATCAACCAAAACAGATCCGACGTAAACATTGTCGTTCTTTAAAACCCACAACGATTCAGTGCTCAACTCAAAATGATTGTTTTCAATGAAGGAATATCCCATCAAATCCCAATTGAAAGAGTTCCATTTTTCAAATTTCATTCTTGGGTAAACAATTAAAATTAACATAGGTTTATTGGTTATAATAAAATGCCTAAGGGATATGACCATGTGAGTGTTCCCAAAACCTTGAAAATTCCAATAGAGAAAATTCATTTTTGTGATCGGAGCCTAATGCTAGGCCCGCAATTTCTTTGAATCAGGTCTTTATCAAGGATATAATTGTTAGGATCAGTAGGAATACCTGATTCCTTATCAACATAATTAGGAGATCATCATCATCAAAACACTCCTCAGTTTCAAGAGGGGAGAATCTGTTAACTGAATCAATAGGAGTAGAAAAAAGACTGGAACACAAAATCCTCTTGGTCGTCATGGATGTTTGAACCTGCAAGAAGTTCCCAGAGGTAGAGGGTGTTGAATTATCTATTGAACCATCATTACCAGGAAGCACTGCACCATCCACAGCACCAGCAGAATGAGCAAGTTAGGGAGGGGCGATGGATGAGGTAGAAGCATTCATGGGATCCGGAATAGAAGAATCAGAGATGAAATCCTTCTCCAATGATGCAAACTCTATCACTATGGCATTATTATAAGGAAATGCAGTCATCTGAATGTGTTGCAAAGATTTACCCACTTCATCGGTAGGTGTTATATCTGCATCACCTGATTCTGCAACTTGGTCAGTACCAGCAAGAGGCTCCTCCCTAGATTTCTTCATACTGATAGGACCAGAATCTATGGTATCCTTGGATTTTATCTTCTTTTTCCTACAATTTTCCTCATCATGTCCAAGAATGTTACAAAAATTACATGTTTTATTCCTGTTGCAATCCAAAATCATATGCCCAAAAAATGAAAGTTGAGGCAGAACATGGGTATCCTTTCATACAGAATGCCTAAAGTGATGGTATTATCCTAAGTAGTTAACACTACCTCCTCTAACAAGGTTGTATCCATGTCCACTTAAACAATAATTCAAGAATAATGACCAAAAATTGTATTATCCGTCTATCGATCAAGATTAATCGTATTTCCAACAGATGAAGCGATGTCACAAAGAATTTTTAGATGCCAATAAAACCAATTCAGATTACATACCCAAATCCAGATTTGTGCAAAGGTATTTTTGACAGCATTGGGATCGATGTTTTGATCCCATTCATGTATGTGAATAAATCTAGGCTGTAGAGGGTCCATGCTATGGCTCCATGCTCATCTCTTGATTTCATTTGAAGGGAAGATGATGTGATAAAAACCACGACCCATTACAGTCATTTTCCAATCTGAAAATCCCAAAATTTACAAAATTCTTGCGATGGGATTTTTGAACATCCATGGCTTCACCCATTTGGGCACCACCACCTGTGTAATGTTTGATAATATTCAAAGCATAGTACTCTCATCAACTGCATTATGGTTTGCAGAGACATGCACAATGCGGCCCTTCCTTATGATCCTTCTCGAGGATGCAGCTTCACAATCAAGAAAAGAGGCAGATCCTGTATTCTTAACAAATTTTGAAAATCTCTTCTGACATCCATACAATTCATGAGAAGCAACCAATGTTTTCTTTTCACATAGAATACACAAATCCTTATTCCTGATTCCATCCACAATGACTAAACCGAAATTAGGTTTCTTTCTTGGATTATTCACCTCACCCACATTAGGGATTTTGCTCATCCCACCTTCACACTCCTCCATCTCCATCAAAACATTGTCAATATGGTTTTTGGAGAGGAAGATATCTAAACAAATATATTAAAAAATAGTGAACTGTTATAGGTGAAAACAATCTATTGAGCTTCTAAAATGTCCAATACTTCAAAATGAAGAGGAGATATATTTTTTATGAAATATTAAGGGTATGTTTCCATGAAATTTTTGAGAACCTATGGGTTTCCCATGTTTGAAGTAATACGTGGATCAATAATTGAAATTTTTAAATTTTATTGTTTTTCAGCCATGTCTTGGGCATACACTAGAGAAATTTTAATTTTATTGGCCACATACAACCAATTTAATGTCTAGATCAATAATTGTTTTATTTCAATCCTGGAGACTCATTGTATTTACCGTATCTTATTTCAATTTTTTTTGTATAATTTAATAATTCAGACTGTAGAGTACCCACGGTTAGAGAAAATGTTATTCATTATTATTTATAAATCTAAGTGAATTTGAACCTTATTTTTACCTAAAAACAATGAGATGTGATCCTATGGTTACTTTTTTTAATCTAGACATAGATTCATAAGTAAAAAATTGTGGTCACCTTCTGGGCCTCTACTATTTCAATTCATCATATGTTTCTATGAAATAAAATATAAACCAATTAATATAGAAACCAAAGAAACTAATTATTGAATTTTTTTTATTTGGAAAAAATTATGACTGAAATATAAAAGTAAATACAGATAATCAAATATCCAAACCTAGTCTATTTTTTCTATTATGATCATTTTAATACTAAAATCTGAAAATGAGAAAATTTCAAACAAAATAACACATTGCTGGGATTATAAAAAAATATTTATATAATAAAATATTTGAGATTATGAGTTTCATCAGCAAGATTGTAGTTTACTTTCATCAAACGAGGATTCTTGTATTAAAAATTGGATATCATTGTGGGTTGGAATGGGGATTGTTCATATTCTTCATAGTGGAATTAGGGATCATTGGGAAGGCCCTGGTTGCTTCCTTCAATGATTCCATGACGAGGGATTATAATTGATATATAAACTAGGGATCTTCAAAGGAGTTTAGAGGGTCTGAGTGGGGATTTCTCATGTGTAATACAGTTGTTAAAGGTTACAGAAACTCCATGTCAAGTGTTGAAGAGTAACCTATATGTATATTTCTTATCCCATTTATGATAAATATTTCTTTGGGATTATGGTCCATAATACTGGTCCTGAGTATTTCACTTCATGAATAAACCCATATTGAGTGGGTGTGGGGGCCATAAGCACTTGAATTTTATGAAACTATGCTTGGAGAAAGGAGTCATCAAATAGGGTCTATTGTATGAGTTTTGAATATCTTTAGAGTTGTATGAATTTTAATATTATGTGAGACATTGAATCTATAAAGTGTGTTTTTATGTATATTTAAAGAAGGGGTTTTATCCATGTTTGGGTGTTGTGAAAAACTATGAGTGGCATGAATCATTTAATTTTTGTTTGAACTATATTATTTATTTATGAAATTTTCATTAATACAACTCAATCCTAAGGAAATTTATTTAGGGTCTTATGAGGTGTATTTATCTTATGTTTCTCACATATGATAATCTATGAAAGTGTCTACTTTCAAGAATTGTTTGATGGATTTGTGCTAGATCAGAGCTCAACCCTTTATCTTCTAGTGGAAAATCCCTAAAATGTTTGTGATATTGTATTTATATTCATTTTAGCTCATAAAAATGCTAATTCATGTTAAAATTATATGATTTCATCACTTGGCAGTTGAGTGGTGCTCTGACATGGATTCACATAATACAAATTTGTATGATCTATATTGCTTTACATTTATAATAGGTATCCATGATGGGTGGAACCATGGACTTTCATGATATATAGAATAAAAAGTTCATATTTCTCTGAGTTTCATAAATTTATAGAACATGTTTGAATTCCTGTAGTTTACCCAAAAGTTCTACAAAATTACCATTTTTTCTCCAATCCCTTTTGAGAATTCTTCTCAATTACATAGATTTATATTTTCAAGATCAAAACATTTCACCCCTAGTATGGGACCCACTATGAAATTAGGCCCCTATAGGAAACATAGGAAAATATATTAGCGAATCTAACATGAATTGAATGTCCAAATTATGATATAGATAAAAGTTTTGGGTCCACATAATATGACAAAAAACTACATGAATTTTCCCCTAAGGTGATTTTAATTTTTATTAGGCCCTTCCATTCACGTTGGTTATTGAATTATATTTTTTTGACACATTACAATAAGACCTGATTACCCATTCGATCCCATTATTTAGGGATCATTCTCTATATAACAACCATACTATTTATTAAACAGTTAATCATGATTTATTATATAAAATTTTCTTAGGAAATCTCTAAGGATTGAGAGGTCTGGTGTCTTGTGAAATTAGGAACATTACATGACAAATTAATACATAAAATACAACATCTTTATTGAAAAATTCTTTGATATTACCACAATATTCTTTCATACTTAGTATTGCACGGGATAACCTGAAGACATACATATGAAAGGATGAGATATAAATCCTAGTAAGGGAGTAAAAAATAAACAAAATTAATAATACAATACATGTTTGGAAATATCAATATCAATGGAGCATATGATAAACATGAACATAAAGACATGATATAGCAAGATTATCATAACATTGAAATATGGAAACAACAATTAACATGATATTTGAATGAGACAATGCAACTGAACATTGAGAATGAGTAAAACCTTATTGAAATTGAATTAGCATGATTAAACACTCATTTCAAATGGAGTATCATAATACTATTCTTTACCCAATGCATTGGAGCGCTATCAGGGAACACCCTTCTTAATCATTTCATTTCGTGCATATGTGTGACACATATATCGTACAACATGGATTCATTAAACATCATAATTTATTCCAAGAATAAGAGATGTGGAATACCTAAATTTTATTCCTCAATCAATATGTAAATTTTCATAAAGGTGAATACCATTGATTGAGAAATGGGCATGGTATTCACTTACATGATGATTTTGGCATGGGGAATGTTGGTGTAACTTCAGCAGCATAATGACGTAAAATAGAAATCATAAAATGGTTTTATGAGAGATAAAGGGGTATATAATCACTTAGAAATAAAATGGAGATTAAGGGTTAATTTAGCATAATATACCAATATATGTAATGGAATTTAGATGCATAATATACAAGAATTTCATGAATGTAAATGAGGAGAGAGAAAGCACTTACTGAATATCGGCATGGTAACCGGTGCACATGAGAGGAATTAATGAGAGATAAAGGGGTATATAGTTATGAAAAAATAATGAGATAAGTATATGGGAGGTTCAAAATCATACCCTAACATTTTTAATTGAAAATAAAGGGGCATAACAATATAAGGAATCTTGGAAATAATTAAGGAAGGAACAAAAGTGAGGATCCCTTACTTGAAAGTATGTGACTTCAATAGATTTAGGAGGGGATTCATGAGAGTCTGGGGTACCTTATAAGGATTATAGAGAGAGTAGGGAAGAGTAGGGATGTGATTAAATGGTTTTTAGTGATGATAAGTGGGGTCTTGGGTTGGTATATATAAGAAAAGAGAGGGTAATTCTTTAATATTTAAAAAACATAGGTTTTGGAATCTATATAAAGAAATATTCAAAACCAAAAACAAACCCATTGTTTTTCCCTTGGTTTTTTAGAAAGGGTGGTGGAAAACATTAGTTTATATTTCTAATTTCAGAAATTATTAAAATATTGGGCTTTCTTATATGAAGGTGAGTCACACTCTCAAGGAAATCATTTTAAAAAGTTAAATTATCTTATAAGACTTGGAGGGTCCACTAAGGCACCATAAAATTAACCAAAAAAAAACTTAAATCACTTTATTTTAAAGTTAAAACATATATTGGATGAAGATCCATTTTTTAGTATTTTATTACTTCACTATTTGGTCATTATGATGTCATAAACCACATTATATATTTAAACGATATTTAATTTTTACCCCAAAATTTGACTATCTTAGAAAAAATGAAAAATTCACCGTTAGATAATTTTGATGTCTAGAATCCAAAAACACTATTCATTTTATCTATAAAAATTTAAAAATATGTGAATTTTTACATTTATAATAAAAACCGATATTTATAAAAAATTCATTGGTTTTGAAAAAAACAACTTTCAAACCTTAATAAAAATTAAAAATGTATAAAAATTGTACAATCATTTATATTTAATAAAAATTATTTTAAAAATAATATTTTATTAAAGTATTATTTTATTAAAAAATCTATTAATTCATCAAAATATATTTCTTAATTTTATATTAATGAAAAATACAATTTGTGCTTTAAAAACAATTTACAAAGTAACAATGATAAAATGAATGTATATTATCTATAAAAAAAATAATTTATGTAATCATTGTGCAAGGGTCTTGTTACATAACCCCTTATAAAACCTATATAAGACATAAGGGTCAGGTGTGTGATGGTGACAGAATCTTGGGGAAACTCAGATGACATTTCTCGGGTGGTAATCTCTATTAACATCCACTTCTCCCATAGGCGGTTCGGTTCATGTTGAATCTCAGGTAGGACTTGGTCAAGAGAGAGGCCCAGTGACGCTACCTCTTTTCCAAGATTTAACAAATGGGCTTCATATGGTAAAATTCTACAAGATGAGTCCATCACTTCCTTTGTATGATTAAATTAGATTTTTAAAGCCCTATATTTATATGAATCATGTGATCACTATTCAACGACTATAATAGCAATGGTAACATTTATTAACGGTATATTAAAATCCATAAACATAAAACCAGTGAAGTGCATATGTTTTATATAACCACTTTACATAACAAAACGTGTAATTAGATCAAGAATAATTTTCAATAATAAAGGTTTTATTCATTACAATATCCCCCCCCCTTAAGAAAATTTGACCTCAAATTTACCTTTTCCCACACTAAAATAGATGACGGTAACTCTGATTCATAACTTCTTCTAATTCCCAAATTTCATCTTTAAACTTGTGGTTTTTACACAATAACATGAAGACATTTAATAACTTATTTTGAAGAACAAATTCTATAAAATCTAAGATCATCACTGGATTATTTTCATAGGAGAGGTAATTCTCTAATGGTACCAACTCTGGATTGAGTACGTGTGATGGGTAAGGTATTTACTTCCTAAATAATGATACATGGAATACATCTTGTACTTGAGATAGGTTCATTGGGTGTGTTAGTCAAAAGGGAACAACTCCAATGTGATCAAGGATCTCAAAATGGATGATGTACCTTGGACTAAGCTTTCCCTTATTCCCAAATCACATAACTCTCTTCCACAATCATATTCAGAGGAACACCATGTATCCAACATAAAACTATAGGTATCATCAATGATTATCAACATAGCTCTTTTTCTGACCCTATGCAGTGTTAATGTGATGTTGGATGGTCTTAACCTTATCCACTATTATTCGACCATTTTTGGACCTAAGAGTTTTCGATCCCCAACATCATCCCAACATGTCGGTTTTATGATACTCTTCCAATAAAGATCGTCATAAGGATCAATTTTGATTCTTGAGTGGAAAATTTTATTGTAAGATAACTCAACCAGAGGAAGATGTTGATCCCATACTCCTTTGAATTCTATTGATCATGCTCTCAACATGTCATAAAGTGTTTGGATAGTCCACTCAAATTGTCCATTAGCTTTAGGATGATAATCCATACTGAAGTTCAGCTCAGTATTCATAGTTTGTTGGAGACTCTATTAGAACTTAGATATGAATCTTGGACCTCAATCAGATACAACCGATAGTGAAAATCCATTCATCCTTACCACTTATTTGATGTATATCTGTTCCTGTTGATCCAATGAGAAATACTCTCATACTGAAATGAAGTGTGCAATCATTGATATATGATCCACAATAAAAAAGATTGCATTGTTTACTTTGGATGTGTTTGGAAGTCTGGTGACAAATTACATGGTGATATTCTCCCATTTCCATGTTGGTATGGGTAATGGTTTCATCATCCCTTTAGACTTCTACCGCTTAGACATCACTTACTAACACACCAGACACATTGATGTATACTTAGCGATCTCCTTCTTAATGTTATCCAACCAATAATTCTCTTGTAGATCCTGATAAATAGTTATGTTTCCTAGGTAAATGGAGAAATTCAAACTATGTGCATCATCCTAAAGTTCATTCTTTAACTTTGGATTTGATTAAACACATATTCTTATCCCAAATCTCCAAATTCCTTCTTCATTAACATTGAACTCCAAGGATTTCCATTTTCAATTAGTTTCCATTTTCTTATGAATTCCCACATCATCCTTTTAATCATCCTTTAACCTTTCCAAAATAGATAATTGATAAATTATTTTTTAAAGGATTTAGGATGTTCCCTTCTTTATGATTTCCATGTCCATCTTCATCAAATCTATGAAGATTGGATCCTTTTAAATTCTCATCAATGGTTGAATCAATGAGTCCTTTCTACATAAAAATTTTACACCTTCTTCGCGTTCCCAGGGTGGTAATGAATTGATCAATCATATTCCATGATCAGATCTAACCATCTTCATTGGAACATATTCAACTCTTTTTATGTGGATATTTACTTTAGGATTTTGTGATCTGTAAATATTTAAAACTTCTACCCCAAGAGTTATTGTCACCAAATATTAATGCGAATATTACTACAGTCATCTCTAGGTCATGTTATGGTTAGTTTTTCTCATGAAATTTCAATTACTTTAAAGCACAGGCAATGAAATTGTCATTTTTGATCAACACAAAACCAAGGGCCTTCATGAAAGCACCATTGAATACCAAAAAAAGATCTCCAATTGTGGGTAGTGTGACCCTGAGCATAGTGATAAGCCTCCTCTTCAACTCCTTGAAGATATCTTCACATTCATCACTCCATTAAAACATGACTCCCTTATTAGTTATTTTGGTAAGAGGGTTTGAAAATCATGAAACATTTCTCACAAATTTGCGATAATATCCTGATAACCCATGGAAGCTATGGATATTTTTCACAAATTTTGGCCTCATCCATCACTCAATTTCATTTTACTTGGAGGGATCCATAGATATCACGTTGCGTGTGATGATATGACCCAATAATGAGACTTACTTCAACTAGAACTCACACTTGCTATACTTTGCACTAAGATTATCCTTTTTCAAGGTCTCTAGTACGGTGCTTAGATTCTCTTCATTCCCCTCCTTGGTTTTTGAGTATATTATATAGTAATAAAATAGACTACCATAAATTTGTTGATGTAATATCTAAAGACATTATTCATCAAGTCTGTGAAGATTTATGTAGCATTAGTGAGTCCTAAAGGCGTTACTATGAATTCATTGTGCCCCTAACTAGTATGAAAAGCAGTCTTGGGGATATCATCTTTCTTCACCCTTACTTGGTAATATACCAATTGCAGATCCACCTTGGAGAATTATTGTGCTCCACATAGTTGATCGAAAAAGTCATAAATTCCTGGAAGAGGATACTTGTTCTTTATTGTTGTTTTGTTGAGCTTACGATAATCAATGCAATGGAACATTTACCAATCCTTCTTCATGAGGAAGAAGATGGGTGCACCCCTTGGTGAAGCACATAGGAATATAAACCCTTTATCTAGATTCTCTTATAGTTGATTCTTTTGATCCTCAAGCTCCACAATATCCATTCTATATTGAGTATTTGATATTGGCAACACCCCAGGTGTAATATCAATCTATAATTCAACATCTCTTCTCAGAGGAAGACCATACTATTCCTCGGGAAACACCTCAGCAAATTCACTCACTATAGGCATGTCTTTAAGGATCGTTTCTCCCTTAGACTCAATAATCTGAGCAAGATACACATTATCATAGGGCATTAATATCCACGCTTGAGATGATGGGGCAAAAGAATATTCATCCTCCTCATTGCACTTGTACATAATCGTGGGTTGACTCACTATATAGAGAGTGATTTACTGCTTAGGGAAATTTATTTTGCCTCTATATAAAGAATTCCAATTCATGGAATGAATTGCATCAAGTTCCACCAGAGAGAGTATGGAGAGGTTTTCCATGAATTTCAATCCAAAAATTGTGATAGGGGAGATGTTATATTCATGGGATGAAATAATTCCCTATTTTCTGTTTTCACTGACATCTATACTTCATGGATTTGTGGGGGTGATGGAATTGTTCTACTAAACATTAGGGATATAAAAGAATGCATAGAACTGGAATCAAAATATATGTTCTCTCTTCTTGAATGAATAACTAGCGTACCTACCTCCACTTCATTGTTGGGGTTCACTCTGGTGGTAGTGATGGAAAAAGCTCTGCCTTACTGCCTTGGATGTTGTTGGTTTCCTCCTAATACCCTTTTTATATGGTACTGGTTTGCAAAGTAACCTGTTTTTTTAGTTGAAGCAATGAAAAATGCATTAAGGGTTGAACGGAGTGTTCCTCTACTCTATCATAGCAGTGGGTTTTTCTTATTGGCAATTAATGGCCCAGTTCCCTTCTCCTACACACCTAAAGCATTTCCTCGTCCCCATCAGGAAATTTTCAGGGTTCTTCGTACCACACATTTAGAAAGCGGGGTTCTAAAATTTCATAGCACCATTAGATTGTTCCATTGAACTGCTAGAATTAAGGCCCACTGTCTGCTTCTTATCCCCATGATGCCCATAATATTCTCCAATATGCATTTTGACTTTGAGGCCACATCAGAAAATTTCCTCATAACTATCAATGTCAGGGATCAGTATGGATTTCTATAAGCTAGATTTTAGCCCACCAAATAAGCATTCAACCATGCATTTAGGGGTAATGAAAAATCTGGAGGTCTATCGTGCAAGCCTAATGAATTTTTCCTCATATAATCTGATGGATTCGTCTCCTTTTTGCTTGAGGGAAAGTAAGTACCTTTCCATATTAAGTTGGAGGGTGTGTGGAAAATATTTATCAAAAACCATTTTCAAGAAACCCTTCCACTCCAACATCTCGAACTCTTCCTTAGGATTCATATTATTGATCAATTTACACCATTTATCAACTTCACCCTCAATACGATTAGCATCCAAAATAAGCTTCTCTTGTTCAGAAAATTGTAGGATGGAGAAGATATTCTCAATGGAGTTGATCTATTATTCAATGATTAGTGGATCATAAGATCCGTTGAATATTAAAGGCCTTTGTCTCATTATGTTCTCTCAATTACAGTTGGTTCTTTCTGGGGGGGGGGGGGTTAAATGTTCTTCTTGAACCATTTCTATTAAAAAAATTAGTTATGTGAGAGAGTATCATGAAAATGTTTTTGATTCCTACTCCCATCAGATTGGGAATCTCATTAGAACAATCATCACATTGATATTCCCATCAGTTATTAGCTCTATTATTCCTATTATCGGCCATTGGATGGAATAAAATGAATGTTAGGGGTAACACGTAAAGGGAAATCCAATGGAAAAAGGTATAACTTATAAATTACATTTTATTCTTTAACATTTGAATTTATTGGATTCAATCTATGTCATTAATGATCTACTTCCCAACATATATTCTTAGGGGAAATTTTTTATTCTTTTAATAACATTCCATAATGAGATTATGAATTTACCAAATCAACTCCCTCGAAATTGTCTAACCGAGAGTTTAGAAATGCCCATTGTCATGCACCAGTTATTGTTTGAGTCTATCTCAAAGGAGTGTTTTCAGGTTTTACCCCTAGATACATCTGTTCCAGAGCCACCTTTTACTTTCTTGTATCAAGAAAAGGATTTATTTTCTTAAAAAACCACTTACTCTATACTCACTAAAATTTAGGTATGTATTTCTTATACATATTCTAATCCCTAAGGATTTCACTACGATTTTCTAATCCTAATCCCAAGAAATCACTAAACTTATCCTATGATACAAACTATAACAACCATGCTCTATATTATACACTTAAAAATGATTTATTACATAAAATTGAACTTTAGAAAACTATAAGGAATGATAGGTCTAGTATTTTGGGAAATTGGAAACATTAAATGACAATTACAGACATAAAATAAAACATATTTACTAAACACATACTTGACAAGACAACAACATTCCTTCATACTTATCATTGAATGGGATAACTTGAGGACATACATAAGAAAAGGGACATCTATAAAACCCTGTAAGGGAGTAAACAAGGAATTACATTAAGAATACAATATATATTAGGAAATAGGAATATCAATGAAGCATAGGAGAAACATGAACATAAAGGCATGATATAGGAAGATTAGCATAACATTAAAATGTGGAAACAACATTTAACATGATATCAACACGAGACAAGCCTCATTGCACATGGAGCATGAGTGAACCCTCATTGAATTTTAATTTGAATGATTAAACCATAATTTCAAATGGAGTATCATAATAATATTCATTACCAAATTCATTGGAGCACTATTAAGGTGCACCCCTCTTAATCATTTCATTTCATGCATAAGGGTGCCACATAGATCCCACAACATGGATTTATTAAACATCATAATTTATTACACCAATAAGATATGTGCAATACAAAAATGTAATTCCTAAATCAACATGTATATGTGCATAATTTTGAATACCCTTGATAGAGAAATGGGTATGCTATTCACTTAGACAATGATTTTTGCATGGGGAATTTTGGTGTAACTTCGGCAGCAGGATGATGTCAAATAGAAATCATAAAATGGGGTATTGAGAGATAAATCGGTATATCAGAATTTATACATAAAATTTAAATTAAGGCATCATGTAACATAATATTCCAACAAATTTTATGGAAATTTGATTCATAATATACAAGAATTGCTTGAATGTAAATGAGGAGAGAGACATCCCTTGCAGAATTTTGGTATTGTAATAGGTGTACATGGGAGTAATAATAAAAGAGAAAGGTGTCTCTAGTCATTCAAGAATAAGGAGGGAAGTTTAGTGGAGGTTCAAAATCATCACCTGACATTTTTAATTGAAAATATAAGGGAATAAAAATATAAGGAAACTTGGACATAATTAAGGAAGTAAAGTGAGGATCCTTTACATGGAAGTGAGTGAATTAATGATATTTATGAGGGGCTTCATGAGAGATTGGGGCACCTTGGAGGATTCTAGAGAGAGTAGGGAAGCGTAGGGACATGCTCCAAGGGTTTTTAGTGAATATAAGTAGTAGCTTGGGTGGGTTTATATAGGAAATGAGAGGAGAATTCTTAAATCGTTCACAAACATAGGTTTTGGAATCTATATAATTAAATATTCAAAACCACAAACCAAACCATGGTTTTTGCCCACGGATTTTCACGAAGGGGAGAGGAAAAGTATATTTTACACGGCCAATTCTTGAACATATTAAATTATTAGTCTTGGTTATATCGAGGTGATTCATACTCTGAAGGAAATAATTTTAAAAAGATAAAATATTTTATAAGTCCTGGAGGGTCCACCAAGGCACTATAAAATTAACCCAAAAAAATATAAAATCACATTATATTAAAATTAAAATAACCATTGGTATAATATACCTTCTATATTATGTTATTACATCACTATCAGGTCATTATGATGTCATAAAATAAATTGTATATTTAAACAGTATTTCAATTTTACCCAAAAATTCTTCTATTTCACAAAATTATGAAAAATTCACTATTAGATAATTTCAACATCCTGAATCCAAAAAAATATTAATTTTATCTAAAGAAATTTCAATATATGTTAATATTTACTTTTGAAATAAAAAATGACATTTATCGATAATTCATGGGATTTTACAAAAATAGCTTTCAAACCGTAATAAAAAATAATCTCATATAAAAATAGTACGATCATTTATTTTTAATAAAAAATAATTTATAAAACATATTTTATTAGAATATTATTTAATTCCAAATCCATTAATTCATCAAAATATATTTCTTAATTTAATATTAACAAAAAATTCTATTTTTCCTTTAAAAACCATTTACAAAGTAAAAATAATAAAATTTATGTATATTAATTATGAAAAACTAATGCACATAATTATAGTGCTAGGTTCTTGTTACATAACCCCTTATAACATCCGTATAAGACCTAAGCTTATGGTGTGTGATGGTAGCATACTCTTAGTGCAGTTAAGATAACATCAGTCAGGTGGTAATCTATATTACATTCTACTTCTACCGTAGGCAGTTCAGCTTGTGTTGAAGCTCGACTTGGGGTTGATCAAGAACGAATCCCACTAACACTACCTAATATACAAGATTTGACAAATGGTATTTGTATGGATAAATTCTATAGGATGATAAAATCACATCCTTTTTCTGAGTAAATTGTATTTGTTAAAGTCTTATATTTATACTCATCATGTGATCACTGTTTCACAGCTATATTAGAAAAGGTAACAATTATTAACTGTTTTTTAAAATTCAAATACATAAAACCATGGAACTAAATATGTTTCATATAACTGTTTTACATAATAATAAATTTAAATTGATTAAGAAGATTTTTCATTAATAAAAGTTTGGGTTGTTACATTCTAGGACCAAAAATATGCATCCATGTTTATTTTGTTCTAATGAGAATTGTTTCCCATCAGTTGTGTGTTGGGTTTTTTGTTAGCCTTATATTTTCCATCCAAGGCATGTTGAAGTGTTTTATGTGGTGTTTAAATTTAAATAGCGTGGTGAGTATGTTGTATTATCTATTCACCAAGTAAATAGCTTCTTTAGATTATAATGTTCCAAATTAAGGAAAACTGGTAGAATGCATGAAATAGTGTTTGGTATTGGAATATAGGTCCTTTAAATATTGATATATGGGATGAATATATTAAAAAATGTTTGGACCCAATATATTAATGTGACATAGAATGTTTGTGGGTACGTTATAGGATCATTAGGACCATCATATATTCATTAAGTGACATTTCTGTAATTATGAGAGAAGATGTGGAAATTTTGTATAAGAAAATAGAGGAAAACACAAAGTCTCTCACCGTTTAGAAGTATAAAAACCCATTCCTTCAAAACATATATACTATATATTTTAATAAGAATATTAAATACATTTAAAAAATACATTAATGAGAACTAGATTTATCTTGTGACTTTGTAGACTAGATACACAATATACTTATTTCATGAAATAACTTTAACATCACCACAAATCACTCCCCATTTTTTCTATTCATAGACATACCCTAAATAAAATCATTATGTATGACATGAAGAAATGAAACATAACTAATAGTGAGCTCATATTCTGGGTAAGTGTAACAAAATGAAAATACCAATGATAACATAAATATAACAAGACCATAAGGGTATGAGAACACGAGCATGTCATTTTGAAATCATACTGTTAATAACATAGATCATAATCTTGAAATGTGACATAATGAATGGATGTTCATATGAAATGAATCATAATGGAAATCAATGAATAGAATCCATTCAATAATAACATAGTAATAGAAAGTAAAAATATTTAAGCTTATAACATTGTTGAAAGGTGATAATAAGAACATGTTCATTGAATATGTAATGTAAATTAAATTAGACCTTCACATAAGCCTATGGACATTAAACCATTCGATAGAATAAAATTATGGTAATGAAATAAGTTCTATGCATAACCATATGGTTAAGAAATAAGGTCCAAGAATAACCATATATACATGAGACTAGGTTCTCAAATAGAAATGTGAAAATTAAATTAGGTGCACACATAACATAATTAACACATTATTTATCCATCTTTAAGCAATTCATTGCAGTGCTATATTTTGATCACCTATCCTTGGTTTATAAAGGAACCACTAAATATCAGTTTATTATAGAAAAACACATCATATTAGAAACCATATATATGAGTTTCATATGGATATATAACATTCATCAAATCATAACCCATAAAAAGAAATGGCTATCATGAATATTTCATCTCAGAATAATCCATAGATACAAGTTGGTTTTAATAAATAGTTTATCATTTTATTATTTCATATCCCATGGAAAATGAATTGGTTTCATTAATATATTTTAATCCTAAACATACACCATCCAAGGAAATAATAATAATGGTATCACTACGTCATATCACCATTAAATATTATATAAAATCAATGGTTATTATAATCAACGGGGCAATTAAAAAATTGATATTACTTATTTTTAGATTAATATTCATTACATTACAAAAATACATGTACGAGGACCATAATAGTTTAGTGTCTTTGGAAACATGGAACACATACTTAAAATTTTGTGAAAGATCATATCTCCCATAAATATCCCCCCTTTAGTAATCAGACATAAAACATTTCTTCATAATCTGGGGAAAGAAATGATAACTAAGGGAGATCTTAGATTCTCAGTAAGTGTAATCAAGAGGGATACATAAGCATAACATGAACCTAAGGGTATGATACCATAATCACAACATTTAAAGATAATACACTATATATTAAAGATCAGATACATGAGTCATGGTATAAATATTGGTATTTCATAATACATGAATCAAAAGTGAATAAAGATCATAATTCATGAAAGAATAACATATAAATAATACATGGAATGTTTTTGAGACAAATAAACAATTAATATCATTCTTTATAATTCAACTTGCATTGAAAAATATATTGGTATTTCATTGGGACTAAACCTGTTGGGTATGACACACCACCATCCCTTATCGTATTCATTCCCTTATAAGGGATATGGTTTTTCCATCTTCTATTAGTGGACTAAGTTTCCCATCTTTCCATAGTGTATCAGGTTTCCCCATATTCACATAGTGGATCGGGTTTCATAAATATCCTTCCATAATAAACGAATGGGTTTCAAAAATATCATTCTTTCATAAAAATAAACCAACCATAGGAATAATGGTGGTAGTATCCTCTGAAAATATTTTTTAAGGAAATATCCTCTCTTCTTTGAAAATGTTTTCTTTCCAAAAAATTTCACACAATTTTAAAAGATTTTTTTTGTTTAAATAAAACTATATTTTTTAAAGGAATCTTCAAATCATTGAGGCATCATGAAAGTATAAATATCTATTCGTCCCGTATAACATAAAATATCATTTTTTCATTTTTTTCTGAAAAAATCACAACGTACCTCATTTGGAAAATAAAAAATAGTACCCTTCAAAAATATTTAGTAAAATTTATAAAATGGTTAAACTTTATTTTTATTATACATTATTAATTATTAAAAACTATTTTTAAAAATTTATTGAAAACATGGAAATGGAGGAAATTTTTTACCAATAGAGATTTAAAATGAAACATTGTAAAATATTGATGAGATCACTTTCCAATTAGTATAATCATATGCCACATGAAACAAATAAAATTATATCGATGTTAAAATATTATAAATTTAAGAATCATTCTCAAAAAAAAATTCATGTGAAGTATATACACATCACAAAAGAAACAAGTGGTCTATAAGGCATGTGTCCCAATGAAATATAAGTGAGAGAGAAATATCATACCTTATGTCTTGAAACTTTTAATACGCATGAAAATATAATTCATAATAAATATATTTTTATTATACATATATTAATGAATCATATTCAATTATATCATACCATATATGATTTATTTATGGCCTTCTATTACTCATTTTTTAGCAATTATATGTAAAAGATACATTTTTGTAATAACCACATTGATTTTCAAATGTGATTTTATTTGTTATATTTGTTTTCCTATTACTAATATAATTATTTAATCATATAAAGAGTTATAATCATGAAATAAATATCATATATACATAGTATATATGTATTTATTATAATCGGTAAAATTTAAATGAAATACATCATTATAACATTGTTTCAATTTTATTATCGTACTGAATGAATGAAAATAAATGAAACACACACACACATATATAATATCCTTACAAAATAATTATTATTTTATATAAATTTTATAAATTAACTAAACCCATCTACAATAAATTCTATGTAAATTTTGAATAAATCACATCGCTTGGAGGAGGTGGTAGTCCACACATCCAAAAACGAAGTTATTGCATTTACAAAAAATAAAAAGCATGAAGGCATGTATTATATAATTATTTCAGAATAATATATACATAATAAGTATTATATATTTCATTTAAAAATAGAATTTCTATCATTTTTTCTAACCATGAATATTGTAAATGGAAGAACCAACTACCTCAATTCTCGAGGCTATAATCTATCGTACGCATTGATGATGCTTCTCTATCCAATTTTATTGAATTGTTTGTGAGTGTAGGTAGAAACCTTAATAAAAAGAAATTCAAATACATTTATGATACATAGGTTATTATATAAACATTAAAAAAATATTTTATGTAACTCAATAATGAAATAATACTAAAATGTTCGTTGATGAATGTTACCTCTTCTTCAAGTATCCCTTTAGATTTAAAAAGATAGACTTCATTAGTTGGATTTATTACCAATGTAAGTACTATAGGATCAAAGGGAGTAATTGTTGGAGGATATTTGGATAGGTTTTTTATAAGAAAAAGGGCTTGAGAGGTGTGAAGAAAAGAGAAGAAGAGGTTCCCTTTTATAAGAGATGGAAGGGGTGCTTTTGAGATTTCTCAAATGATTAACTAATACTATAATGAATATCAACCCAAATACATAAAATTACTTTTAATATAATTTAATATATGATAAATGTTTAATATAGTCTAAAAATATATTTAAAAAATGTTTCATTTGAATCCTTATAATAATTATTTAACTTTATTTAACGAATATTAATTTTAACTATATTAACAAATGGTTTAACCTTAAACAGTGTTGAGAGATTTAATTATAAGATCTAAATTGAGAATAAATGTTGAATTTAAGTTATTTTAGAACATAATTTATCTCATTTATCCTTATTTGGTACTTTTACTATCTCTTAATAATTTAATAAGTTATTATTTTCATTAAATATCATTTGGGTCAATTTCGACACTTTTCCTAACACTTGCTTTATGTAAATGAATACATCCATATGAATTCAAACTAATAATTTATCCCATTTATCTTTATTTATTATTTTTACTATCTTTAAATAATTTAATGTGTTATTATTTTAATTAAATATCATTAGGGTCAATTTCGACACTATTCCTAACACTTTCTTTATGAAACTGAATACATCCATATAACTTCAAACTAATAATTTAATAAATCAATATTATGTAATAGTAACCTATAAAATTCATGGAACACCTTAATTAAGTCATAATATATATATTTTAATATTTATAACATCATTTAATTGATACTTTCATTAATTAAATAATTTTTGCATCATCATTGTGTAATTATTTTTGAAAATTAATTATTTTGTAAAATATTTTAAAAAAACATAGGATGTAGATAAGGATTTTATATTTTATTATAATATATATATTTTATCATATATTCTATTTAATAATATATTAAAATATTATACATATTAAAATTAAAAGTGTGACATTTTCTCTCTCTTTGGTTTTAATAATATCCAAGTCATTTTCTAGGAAACGTCTCTACTAAATAATTAAAAGTGAATAATTATGTGTTACAGGTTGAAAGAAATTCATCCAAATAAATTTGGGAAAGTTTTACGGTCATTATATTGTCCTTATCACATTATTTTTACCTGTAATACCAAATTTTACCCACTAAAATGGTAACAAAAAATACCAGTGTTACTATTCATAAGAACCAAAAATAAAAGATAACCATTTAAAAAATTTTAAAATTATGATTCCAAATTTGGTATATTTTTTTTAATTCAAAACACATTACTTAATTAATTTAAAATTAATCTCGTATATGGTGTTATAAAACAAGTTTTTAAAGTGACAGTCTTCAAAAGATTGAGATGTTTTTATATCCAAATTAAATGCAAAATTGATTTCAATGTCAATTGGATTAAATAATATAAATTCATATCATTTATAATTTAAAGAAAATAATAAATTCAATTAAAAACAAACTAAATAAATGAAAAATCTATTTTCAATTTAAAATTCATTATTTGTCACTATTCATCAGAACATGAAAATTATCAAAAAAATACCAAAAATTCAACCAATGTAATTTTTTATATCTCAATTTAATATAATAATATTATTTTTTATACAGAAAAAAATAACAAAGTAACAAATTTTATTTAAAATGGGTTCTCTATTAAAACACGATGAACTTAACCATTTGAAAATAACATATTTTTATTTATAAATTAAATTTATTCTAATATTATGCCTATTAAAATATATTTTATGAGTGTAATAAAATTTTCAAAAATATATAATTTATAAATTTAATTAAAAAAATCACTAATAGTGGTTTAATTAATTAATTATGATAAAATTGTATTTGTACATTGAAAACTAATTTTCATAGAAAAAAATATCATTGTTTTCAAATAGTTCTTGCTTTCATTTATAACTAATCGATAACCAAATGATTCATTTTATATAAATTTTTAATTCATATTTTCATAATTTAGTTAAACGTATTTGTAATTTTAATTCCAAAATATATGCTGTAACTACAATAATATTTTCATAAAAATATTAACAGTATATTGAGGTTCTGTAAAACTCATTCTTTCATGCAATTCAATCTATAAAAAGAACATGACATTGTGTCTTAAACAATCCCAAAAGATAGTTGACAACGTACAACATGCTAATCTAAGTGTTTCATGTAGCACAACCACAATATGGTTTTTCATATAAATCAAGAATATCTTAGTGATTTTATATAACACAAGGTTTATTTAGTGTTGTGTGAAACATAAAAAACCAAAAAGATTAAATTAATTAGAAAAAATATCCCACAAAATCTCAGGGTGTTACATTCTGTACCCCCTTAAAATGAATTTCTCCCTCAAAATTCATTTAGGTTGTTAAAGGTTTATTACTTCAATGTTCCTTTCATAGAAAACCACATCATAAAAATGAATAATAAAATTTCCTTTAAAAGGAATGTTAAAAACCAAAACATTTACGCAAAGTAAATCATAACTAGGTTTCCACATCGGGATAAAATAGGTGGAAAGTGAAAACATTATCATAGACGATAAATATAATAATCATGTTCTGATGTAGAATGATAGAGAACATGATTAGAATAATGTTAACGATCACAAATCCATAACCTAAAGTGGCTTTAAAAAGGTCATAAATATCATAAAATATGACGAAAATAGGAAAACAAACCAAGAACCTTTTTCCAAATGTTGAGTAATTTTCATGAGAAGATATACATTTTTGATTTTAGTAAAGCCACACCCTTTGTTATTCCTTTATTAATGTCCACTTCATCTCTTATTCCATGAAAAAAGCTAAATTTTTCTTTCCTGAAGCATTAGCAGATCATAAGATCCATAAATACAATAATAGGTCATTTTATCTGTATTTATCACAAAAAAGGTTAGAATTGGTTATCCAATATTAATATATACTCAAATTATGATATAATACTTTAATCTATAAAACCTCATCGGATGCTTAACACGAATCATTCCATGAATGGTTAAACTTATAACCCATTCAAAAGATGAATATCCAGAAAATAAAAAAAAGGTCAATAAATTTCTTAAAAATAGCTTTACATTGAACCCTGTTATACCATAAATTTTCTCTTGTTTTTCATATACAAAACATGTGAAAACCATCATTATATATTCTCTTGAAACATGGTAATTTCTATAAATCCATATTGAAAACATGAATTCATTCTTATAGCATTTATTATTGGATATATTCCATAAGTCAAAAAATTTTGAAAAATCTATATGTGATAGCATAAACTACTTTTTCAACTATTCTTTAATTATTTACAATATAATAAGTACCGTCTAGTTTACCTATTCATATCAAATATATCTTTTTTCAAACATCACTATCTCAACATTATGAATATATTAAAGATTATATTTGACTTAATAGTGTGTTTCATATGAATATAAACATACCATTAAATAACATTTCTAAATCTTCAGCACCATTCAACATGTCATTTTCCATCATTATGGAAAAAATGTACAAAAAACCATTATATATATCATGAATCATGCAATATAATATCTCAATTCCAAAGCATATACACTTCAATCATACAAATTTATTCTTAGACCATTATTCAGGATTTATTATCATATTAATTCCCAGAATAAGATATAAGAATCATTTCTTAAGGTTCCTCAAACCCAATCTAGTCATTCTTCTTATTTTTAATGTAAACATTACCATTATAACATCCCATAAATTTCACATGAAATTTTAGGTCTCTTTATCCTCATAATTATAACCAATACTCAGCCCACCTTCCTGATTCTCTACATGAGATTTTAACTTAAGTCATCTATTTGAATAATTCTCATACTATCTACATATTAGACATTCAATGATAACCATGATTCTTTGAGTTACCTCTATTTAAAAAAACTAGAAATCATAGTGTGTGAAATACCTATCAAATCAGAAAAACAAATAATCATGAAAAACTTTTTATAGGATGATTAAATCATGAAACATACTTTTAAATATTAGACAACATTTTCTTATTCTTAAATATATCCCTATACATATCTATATAAATATATCTAGGGATCTAATTTTTTCTTCTCATCTAAGTTTTCAATGGACGACTAAGCCTTTTCTCTCATACCAACTATAAATACCCATCGTTTTCAGACATTTTTATTACATACATTTAGATTAATATTGATTTCCTTATAAAAAAATTCCAAAGGATTGTAATAGTTTAGTTTCTTAGGAAACTTAGACCATGTTTTTCTAATTTGGTGAATGATCTTAAACATATCCCATTAAGATATTCCCATTTCGTACTGTCACATAAAAATATTTCTCATAACCTAAGGAAAGGAAACATAATAAACGGTGAGCTTATATAATCAGTTTGAGTAGACATGGAAGATATGTAATTATGACATTGAAATAAGGGTATGAAAATATAATCCTGAAATTGGAAGATCATACCCTTCATATTAAAGATCATATAAATGAGTCATGGAAAAAATATTGGATTTTCATTTGAAATTAATCGTAGGGTAATTAGAATCATCAGTGAGAAAAAAATAACATAAAAATAAGATTTGTAATTTTTGGCAGAGACATAATCAGGTAATATACTTCCCTATAATTTAAGTTGCATTACAAAAACATAACGAGGAAAATCATGGGGACTACACCTACTGGGTGGTACACACCACTATACTAAATCATAGTCCTTCACTTATAATGTATTATAGTTCTGATCATCCTATAGTGGATTAGGTTTCCGCATCTTCCCATAGTTGATCTATTTTTCCCATGTTCCAAGAGTAGATTTTGATTCCGTATATTCCTAGGGGGGATCAATCAAATAGACTAGTTTCTATTAATTATCTCATGATATATAAATATTTACCCAATGCATTGGAGGGAGATATATAAACAACCTGTCACTTTATTAAAACTTTAAACATGTGTTCCCTATGACTATAAAACATTCTTCAAATTAGAACCATTGTAAAGAAATGAGTTTCAAAAACATCATTAAATTCTATATAACCCATGGAGAAGAAATGAGATTCATAAATATATTTTCATAAAAAACTAAACCAACCATATGAATAATAGGGATAATATCTTTGAAAAATTTCACCTCCAAATAATAATTAACATCAATGAATTTTATCATAAATAGAAAATAATCTTGAGAGTTAACTTGAAAATACATTGTCATTAAAACAACCTTCTTTGAAAAATTTTATTTTATTATGATGAAATTAAATTTTAAAAGAAAATTTTTTCATTAAAAATAAAAAATTAGAGATCTAGAGGAAACATAAAATAATTAAGGCATCATGGAATTGGAAAAATACATTCATGCATTATAATTTAAAAAACATTCCTTTTGTACTTTTGCTGGGAAGGTCACTAAGTAGCACATTTGGAAAATACAAAAAAGAATCCATTCAAACCATTTAGTAAAAAGAAAAAAATTTGTAAAATTAATTTAAACATACATAGGAAGATACTAAAAATATTATTTAAACAATTTATAGAAAACATGGATAAGGAGCAGAGGTCTTCTCAAATAGGGACTTAAAATGAAGCAACCATGAATATTGATGAGATCAATTTATAATCAATAGAGATATATTCCCCATGAATGAAAGAAAATTATATGGTTATGAAAATACAACAATATTAAGAATAATAATCATAAAATAATTTCACGGCATGTATATACACAACATAAAAGAAACAAGTAGTGTAAAAGGAATGTGTCTAATAGAAATAAATGTGAGACAAAATTCCCTAGCCATACGTCGAGACTCTTTTAGTAATCATGAAAACCTCATGTATAATAAATATAAGTTTGTTATAAATGTATTAGAACCTCATATTCAACTATATAATTCCATATATGATTTAATTATAGGCTTATATTACACAGTTATTAACAATTCCATGTTAATGTTATATTTCAAGTATTAACTGCTTTGTTTTTTCCATGTTTATTTATTTGTTATATTTTTTAATGTCTAATTTATATGATTATTTTATAATATAAATATTTATAAAAAAATTTATAAAAACCAAATATATTCATAGTATATATATTTATAATAATCTATGAACGATAAATTAAATACATCGTTCATGGAGATGGTTTGTCGTACATATGCATGAACATTGTTTCCGTTTTTTGCCGTATTGAAAGAATAAAGTAAATGAATAATATATAATATAATTACAGTAGTATTATTATTTCATATTTATCATATAATTTCTGTAAAATATTCCTTAATAAATTTCATGTGTTTATGTGAATCATATCACTTTGAGGTGGTGATAATCCATACGTCCATAAAGAAAGTAATCATGTTTACACAAAATGGAATGGATGAAGGTATGTGTTATATAATAGTTAAGGAAGAATAAATATATCATATATAATATATATACAATATAAAAATATCAATTATATAATTAATTCCAACCATTAAAGGTTTAAATGGATGAATGAATGACATCGACTCATGAGGTGGTAGTCCACTGTACACATGAATAATTGTTCTGTATCCCCTTGGACAGAATTGTGTGTGATTTTAGGTAGAAATATTAATATAAAAACATATTAGTATATTTAGGATACTTAATTTAATATATAAACATAAAATAATAATAATTTAAGGAATTCAACGAAGAAATAAAAAATGTTTGTTGAGTTAAGTTACCTATTCTTCATGTATCACTTCTTTATATTCAAAAAAGAACTTCATTGGTTGGATTTATTCATAAACTAAGGCTTCTAGGATGAATTTAAGAAAGTTAAAATTATATATGGATAGTTTTAGGACAAAAAATGGGCTTTAGAGTTGTTATGAAAATATAGGATGATATACCCTTTTATAAGAGAGGGAAAGAGCACCTTTGGGTTTTCCCAAAAGATTAATTTATAATAAAGTTAATATACTTCCAAAAACCCAAAAAAAGAAAATTTTATTGAACATAAGATACGATAATGTTTTAATAAAATCAAAAAATATATTTTGTACATGTTTCAGTATCATTTTAAACCTTATCATTTTGATCAAAGCTTAGTTAACCTATTTAAAATTTAACTATGGTGACAAATTTTTTGACATTAAGAAGGATGAATGGTTTACTTATAAGATGTATATAGATACATATATGTAAATTTTTGTTATTTTTGAACAGAATTTATTCCATGTGTCCGTACGTATTCTTTTTAATGATTTTTAAATAATTTAATATAATATTATTTTCATAAAATATCATTATTGTCAATTTTGACACTATTCAAAACATTGACATTATAAAAATAAATATAGAAATATAAATTCAATCCAATTCATTAATATGACACTATGATTTAATATTATCCTATAAAAATCCTGTATAACTTTAATTAAGTCATGTTATGTTTATTTTTATATTTCTAAGATCATTTAATTGATCGTTTCATTAATTTAATAATTACTCCATCATCATTGTGTATCAATTTATTAAAATAATTTCTTCACTAAATTTTAGAAATATATTTAAATTATTTAGACAAAAAATTAGATTTTATAATTATATATATATAGTTGATAATATATTCTGTTTGAACTCATATTAAAAATATTATTCTTATTAAAAGTAAGAGTGTGACATTTTGACTCTCTATTTGATTTTAATAATATCGCATTAATTTTCCTATAAAAGTGTTCATTAAATTATTAAATATTTATCTTTATGTGTTAATGGTAAAATTAAATTCTTTCAATAAAATTTTGGAATGTTTTATAGTCCTTATAACATTATTTAGACCTAACTAACCTAATTTTACCTTCCTCTATTGTAATAAAAATTTCTAATGTTACTACTCATATTGGCTAAAAATAAGAGGAACATATTAAATAAATTTTGACCTTATGATTCCAATTATAGAAACTGTTTTTATAATTAAAAACATGTGTCCGTATTATGTTAAAATTAACCCCATATACGGGGTGAGAAAATAGGGTTTTAAAGTGAAAATGATCAAAATATTCAGATGTTGTTATATATAAATTCAATGAGAATATGATTCCAATGACCTAAATTAGATTAAATGATTTCAAATTGATCTAATTATACTTTAATACAAATCAAAAATATAATTTAACAATACAAATTGCATAAATGATAAATATTTCTTCAATTATAATTCTATATATTTTCACTATTCATCATAATAAGAAACTTATCAAAAAAAATACAAAAAATTAACCAAAATAAATTTGGAAATATATATTTTAAAGAATAATTTTAATTTGTCATAAAAATTTATAAAAGTGTCAAAAATGAAATTTAAAATTAATTTTCCATCAAAAGGCGATAAAATTACCCTTTTGAAAAATGTATATTTTTATTCATAAATTTATTTTTATTCATAACTTATGCCTATAAAATATAATGAATGAGTGTATTTTTTATTGAATATATATTCTATAAATATGATTAAAAACATTCAACTATCATTTTTTTAATTTTATTGAGATAAAATGTCGTTTTTGCATAGAAAAATTTTTTTCATAGGAAAAATAATTTCTTTATCTTCAAATAGTTCTTACTTTCATTTCTAACTAATTTATGACCAAAGGATTATTTTTATAAAAAAATTAAATAAAATTTTCATAATTTAGTTGATCTAATTTTTAATTTAAATTCCAATGACTAGGTGGTAACTATAATGATATCTTACTACAATATTAATAGTATATTAATGTTTAGTAAAACTCGATCTTGCGGGTAAGGGATGCTAATAAAAAACTCATAAATGTGTGTAATAAATGAAACACATAGTGTTATATGCACCACAATATAATATAAGAATTTTTTTGTAGTCGAACCATAACATGGTGTTGCATAAAATGTAAGAATAAGATTTTGATTTCATATAACACAAGAGATATTAAGTGCAGTGTGAAATGGAAAACATCAAAAAGATTAATTAAATTAAAAAACAATATTTCACAAAATATTGGGGTGTTATAGATATCATCTTAAAAGGAAAATTATTTTTAATTATCACCAACAACATTTCCCGAGGAAAAAAACCTTTCCATATTGAATACACATATTTAAAATCTAGGAAATTCTAAAATATTAAATAAAAAATATCATTCAAAATAACCCTTGAAAAATTTAAATTAATCACTAAATAATTTATAATTCATTATGTAATAAAATAACATTCATTTCATATTTGTTAAAAAAATTATTCCTTTTATATTTCCAGTAATCTTCTAAAGAGCCTTCTTTGGATATTAAAATGAATATTTCTTACAAACCATTTTTAAAAGTAAATCATGAGTAAAAATTTATTTAAACAATCCTTTTATAATTATAAAAACCTCCATAAAATATTTTTAAAAACCATGTATATGTAATTTAAATGTGTTTCGATCAAAGAGTAAAATAAAGTTTACTTTTATTAAAAACATTCTATCTATCTCTATATTCATTAAAGAAAGAGAAATGAAAGGGAAACATTTATTATCTATAAATAACCATAGTAAAATAATATTAATTATTTTATTTATATATAGATAATAATATTTCACCATATAAATTGTAATCCTAAATGATCCTGATGAACAATGGTATTGTATGAAAAAAACATTACCACTTTGTAAATGTTTGAATAATGATCTCCATGAAAGAAGGAAAATTTTATGGATAGGTGTATCCCATTATTTTCATGATTGGTATCACAATTGAATTTCATGTTTAGTATATACACCACTAAAAATAAATAAGTGGTGTATATGTCATGTAGCCCCCACAAATAAAATTGATATTAAAATCCCTTACTTGAAGTCTCTATTTTCTTCATACATGTTTGAAAAACCCGTATAATAAATATTTTCTTCTTATATATATATATATATATTACTAAATCATACTAACATATATCATATCATATATGATTAACCTATGATCTTTTACTCCCCTTTTATTAACAATTTCTTTGTTAAAATCACGTTTTTAATAACAACTGCTTCATTTTTCATGTATATTTTGGTTTGATATTTTTGGGTTTTTTACTTTGATCAGATTTATATTATATACATAATTATAGAAATTATAAATATATATTATATATTCATTATAATTTTATTTAGATTAATCCATAAACATTAGAGATAGAAAAATAATTACAGAGATTTTGGAGACGGTAGGTCATACGTACAAGTGAACGATGTTTCCATTTTCACAAAAAATTGAAAGAAATAATGTTAAAAATTAATACACCTAAGAGAATATTTTTGATATAATATATATCGTATATATTAATTAAAAATTCCCTAATTTCCAAATATGTGAAATTAAAAAATAAAATAAGTCACATTGCTTCATGGACACGGTCGTCCGCACATACGCACGGGGAACGTTATCATTCTCCAACGAATTAGGAGGTAAGAAGGTATAGGTGATACTAAAATTAAATAAATATAATTATTTAATATATATTATTTATATATGTTATATATAAATATATATCCAACCATGTTAGGTGATGATGGAAAAAAATTACACCAGTTTTCAAGGTAGTAGTCCTATGTTGTAATGATCATTATTTTCATTTTCCATTTTATAGAAGAGGATATAAAAATTGTTTTATATTTTAAAAGGACAAAGTAATATTTTTTATAGGTAATTATTTTATTGTATTATAAATAAAAAAAATTAGATTTTATGATTTTGAAAGAGTAAATATAATAAAAATACTAAATTAGGAGAGATACCTCTTATTCGAACAACCTCCTTAGGTTTTCACAAAACATAATCTCAGGATGGTTTTGTAATAAAAAATTCTTTTAGGATGTTGGAATATAATTTATGAATATATTTTTGAATTTCCTATCTACACCAAAAGGCTTTGAGTGGGTGATGAATTTAGGGGAGGAGGCAGCGATCTACAATTGATGAGGGGGGGGAATTTTTTAAATTCATGAAACAATTCAATAATTGGAAGTCACTGTCAATTAATGTTCCTATATAATTGATAAATTGTAAATTACAGGGATTATATGGTTTATATAATCCTAAACCATAAAATTACACATATTTAAAAATGCCATTCTCTAATCTTCTAGGCTTACACAATTTTTCCATTTTAGTTTTCACATTGGTAACTAGTATATTTTTATTTAACTAGGTAATTTATCCTTTTTGAAAAATAACCAAACAAACCATATTAGAGAATTTAGACACACTTATTATAAATATTAAATCCAATTTATTAAATGAATATCCTATGTGTATTGAAAATAAATTTTAACACATGTGCATGTAAAGTGAAACCCCTGGTTTTAACCATAACCGTAGTAATTAATTTTTACTGTTTTTTACTTATATTTTTTTTAAAAATAATTTGGAGATATTATAAAATATATATTATTATTCCAAATAGGGAACCTATTTTATAATATTCAATTAAAAAATTTCATAGAATTTATTTTAAAATACAACCCATGGACATGATGAAACAGCTGGTTTCGAGAGAAAATATTTTCATATTTGTAAAATGTTTTAATATAAAAATTCAATAAAAATTATTCAAATGTTATATATAGGATTAATAATAATAATATTGAACAATTATTACATTTAAACCATTTTAAAATATATTTTAACTTTTTAGACACTATAAATGAAAAGGAATGTTTCTAATAAAAATGATATTTTTCACCATTCAATATAAATTATTCTTTTCAAACAATTCTCATAAATTCACCGTAAGATAATTTAAAAATTTTTATTCAAAAAATATTTTCAATATTTTCAAATAAATTTACAATATCATTAAAATTTTAATTTTATATTTTTCACTAAAAGATATTGCATTAATTTTATATATGAACAGTTTTTTTAATGTATATAATGATTTTTTTTGAAATTAAGGATATATTTTCAATGATATTTTCATTATCAAAAACCGTTATACAAAATTTTCAAAATAAGTTTATTCCATTTCATAGTACCAATTTTAACATCTTTGTTATAATGATCATGTTTAGATAACAATTTTAAAAATATATTGTGTTTCGTTAAAACTCATTATTGTGTATACCCTAAGATATTAAAGAAAAATACTTTATTTGAAAACATATATTTTATAAAATTATGATGTGTTACATAAGAAACACTTTAAAATTTATTTTTAAATCAAAATTTTTTCATGAAACTATAATAAATTAGGGATTCTTGTGCCTTATCACCTTCTTAGGTTCCCATGTAACTTCTCAAACTAGTGGTTTTACCATACAACATTAACCATGTGAGCATTCTTATAATATAGAACATTTTCTATATAATACAGAATCCCAAAAATTTAATCCTCATAATAATGATATTTCTCCAGTGGATCTACCTTAATTTATATTACATGTAAGGGGTTATATATATACTTAATCAAAAGAGATACATGGAACACATTTGTGAACTTGTGAGAGTTTTAGTTGAACCACCATACAATAAGCTACCATCATGAAACGTCCATAAATCCTTAAAGGCCAATATATCTTGGTATAGTCTTAAACCACATTCTAAATATCATTAACTTATATCATGGTTCTATTTAAAGTAATATTTTCTCACTAAATTCAAAATATATATCTCACAAACTATTGTCAGCATAAAGATTCTACCGACTCTGAGCTTCTATGACACACAAATGAAAGGAATTAAAATTGTCAACCATTTATTCAGTTAGATCTGGTCCAATAGCTTTCATTATCTAACTTATTCCTTGTACACTGGTGTTTGAAACAAATATCATATAGGTCTTCATATAGAACCATCTGAATACTCGAGTGAAATATATCATTGCAAGAGAATTATAGCAATGGAAGTTTTTGATTCCAACCACCATTGAAATACAAATAGAAACCTCTCAACTTGTCCTAAAGAGTTTGAATTGTCACCTTAACTGACCATCCCTCTCAGGGTGACAAGAAAATATTAGATTCAACAATTTATCTTGATCCTTCTGAATTCTTCCCCTAGACATTGATGTGACCCTCAAATCCCAATCAGATACAATTGATATCTGTACTCCCTGAAATATTAACTCTTCCTTAATATAACAAAAGTATTACAAATAAGAGAAGAATAATTTTTTAATTTAAAGGATGTATATTAATTTTAAAAGTGGTCAACTCCAACCCATATATAATTATTCCCTATTGATATTTCAGGGTGTTTTATGGGAAAAACTATTGTGATATTTTCCTATTTGCATTCTGGTATGGGTGATGGTCATATCAGAAATTTAAAATTTTGTCTCTTATCCATATATTTCTAACATATCAACAAATGGTAGGTTATCATAACATTATTAAGAATATTAAATTTTATATCATTATTCTTTAATAAATTTATGTATAAAAAATAAATGCTCAAAATTACAAAGAAAATTACCAAAATATCAGCAATAATATTTTTATAGTAGTTATTTATAAAACTTCCAACATAAAATTCTAAATTCCATGGTTGAGGATAAGTGTTCCCTTATTATTATGATTCACAACCAATATTTTTATTTTATAAGATTTATCATTTTATTTTGCCACCTAAAGTTCCTCTGGATTGTTGTATACATTATACCCTATATTCAGGCATTAATTCACATAATTCCAAAACTCCAAGAATACAATATATTGTGGGTGGCATATTCTATTGAAAATTATCTTCTTTCAGATCATTGACCATACCCTTCAAAAGAATTATATATTATTTTTATTTATGGAAAGGCTTCCAGTACATTAAACACATTCTCATTCCTTTCATAAATTCAGAAGAGGTCTCATTCTAACCTTTTTAGAAGGTAGGAGGTAGAACATTTTTCTTTCTTCAATATGAAATATCATTAGAGCCTCTATGAAATCACATCTTCATTTTCTTATCACTAGAACCATGAGGTTTTCCAGATTCTATTTCTACTTTTAGTGCTCATGGAATGAATTTTTTACATCATCCAAAGTCAATTATGGATGAATCCTTTCAGAGACTTGGTTTTAAGAAACTGAATAATCTATCAACCTTAAATTCAAGTTAGATGGTAATAAAAAAATTGTACCTCAAATGTCTTGTCAAACATTCCACACAGGTATGAGTAGATTCATCTTCATTTGTCTTAAGCTTTAATAATTCATTTTTTATTTGTATATGAATAATATTTGAAATGTACTTATTGAAAAATAATTTGTTAAATTCATCCCACACTATGGAGTAAATTTCATTGTAGTTCCTTTTATTATTAATAAGATTCCACCATTGATATTTTTATCTTTTGAAATGATAAATGGACCTAATAACATTTCCATGTATCGAATAATGGATAGTGAAAAATATATTTTCAACCATACTAGTCTACTTCTCTATTACTAGTGGATCCTTTGACTCTCTAAAATATATAAGATGTTTCCTTATGATGAATTTAAAATAATAATATTTCATTCATTTATTTTTGTTATCTCAAAATGATTCATGGTTTGAGAATGATGTGTGAGAGTAGAAACGAGGTTCTATATCCTAGATCCTATATAATCTGGTTTCTCATGTGGGAAATTATTTCATTTCCTAAAACATTAAACATTACCAGGATTTATTCAGTGTGTAACCATTGAATGAAACAAAAAATAATATTTTTATCTATATTGATCATGGTTTCCAACCAAATAATCAGGAAAAGATATTTATATAATTTCTGAATCATGATACCTTATTTTAAACATATGACAACATACGTTTACCTAGGAAACCCATGAATATCATCTATTCAAATCCTTCACAATGGTTCTAAATGGAAATTTTAATTAACCTAATAATATCCTTAAGGAATTTCAAACCTAATTTACAACAAGGTCCATTTTCATGAAATTTATGATGATCATGTTAATCCCATTGCACCGTTTTTTGAATTTATTACACCTAGGTACACCTATTCTAGATCCCCAATCACATGCAACATCATTTAAGGGAAGAAATTATAGGGATATCACATAATATCATCTTTACTGTAACGTTAGGGTGTTACCCTAAACATACATATATACATAGTATTTAAAATATATATATAACACTAATATCTAATGGTTAGCTAAATATTTTTTTTGATAACAAATATAATGAACCAGTATTTCTATACTTAAATATTATATATTTTTATATTGAAATTAAACAAATTTATCAAATATGCACTTGAGAACTGTAATGGTTTACTATATTTGGAGACTATTGAGAAAGTCATCATATTTCATGAAATTTATTCCACACCTCCCAAATTGATCTCCCAGTTTAATAATAGAGATATCCTAACTAAAAAATAATTTGTCAAAAAGGATAAAAGATATATAATAAAACTAATTCTCAAATGATCATTATGGTTATTAAAAGAAGATATCAATAATCAATTAAATATTAAATGATCATAAGGGTTTGAGAACATGAGAATAACATTTGAAAACCATACCCTATATAAAATATATTATAACTGTGAAACATGGCATAAAGAATTGATGTTAATAATACATTAAAAATAAAGTAAATAAAGTATATGTAGGAATGTGGAAAAATTTGAAGATTTAAAAACATTGATCATGTGTAAATAGAAAAAGGTTTATTCTTTATATTGCTGATATGAAAACAATACCTAGAATAAACTTATTTATATGAAACCTTTCCCACACATAACCTTATGGATATGAAATTAGGTCCGCGCATAACCATATAGACATTAATTACGGTTAACACATAACCTTATAGACATGAAACCAGGTCCTTGAATAACATTAGGATCATGAAATTAGGCTCAAACATAACATAATTAACAGATGTGTTATATATCATTAACTAATACATTGGAGAGATATAACATGATCACTCATCCTTGATTTATAATGGAACCACCCATCATTGGTTTATAATGGAACCACATATCACTTATGAAACCGTACATATATGTTCTATAAGATCAAAAAACATTCTACATTTTTAGAACCCATTAAATTAAATGGATTTCCTAAATGATCCATTATAGAATAACCTATAGAAAATAAATGGTTCAATAATCATTTACCCAACTCATCATATCATAACCAATTGAAAATTAATTTGTTTCATACATGTATTTTTATTAAAAACATAAGACATATATAGAAATAATATGGATCATATCATTAGATCATAACCCTAGTAAAGCATAATATACATTAAAGGATGTCATCATAGACAAAAAATGATTTTTAAATATCCCTTGGAACATTTCTTTTGATGAATATAACCTTTCCACTTTGAAAAAACTTATTTAAAATCTAAAACTTTCAAAAATATTAATGGAATTTCTTTATATTAAAAAACAACCATAACCATATAAAGGAATATTTAAATAATTTTTTGGTCTTGAAGGTATAAAATATCATTCATATCATAAATGTTATTATAGAGGTTCCATTCACAGTTTTAAAGGAAGTCAAAAGAGCCTTATTCAGAAAATAATATAATGATTATTTTTAAAACATTTTAAAAAAGTAATAAATTCCAAAAACAAATAAAAAAATAATTTTATAATGTATAAAAAAATTATTTAAAGCATTTTTGAAATACATAGAAATAGAAGAAAATATTGATTAAATATGGAAATCAAGTCTATTTTTATTAAAAACCTCATTTTGGTCTCCTTAATACGTAATGACATGTAAATGAATAGGAAATATTTATTATCTAAATGTTACATTTGGAAGAGATTATTAATTATTTTCATGGGAGATAGATCATAATATTTCATCATTAAAAGATTAATCATAAACAATCCCAATTCAAAATGATATTTTGACATAAAACTATTACCACATAGGTAATATTTCAAATAAGCCCCATGATTAAAATAATATTATATGGATCTAAATATCCCATAAATATTCTATTAATAATCATAATATATATTCATGGGATTTATATACACCACACAAAATAAATAAGTGGTTAATATGGAATATTTCCCACCGAAATAAATATGAGAAGAAAATCTCATACCCCTTGCATCAATTTTATTCGTACACATTAAATCCTCGAGTATAATAAATATAGTTTTATTATAATTTTTTTGAGGAATTAGACACATATATGTCATACCATATATGATTTACTTATGATCTTTTATTAACTGTTTGTTAAATTTTTTGTTTTTAAAATAACGTTTCAGGTAATAAGTGCTTTATTTTTCATGTGTGTATTGATTTGGTATTTTTAGTCCACATACTTTGATAATGGTAATATAATCACTAAAATTTTACCCATGATATTAATATAATATATTTTAATTATATATGTATTTATAGTAACCCATAAATTTTATATATTAAAAATGAATTAAGTCATTCTTGGAGATGGTAGGATGTATGTATGTTTAGAAGCTGTTTCCATTTTCTCAAAAGATAAAATAAAATAAAAGGAAGTATTAATAAAACATTGAATAATAAAATGGATATCATATATATTAATTAAATACACCATCAATAAAATCTATTTAAAAATAAAATATAAATCATGCCACGTCGCTTCATAGAGGCGAACGTCCACACATACGCACTAGTGACATTATCATTTTCCAGCTGTTTTGGATCTAAGAAGGAAGATTTTATATTTAAATTAAATATGTATAATTATTTCATATATAAATTCTATATATGTTAAATATTTCATTACATTCATTAATGATAGAGAGGTGATGGAAATTAAATTGTGTCAGTTCGTGAGGCGGTAGTCCTACATAAACACGATAGATGACTTCACTTACAATTTGATGGAAGGGGGTATTGATATAGGTTATTAAAAAAACATTATAACATTTCAGTATATCTTATATAATGATATAATTGTATTATAATATTTTAATATTATTTCATAGTGAAGGAAGAAGAAATAAAAAATGCCTGATTAAGAACTATTCCTCTTCTTCGGACAACCTCATTATGTTTGTACCAAATGCTTCATTGGAGGGTTTCCTAATAAAAATAATGCCTCTAGTATATAGGGGTAAAAGTAAATAATTTATTCTATTAGGTATTGGATGATCCAAAAGGTTTTAGGAGTGTGAATAATTGAGGGCAAGAGGATTCGTTTTATCATTGATGAGGAGTGGCATTTTTGTAAATACTAAAAACTATTCAATATTGGAATTTCACTCTCAACCCATTTTCATAAAAATTAGAAAATAAAATATTTGATGAATTTTATAATTGATCTGTACCTCTAAAACATAAAATAAACATATTTAAAACATGTTATTCCCTTAGATTCTATGTTTACTCACTTTCACCATTTTATTTATCACCTTGGTAACTAGTCTCTTTTTATTTACCAATGTAATTTATCCATTTAAAAAATGATATCTAATAGATAATATTTAGCCACTATTTATTAATATAAAATTAATTTTTTTAAAACACATCCTATGTGGGTTAAAAATGAATTTTAACCCATGTTTAAGTTACACACAAAACCTCATTATAACCATCACCAAATTAATAATTTTTTAATTTTTTACTATTCATTGTGATAAAAATTAATTTTACCCCAGTATATAATATAAATTAATTAATCAATTTTATCAAGTTAAAATCACATTAGCGGTAGAATTAAATTAAATATAAAATCCATAGAAGTAATCTAAATGAGGTTTTCTTAAGAAATTGTTTTCATAAGTATTGAAAGTTTTAATATAAAATACAATACAAAATTGATTCCAATTTATTTAATTGGATTAATAATTAAATTATATAACTATTAATACTTTTATAACCTTTTTCAAATATAATTTAAGTTTTTAAATAAAATAAGTGTAAGGGAAATTTTCTAATAAAAATAAATATTTATCACTATTCATCTAGGAATCTTTATATTAAATAAAATTCTCAAAATTTTACACATATATAATATGGGAATAATGATTAAATATATATATTTATTTTAAAAAAATTAAAATATGAAGAAATTAATTTTATTATTTTTCCATTAAAATTAGTGAAATTCTATTTTCAATAAATGTATATTCTATGTATATAAATCCATAAAAAATAAGTACTTATTTATCAATATATTATAATTATATAAAACCATTTTAGATAATTTTTAAGATAATGTTATTCTTATACATATAGCAAGGTTTAAGGAATACGTTATATCAGTTATATCTAAATAATAATATTAATAGTATAGTGTTGTTCATTGAAACTCGATGATGTGTATAGAAAAATCTATTAAAGGAAATAAATTTATTTTCAAAAAAATATTCCATAAAATCTATTATAATAAAAAAGAGTTTTGAAACCATTGTGTTTTTATGTTGCATTATAAATATATGAGATAGGAAAGAGTTTCAAACAAGTTTAAAAAAGTTGTGAAAATAGTATCAAATTTTTTGTGAAGTTACACAAAATAAAACAATAAATGTTAGATAATTAGACTCTGGAAAAGGAATAAAGATCATGAATTAATTTATAAATAGAAAAAATTTCATGAAAGACATGAAAGTTCAGAAAAGTTTTGTTTGGAAGTTATTTTCTTTAAATTTTAAAAAGGATGGGTTTTTACAAATGTGTGAGGAGTTTATAAAGGTGGAGTATTGTGAAGAAGAAATAGTTTCATAAACCTTGTAAATTCATATGGAGTTATATGATGGAGGAGAGTTATGTGGTAAAGGATAAATCAAATAATTGAAATGTGGAAAACCTGGGAATTATCACATAAGGAGGGTGATGTGCAAGGTAGTTGCGTGAATGTATGGAAACACCTATAAATAGGGAATATTCCCCTCACATAAAGAAGACAGAAAATTTGAATATCTAAATTATCTTCTTGTATTAGGGTTTCTTCAAGGTATTATATTTCTAAAATATTAAATAAAATATAAGAGTAATGTGGATTTATCCTTGGTGAGTTTGACTATGATAATTTCTTAAATGCATCTAAAATGACATCATTTTAATGAAAAAAATTATTGTATCTATAGAGAACCATAGAAATTCATGAAATATTTTTGTCCCACAAATGTTGGGTTATTCATAAATAAGGAAATTTTTTAAAAAAGTGGAATGTTTTAAATCAATGTGTATGTATTGTGAATTACTCACTATCCACTCAAAATCTTACTATTGTGTGAAAGTGATTATTGGCCATTGATATTTAGAGAAGAGTATAAAAATTGATTGGAACTTATTACAAACCTTTTTAAAAGATATACCCCTTGAATATTTTTTCAACCGGGACTGTGAAGATGATATTATGATATTCAAAATTATTTTATGAAAGATAATTGTAAAGATTAATAAGATTTAATTAGTGAAAAAAAATAGTGAAATAAAGATTGTCATGTGACCAAAGATATATTCCTTCTAAATTAGTGATAAAGGAAGAGGAAAAAGGGAGCGACCCTTGGGCGGTAGTGAGAAGAACCTAATTCTTGTAAATGATGTGTTCATTGCATAGAGTGAATGTAGCTAAAACATTATATCCACCATACTAGTGAAGATTATTGGCTTTTATCACATCGATACAATTCCCATGTGTGATCCTTAGACATAGACTAATGAAGGGAAAATTTAAAATTTCTTATAAATTTTGTTATATCTTTTTTTTATATTTTTCATATCGATAATAAGTTCTTATAGATAGAGAGTTAATGAATCATATCTTAATAAGGCTATAATATGCACACTAGTTAATTTGATCATCCCATAATATTGGAACAAAAGTGAAACCCTACTATCAAGTGAGTTAAATAATAGTTAGGATAATGATTTATTCCCTGGAACATGTAGAAACATGATCGATATTTATACCTAGATTCACCCATCGCTTAGGGAATCACAAACTGATGTTTCCCAGGAGAAAAAAATGGTATCCAAGGTGTGTTTATATATTTTGATCTTTATTTTTGAGAATTTATAAGATATGTTTTTAAAGATTGGAATTTATTCATCTTGTATAAAATGGGAATGAGAAATAATCTTAAGAAGAAGAAGAACTCCAAAATAATTCCATAAAAAAGGATTGATTTTTTACATTATGTGATCAAGATAAAGGATAAAAAAATATCAAGATTTAAATATATAGATAATTTCAATTTTTTATGCTTGTTCATAAAATTATGTTGTTTTACTATTTAAAGATTCAAAAATTCCATTGAATTTTGGAAAAGTTGTTGATGATGTGATTTCAAAATATTTAAATTTCAATGTTGTCCATATATCATACAATCTTGATATGGGTTTTAGAAAATAAAACATGAAGTTGAGAAAGAAGAATATGTCTTAATAAACCTATGATTAAATGTTCAAAATGGTGGTCAAAAAAATGAAAATATTTAATCATTGACTAATTAGATTTTCTAAAAATATGAGGTAGAAAAATGATACTCCTTACAATTACATGCAGAAAATGTATCAAAAAGTGAAAGAGAGTAAAAATGATTCTAAATAAAATATCATTGAATAAAAGGTTGGACAAAATATTATTTCCTTGAAGGATGAATTAGTTTTACAAATTGAAGAGTCAAAAGATGATAATCAAAGGATGTGGTAGGTATATGTGTCCCTAAATGATGAAATTTCAAAGATATCTGAAAAATGAATTGTTATAGTAAATTACATGAAGACATTGAACATGATGTGTAAAATAGAATGGCCACAAATATAGTGTTTATATAAAGCTTAATCCTTATCAAAACACAACCAGCTGTGTGGTTGAAATTTAGAATGAAATAAACCTCATGATTAAGGATGTTTTCTTCAAATATGAAGTAGAATTATGGGATGATAAAATACCTCTAAAGGATGATAAAAATTGTGAATGAGATAAATTGATTACTCTCATGGGAGAATCAAAAAATGGAGGCCACAAATGATGAAATCATGTGTCATTAGGTTTGTACAAGAATCTTAACATATCCAAATTATGGAAATATCATAGAAAGGTATCCACCAAGTGATATATATTCTAGAATCATGATATATAACCTGAGTGTATTTCTAGAATACTAATGACATTATTCCAAAATCTTTCGTTGGGGCATGCTTCTGTCCATGGGGATGCGCTAACTGTTGCCCCACATTTTGGATTTCCAAAGGCGGGCAACATCCTTTTAATATTCAGAGATGTTTTATCCTTGATCAAAACAGAATTATGGGATGTTGGTCTCTCCATTCATGGATTTTCCTTATAATTAATCACATAGTCTTGGTCTCCCTCATAGATTTGCGTCTTTGTTCATTAATCTCATTCTTTGTGTCATGTCTTTATGGATGCCGGTTAATTATGTTGGTTCTATTAGACATTCCAAGGGGTCACGACAGGGAAGTAGCCGTCGGTAGGAGTAGATGGTAACATCAAGCATGTCGAGATATCTTTGGATGTGTGGAAATTCGAAGAATTTCATTATCTCTCATAATAGGGAATATCACGGTCATAGAACCTAAAGCATCCCATATTCATCGCGGGGTATCTTATACCAGGGGAATGTATCTGAGGTTTTTTATCTTCTCATGTTTAACATGGGGTATGCCATGAGTTTAACATCTTACAGAGATGGTTAAGATAAAGGCTTAGTTTCTGAGATTTTTCTCATACATCCCATGTTCAACACAGGTTTGGATGTGAGTTTAACAAATTTTGGAGATAGTTAACCTGAAGGCATAGTTTTTGAGGTTTTCCTCAAACATCTCATGTTCAACATAGGGTTGGCCATGATTTTAATGTTTTGTGGAGACAGAATGAGAGTGACCAGAACTCCCCCTGGAGGCGGATCATATTGGTACATCCCTAAGAAGGAGTGCCTGGAAGGTTTACCAGATTGATGGATTTGGACACCCAATAAGAGTGGACCCAGGGCGGTGTTCCCCATAAAATGAAATATCACACTTAGAAGGTTGACTGGGACACCACTAAGGGCTGATCAGGAAATGTGCGCCCCAGAATGTGGGACACAAAAGTTTACCATGTGCTAGGATTGAACCACATGGAGGTTTCCAATGTAACTTGTATATAAATCAAGGATAGAAAACCATATAGTTCGAAGTGCGAGACATGGAATCAGGGTGTACACAAAAAACAATGACCTGGAGACATACTGAGGCTTACGTATGGATAGTGTCCCATTTAAAGAGGGACAATCTTGGTTGGATGGTTATGGATTGCGTGAGGCTTATGCATGGTTATTTTTCTTAAAATATTTCGTGCTCCCACAAGGATGTTATGGCCCAGGTAAAAAGCACGATTGATGATGGATGGTTGAACAAATTATACGGGAGGTATGGGATGGAACCGACGTTAATATGATGGTAATGTTCGGATTTAACCTTGTAGGGTATTCCTATGTATACCTATAGAGGGGAATAAAAGTACACGTAGTTCGGTGGGGTGATGGGACACCAAGGAAGGTGGCCTAGGAGAATGGGGCACATGGATAAAGACTCAAAGGGAATTAGAACCTTTGGGAAAGGGAATGATCTTCCTAAAACACAATGTATTGAAGGAAAGAGTAGGATGAGATATGGATGATTGTATTGGAACTCAGGGAGGCTACCTACGTATCCCCGTGGTAGGGAATTAAAGTCCATGTAGTTCAGGCAGGGGCCAAGAATCGGGGTGTACACAAAGGAAAACGACCTGCAGACATGTTGTGTTTTATTTGTGGTTACTGGCACATCATAATAGGGATACTCTTGGTTATAGAGGTATGGATTGAGGGTAGGGACAATTTATGGTTAGCTAACCAAGAACTGGTCTGCCACCAGTATGGGGTAGACCAAGGATGTGGTTCCCAACAAAGGGGATGTCGAAAATTACACGTGATTGGGGTTGGACATTAGGAAGGCTTCTTATGTACCCTATCTAAAATATAGTGATGAAAAACCATGTATTTTGAAAGCATATAGTTTAGAATCATGTGTGTAAAAATGGGTTCATACATTATAACATCATGTGGGATGAGGGTAAACTGACGTGAAGTGGTTGGTACTGATGGGTGATGGGCTTGAACCTCAGGGAGGATTCATGTATACCTTTATTGAAAAGGGTAAGGATTAATGTCCATGTAGTTCAGTAAAAAGGGTCATGGGGCTTACACACTATGGTAGTCCAAAGAGGATGTCAGGGTCACTATTTAATCTAATCCCATGTGAGTCTTTCTCATTTTCGGAAACAAGAGTAAAAAATATACCAGATTATAATAGAATAAAGGTGTGATGATGAAGGGTATTGAATTAAGTTTACACATGGATGACGCCTGGGTGACATTATAGAATAGCAATGGTGGATGGGGATTATGAAATGAAGATTCTCGAGTGCTAATATGGAGCAGTAATGGTGGATGGGTCTTGTGGAATGAAGATGACCGAGTGCCGCTATGGAGTAGAAATTGTGGATGTGGATTATGCAGGGACACTGCCCGTGTGCTACTGAGGAGTGGAACTGGTGTATTGGGATTATGCATGGAAGCTGGTTGGATGCCACTATGGAGCGGCAATGCTGACTGGGGCTTATATATAGAAGCTTCCCGTAATGTCTTCCTCATGTATGTCCACGAGGGAATCCCAACTCACTGGTGGGTTGAGGCATATAATTGAGGCCTACACCAATACACAAGTTCAAAAGATGTATAATTCCATGGGAGTTGTAATCAGTCCCAAAAAAGGGAGATAAAAAGTGTTAATCACATGAACAATATTTGAAACATAATGGGGAAACACGAGGAAGGGAGATAACAACTGACCATATTTGAAACACATCATCCACATCGTGTTAGCCCGAGAAGGAAACAAAAAATGAGGGACAATCGCTTGACATGTTAAAAAAAGGAGTCCAAACATGAAGTTTCATCCGAATTCATTCGAGGAACTGGCCTAGAATGGTAGGTGAGTTAAAGGGGCATGTTACCAGGCCGTTAGGGGGTCCCTTAAGACATGAAAGTGGATGAAGATCCAAATTAAGTACAAAAAAGTGTGAGGTGTATTGATGGAATGTTTGAATGGATTCCAATGCTCTTGAAAGTATTCCATTGTAATCATAGAATCAGGTATCCTATGCATTCCACATAATCTATCTCATATTTGGAACAAGGGGCATCCTATTATTAAATGATATTGCATGCTATAGTTTAAAGTCATGTAGTGAGAACTATTGGAATCTTATTCTTGGCTCAAAAGGCATAAATTATTCAGAACAAGAGGTGTATTATGTTTATCATATTAGGTGTGCTACATTTTATAGTCTTGTAGAGAGGATGGTTGGCATCTTATGCTTGGTGCATAAGGCGTCTCTTATTAGGAACAAGAGGCATCCTATTATTGAATTATATGGAATTCAATAGTTTAATGTCATGTAGTGAGGACTTTTGGCATCTTATTCTTGGCACATAAGGCATATCTTATTCGGAACAAGAGGAATTCTATGTTTATTTTATAGGGTGTACTACAGTTTATAATCATGTAGATAGGACAATTGGCATCTTACCCTTGGTGAATAAGGCATCTCTTGTTTGGAGCAAGAGGTATCCTATGTTTTTTATATAGGGTGTACTCTAGTTTAAAGTCATATAGATTAGAATATTAGGCATAAGGCACCTAGTATTTGCTGGTTTTGGGACTTACAAAATAGGAACCCTTTCTGGATCAACCTGACATAGGATTCAAGTGATGGGGTTTGGATTGGTTGCTTCTGGAATGAATCAACTCATGGTACAAGGGGGAATTGAGGATGTGAATCTCAACTCATGAAAAAGTAAAGCGACCAAGATGAATATGTCGAATAAATGTGTTTCATGAGAAGTGGAAGTGTTTTTGGAATCATGGTATTCCAAAGGTGGAAGGTGGCTGCGCATAAGCACACAATGTGAAATATATGTGACTCTGCCTAAAACGTTCACTGTGGAACTCTCTATTTTTCATGGGGGAAGTGATGGGCCCATAGCATGGCACTGATCTTGAGTAGGGGTGCGGGGCCACAACCCCTATGGTATAGACCAGTGGTTATAGGTCTGAATACTATTTTTCAAAAGATGGGCTATACACAGGATGTGTTATGCACAAGATTGGGTAGTGTGGCACAAGTGCATGCAAGATGGGAATATAAATTCTATTGCATGCAAGATTTAAGTCTTGTGCACAAGATTGTATGTTTTGGGTGCAACAATGGAATATTGTGCTAAATAGAGAATATTGTGTGCACATGACTTAGGTAGAAAATAGGTCATGCGAGGTTCGAATCATTGTGGGCCCACACGAAGGTAGAACCATATGGGACATGTCGTAAATGAACTCACATGGAGGGTTTCATTCTTCTACACAAGTATAAAAGAGGGAGTCTTATGTGTATAAGAGCAGCAGTCGACCTTCAAAGACCTACAATGTGGGGTGGGGGTGAACTTCTATTTATATGTGCATCCGTGAGCGGTGGCACAAAATATTTTGGGTGTAGAAGAGATCTTCCATGTGACCTACAGCTGGTGTGCATGCAAAGGGTCGATTGACATTACATTGGGCGCGTAAGATTCTCGTGGGCATATGCTAATCTTGCGCACACATCTCAAAACATGCACACATATTCCTTATGAATTGTTCCTATACTTTGTGGAACATTTTCGACATATGTCACATTGTGCATGGAACAATATTATGCGTTGATGTCGATCTAATGCGCGCATCTCAAAACTTGTTTGCACCTTACATAGACATTTTTCGGGTGGATGGGGCAGAATATGACATTAAATTGGGCGTATAAATGGTTTGTGCAACATGTTGCACACAAGTTTTTTTTTCATGCAAGATTTCATTATTTTTTGAAAAACATCCATTCTTGAACACCAAATTTCCATTCTTGCATGAAAGACCATACTTTTCCAAAAAATCATCCTGGATGGCAATTTTTTGTAGTCTGAATTCGAATGGCCATAACTTCTGATTTTTACTCCATTTAGGCTCCACTTCTATTTAAATCAACGCCTATGAAACAATCTATTCTCTAAGATCATATCTGATATCATTTAGTTAAATACATGGATGTGTTTTCTGGTACCAATAGTGAAAAATGAATAAGCAAATCTATTGCAGCAACATCTCAACCAAGACGTGACTATGTAAGGATTGTATTTAATGGAATATGATTTATTTGTAAAAACTATGGTCATATGGAATGGAATTATAGTAAAATTAGAACTCATAGTGTCACAAGGAAATCCTCCATTCCTAAGCCTAACTAGATGTATGCTTTTAGTGATAGATTTTTTTTAAGATAGGTAACAAATTTCTTGATATAGAGGAAAATAGTATATCACAATGAATGGTCAACCATGAATCGACATAATTTCACTCACAATTTCCCTCTATGAATGAAATAAAACAAATATTGTGGAAAAAGAAGGATGTCTCTCTAGCTATGTTAATGGTGGATAAGTGTAAGATGAAATATCCACCAAGTAAGATAAAAGATGATGTGGAAGTATTTCAAATCAAAAAGGGAAAACATGTGGATTCCCCGAGTGGTATATAAAAAAGTTTTATAAGGAATTAGAAGAAGAAAAGTTTCAGTGTTCTTAGTAAATTGGGGGATGGTAGTTTGAAGTGGTTTTCAAAATACAATATTGAATTGAAGGGTTCATGGAAATACAAGAATACAATTTTTAAATATAAAAGGAAACTAAAATATTCTAATGTTAAGGAGACATTCCAAAGAAAACCTTTGGTTTTTGAAATTTGATAAACCATGATGTGTAAATATAGTTATAAGAACACAATATGAGTAAGGATATAATCATTAATGTGTGATGAGGACCTTATAGGTACGATAACATAGGTAAGAAGTTTTTTAATTTATAAAATGATGAAAATTATATATCTAGGCCAGGGAGGTGTAAATTTAAAGATAACATTTGAAATTATGTTTTTGTTAGTGGAATCCCTAAAAGGATAGACACTAGGAAAACACTCAACATGATTACAACAAAGGATGATCATGAAGAATAAGAACTTGTTGTAGTGATGGAATTTATTTCAACAAATAAGAAACAAGGAAATGGGATGTGTAATATTGAAGGTTTTTATTTTCATGACCTGACCCATTCCATAACTTATGGATGTGAGACTATCCCCTCTCTCATTTTATTAAAAATATATTAACAACTATTGAAGTATTTAATGTTTTATGCGAGATAAAATCCATATAGAAGTTTCATTAAAATATGTTGTGTGGTATTGTGACATGATCTAGAGTTACAAATGATTCAACTCCTTACATGTAGACATTTTTTGAATCTAGAAAAAAAATGAATTTGAATATTAGAAAAGTATGAGTAGTAATTTAGAGCCACAAGAATTATCATTAGGAGATAAAAGTTTATATTTAAATTAATTTGAATTTTTATCAAAGTCCATGAATAAATAATGTTAAGATATCATAATTTTTTGAACATAATATGATGAATATATAAAAATGTGGAAGAATAAAAAATGGCCTTTAAGGTTTTATTTCTTTTTGAACTAACAGGTTGTATCATCTAACTTTTCTTATGATGTCAAAGGAATGTATGGATGGAAAAATCCCATGCTAAATTTTGGTGCTCTATTAGGTGAAAGAGATTAGAATGTTAGGGTGAGTTTCAAGATAAAAGTAAGACATATGATATCCCTAATAAGAATGAAAATACACCCAATGGATGATAGAAGAAATTAGCTACAAAGTATGGTTTAGGAAGCTATCTTGAAAGATGAATAAGTGAGAAATAATATTAAAATTTGGTATTAATAAATATTCAATGAATGGTATCATCAATCAAGTAGGTATTTTTAATTTTAGGAATCAATTTCAAAAATTTATATCATCTTTATGTCCATAGGTGAATAATAAATATCTATAATATCTTTGAGAGAAGTAAAAGTTAAATATATTCTTGAGATGTATACAAGTAACTTAGTGAAATTTAAAATGATGGTGTTATTATCATTACCTCTTGTCACAAAAACCAAGCCTTGACTCCATAGTTTTATATTTCATGAATCATTTCAAACATGTATGTTCACCCACTAAAAAACATGTTCAAAGCAGTTACAACTGAAGGATTATTTTGAGTTGTGGAGTATGAGTTACATATTTTTGGGGGAACATTGTCACTTTTCATCAGATTCAAGGACCATGTTTATAATGAGGGAGTATAAATACACTTATACATATCATTAATAATGGAGGCATAGTTCATGATCATACTTCATGGTCTAAATAAAATTGAAAGTATGAAAGAATATGTAGTATGGAATCAAGAAGAACGGGGGAGAATAATACAGTTCTTAAAGTGATATCCTTATTTCCCATGGTTAGATATTTCTCATGATTTTATATCTAATTTATATGTTTAAATTTATACATTTTATTTGAAGTCAAAGAGGGATAAGAAGGGACCATGAATCCATGTGATGTTTCTACATGGGGAAGAAAGGATTATGAATAATTGTTTGTGCTTACTCGACGCATCATAGGGGGAGTAGGGAGTGAAGGATTTTAATAAAATAATTATAAATATGTTATTTCAATTAAGATAAAACACAGATGGAATGTATAATAAATATGATTTCCCATGTTATTAAAGAAAGTGATCCTCTCAGGTTCCAAGAAATATGAAATAGTTGATATTTATTTCCAAAAATAATCAATAATTGGTGCTGGTATTCGTGAATATTTAGAATATATTGAGGTTTTTTCGGTGGCATTAATATAGAAGGACATTAGGCATGAAATTATTTCCAACAATTCAAAATTGATAGATTGATATACTGTAGTAATAATTGGTGTCTCCATGTGTTATTTGTTAGATTCATTATCATCATTATCATTTTAAACAATGACTTATTGATGTGTTGTCTAGGGTGTATCCATTAGAAAGGTATGGTGGAGAATATTGGGTTTTTTATTCACCATTTCAATATTATCATGAGATGATGCTAATCTAGATTTTTGTAAATTGTTTGATAATATGAAGCCACATGTGAGCCTAGAATTTTGTTCATGATAGTATTGAGATATTGGTTAAAGATATAAAATAAAACCTATTACCAATACATGGTTTCATAAATAAACGTTCGCGGGAGAAGTTATAGGACCACGAAGACCTTGATATATTCATAAAAGAATATTTATAGAAATGTGTGAGTATGTGGGGGGAATATAGTACAGGAAAATGGGGGAAAATTGTATCGACCTGACCCCAGATACCTATAGTCGGTGCATTATTACAAAACATTAGCATGATACAAGGAAATCATGTCCCAAAAGACCAATCAGTTTAGCTTCATTGGAAATAATAGATACATTCATAAGTTTTACATTACATTATAAAATGAAAAACTACAAAAATATTGTTTCCATAGACCAGACTCATATCCCCTCAAACTATCCCTGTAGGTCAGTCATAAAATACTTCTTCGGATACTGGGAAAAATAAATCATTTAAAGGTGTGAGCTCAGATTCTCAGTAAGGATAACAGTATAGCAGAAACTTTCATAAATAAGAATAATTATTTAAGGAAATTTATAAGACTAAAACAAAATCCTTTTAAACATGAAATTCAGCATAATATGGAAAATATAAAATCAAATAATTCCATTTACTTATTCACATGGATATTATACCTGTCAAATAATCACATGCAATATCAATAGCCACTTTCATAATGATGGAACACATAATTCCAGACCTCATAACCACATAGTTAAGGCCTTGTGCTAGGACTAAAAATAAGATTTTGTCAAGGCCTTGTGTCAAGACACTAGTTTGTCAAATAAGACCAACCGATGCATCGAGGATATATAGCGAGCTCTACACTTGACTTACTAAGTCTAATGTATTCCACATATGAAAAGGTTTAAACATAACATAATCATTCTTATTAAAAATAGCATACGAGATGGAAATAATTTCTCCATAAACCATGAATGGTGTAAAAATAACATATCCAAAGTCAAACATATCACAAAACCTTCAATACAATATTGATGTTTTGTATAATAAATCAACTTCAATTAAGCTAAAAATCCATTAAAGGATGTTGACATAGATAAAATCAAAACATTTTTTTAGAGAAATATCTCTTTCTATTATGAAATCATTTAAATTTCATATGATTATAAAATAAACCATTTATTTTGATAATATTTTTATAAGCTTGTAGTGGAATTTTTTACGATTTTATAACCGTAAAAAATAGCTGTACCAGCTGTATAAGTTAAAAAATGACATTCTTTCCATAATTTAGTCAAAAAGTTTATAAAGGACCTTGTTTGGAAAATGACCAAAATATTACTTTACAAACATCTTATAAAAAATAAAAAAAGGTTATAAATGAGTTCAAACCATATATTATAAAATATTAAGAATGTTTTAAAATATATTTTTATGAAACATGGATGTGGATGATAAAGAGGTCCCAATAGATAATTACGTATAAACAACCTCAGATAATGCAAAGATTGTGAAATTAACCCTTACCTAGTTATTTTCCTGGTTCAAAGGTAGGATAACCTCCTATATAATGGTGAAATAATTGTTATTAAATTATACAAGAACAATATACATTAATATGATATCATATATGATCTTCTAATATTGCTTTGTTAATGATATTTCAGTAGTATCATCATTTCGGGTGTTGACTGATTCATATTCCTTTATATGATTTGTTACATAATTAATGTTTGTTGTGGATATGATGTATCTCAATAATATTAATAATGATATTAAGTTTTTAAACATTATTTTTAATTATCAAATGAAAATTAGCCTTGAATTGATATGATGAGGAATGAATCTCATTGCTTTTGTGGAGATGGTAATCCGCACGTACGCATGAGAAACAATATTATTATTTTGATATTAAAAACGAATATAATTGGATGTTATATCATATATAATGAGTCATTATCATGTTATATTTATTTTTTGAAAATGTATACTCAAAATTATACCCATCAAAATGATGAAGTGTTTGAATAACAAACTACACAATGACGTGGAGACGATAAGCCGTACGTACGCACGTATGGTGACATGTCATTCCTAGAATGGATAAAATAATGAATATGGATGTAATATTTTTATAATACCATAAAATTATATAGAATATACTTAGTTTATTATTTTAGAATGGAAACAACAAATAAATAGGAAGTGTAAGAAGAAAATAACTTGAAAGAGGTGATGAAATATTTACCTCTTCTTCGGGTTCTTCCTCTTTATTTGATCCAGAGGGCAACATAGGTTGGATTTATGACTAAAGTAAGGCCTTTTGGATGAGTTGAGGATAGTGGAGAGGATATTTGGGTAGGTTTTGGCAGAGAAAAATCTTTTTGATGGTGTGTATTTGGGAGAAGGGAAACTTCCCTTTTATAAGAGGGGTGAGGGGCACCTTAGGAAAATATTGAAATATTATTTTATAATAAACTCATTTTCGGTTTCTAATTGCTCCAAAATGATTTATTTCAACGATAAGGTTTGTATGGGTCTACCACCAATGAACCAATAGGTTATAGACAGTTTTGGGTTTCTATATTAACCATATCTTCTAGATTTAACTCTTAGTTAATTTGTTTGACATTTACCTTGTCTCTTTGTATTTTTATATTATATGGTTAATAAAATTACTATAAAATTCCAAGGGAACCTCAAGTGGTAAATTAATAAAATATATAATATTATTTAAGACCTTTTTCTAAACCTTTGATTTTTACGAATAGAATATCAATTAATAATATGATATTGGTTTTAAAAACTCTTTTATTTAAATTTTGAAACTATTTGATATTTTGTTTTTGTTAAATTCCTAACAGAATTATTACTACAAAAAAAATTCATTTAATAAATCTTAACAGGTCCCATTAACCTATAAAATTCGTGGATGGCATCAAAAGTTTCAAATTATATTTATTTTAACATCTCTAATACTATTTAGTTGATTCTTTCATTAATAAGGAAAATACTACATTATCATTGTGTCATAAATAAATTTAATTATTCAACATCTAAAAATTATAAATAAAATACAATTATATAGGAAATATTTTTAGATTTCTAATGAATATTTATAGTTTAAGAGATAACAAATATAACCCTATGTAAAAATTGGTTTACTAAAAGATATATGCTTATGTCACTTTTGTATTTACTTTAACCTAATTAACATAAAGTGTCATTATACCTTAAAAGGGGATTCATGGGGTCCCAAAATAAACCCAAGGATTATGATGGTCTGACATGTATCAAAAATAGAGTTATAACATGTTTTAGGGTAATTTAATATTATTATAATATTATTTTATTAATCCTCATTTAACGGATTTACCCTTTAACCATGGTAAATAAACTATTTACCGAAGTAATTATTCAAAATGTATAAAAATAAAAGTTACCTATTTACAAAATTTGGACCACCTGATTGTAAATATGGAATCCATTTTTCTAAATTTAAAACACAGAAGTGGAAAAAATTAATTTAAAATTAATTCCCGTTGTCGAAACAAAGGGCTTGTTTTTAAGAAATAATAACTATCAAATGATTGACACATGATTATGTCCAGTTTAAATGTAAAATTACGTCTAATGGAAGAAATTGGATTAAATGTTAAAAATATAGTCTAATTATACTTAACAGCCACTCAATATTATTATTTATCACTATAAATTATTTTGATTAAAAAATTTGTGTTTAAATAAAATTTAGTATTTTTCACTATTTATAAAAAACAGAATGTTTTCAAAAAAATACAAAAAATTCACCCTAATATAATTTTTATATTAAGAACCCAAAAATTAAGTCTATTTTGAAAGATAAAATTGGTAAAATTTTAAAAATTGGTTATTTCTATTCATAACAGTGAGTTTGATTGGTCGTGATGTGTTAGAATCTCGAAAATGCGTACAACGCAAGATATTGATTTTTTCAAAGGGAAATGTACCATGGAAGTTTGGGGTGTTACATTATCCACTCATTCAAATAATTTTTTCCTTGAAATTTTTATAATATTACTGCATAAAATGATTCAGGTGTTTCTTCATCATAAGTTCCTCATGTTCCCACATTTCCTCTTCCATCTTTTGTTTTCTCCTTTGAAATTTTACCAGATGATTTTTCCAGTTTCACAACACTTGATCTCTTATATCATGAACCTTGATCGGATCTTCGCAATAAGATAGATCAAGATATAGTTCTAATTCCTCATAGTTAGTACATGCGTTGTGTTAGGCATGAATTTTTTAAAAAGTGATACGTGGAACACATCATGAAATTTGGAGAGACTTGGCAGCTTTTCCAAACAGTAAGCTACAACCCAAATTCATTATAGGATTTTGAATGGGTCGATGAACCTGGGACTCAATTTACCCTTCTTAACAAAATGTTTAACACCCTTCCTTAGAGATAACTTCAAGAAAATATGGTCTCCTACCTGAAATTACAAATCCTTCTTTCGGTTATCGGCATACCTCTTCTCCCAACTTTGAGCTGCTTTGATGTGGGTTTGGATTACCTTTACCTTTTCCATCATTTCCTAAACATGTTCTGGGCCTAAGAGTTTTCTATCACCAATATCATCCCAATAAGATGGTGTGTGACATCTTTTTCCATATAATGCTTCATATGGTGCCATCTGAATACTTAATGGAAGCTATTATTATAGGAAAATTCTACTATAGGTAAATACTGATCCCACATACCATGAAAGTCAAGTGATAAACATCTCCACATGTCTTATAATGTTTGAATAGTCTATTCTAATTGTCCATTAGTTTGAGGGTGGTAGGCAGTGCTCAAAAAAAGTTCAGTATCAAGAGATTTCTGAAGAATTTTCCAGAATCTTGATGTAAAACAAGTATCATGATCAGAAACAATTGATAGGGGTACTCTATGAAGTATTACAACTTCATTAATATATAGTCTTTCTAAATGTTTAAGTGGTAAATCTTCTCTTATAGCAATAAAATGTGCGGACTTAATAAGATGATAAAAAATGACCCATATTGAATCATTCCTTCTAGGAGTCTTTGGTAGTCCCATGAAAAAGTCTATCATAATATTATCCCATTTCCACTCAGGTATGGGAAGAGGATACATGACTCCTCCTGGATGTTGACTTCTAGGTTTCACTTGTTGAAAAACCATAAATCTTGACACTAAATCAGAAATCTCCATCTTCATGTTTTCCCACAAAAAATGTTCCTTCAAATCTATATACATTTTGGTTCTCCTAGGGTGTATTGTGAAATTTGAGCTATGAGCATCGTCCAAAAATTCTCTTTTTAGATCAGGTATATCGGTCACACAAAGTCTCTTCCCAAATTTCAAAATTACATCTTCATATATGAAGTCACTCAATCTCTAGTTATTCATAGCTTTAATCTTCTTTTGAAACTCCTCATCTTCATCCTGAGAACTTTTTATCCTTTCTAGTAAAGATGGTTTGGCAACAATTTGAAAAATAATTGATGTTTCACCTTCCATGGTTATTCCCATATCCATGTTTAATTGATCCATGTATATAGGATCCTTTTCAAATCTCAACCTGTTCAAAACTTCATGACCATTTCTATTAAAATCATCTTCCACCTTATTTGCCTTCCCTGGGAGGTAGTGTATAGTGCAATCATAATCCTTGAGTAGTTCAATATGTCGCCTTTGCTGCATGTTTAGTTCTTTTTGTGAGAAAATATACTTAAAACTCTTGTGATCAGTATAAATCTCACATTTTTTTCACAATATAGATAGTTTATCCATATCTGTAAAGAAACAATTATAGATACTAACTCAAGATCATGAGTAGGATAGTTTTGTTCATGAATTTTTATTTGTCGTGATGCATAATAAATAACCCTATCATTCTGCATAAGGACACAACCACGTCCTTTCATTGAAGCATCACTATAAATAATAAACCCATCATTCCCTGATGGAAGAGTCAATATAAGAGCATTGACTAATATTCTCTTCAATTCTTCAAAACATTCTTCATAAAATTTTATCCAAAAAAATTTAACCCCTTTACGTGTGATATTGGTTAATGGGTTTTCCAATAGAGAAAAATTCTAGATGAAATGTCAATAATAACCTGCTAAACCAATAAAACTACGTACCTCAATTATACTCATCGGTGCTGGCCATTTTTAATTGCCTTGGTCTTTAAAGGATCAATTGATATTCCATCCTTAGAGAAGATATGACCAAAAAAATAAATCTATAGAATCCATAATTCACACTTGTTAAACTTCCCATATAATTTATTTCCTCTAAGAGTCTTTAGGATAATGTACATTTGATTTTCATGATTTTTTAGCTTTTGGAGTATACCAAGATATCATCAATAAATACCACTAAAAATAAATCAAGATATACCTTGAAAACACTATTCATTAGATCCATGAAGATAGAGGGTGAATTAGTCAGTACAAAAGGAATTACTATAAACTCGTAATGCTCGTACTTGTTTCAAAATGATGTATTCGGAATGTCTTTCTTCTTTACACAGAAATTATGGTATCCAGATCGAAGGTCAATATTTGAAAAATATTGAGTTACATGAATTTGGTCAAATAAATCATCAATGTGAGGTGGTAGACACTTGTTCTTTATTGTTATAGCATTGATCTCTATATAATCAATGCACAACCTCATAGATCCATCTTTCATCTTAACAAAAAGGAAAGGGGATCCCCATGGGGAAACACTAGGGTGAATAAATCCCTTATTACTCAATTCCTCTAGTTGTTTCTTTAGTTCCACTAATTCCACAATGTCCATTCTATAAGGGGTCTTCAATATGGGTCTTGAACAAGGAATTAAATCAATGGAAAACTCCAATCCTAATTCTGGAGGTTGTACAGTTAAATCTTCTAGAAACACATCGACATATACTTGCACAATAGGTGCATCATATATTTGGTCATTTTTTTCATCACCCATAGTTATTTCATTCTCTTTCACCACAATAAATGAATTTAGTTGAGCTACTGGGGTTGGATCTTGATAAGAATCAGGTAGTGAAGATTCTACTCTAATGATGAGGTGTTCTTTATCATCGTCATCAAAAATAGTAACCTCCTTATTCTTACAATAAATGTTTACATCATGGTCTGAAAGCCAATCCATACCGAGGATTATATCAAATCCAATCATGGGTGTGACGATGATATCAGTAGATAAAGAAGATTTATATTCCCTAATGGGGACTGATTCACAAAAATTTGTTGAAATGATACATCTCTTAAGATTTTTGACTAACAATTCCATTATTAAATAAAATTGGAAATATCTAATTTTCTTAGAAAATTGGGAAGATATGAAATAATTTGATGATCCAGAATAAAATAAAGCATTTTCTAAACATGATAAAACCACTAAATTACCTTCCACCATGTTGTTTAGAGCTTCAGTGTCAACAGTAGTTATGCCGTAAGCTTGGCCTTGATCCCTTGGCCTTTTCTGAGGTAAGTTTCCTTGGTGCTTTGGACATTCATTTGAATAATTCCCCCTTCCTCTAAAATTGTAGAATTAAACATTGACAACCTCTTTCTTCCCCTTGCAATCATGAGCTTGGTGCCCTTTTTCACCACACTTGTAACAAACTCTCATTACCTTCAGGAAAGTACCAGGATTTTAATTCCACATTTACTACAGGATGGATATTCAACTTTTCATTTCTTCCCCTTATTTCCATTCCCAGATTGTTCGGATGATCTTTTCTCCTCTTTCTTTTCTTTAAAGTAGTAAGACTTATAAAATTCCTTTTATGTATTGATAACACGTGAGACAATGTCTTCGTAGGACGAGAAGGATTGTGAGACTAATGGTTGAGGGAGAAATGATTTTAACCCATCAAAGAAATTTTCAATATTACTTCTTGTGTTACGTATATAATCTACAGCATTCCTTGCTAACCTTGTAATGTTATCTTCATACTTTGCGACATTCTCATCCTACTTTTTCCTCAGACATAGATATTTCCTTTCCATATCTACTCGATGGTCACGAGGAAAGTTTTTTCTTCATAAAATATCTTTAAACTCCCTGTATGACATATTTGATACTTCATCATATTCCTTTATATTTTTAATCAATTACCACCATTGATCAACATCTCCAGTGAGGTGGTAAACTGCCATGACAAGTTCTTCCCTTTCATTACTCCCCAAGGTGTGGAATATTTTCTCTATGGAATTTATACATTTCTCAAATACTAATGTAATTATACTCCCATTGAATGTTGGTTGTTTTTTCTACATGAAGCGATCTATCATTGATCCTCCACATTGTGGATCAGGGTGCTCCATACGGGTAAGGTTATTATTCATAAAATGAGTGAGTTGTCCCAGTATGGTGATAAGCTGATCAGCACCAGTTGCTTCACCAGCTCCACTATAATTATCTTCAGTAGGAGATAAATCCTTACATGGATTACATTCTTTGAAATTTTTTCCATTCATTCCAATAGGCTCCATTTATAAACAATGGCATAAACTAGATTAGTTTATGAATCGAAATACATAATTCCAAACTTGTAAAACACTTAACATAAACTGAACTATTTATGGTATAATTCATAATCATAAAAACAATTTCTTAGAGGAAGTATATACTCATAAACCCTTCATAATGGTTTGTAATGAAAATGAGAATTATTCTAAGCATATCCCCTGAGAGTGTCGTAACCAAGAGTAAAACAAGGCTCATTGTCGTGAACCAGTTCTTGTTCGAGTCTAGCTCAAAGCGTCGGTTTCAGGTTTTACACCTAGGTACATCTATTCTAGTGCCGCCTCTACCGGTTCGTAACTAGACAAATATGTATTGCTTGGAAAACTCACAAAATCTCTATAATACCAAAATTCTAGGAAGTTATTCTATACTAATACACAAAGTCTATCTTAGGGTAATGTTCTCTAATCAAAGTTTATCTTAGACTGGATTCTAAGACTTGTATTAAACTTACTATAATACCAGTTGTAACGCCCCGACCCCAGTTACCCAGAGTCAGTTCATTGGTACATAACATTGGCATGATTCAAGGAAATCATGTCCTGAAAGACCTATCAGTTTAGTAGCCTTGGAAATACTAGATACATTCACAAGTTTTACATTACATTATAAAATGAAAATCTTAAACAATATTTTTTCCATAGACCACACTCATATCCCCTCAGAATATCCCTAAATGTCAGTCATAAAATACTTCTTTGCATCCTGGGAAAAATAAAACATAGAATGGGGTGAGCTCAGATGATCATAAAGGAAAACAGTATTGCAGAAACTTTAATAAATAATTATAATCATTTAAGGCAATGTATAAGACTAAAAAAAGCCTTTTAAACTTGAACTTCATCATAATATGGAAAAGATAAAATCAAAAAATGCCATTTAATTATTCACATGGATGTTCTACTAGTTGAATAATCACATGCAATATCAATATCCACTTTCATAATGATGGAATGCATAATTCTAGACATCATAACCACATAGTGAAGTCCTTGTGCCAAGAAAAAAATTAAGTTTTTGTCAAGGCCTTGTTCCAAGAGACTAGATTGTCTCATGAGACCTACTGATTCATCGAGGAGCTATAGTAGGCTCCACCCGTCACTTACTAATTCTAATTTATTCCTCATATGAAAAGGTTTAAACATAACATAAATATTCGAATTAAAACTAGCATATTAAATATCAATACTTTATCCATAAAACATTAATGGTGTAAAAATAAAACATCCAAATTCAAATATATCACAAAATCATCAATAAATTACAGATGTTTTTTTATTATAAATCAACATCAATTAAGCATAAAATTCATAAAAGGATGTTGGCATAGATGAAATCAAATCATATTTTAGAGAAATATCTCTTTCTATTTTGATATATTTTATTAGTCATATAATTATAAAAGAAAATATTTATTTTGAATATATTATTATAATATTTTAAGGGAGCCTTTATGATGTTATAATGTCATAAAATAGTCTCACCCTCCGTATAAGTTAAAAAAAGACATTTTACCTTAATTTTGTTGAAAAGTTTATAAAGGACCTTGTTTGGAAGATGACAGAAAGATTCCTTTATAGAAATATTATAAAAAGTCAAAAAAGGGTATAAATTAATTTAAACCATAGTTTATGAAATATTAAGAATGTTTTGAAATAAATTTTTATGAAACATGGATGTGGATGATAAAGAGGTCCCAGTAGATAATTACGTATAAACAACCTCGGATAATGAAGAGATTGTGAAATTACCCCTTACTTTGTCCTTTTCCTAGGTTGAGGGTAGGTTAACCTCCTATATAATGGGGAAATAATTGTTATTAAATTATACAAGAACCATATACATTAATATGATATCATATATGATCTTCTAATATTTCTTGGTTAATGATCTTTAATTGTATCATCGTTTCGGGTGTTAACTGATTCATTTTCCTTTATATGATTTGTTATGTAACTAATGTTTTTTTGTGGATATGTTGTATATTATTCATATTAAGAGTGATATTATGTATTTAAACATTATTTTTAATTATGAAATGAAAATTAGTCTTGAATGGATACGACGAAGAATGAATCTCATCGCGTTTATGGAGATGGTAATCTGCACGTATGCACGAGCGAAAATATCGTTTTTTATTTTAAAATCATATATAATTGGATAATATATCAAATATAAAGAATCATTATCATGTCATATTAATTATTTATATAATTTATACTCATTATTATACCCATCCAAATGATGAAGTGTTTGAATAACAAACTACACCATGATGTGGAGACGGTAAGTCATACGTACGCACTTATGGTGACATCTCATTCCTAGGGTGGATAAAGTAATGAATATAGTTGAAAATTTTTTATAATAACATCACAGTATATAGAAGATACTAGATTTATTATTTTAGAATGGAAAAAACAAAGAAATTGGAAGTGGAAGAAGAAAATAACTTGAAAGAGGTGATCAAATATTTACCTCTTCTTCGGGTTCTTCCTTTTGATTTGATCAAAAGGGCTCTTTAGGTTGGAATTATGACTAAAGGAAGGAATCTATGATAGATGGAGGATATATTAGAGGATATTTGGATAGGGTTTGGTTGAGCCAAATGGTTTTGAAGGTGTGTATTTGAGATAAGGGGATGTGCCCTTTTCTTAGAGGGGTGAGGGGCACCTTAGGAAAAGATTGAAATATTATTTTATAATAAAATCCATTTTGGTTTTTAATGGATCAAAAATTACTTATTTCAATTCTAAGGTGTGGATGTGTCAAAAATGACTCAAACAATAGATTTTATACAGGTTTGGGGCACTATATTAACCTTATCTTCTAGATTTAACTCTTAGTTAATTAGTTTGACATTTATCATGTCTCTTTGTATTTTTATATTATATAGTAAATAAACATACTATAAAATTCAAAGAGAACCTCAAGTGGTTCATTAATGTCATATATAATAATATTTAAGACCTTTTTCTGAACCTTATATTTTCATGAATAGTATATCAATTAATAATATAATATTTGTTTTAAAAACTCTTTTATTTCAATTTTGATACTATTTTATATTCTGTTTTTGTTAAATTACTAACAGCATTATTACTTCGAATAAAATTATTTTAATCAATCCTAACAAGTCAAATTAACCTAGAAAATTTGTGTATGGCTTCAAAACTTTTAAATTATATTTATTTTAACATCTATAATACCATTTATTTTATTCTTTCATTAATAAGGAAAATACTATATCATCACTATTTCACAAATAAATTTAATAATTAATTGTCTAAAAATTATAACTAAAATACAATTATATAGGAAATAGTTTTATATTTCTAATGAATATTTATATTCTAATAGATAACATATATAACCTTATGTAAAAATTGGTTTACTAAAAGATATATGCTTTTGTCATTTTTTTATTTACTTTAACATAATTAATATAAAGTGTTATTATCAATTACAAGTTGCTCCATGGGGTCATAAAATTGGCCCAAGTATGACCGTGGACAGACATGGGTTAGAAAATAATGTTTAGAACATGTTTTAATGTAATTTAATATTATTATAATATTATTATTTTTACCCTTATTTACTGGATTTACCCTTTAACCATGGTAAAGAAAATATTTACTGATTAATTATTCAAAATGTCTAAAAATAAAAGTTTCCTATTTACACAATTTAGTCCTCCTTATTCTAAATATGAAATCAATTTTTCTAAATTCAAAACAAAGAATTTGTAGAAGTTAATTTAAAATTAATTCCCATTGTCAAAACAGAGAGCGTGTTTGTAAGAAATAATAACTATCAAAAGATTGACGCTTGCTTATGTTCATTTTAAATGTGAAATTATGTTCAATGACCAAAATTAGATAAAATGGTAACTCTATAATATAATTATACTTAAAACCACTCAATATTATAATTTATCACTATAAATAATTTTGATTAAAAAAATCATTTTTAATTAAAATTTAGTATTTTCCAAAATTCATCAAAAATAGAATATTTTCAAAAAATACCAAAAAATTCACTCTAAGCTAATTTCTATATTAAAAACCCAAAATGAAGTCCATTTTAAAGATAAAATTGATCAAATTTCAAGAAGTTTGTATTACTATTCATTACTGGTAGTTTGATTGGTCACGATGTGTTAGAATATCGAAGTTGCGTACAATGAAAACTATTACATTATTTAATGAGAAACATAGCATGGATTCATGGGGTGTTACAAAAAGAAAAAGGATCATATAGATTATAAGTTGATCAATTTTTTTCACGTCTCCTCATGAAAATATGTAAAAAAAGAGTTTCATAGAGGTTAAAAGTGATGGGTGAAAGTTATCAATTTTTTGTGAAGTTGTTCACAAGATAAGACTATAGGTTTTCTAAAAAAATGAATAATGTTAATGGATGAACATTGTGAAGTGGAAAAGTTGTGTAAACATTCATAATGTTTAAAAAATATGGAGTTTTAAATTTTTTTTGTTCCTATTTAGAAAATGAATGATGTTTTAAAATTTTTGGAGAGTTTGTAAATGAGGAATATAAAAAAGAAGAAAGATTTATGAAAAACATTGAAATACATATGGAGTTGCATGACTGTGTTAATTTACAAGATATATATGACATCAAATCATGGAATTTATATGAACCTGTGTAGTTTCACATAATGAGCATAGTGAACAGTATAGTCATGTGAAGGGTAATATTTGTTTATAAATAGAAGATATCCCCTCATTATATGATTCAAAACTATTTAGAGATATAAAGTCTATGATTTTTGAAATGTTTATATGAATATATATCTTTCATGAATCAGTTATGAAAACATTTTTTCATGAAGAAATGTATTGTTTCATTTTGAATATGAAGGATTCATGAAGTCATTAAATATAACATCATTTTTGTTAATGTAAGATTCTTTTTTCTATCCATACTAAGGTATATTCACAAAATAAATCAATTCCCATGAATGATGGAAGATTTATGAAGTAGTGAATGTTATATGAATGTTGTGGGTTTCATGAAATAGTGTAAGATCCATGAGTTGTGAAGGTTTCAAGAAAGTGAAATAGTTTCTCCCAAAAGTGAAGAGATGGATGAATGTGAGTATTGGGTAATAATATAATGAGAATTTAAAAAAAAGTTATTGATATTTATTTTAGAACATTCCCAAAAGATATTTATTGATGACTAGTTCAACAAATAATGTAAAGGTGAAATGGTTATGTTAAAAGTCAGTTTTTGAAAGAGAAGTGTGATTATTTATGAAAAATAATTTTGGAAGAATTTAGAAGATAATGATTTCATCTATTGGAATGTGATATAAATAGTGGAAATATCGTGGTAGTGAAGAGACCCTAAATCATGTTAAGGTTGTTATCCCCACACACACGGATAATAGAAAGTTAATTATATCTAAATGACTAGTGAAGACTAGTGGATTTTTGAACGCCAACATAATGTTAGTGTTTACTCCATGGAAATATCCAATTGTAGGGGAACCATGAAAAATACTTCTTTCTTCTATTCTTTATGTTCATATAATATCTATTATTGTTGTTGATTTACATTTTGACACATATTATGTAATCTAAAATATTTATTGAAACCTTATCACACCTATTTTTGGGTACAGGCCTTCAGAAGTTTAAGGGTTATGTTCTTAGCTTGTACAAATAATTTTTATTTTATTTCTTGAAACCAATGAAATTTATGGATTCATGTGTGTCAAAAAAATAATTTAAATACATAATATAGGTATTTAAATATATTGGATTATTTTTAAAATATTTCTTTGATAATTCATCATAGAAGAATAATGTTCATGAAAGAAGAAAATGATTTACACAACTCTAAGATTCTTGTGACACCTAAACTAATGTGAAACCCCAACATTGTCCATATATCATCCTATTAGTGTTATAGTCCATGAATCATGTGACAACAAAATTAGTAGAACTCGCATGTTTCATGAAACTCATATTACACAACCCCATTTGTTCTCTATTTTTTCCAATAATCATTGTATGAATATTGAGTCATTATGGTCCTCATATCCCATGAATATGGGTCTATTTATGAAATGACAAGATGGATGACTAGAATCATGAACCATCATGAACAATCATATTACACGAGACAATGTCTAATAAATTTCTATGAAGGTTTCTCACAAACACTTTATGTGTTGATTTTTTGGTTTTTACCACTATGTAACACATCTTTAAGTCCCACTCATTCTCTCCCAACTACCAAAAAAGATTTAGGGATCTTATCGGGTGTATGCCCAATTTATGAAATCATTTAGGGAAACCTCTCTATTCCACCAAATGATCCAGGATTGTACAAGAAAGAACATTCATAGTCCCCATTCCATTTGTCAACATTTTCTTTTCACAATGTGATCGTCCTTAATAATATATTTTAATCTACAATTTTACCCTAAGTTTCGAGTATAGGGTACCCTATATGATGATCCCATGATCCCCCATACAATGGTAACATGTTTTCTCATGTGAAAAGAATGAGATGTTCTCTATAATATAGGTATCTTAATGAATAATCCCAACACCATTCCTTGATTTCACTCCATTCATGCAATATTCATCCTTACCACATGAATTTAATATACATTGTACTATCTTACCACATAACCTTAAACTATGCACTCAAACATTGTGGGATTTTATTCCCATTTTCTAGAAGTGTTCGTAACACTCCTAATCACTAGACATTAAATGATGGGCATCTACACCAAACATTAAACATTTAAAATTATTTTATGCTATGAGTGTATGTGGGGTTAGTATGTGTTTATAGGTGTGGTTTGAATTTCCATTAATTTTTTTTAAACAAAATGAAAAAGATAAATTATCAATTAAAGTTATTTTAAATTATTAAATTGAGAAAAAAATATATAATAAATAAATAAAATGTTGATAAAATCAATCTGCTTAATAAAGTTAAAATCTATATAGATTAATTGAGTAATAGAAAGGGAAAAAATATTATCTTGTTTGTGAAATTATAAAAATTGATAAAGAATGAAACAAATCATAAAATGATAGACAATGAACTCGATTTAATATGGAGTATAGAAATAGCTCACTGTGAGATCCTAATTATTCAACCCTTGAGTTAAGAGGTATATATTATAACTCCATTCCTCTTGTCATTGATCAATAAACAAAACCCTCACAATTATTTTTTCAAGAAACCTCTTTAGCTTGATTAGTATCAAAGTAACCTCCTCACTTTTGATATAGTGATAACTGATTTAGAATATTATGAGAACATAGAGGTTTTATTTTAAAAAATTGGCTGAACATCAACACAGAAATCTATCATATTGATGGATACAATTTATGATAACATATAGTGAGATTATTTTTGAGAATAACCTTAAGGAAATATTGATTACTGGAGATTAACCCTTGAGAGGACCCACTAGATATTCCATTTGAATAAATGAATTGAGAGGAATTATTGGTGACTAATAGTCCTTCAAAGATCCAGATGGCCTTCAATTATAGGATCCAAAAGGAGTGATGGTGTTTTGGATTTCACCAATGACATTGAATCTGAATAATAATTCCATAATTTATATTTTTTATCACAATAAATTCTATCATATACTAGCTACCTGAACACCATCAGATACCATATAGCCTTTAATTTTTAGCTAGTGGATAATTTTGGGAGGATATATACATGAATACTTCAACTGGATAGTCAGGGAAACTCTATCATTTAGTTGGTGGTCTTTTAGAGACTATTCTAAATATTTTCTTCACTTCTGGGTGGCCAGTGGGAGTCCATCAGTTATTCGGTGGTTGCCTGGCACATAAGGAGGCCTAAAACCATGGAACGAGCTAGCCAGTGACCTCACTATGTAACTTGTGTATCCTTCATTCCTCCATGTTCAAAAGAAACCTCAAGATATTCAATACATGACCTTCAATTAATATTCTAACATTATTAAATGATTTTCAAAGATGAAAAATGATTGGTATAAAAAATGAAGAGGACATAAAAAATATCATAAAATTTTCAATATTTCACATCACATGGTATTCATAATAAACACCAAAAATCACTCAAATAAAATCATTATAAACATATATGAGTGTTAATGATCATAAAAATACATTATAAAGAGTGGTAAAAATTTCCCCCCTTTATAATGATATAAAAAAATAACATAATGATGATAAACTAACTATAAATTATAAGATAAATAGATTCAATACTAATTGATGATGTTTATAAGTTATTAAATGACCTCTAACTGTAAATTCATAAATAAAGTTATTAACAATGGAAATAAAATTGTTAAATATTTTTAATATCTCTCCCATTTTAAATAAACAATGAACTTAAATAAATTTTGAATCATTTACTAACATAAAAGAAAATACTCCTCGCCTTTAGAATTTTTAAAATTATAACTATCAACTACTTATCCCATTGTGATGAAAGTATAATTTTCATAACTTTATAACACTTTTGGGATTAAAAATATAAAAATAATTATTGTAGGAGAAACTTAATATAAATGTTTTGAGAAACTCATTATATAATTTGAAAAAAAAACAACAGGGATTAAAAAATAATAAAGAAAAATAATTTGAAAAGGTGAAAAATATATTTTGAAATTTTCACTTTTCATCCAAATGGACTTATTAATATTAAATTTTTAGATATAAATAGGGGAGTTAAAATGAATACATAAAAAAAAAAATTGATTTAGAGATATGAAAAAAATAAAAATATGTAAATAAAATTGGTTCATACCTTACCATGAAACTACTTTTTTAAAGATGTGTTTTTCTTCCATTTAATAACTCCTTTATTCGAAATAATTATTTCAAGGTCATACAAACTTAAGAATAATTATTTGATTTCCATTTATTCAAAGAAAACTAAAGAATATTTTTATAGGGACATGTATCTGTAAAAAAAATTATCAATGTTAATATACCATTAAGAGAGTGAAAAATATTTAAAAATAATAGATAATACACACAATTTATATGAATTTCTTAAAAAATAATTTTTATAAACCAATATCTATATAATAAAAAATATTACTTTATGAAAATATTAAATATTAAATTATAAAATAAGATAAATTGACAATAATAGAATTTTTTTTGAAATATAATAAATAATTTAAATATAATATCCCTCTTAAAGATAATTTCATAAATAAAAGAGTTTAGGATCCAACTAAAATGACATAATTATTAACATAAAGGGATCATAAACACAAGAGAAGAAAAAAATAAAATAATTAATTCAAACATTTATAAATATTTTAAAAAAGATATAACATTAGATAACCATAAATTATATTGAATGAATCATAAGATAATCAATCCAAACAAAGATATAATAAACTGATCAAGATCATGGGACTTAAATAAAATATGAGTGATTTTATATTCAATCCTACAAAAATTAAAAATAATATCACCCTTTTGGAAGTGATATTTATGAAATGGTACCAAATGTCACTATTTTTGGTGTGAGAGTAAAAGATATGATTTTTATAGATATTATTGGAACTAATATTATCCCAATTGATAGGTATATTGTTGAATTTATTATTTATGTATATGAGAGTGTGTTTAATCTATATTATTTGGTCATAACAATTCCCAAATGCTTTAAATTCAACTTTATCTAATGAATGAAAAAATATTTTATGTGTCTTAGTGCTCTGTGAGATAAGGAATTTTCCATGTTGGTGGAAAATCCTACTTGTACACTACCATTCTTGATTGAATCCACCAATATCAGAATGATAAAAAATAGTTAATTCAAAATATTTTCATTTGGAATAAAATAGCCCAAGATTTATTATTCCTTTTAAAAAATAAAAAATACATTTTATATATTTAATATAGGGTTGCTTTTAATTTAATTGAAAAAATGACATAGGTAATCACTGAAAATTATATTAGGTTGGGTCGTAGTAATGTACAATACTACCAATCATACTTATAGAAATATTATTATTGATCATCTTACAAATTCATCTAATATATGCTAAATTTTTTTAGTCATGGGAGTACTAATTTTCATATCATGATCTATGATAAATCATTTTCAGCATTCATGTGTGTATTTTCTTGGGATTTAAAAATTTCATAATTTCCTTGATAAATTTTAAAATTCAGATATAATTTGAGTTCAACAATAATTTTCATTTGAATTTCCCTTTTCATTTTATAAAAAATTTAAAAAATATATATTTCGTAGAAGGACTGAAAATCACATCATTGAAGTAAATTTGAACAAATAAAAATCCATTTGAGATATTTTTTAGAATACAATTACTGGGATTTTTCCATTTTATAACTATTTTGATCAAAAAAAATAGAAAGGAATTGATACAAAACCTAAGGGGATAATTTTAAACTATAAATATCATTGGCTAATTTCAATACATTATATGGAAGACAAGATCTTCAAAACAATTTTTTTATTTCAAAAAATAAATTTCTATGATAAAAAATTTAAAATATAACTTTTAAAATTCACTTATGTGGGTTTAAAATTAATATTAGAGTTGTCCAAAACATTATAATGGGTTCAAAATGGATATGCTATTTATCTACTAGAGGACATTATTTGTTTTGAAATCATCAGGCCCATCTACCATATTCTTAAAAATCCATTTTTAGACTATGATAGGATAAAATAAATTTAATTCCATAATAGTATATATTCCATTTTAAGTGAATTGGTATAGCACCAATTTCATCGAACAACACCAATTTTAATTTTTAAGGGTATCATTAGGTGAGAGACAAAGGAAAGGCATTAAACCTCATTTAAAAATAAACATATAGTACGAGTTCCATCATTCAAATATCAAATTTCATTTTCAAGGGTGTGGAATTTAGATTGTTTAATATAAGTATTTAATTAAATTTAAGGATACAATTTCTTTTAAATTTTTTTAGTTTGAATAGGCTTATCAAAAAAATGATTTTCAAATATATTTTTATAAATATATTATCAATAATTTTCAACAATAAAAAATATATATTGGTACTTATACCATTTTAACTTAATAGTTAATGACTTGGTATTCCTTACTTGAGTTTGAGTTCTAGAATAAGATACCTTCATCAGATTTTTGATCAAATTTAACCATATTTTCTTCGGTTTTGTGAATAATATATTTAAAAGAAAAGTCATAAAAAATATGGATTTTTGTTTTTCATTTTTTTTCAAATATATTAAGGGATTTTTTGATAAAAATATATAAACGAATGATTTTAATGATAAATAACACATTATTAATGCAATGAGTCCAAATATAATATGCTATATTAATATCATTTAAATAAGTTTGAGAAATTTCTTTGATAATTCTATTTCACCTCTTTACATCCCTATTTTATTATGGGGTTTGAGGAGTAGTAAAATTTTTATTATATAATTTATAAGAACTACAATCATAAAATTAATTTTTGTTTAATTCCACTCTATGATTGTATATAAATGAAATGATTTTAAAAACTTTTTAATTTTAATCTTTTTTAAAAAAACTTTGGGAATGATTTTCAATCACAACTTTTATGAGATAAGAAATATGTACGATTGAATCATGTAAATTAATAAAAAATTAAATATTATAGGATTTTCCACCTTAAATTTAAAAATGAAAATGTTTTAATAAATCAAGATGAATTAATTCAAGATATTTATCAGAACCAAATCCTTTTTATAAATTAAGTAAACATATTATTTTTATACCAGAATTGAATTATTTAAAAATCATATCATCTTTGAAATAATTATTTTTTAGATCTCATACTAAAATGTAAAATTTGAGTTTGAAAAGTGAGTGTGTGCTGCCATGACAAATGCATCTATTCATGTGAAAAAAATCAAAAACATGAGCACTCAAGAATTTGGAATTTTACTAGAGAGTTATTGAAAATGGTTTATAAAAACATGTTGTAAATGAAATTCATTAAATAAAACTTATCCTTTTAGGTTAAAAACATTGCTATAAAAAATTTCTATCGATATTTTAAAACCTTATCACCTAATTGAATAATTAAAATTTACTAATTCTTTTAAAATTCTGGTTCATTCCTTTTAAAAGTAATTTTTTAATAATAAATATGTAATAAAAACTAATGTCACCTTCATCAATTATCTTACCCATAGATTTATCTCTAAAGGTGATGTAACCACATTTTATTTTAACAATTTTATTGAATTCGAAGAGGTCACCACACATGTATCCTGATTAACCACTATCTAGGTACTATAGTTCTTCTTGTTTTATTTTCAAATGATACTTTTCCTATGAAATAGAATGACCATTGGTTTTGGTAACCAAAATATATTCAGAAAACTGTGTATATCTAAAAAAATACATGGGGATATAGAATGTTTTATCATGGAATATTTCTCTTGAAGAAACGGATTAAATATTGATTTATATTGGTCTCCAATATCATTAATTCATGAAATGACATTAAATATCTTATATTATCCATGTATTATTTTTTATATTATAAAGATTATTATCTAGACCAGGCACTGAGACGACGTGCTATTTTGAGGCCCAGTGTGCCCAAAATAAATGTTGGAAATATATTAAAAATCATGAATCCATGTTTTTAATGGAAAAGTGGAATGATATCTTAATAGGTTCCTCAAATAGAAATATGAAGGCACCATCGAGTTAAAAATGGTTGTTTTACCCTATGTGTGACATAATATTAGTCAGCTCGAGCATTGTAATGAGATAAATTATTTAATAAAATTATGTTTATACATTTTATTGATGAAACTATTAATGGATCATTAAATAGATCCTTATGTCAGAATTCTAGGGATAGAAGAATAACATTGGATCCACTAGAGGATCATTAGAGATATCTTTGTATAATACTCTCATGAGAGTGATGACAAATCAAGGATCGATCAATCGACACAACCATGAATTCATCATATTTTACCAATGAACGTGATGTCACATCATTATTCCTCAGTGGTAAAACTAAAAAAATGTATAATTTTTTTATTTGTGATTTCAATTCCATTTTACAATTCTAGTTGAACAAAGATCAATTCTAAAAATAGAGTTTGATTCGTGCATTACTGGTATATTTAATTTGGTGCAATTTTTTATTGTTTGATTTATTCCACTTTGTTCATCCCTTCTATGACAAAAAATTGAGGCTGACTGAAAAATGTACATAGTTCATTCCTAAAATTGTTTTCCTTATGTATTTATCCCAAAATTTCATTTTAAAATCACCATTAGTAATCCCTTTGGCCTATGGTTTGACAAATAACTGGTTCTAAATCATTTCATGATCGTTCATTGGAGCAACATATTTAAACTATTGGTACAGAACATGATTCTGGTTATATTGATTGGGAATTGAAAATGATGAATTGTAGATTAATGGAGAATAATAATAAATCTAGGATTCTTTATCTTTATAGTTAATGCACATAAAATCGACGTCATAGGTAGTTTTCCACGATGTATTTCGAGTTCCAAATTAGGAGGTCTAGTGATGTAAGGGATTAGTCTACATGGATCCATGGTATAAAGAGTTATTTCAAGTGGAAATCAAGGAGGACGTAGTGCACGAGGAAGAATGTAAGAGGAAATCCAGATTTGTAAAATCCTGAGCAACACGACGTGTAACTTGGGATTAAACTCTATGTGGGTACCATAATGATCACATGTCTTGTGACCCCCATCAAATACTGTGTGACCCCTTTCATGTGAATCGGTGTGTACTTTGTAAGTATGTGGGCATAGGAAAAGGTACATGGTTTGGTGGCCTATTGTTTACTTGTACACGGACACAGCTTGGTGTACACAGGCCAGTACATGACATGACCACCATACACAGACACAACTAGGTCACATAGAAAAGACATCGCGTGTATCTACAAAGTGTGTATATCCTTCTTCAAACCATGTATGTGGAGACTACTTTTTGGTGTAACATCCAATCTATCCATACACTCAGACTCTAATCACCTACTTTTTGGCTCGGTACATGAGAACAATGGTTGCATGGAAAAAAATGGTACATACGTCATAGAGGAATGTTGTTTTTCCGTTTCCATCTTATTTAGCTCCACAAATATAATCAATTGACTATGGTCCATCTTTTGTATTTATGAATGCCTCTAAATAAAATTCTAGCCATGATTCCACTACATGATCAGGAGGATGATTTGGTTGGTGATGAAGCATCCATACAAGGGCTTGTACCAGAGATAACACCTCTTGGAGGTTTACCAGCTATACCACAACCTAGTGAGCAGAAACTATCACCATCAATACTAGATGACTATTAATGTAGATTGACTGTATTTCATGAGTTTTAGATTCAGTGATCACTTATGTATTAGGGTGATCCAGAACCCCAGGTGGATGGGGACTGGTTAAAAGTTGTAACTGGCATTTTTCGCCTTGTGAGGATGCTTTCATATCAGACTGTAATCCTAATAGAGATAATTCTTTAAGGATCTACTAGGAGATGATGGAGATTGGTCCCTCAGTCACATGAAGAGAAAACCTTCTCTTAGAAAGACTTCAAGAATCTTTTCTGAGAGGAGTTCTATCCAGCCACATTTGGATTATTACACATACAATAGATTCTACATCTATAGAAAGGTAGTATGATCATAGAGGAATGTTCAAATAGGTTTACTAATCTCTCACATTACTCCTTGGATATAATCATGACTAGTTATTCAGGTCTCAATCCTTTGAGTAGGTCTTTTGCAGAGATATCAGGTCTGTAGAGGCATCTCATATCATTTCTATCAATACTGGAGTTCTTCATAAATCCTTGTTGGGAGAAATTTTTCAGGTAGGGAAGACAACCATAGTGGGAGATAGAAGTAGGAAACTAGTAGTTAAGACCTCAGTAGTGGGTATCCAATCATAGTCACGTGGGTCCATGAAGGTGAGACACTTCATGAGGCGATCTCAAGACTCAGGGTCAGCAGTACCAGGATCCTTGGACAGCTCAAATTAGATAATAGAACAACACATTTTCTCTTTCTACATTCAAGGACATCTAGCACACGATTTCCTGACTCATCATACTGGTGATTGAGAGAAAATTGAGGGACAATTGAGATAGAGGAAAAAGAAGGAGCATGGTCATCTGCAGGTTGGTGGACATAGAATATAATGACCCATACTTAACATACATGGTAATTACTTTAGAATTGAATAATACTTATTACAACATATAACAAAACCATGATAGGACCATATAGGTATAGTGTCTTTAGAAACTGGGAAACATAAACAACTGGTAAAGCATCTACATTGTCTCCCGTTTATTTAATCATATCTAGAGTCCCTTTGGAATATCCTACTTAGTACCTTTCTTCCAGACCTGGGGAAAATAAAACATACAAAAGGGTGAGCTCAAATTCTTAGTAAGGGTAAACAAAGGAAATATCATATTCATAAGAACATAGCATTTCGAAAATCTTATCCTCCAAAAGAGATCATAAAATCATAACATGGGAAAAATCATAGTAGTGAAATGTAATCCCAATAATCATAACATAAATCATGAAACTTTGTTTCATACACACATAATCATTTTTAATCATTTCTTAGTAGTCGAGACTCATTTCCAAGACTATCCTAGCAGACAAAGTCCATTTCTGAACCGAGTTCACTCCTCGTTTCAATCATGTATCACTGAACCGGATTAATCCTTCATTCTAGCCATGTCTATCTCATGAGATATAAATATTTACCCAATACATTGGAGGGATATATAGGTCCCACCCATCTCATAATGAAACCATTCTTATGTGTTCCACAAAAACATAAATCATAGCATAACCTATGTAATAAAAATGGGTTTCTTAAACATCGTGCCAACATAACATCATCCATAAAAGGACATCATAAAATTAATTCCATAATAAAATAATCAAATAAATGTAAAAATAGGTAAAGAAATAGAACCCTATATTATCTTAGATGGAAAATAATTTTGATAAAACACTTGAACTCCATTCTTGAGGAAAATATCCTTTCTACTTCAAAAACATTTTACCTTTCATAACATGTCATAAAATTTTAAACTAATAGAAGTTGATTAAAAATAAACTTCAAAAAATATAAAGTAAGCTTCATGGAAATAATTTTCTATGAAATCATAAAAATCCATTCATTCTATATAAGTTAAAAAAATATTATTCTCATACTTTGGACAGAAAAGTCAAAAAGTACCTCGTACTAAAAACGACAAAAGATTTCTTTCATATCTTTTACTCACCAAAGGGTAAAATTGGATTTAAACAATTTTATGAGGATAGAAATAATATTACATATTGTGGAAACATGGATGTGGATTATAAATATTCATCAGTAAATTCTGAAGTATAAACAATCTCGGTTAAAAATGAGATTGTGAGATTTTCCCTTACCATAGGTCCGATTTGCTTTATACATATCCAGAACTCCTATTTAATTATTTAAATAATGTAATTGACTTATTAAATAATCGTATTCATTGTTATGATATCATATATGTTCATATTCTAATCTTCTTATTAGTAATATTTCATTGCTTCTTGTTATTCGGGTGTTCATTGCTTTATTTTCTTATACATGTTTTGTCGAATAAATTCTTATTATTCTTTTTAGGTTATAGATTCCTAATTTACAGAGTGGTATTAGTGTAATATATATCATATTTATTCATTAAATTCATTTATATAATCATTATTCAATGAATATCATGTAGAATTAGTCGCATCACATCGTGGAGACGGTAGGTCGTACGAACGCACGAGAGATGATATCATTCTCATGATCATGGAATTGTGTTGAAGTTTATGTATACTATTTATGAATCAATATCACTTTACAATAATAATATATAGTAAATCTTTACACAATAATACCCATCCAAGTAAGTTTGTGGTGGAAAACAGATCACACCACGACGTGGAGACGATATTCCGTATGTACGCACACGCGGTGATTTCATTTTCCATAGGATTTATAGAAGGTGAAATAACGTTGTTTCATATTTATAATAACATATCATTATATGAGTAATACTGATGTTATTACTTCATAATGAAATAGATAAAGAAGATTAAGTACAAGAAGAAACAAATTTGAATGAATCGGTAACAGATATTACCTCTTCTTTGACACGCCTCGTTGAAACCACCTCTTAGGGAACTAATGTTGGTATTTGAAGAATACCAGAACCACTAGAATATTGATAGGGGATTTTAGAAGAGTAATGGGAAGGGGTTGGCCAATCTTGAAGGCTCAATGTTGTGTAAAGAGGAGAGGGAGGAGGTGCCCTTTTATATGGGAGGAGAGGGGCACCATTGGAATGTGTGAAAATATTATTTTATTATAAACTTATCTTCAATTTAAAAAGGTCCAAAAATCATTAACGATGATGATAAGATGACTCATGGTTGAAAATAAAATCATCTAATCATAATTGGACATGTTTTGTATAATATGTTAATCATTATAATCTTATTTATTCAAATCATTTATTAATGGCGTAAATAATGCATCATTATTGTGTCATAAATAATTTAATTTATTTGATGTCTAAAAAATGTAAAAAAAATTCCACCATGTAGGAAATATTTTTAGTTTTTCCATTAATATTTATAGTCAAAAATATAATTTATATAACCCCTTATAAAAATTAATAACTAAAATATTTTTGTTAATGTCAATTTTGTCTTTTCATTAAATTAATTAATCCAAATTGTCATTATCACTACCAAGTGGCTCAATGGGGTCCAAATATCGACCAAAGGATGCCCATGGTCAGCCACTACCTATAAAATATGGTTAGGACAAGTGTTAAGGTATCTTTGAATTATTATAATATTCTTTTAACATTTAATTACCCTATTTACCTTTAACCGCAATAAATAAAAGTCAAAAGTAACTATTCACCAAAAATTATTTTTATCATTTTGAACCACATTTTAATTCTTGATAAAAACCATGCATGTTGGATTTTTTATATTCAAATCACAAAAGTGGTAAAATTTCATTTAAATGAAAGAGTCTTTTTTTAAATACTACTAAGTGGTTTCACTATTCATCAAAAATTGAAGTTTTTCAGAAAAATACCAAAAATTCAGCATAAGCTATACTTGACATTCCGAATTCAAAAATTATGTCTATTTTTTCAAATTAAAAACATATAAGTGGCATTAATTAATTTTAAAATTAATTCCCATTATCAAAACAAATAGCGTGTTTTTAAGAAACAATAACCATCAAAAGATCGACATTTGTTTATGTCCAATTTCAAAGTGAAGTTAATTCCAATGACCAACATTGGATTAAATGGTAAAAATATATTCTAATTAAACTTTAAAACCAAGTAAAAATATAATCTAACTATATAAATTATTGCGATGAAAAAAGTTATTTTTAATTAAAAAATAGCATGTTTTTACTATTCATTAAAATTTGAAAGTTATCAGAATAATATGAAAAATTTATCCAAATTAAATTTTTATAACCTGATTCTAAGGAATAATTTTATTTTGTCAAATTTAACTTATAAACATGTCAAAAACTAGATTTAAAGTGGGTGCACCATCAAAAGGTGGAAAAACTTCATTTTTTGAAAAATACTTATTTTACCCGAAAAATTTATTTTGTTCTCATAACATGTTCTAGAAAATATTTAAGATGAATAATAATGTTATAAAATTCAAAATGTAGTCAATACTATTCATAACTGCTAGTCCATAGTAATATTATAACAATATATCGTTGTTTAGTGAAACTCGGTATTGCGTACTATACACGCTATCGAGGAAGGTCGTGATTGTGTGTAACGCAAACCAAGCTAGTGTTGTGTGTAGTGAAAGATTACTTTGATGTTGCATATAACATAAGACATAAAAAAATATACTTCTCACAAAATATGTAGGTGTTACATTCTACCCCCCTTAAAATGAATTTCTACCTCGAAATTCGTCACTTCATAACAAACAGATGATGATACTACTCCCTCATCATATCCTGAAGCTCCCATGTAGCTTCTTCTAATTGGTGGTTCCTCCATAAAACATTCACCATGCGAGTTGTCTTGTTCCGTAGAACTTTTTCTCTACGATCTAGAATCACTATCGATTGTTCTTCATAAGAAATATCTTGCTCCAGCGGTACAACTTCTAAGCATAGTACATGTGAAGGATCAGGTATGTACTTTTTCAGGAGAGATACATGGAACACATTGTGAACTTGAGAGAGACTCAGTGGAAGCTCTAATCAGTAAGCTACCTTCTAAACATGATCCAATATTTTGAAAGGACCGATATACCTAGGGCTCAGCTTTCTGTTCATTCCAAATCTCATTACTCTCTTCTAAGGAGATATTCGTAAGAACACTTTTTCACCCACTTCAATCTCTAGATATTTTCTTTGGTTGTCGGCATAACTTTTTTGTTGACTCTGTGCTGCTCTTTTGTGTTGTTGAATAGATCTGACCTTTTCTGTCATCTCATCAACAAGATCAGGTCCTAATTTCTTTCTTTCCTCAACTTCATCCCAGCAAGTTGGAGTCCTGCATTTATTTCCATAGAGAGCTTCATAAGGAGCCATATGAATACCGGAGTGAAAGCTATTATTGTAAGAAAATTCCACCAAGGGTATGTGTTGATCCCAACCACGTTTGAAATCCATAGAGAAAGCTCTTAACATATCTTCTAGAGTTTGAATTGTTCTCTCAGACTGACCGTCTCTCTGAGGATGATAAGCAGTGTTGGAACTCAACTCTGTATCTAAAGTATGCTGAAGACTTCACCAAAACTTCGAGGTAAACCTCGGATCCCTATCAGATATAATGGAAAGTGGTACTCCATGAAATATTACCACTTCCGTCATATATATCCTAGAAATCTGATCCAAATAGAAATATTCTCTAATAGTAATGAAGTGTGCCGACTTCGTAAGATGATCAACTATAACACAGATAACATTATTGCCTTTGGATGTTTTAGGAAGTCCAGTGACAAATTCCATAGTGATGTTTTCCCATTTCCATTCTGGTATGGGTAATGGTTGTAACATCCCCTTAGACTACTGTCTCTCAGTTTTAACTTGCTCAAAAACCAAGCATCGAGAGATATATTCAGCAACAACTATTTTCATTCCATCCAACTAGAAGTACGCTTTCTGGTCCCTATACATCTTCATGCTTCTAGGATTAATAGAGAATGAAGAACTATGAGCCTCATCCAGTAGCTCCTTCTTTAATTCTGGGATGGAAAGAACACAATCCTGATTCCTGAACCTTATTATCCCATCACAATCAAGGTTGAATTCCAGAACATTTCTCACCCTCTTTTGTAACTCTACATATTCTTTTTATGCCTCTTTAATCATCACATGTATAGATGGTTGAACATTCATTTGAGAAAGATAAGATTTTCCCCCTTCAATTATAATTCCATGATCCATCCTTTGTAAATCCATAAATATTGGATCTTTTGTGATCCTCATCATGGATATTGTTGACTTAATGTGTCTGCCACCTTGTTTGCTTTCCCAGGGTGGTAATGAATTGAGCAGTTGTAATCCTTAATCTACTCCAAACATCTTCTTTGGCGCATATTCAGATCCTTTTGTGAGAAAATATACTTTAAAATTTTATGATCAGTATAAATATCACACCTTTCACAATGAAGATAATGCCTCCAAATATTTAATGCAAATATTTCCACAACTAACTCTAAATCATGAGTTGGGTAATTTTGCTCATGGATTTTCAACTGTCATGAGGCATAAGATATCACCATATCATTTTTCACGATAAAAGACCCCAATCCCTTCTTGGATGCATCACTATAGATCACAAACCTTTCTCCACTCCAAGGTAGTGTGAGAACAGGTGCAGTGGATAACCTTCTTTTCAACTCCTTGAAATTATCTTCACACTACTCTGTCCACACGAACTTAACTCCTTTTTGAGTCAACCTGGTGAGTGGATTATATAATCCTGGAAAATCTTTCACAAAACATCTATAATATCCAGCCAAACCAAGAAAACATCAGATCTCAGTTACTGTTGTTGGTCTCGACCATCATTCGATAACCTCTATTTTTGACGGATCCACAGATATCCCCTATTTTGAGATTATGTGACCCAAAAATGAAACTTTTTTAATCCAAAATTTACACTTGGTAAATTTGGCATAAAGCTTATCATTTCTTAGGGTGTTTATTACAATTATCAAGTGATCTTCATGTTCTTCCATTCTCTTTGAAAAGACAATAATATTGTTTATAAAGACTACCACAAACTCATCAAGATGGTCACTAAAGAATCTATTCATTAGATCCATGAAGATAGCATGGGCATTAGTAAGACCAAATGGCATCACTATAAATTCATAGTGTCCATACTTTGTATGTAAATCCGTCTTCGGTATATCCTATTTTTGACCCTAAATTGATGATACCCTAAACGAAGATAAATTTTGGAAAAGTATTGAGCTCTGCGTAGTTGGTCAAATATGTCATCAATGCATGGGAGAGGATATTTTTTCTTGATAGTGATCCTGTTAAGTTCTCGATAATCAATGGAGAGTCCCATTGATCCATCTTTCTTTATAACAAACATAATAGGTGCTCCCCAAGGTGATGCACTAGGGTGTATGAATCCCTTATCAAGATTCGCTTGGAGTTTCTTCTTCAATTCCTATAGCTCAATTAGGGCCATTATATAAGGTGTCTTTGAAATTGGCATACCACCTGGTATAAGTTCTATTGAAAACTCAACTTAACGATTTGATGGAAGACCTGGCAATTCCTCCATAAAGACATCATCAAACTCTCATACAATGGTAACATTCTTAATCATGAGTTTCTCTCCAACCATTTGAGATAAATAAACTTCATTTATTGGAATGAAGACCCATAAGATGGAAGAAATTTCCACTGGAAGGTTATATTCATCCTTGCATCGATAGATGATAGTAGATTGATCGGGAATATTAAATGTGATTTCCCTTCTTTGGCAATTGATATGAGCTCCATATAAAGAAGGCCAATCCATGCCAAGAATCACATCAAATTCCACTATAGGAAGGATCACAAAATTTTTAGGAATCACTTTCCGAAAAACGTCAATTATAGAAGAATTATAAACTTTTGATGCACCCGTTGTGCCATTAGGAGTTGTCACAGCTAACTCAACATCTAATTTTTGAGGTAGTACGACGATACCCTTAGAAAATTCATCAGAAATAAAAGAGTGGGTGGATCTAGAATCAAATAAAACATTTTATACTTTAGATGGATGGTAAGTGTACCTTTCAAAATTCATTATCATACTCTACATCGCCGATAGAAATTTCATGTGACTTTCCTTTGTCTTTGGCCTTAATAGTTTGTTGATGTCGATCATCATCAAAAACCCTTGGATCAGGGCATTGATTGGAATAATGACCCATTTCCTTGAACTTGAAACATTGAAGTGTAGGAGGTGCCCTCTGTGTATCCCATTCTTTGTTCGCATCAGTAGACATCTTCTTCCCATTATTTTGACATTCAACTGCCCGATGACCTTCTTTTCCACACTTAAAACATTTACTTGTCCCTTTAAGATAATTCCCTCCATGTTTCTTTCCACATATTGAGAATAAGTGGATAATGATCTTATTTTCATTGTGGTATTTATATTTCCCTTTGAATTCCATTTTTCTCTTCTTATCAAACCCATATGATTGATGGATTACTCCAATCTCCATCGCAACCTTAAGAGCACATCGAACAATTTCCTCATAGCTATTGAATTCCCTTATGGCTAACACCCTTAAAAAACATGGTTTTAAGCCACTAAAGAATCGATTAATCTTACTCTCAGGTTGGATAATAATTCTGGAAGCATACCTTGCAAGTCTTGAAAAATTAGCTTAGTTGGTACCAACCGATTCATCATCCTTTTGTTTCTGTTCAAGAAACTCCTTCTCCATCTTTGTTCGAAGAATACAAGGTAAATACTTATTGGCAAATAAGTTCTTGAACTCGTCCCATTCCATGGACTCAATTTCTTCCCTTTACCTCATATTCTTAATAAGATTTTACCATTGATCAGGTTCACCTTCCAAATGATATACTGATAAGATGACTTTATCATGTTCAGAACATTGGAGGACTGAAAATATATTTTTAGTGGTACTAATCCATTGTTCAGCCACTAATGGATCAAAAGACCAATTGAATGAAGGTGGACGTGGCCTCATGAAGGATTCAACAGAATTTTTCTCCTTCCATTGCTCGTTTGGAAGTCCTGAATAATTCCTATCTTGAGAAAGTTATGTGAGCATGGCTACAAGATTTTTCATTCCATCTCCCATAACATTTGGTTTCTCAGGGGGAAAATCATTGCATTGCCCATCTCATTCAGCATTAACATGGTTCCTTCGGGTTCCATCCATTGACTGAAACCAAGAAGCATAGTGTGAGCAACACTAATCATAATAGGAAAACCACATAATCAAGAATAATATTTCACACTTTAGGTCTTATCATAGGTTGTTCATGGACATTTCTAAAACACTAATATTGTGTTCTATGTTTAGACATATCCTTAGAGTTCTTACTAAGGATTTCACATCCTAGTTTCCAAAGTTTGACTATACCATTCCTCTAATACCAACTATAACGACCCATACATTAAATACATGGTTATTACTTCATAATTTAAGCATAATTATTACAACATATAACAAAATCATGATAGGACCATATAGGTATAGTGTATTTAGAAACTGGGAAACATAAACAACTGGTAAAGAATCTACATTGTCTCCCATTTATTTCTTCATATCTGGAGTCCCTTGGGCATATCCTACTTAATAAATTTCTTCCTAACCTGGGGAAAAGAAAACATACAAAAGGGTGAGCTCAAATGCTCAGTAAGGGTAAACAAAGGAAATATCATATTCATAAGAACATAGCATTTCGAAAATCTTAACCTGCAAAAGAGATCATAATATAGTAACATGGGATAAATAATAGTAGTGAAATATAATCCCAATAATCATAACATAAATCATGAAACTTTGTGGCATACACACATAATCATAGAGAATAATTTCTCAGTATTCAAGACTCATTGCCCAGACTATCCTAGCAAAAAAAGTCCATTTATGAACCGAGTTCACTCCTCGTTTCTGTCCAGTATCACTGAACCAGATTAACCCACCATTCCAGCCATTTCTATCCCATGAGATATAAATCTTTACCCAATGCATTGGAGGGAGATATAGGTCCCACCCATCTCATAATAAAACCATTATTATATGTGCCACAAAATCATAAATCATAGCATAACCCATGTAATAAAAATGGGATTCTAAAACATCATGAAATCATAACATAATCCATAAAAGGACATAATAAATTTAATTCCATCATAACATAATCAAATAAATGTAAAAATAGTGCTATAAACATAACCTTATATTATCTTAGATGGAAAATAATTTTGATAAAACACTTGAACTCCATTCATGAGGAAAATATCCTATCTACTTCAAAGACATTTTACCTTTCTTAACATGTCATAAAATTTTAATCTAAAGGATGTTGATTAAAAAAACATGAAAACTTGTAAAGGATCCTTCATAGAAATAATTTTCTACTAAATCATAAAATTCTATTCATGTCGTATATGTTAAAAAAGATTATTATCATACTTTGGCCGAAAAAGTCAAAAAGTACCTCGTACCAATAACGACAAAAGATTCCATTCATATATTTTACATAAAAAAGGGTAAAATTAGATTTAAAAAATTGTTGGAGGATAGAAATAATATTACATATTTTGGAAACATGGATGTGGATGATAAATATTCCCCAGTAATTCTAAAGGATAAACAATCTCGGGTAAAAATGAGATTGTGAGATTTTCCCTTACCTTAGGTTTGATTTTCTTCGTACATATCTGAACCTCCTATATAATGATTTAAATAATTTAATTTAATTATTAAATAATCATATTCATTGTTATGATATCATATATGTTCATATTCTTATCTTCTTATTAGTAATATTTCATTGCTACTTGTTATTTGGGTGTTCATTGCTTTATGTTCTTATACATGTTTTGTCAAATAAATTCTTATTCTTTTTTTTAGGTTATAGATACCTAATTTCCAGAATGGTATTAGTGTAATATATATCATATTTATTCATTCAATTCATTAATGTAATCATTATTCAATGAAGATCATATAGAACGAGTCACATCACATCGTGGAGACGGTAGGCCGTACATATGCACGAGCGATGATGTCATTCCCATGATTGTGGAATTGTATTGAAGTTTATGTATACAATTTCAGAATCAATATCACTTTAAAATAATAATATATAGTTATTCTTCACACTATAATACCCATCCATGTAAGGTGGTGGTGTAAAACAGATTACACCGCGGTGTGGAGACGGTATTTCGTATGTACGCACGCGTGGTGATTTCGTTTTTCGTAGGGTGGATTGAAGGTGAAATAGGGTTGTTTCATATTTATAATAACATATAAGTATATGAGTGATACTGATGTTATTACTTCATCATGAAACAACTAAATAAGCGGAATTATAGGATGAAATAAATTATAAAGAATCGGTAACGGATATTACCTCTTCTTTGACACGCCTCATTGAAACATTCTCTTAGGGCACTAATGTTGGTCTTTGAAGAAGACCAGGACCACTAGAATATTACCAGGGGAGTTGATAAGAGTAATGGCATGGGTTTGACCAAGCTTGAAGGCTCAAAGTTGTGTAAAGAGGAGAGGGAGGAGGTGACCTTTTATAAGGGAGGAGAGGGGCACCTTTAGAAAGTGTGAAAATATTATTTTATTATAAACTTATCTTTGGTTTGAAAAGGTCCAAAAATCAATAAATATGATTCTAAGAGGAATCATGGTCGAAATAAAATCATCCAATCATAACTGGACATGTTTTGGATAATATTTTGATCATTATAATCTTATTTATTTAAATCATTTATTAATGAGGTAAATACTTCATCATTTTTGTGTCATAAATAAATTAATTTATTTGAAGTCTAAAAATTATAAAAAATACACCAACATGTAAGAAATAATTTTATATTTCCAATGAATATTAATAGTTGAAATGATAATTTATATAACCCCTTATGAAAATTAATTACTAAAAGATTTTTATTAATGTCAATTTTGTCTTTTCATTAAATTATTTAATCCAAATTGTCATTATCACTATCAAGTGGCTTAATGGGGTCCCAAAATCTACCAATGGAAGCCCATGGTTGGCCAATTCTCATCCATTAAGTCTAGGACAAGTGTTAAGATAATTTTTAATTATTATAATATTCTTTTAACCTTGAATTACCTTATTTACCTTTAACTGCAGTAAATAAAAATCAAAAGTTACTATTCATCAAAAATTATTTTCATCTTATTGAACCACATTTTACTTCTTGATAAAAACCATGTATGTAGGATTTTTTAAATTCAATTCATAGAAGTGGTAAAATTTTATTTAAATGAAAGAGTCAGTTTTTTAACAACCACTTAGCGGTTTCACTATTCATCAAAAATTGATGTTTTTCAGAAAGATATCAAAAATTAATCCTAAGATATATTTGATATTCTGAATTAAAAAATTATTTCTATTTTTCAAAATTCAAAACATATAAGTGTCCTTAATTAATTTTAAAATTAATTCCCGTCATCAAAACAAATAGCGTGTTTTTAAGAAACAATAACTATCAAAAGATTGACACTTGTTTATGTCCAATTTCAAAGTGAAATTAATTCCAATGAACAAAATTTTATTAAATGGTAAAAATATATTCTAATTACATTTTAAAACCTATTAAAAATATAATATAACCATATAAATTAGTGCGATGAAAAAAGTTGTATTTAATTAAAATATAGCATGTTTTTACTATTCATTAAAATATGAATGTTATCAGAATAGTCTGAAAAATATATCAAAATTAACTTTTTATAAACATATTCCAAGGAAGAATTTTATTTTTTCAAATATAAATTATAAACATGTCAAAAACTAGATTTAATGTGGGTGCGCCATCAAAAGGCGACAAAACTGCATTTTTTTTTAAAATACTTATTTTACCCAAAAAATTTATTTTGTTCTCATACCATGTTATAGAAAATATATATGATGAATAATAATGTTATAAAATTAAAAATGTAGTTAATACTATTCATAATGGCTAGTCCATAATAATGTTATAACAATATATCGTTGTTTAGTGAAACCTGATATTGTGTACTACACATGCTATCGAGGAAGGTCGTGATTGCCTGTATTGCAAGCCAATCTAGTGTTGTGTGCAGTGAAAGATTCATTTGATGTTGCGTATAACATAATACATAAAAAATATACTTCTCATAAAATATCATGGTGTTACATGGAATATGGGCTGGTAGGGCAGTATGAGGTGGTTCAAGGTTTAACCTAGTATCCCCCTCCAAACAGGTAGTCCGCATCCAACTCAAGGAGCTGGTGGGTAGGGAAAAGGCTAACTACATGATATAAAGGTATTGGAACACAATGATCAAGGGATTATATGAGGTACAATCCGTGCATTTTCTAATTTAGTTTCAGTATTGATAGACATAGTTTTTATCCATTCCTTCTTTTCCACTTATCTGGATCAAGAATTATATATTTCAGTTTACCTTTTGACTTGACCCTTATGGATGAAGTCTCCAACTGGAGATGAATCAATGATTTATCACTTTTTTGACAGTGTGACTTGAAACTTGGAGGAGAATTTTTTATGGGATCTCTTTTTTTCTGCAATTAGTTCTTACAACATCATCTTCGGTATGGATTTTCTATCTATAGTTCATTCCCATATTCACTATTTTAGGTGGAGGATGTTTTTGTGTCCATAGTTATGGGACCAGGTTTTCCTTTTTTATTAAAAAGGGAACCCAGGTAGTACTCAAAGTACTCATGCATAGGAGGTTGTATTCTATTACTCGTCAGTTGTCTAGCTTGACCATTGGTGTAGTAGATGTTGGGAGTTTTTAGTTTCTTGTAGTGGTGGAGGAGTACGAGGAAATATTTCTGAGGGATTAACAGGTTTACCTCCCCCTGATATGTAGATTTATATATCGTTGTGAATCATAGGAAGACAACAATATCTACAGCTGGATATCAGATGGCTCCCATAAATCATTGAGAGATGAGGATGAAATTAGAGGTTTTTTAGGAGAACAGCTTTGTGATACTTAGTGTTTCACCCTAGGCAGCCCCAAGTTTGTTAGCTAAGAAGGCAGATAAAAGCATGATCTTATGTGTGAATTATCAACTATTAAACATGGGTAACTTGAAGGAAATGTATCAAATTCAAGGATAAAATATCTCCTGGATTCGTTGAAGGAGGAATGAAGGTTCTTGGATATTTACCTCATATCAATCTATCACCGTCTCCGAGTACGAGATTAGTATATACTGAAGACACCCTTCATATGTATTTATAGTAACTATGAGTACTTGGTGATGAATTTTGGTGTGAAAAATCCATAATAGTGTTCATGGTTCTCATGAACCAAATATTTCATTCTTTCACATATCATTTAGTGATAGTCTTTATAGATGTCATCCTAGTGTATTCAGCGCCTGAGGACGAGCATGTGAGACACTTCTTGAGGGTTCTGGACACACTCTGAGAGAACTATATTTATGGTAATCTCAAATAATATATGTTTTTTATTTGATAGGTCCATTTTCTGGGAGATTCCATCATTGAAGCTAGAGTTTTAGTGTATCCAATGATGGTTGAGCTAGTGTTTGCTTGGCAACCACCAAAAATTGTCCATGAGGTGGGGAGTTTCCTTGGATGGGTGCTATCAGTGTTTTTTAACTGACTTATCCAGATTGGTATCACCCTTGAAATCCTAGACCAGGAAAGGGAAACTGTTTATATTGATGTAAATGTCCCAATAGTGCTTTCAGGAGCTGAGGCAGTGGTTGACAAACTCTCACATCTTGTGTTTACTGGAGGTTGGCGTCGAGTACATAGTGTTTTGTGATGCCTTAGGGACCCAAATTGGTTTTGTTATGATAAAGAGGAAATATATTATTTCTTATGGTTTATTACAGTTGAAACCACCTGATCATCACTATGATAACCATGACCTTGAGTTAGTAGTAGTAGTTTTGGAATTGAAGATGCGGTGACATTACCTAATGGGTGAGTGATTTATTGTATACTCTTACAACAAGAGTCTCAAGAAATTTTTCTCCAAAAAGGATCTGAACATGAGATAATATAGATGTCTAGAGTTACTCCAGTACTATGAATTTGAGATTTTATATGCTCCTAAGATGGGTAATGTGGTAGCAGATTCTCTTAGTATGAGATCTAGTACATATATGTTGAACGAGACATCATAGAAGTAAGTCTCAATGTATTTGTCCTCTATGGACGAAGATGGAGAATCATAAATTCAATAAATGGTTGTCACCCCTAAATTATTATAGTGATCCAGGGAGGCATAACTTGGGGATACGGATTGCTAGACCCAATGTTCTCAGATGTCCCCAGGACAAGCTCCTGATATATTTTCGAATGTGGGGAGCATGTCATTCCTTTCAGCGGATAAATAATAGTACCAGTGGAATTGTGAGATATGGTTCTAAGATAGTTTTATAAATATCATTTAGTGGTACATCTAGGTGTGAAAAATATGTTCAAGTACATCTGATATTAGTTTTAGTCGTAATCGATTATGAAAGCAATTCCAATGTTTGTCTCTTGATTCCTTACTTGTCTACAAGTGAAGGTTGATTACTGTATCAACTGGTTTAGATAACCACCTTGAGGTTATATAGAGGAAGTGGGATGGGATATTTATTGAATTCATGACAATATTACCACATTCTTCCATTGGACATGATTCCTTATGAGTGGTCATAGACTGACTCCCTAAGTCGACTCACTTCAAAGCTATACAAGAGACGAGTTTAGCAGAGATATTGGGATACAACTACATGCAAGAGATAGACTGACTCTAGGGTGATCCATCGGTGATAATTTTAGAAAGTGGTTCTTGTTTTACATTCTATTTGTGTAAGTTATTGTAGGAGGTGTTTGGGACCTAGTTATGCGTGAGCAGAACATTTCACCCCCACATTGATAGTCAGACAAAGTAGACTATTCAGGTTCTTCAGGACAAGTTGTGAGATTTCATGTTAGACTTTGGCCATAGTTGGGAAGAAAAAATATCCTTAGTGGAATTTTCATAAGACTATATCTATGATTCCACCATTTTTATAACACCATTAGAGGCTTTTTACGAGCAACCTTGTAGGTCCCCAATTTTTTGGAATGATCTAGGAGAGTCAGAACTCATGGAACTGGAATTTATGCAAGGTACAACAAAGAAGGTTCATGTCATCCAAGAGAATATGAGGACTTAACATAGTAATAAAAAGCCTTATTAGGACCGCATATGGAGGATTTTGAGGTTCGAGTATGGATACCATGGTTTGGTAAACCGTGCAACTCATCCCATGTAATCATGCATCTAGGGGACGTTTTGGAACAGTGGTGTTTGGAATGGTTGGTGGATAGATTATAAGCTATTTGGAAAAATCATTTAGGGGGAATTTTATATCCATTGAGGGGTGTACAGTTGGCATACGTTTTGGTAAATCATGTAGCAAAACCATGTGAGGTTCCTAGATCTAAAAATTTGTGAAATTATAATTATCCTCATATGTATTTTTAAACCAAAACGAACCTTTATCTTACCTCTATTTCGTGTGGCCATAGGGGTGCTATCATCTTGTTTTTAAAACCTCCAATCCTCTCATATGCAATTGATCAAGGTATTTCTTCATGTTTTGGTTTAGGTATTCAAGGTAATCCTCATCCTCTCATCATCCACTCCCTATTTATTTCATTTTCTCTTCAGATCTCTTTCTTCCATAGTCATGTGGATATAGGGTTTGCATTTACTTTTATTTATGTTGTTTTTTTTTTGTTTTTAGACTTCCTATTCATATATCCTAGCTCTTGGAACCCTCATGGTGTGATTTCAGGTGTTTGTTGTTGAATATCCATTATTTCGAAGTAGGTTTCCATTTGTACTTGACTTTAATGTTTTTGAATCATCTGTTTCATTAATTTCACAGCATCCTTATATGTTAAATATTGTTGGGCATTCTTTGGATAAGTTTTTTGATGTTAAAGTGTAGTTTTATACATTATTTTGGTATAAATATCATTGTTTTGTTATAAATGTGAACACCAAGTGTGTGACAAAAATGACAGGTTGGATTTCACATGTTGTTTTGTTATAATTTAATAATGGGTTGGGTTTTTAAATGAATTTTTGTCAGATCAAATGATGATTTGGTTTTCAGGAAAAAATTACAAGTTGTTTTAGAATATAAAAGAGGCATTTACTCAGCTTTTGAAATTGGTTTGAATGTGATGGTGATTAATGGGACATTTGGAATTTTAATAATAATGGTTTTGTCTTGGAAATGAGGTATGAGTTCTTTAAGGGGATTTTTTATAGATGGTTGTGAAATATAAATTGGTGGTGTGTTTTCACCACTTTTTAATGATGGATTTGGTTCATAGAGAAATTATTGTATTTGTGAAAAAGGTCTTGAGTCCCTTTTGGGAATTTGTGAAAATAGTGACCGAGTTTTTTATGAAAAATCTCCTTGGATAATTCTATTTTCTTATTATACATAATGGGTGGGATTTCCCCACTTTGGAATAATCAAGACCAGTTACTTTTTATGGAAATGGGAGATCCTCATTATGGATCCCTTTTTTATCTATAAGTGTATTGTAAAGAGAATAATCCTTTGTGTGACTCGGGTGATTGCTATTGCTGGAATTATTATTATATGTGTGTGGGATTGGATTCTCAGTTGGCATTAGTTGGATCACCCTTTACTTATATCCTAACATGGAGAAGCTATAATAGCTATGACATTTTTTGGGAATAATTCCTACACTAGTTAGATTATGTAGTAGATAGAATCCCATAGTCGGGGGAAATTTTTATTCTTGTTATGGGATTGTTCTCCTTGGTATGTACCATGTTGGGTGTGGCTAAGCGTGTTTAGGAATTTTGATGTCATTGAGTGAGGCATGTTTTCTAGAATGAGTCAACATGTATTATTTTTTTCTGCATTATTCATGATCTCATATATTCAACCATGTCTACTGGAACATTCTTTCTTGATGTGATGATTGAGATAGTTATTTCTAGAAACCCTTATATTCTTATTTCCCATTTCCCTTATTATATGATTATATTAATTTCCACATGTGTGTTATATTTATTTCGAAAGTGACGTGTATACTTTTAAATTATTATAAAAATGGTTTTATGGTATAAATTTTTTATACTCTTATGTGGAATTTGAAATGGAAAAATCAATTTCCCATCTAAAATGTTAATTTTTTATTTAATAGAAATGAAATTATATAGTGAATGAAAAAGTGAAATGGATTATGTTTGGTTTTAAAGTAAAATGTGTTGAAAATAAATTTTTTTTATATGGTACTTCAAACCTAAATTAGATGTTTTTTATATTAAAGTAATTTCATTGGGAATAGATTTTTAGGCTTCCTACAAAGTCTTAATACTCATAGCTATAGTTCTTTCTTGTTTTTACCCTTTTGTATAGGTTCAACTTTGTATTTATCCCTAGGGGAGATGTTTAGTTTTAGTATCATTGAGTGACGATATAGATCACATGGAGACATTTTTTATGTCAGGTTTAGTTTGGTTTTGTTTTCCATTAATTTTATTATAAAATTATTGTATAAAGATGCTCAGTTGGAGTATTTATTTATATTTGGGCTGATTTTTTTATCTTTATGTTTTCAGTTATTTATTTATTATTTGGGGTAATCATTCCCTTTTTTACTATATTGATACCATACACTAGCTTCTTGACCATGGGGATTGGGAAGACCCTTTCAGAAATGTCGCAGATCGACTTGGGTGACCGATTCAGGGTAATCCCATGTAAGTTCATGATAGAATGGTATCTGAAAAGGTTATTTCACTATAGGACCCATATTTAAAAATTCCCTTTTTTATTTGGGATTTCAATGTAGATGGAGTAGAATTGTTAGAGCATGGGGTGAATGTCTATAGGAGTGTCTGGACAACAATTTCTAGATAGAACCTTGAGTTTACATGGGAAGATGGATTTCTTTTTGTCTTCTTGGTTCTCGATGTTTTTTTCTCATGGTATATGAAAAGGGAGTTTAAGTAGTGGTCTTTATGATCTCACAATGCCTATAAAGACATGTGGAGGTGGGAAAATTATCCTATAAGACTCTCTAAGATAGTGGTGTGTTTTAATTATGGTTTCTAATCATATGGAAAAGTTACCCATCAACACTTGTTCCCTCTTCTGAGTGTTTGTGGTCTTCAAGGATTCAAAAAAGTATTTTGAAAAATCATGTTTCAGAATTTTGTAAAATGAGTTTTTGTAATCATTTTAAGAAGGATTTAGAAAATTAATTTTCTATATGGTTTTGGATAATGTTGGAAGAGTTTTATTGAGATTAAATTTTATAATAAAAATTTATGGATTATCAAAATTCGTTGTTTGGAAAATGTATAATTAGTTTAATGATATATTTTTTAAACTTTTTTAGAATGAGAAAGAATGGGTTTTTAACCAAATCAATGTGATGGAATATATTTTTTAGAATATTGAAAATGTATTGAATTTGATGGAATAGATTTATGTTTAATGTTTTAAACTGATCTATGACTGGGTGGTCAGTAGGAATTTGAAAAGATTTTTGGATTTTGGAAATTGGAAATGTTTTTTTCATTTTTTTTCCTTTGGTTCTCACATGCATGGTTATATGTATAAGGTTTTTGGATGATGATGTGGGTGGACGGGTCCTCATATAGAATGAGTTGATGGGTTCATGCAGTGGCATGTTAATGTACAAGTGAGTGATACTCTAAGGAATAAAAATGGTGAGTATACAACCCACCAAGTCTATTTTCATTCTAAAATGTTTTCAAGAGGAAAATTTTAATGGTTTGAATGATTGGGGTTGTGTGGTTGGTTTTTCCCTGATTTGGGATGTGATTTTTATATTTTACTTTGATTTTGATATCTCTTATTGATGAGTTGGTTTAGATTGATATTTTGGTTTTATTTTTACTCAGTGTCTACCCACCATAGATATTCGATTGATATTTGTGATCTAGATATGGTTGGTTCCCCATTATCAGTATTTATTGTTGATTAATCTAAGGATTTCGTTATTGAGTTGCAAAAATTGAATCCACCTCTCTTTTATGGTTATGTTCATCCTCTCAAAGTGTAAGATTAGATTCAGAAAACAGAAACAAGATTTAGCCACATTGGGTTTCCCAAGTCACTAATGTTGAATTTTTTCACCTTTATGATTGAAGGAACAACCTAGAAGTGGTGGATGTAGGTCTCTTAGAACATGAAAAAGGAATATCTTACTTGGGAGTTCTTCAATGATTCGTTCATTTGGCATTTTTTCATTGAGATTTGTAAGGGTGAAGAAGGATATAGAGATGGGTTGTTTAGAATGGGGTGTTGTATTGTTGTTGGAATACTTCTATAATTTCATGGATCTTGGTCCTTACACACCATATTAGTCCTCAAAAAATTCCCTGAAGGCTCTAAAGTTTGAGTTTAGGCTTCGTCCTGATCTATAGATGAAAGTGTTAGAGTTCAATATAACCTCTTTTGTCATCATGGTGAGGAAAGTTGTTCATGTTGAAGTAGTGATGGCTAGATTAATTTAGGTATTATTTCTTCCTTCAAACCCTGGAATCGGTAAATGGAATTCTAGTAAGGGAGTAAGATAGTGGCCTAAAGGTGTTAGATCTAGTCATGGAATTAAAAGGCCTCTAGATCATTCATCCTGCACTTCGAGGCATGGAATCGTCCTGTTCTATCATTAGAACAAACCAGTTCATAAGAATTCATAATGTTAAAGGGAAACAAATACCTTTTATGCTTGGGGATGACTACGTCACTTGTAAAGCTTTTGTCAGGGTGTTTCTAGAAAGAGACATGGTGGTGGATAATTGGAGTAGATTGTTTTCTGGGTTTGACTTAAAGTCTCTCCCTGTTAGAGTTTTTCCTTTTATTATGGACTTTGTTCTTAGTGGTGTTTACTTTTTATTGAAATTTACGTCAATTGTGGGGATATCATGATAACACCTATCTTAATGAAAGTGTGTTTTATTTAGTAATTTTGAATATTGTTTTTCTATGTGGTGGTATAGTCGATATGTGCATCTTATAATTCCTTGTTTAGGTAGAGGTTCCTTGTAGAATAAAGTGAGTTTCAAGGTGTTTTTTTTCATTAGTTCCTGGATGTGGTGTAACAGATGATTCAAACATTAGGGCTCCATCCATAGGACATAGAGTGAATCACTTCATGTAGTCAAGAAACTACTTGCTATGTGGGGAATTCTGGTTCAATTCTTGTCTCCACCTTTATGGTAAGGTAGTTTAAGTGTTCTCAATATAGTTTTCCTTTTCATAGTAAGTTCCCCATTGTGGATCATTTATGGTTTGTAGATGATCTTGATGGGACCCTTGTTGTGGGGGCTTTTTGGTCTACGTGGGAATGTTCTTGTGTTGGAACATGTTGGGTTTTATATATTTCCCTATGTTATCAGTTCAAATAGTGGGTTCTTAATGGTGGGGAGACCCACTATGGGTCTGGTATATAATTATACTTGATTTTTTAAGATCCATCTATTTTATAATGGTGGGGAGTCCACTTCGGCCTCTTGTGTTGTGAATGTGACTTAATATTAGAGGTATTCTGGAGGGTTCTAGCTCATGTATTCCATATGTTTGTCAAAAAATTAATTTGGTTATTGTTTTGTTTTAGGAAATAGTAATATTTTTTATGGGATTTGGTTGAGTAATTATTTATTTAAGAGGTTAGATTATGCAGATATAAAAATACTTAGTATTTGATTTGTAAACTAGAAGATGTTGTTTTCTAGGGGTCGAGAGTATTAATGGTGATTAGAATTGTCACACCCAAATTTTTATTTTCACCCTTTGTTCTAATTCATTGTTAGATCTCAGTTTTTATATTGAGTTCTTGGTGTGAAAAGGTATGAAATTTTATGTTTTCAGTTGTATATTTTTTATCATTGGGTTATTCCTTAGTTTGTTAAAAAGTTCTTTGGTGAAAGGTTGCGTGTTTGGTCTTACCAGTAACCTGTGCATGGTTGGAACACGATTTGGTAAACCATGCCGCTCAACCTAGGTAACGATGTAGTCAACTAACATTTTGGGATATTGGGGTTTGGCATCATTGGAACATAGTTTATAAGCTATGCAGAAAAACCATTCAGGGTTCCTTGTGTATCTAGTGAGGTGTTCACAATTGGTGCACGGTTTGGTAAACCGTATTTCCTAACCATGCGAGCTTCCCAAATATAAAAAGTTATGAATTTTTAGGTATACCACCTTTGTATTTTTTACGCAAAATGACCCATTTCTCCTACCTCTAGTTTTTGAGACCCTAGGGGTGCTTCCCCCATGTTGTCCAATCATCCATTCCTCTCTTGTGTCATGGATATATGGATTTCTTCAAGTTTTAGGTTATCTCTTCAAGGAAATCCTCCTCCTCTCATCTTCCTCTCCCTATTTCTTTCATTTTCAATTGAGATCTCTTTCTACCATGGTAATGTGGTTCTAGGATTTATGTTTTCCTTGATTTATGTTGGGGTTTTTTTTGTTTAGGATTCCTCCTCATAGATCGTGGATCTTGGAACCCCTGTGGTGTGATATCTGGTGTGTGTTGTTGAATTGCCAGGAGTTTGAGGTATATTTCCCTTTACACATGCCTTCAAATTATGATACTCATTGCTTTAATGATTTTTACAAATTCCTTACATATTAAATATTATTATACAATCATTGGATAGATTTTTTTGTGTCCAAAGTGGTGGTTTATACATTGTTTTGTGATAAATGGCATAGTTTTGTTTTTAATGTGCACACCTATTGTTTGATAAAATGAATGATTACCTTCCACATGTATTTTCTGATATATAAATCAAGGTTTGGGTTTTTAATTTAATTTTTGGCATATGAAATGATGATTTAGTTTACATGGGAAATATTTCAAGTGGGTTTAGAATATAAAAGAGGCTTGTACATGGCTTTTGAAAATGATTATCATGTGATGGTGATTAATAACCCATGTGGAATTTTAATTAAACGTTTTTTGGCTTGGAAATATGAAATCAGTGAATTAAATGGATTTCATTTTAAATGGTTATGAAATGGAAATTAGTGGTGTGATTTAACCTCTTTTCAAAGAAGGATTTATTTCTTTGTGAAATGATAATTTTTTTTGAGAATGATCTCAAGGCACATTTGGAAATTTTGTGAAAATAGTGAAAGTTTTTATTATGAATACTCTCATTAGATAATTATATTTCCTTATTATATTGAATGGGTGTGATGTAATTTTTTTTGAATGTTTATAATCCATTACTTAGTTCATAAATGGTAGATCCTCATTATGGACCCCATTAGGATCTATAAGTGGAATGGAAATAGAATAGACCTTACGATGACTCCGATGATTAATATTGTTTGAATTATTATTATATGTTTATGTTATTGGATGCTCAGTTGGAATAAATTGGATCACCCTTTACTTACATCATGACAAGGATAACTTGTTATAAATATTGAATTTTATGATAATGATTGTTGCAGTAGTTAGATTGTGAACTAGCTACTGGCCCATATTAGGGGGGATATTTGTTATTATTACTATGGGAATGTACCCCTCAATATATAAAATGTGGGTTGTAGCCGAGTGTGTTAGGTAGTTTTGATATGATCGAGTGAGGAAAGATTTTTAGGATGAGTCAATGTGTATTCGTATGTTCTTGATTATTCATGAAGTGCCCAGATCAATGTGAATCACTGAGAGGGGGAGGGGGTGAATCAGTGATCCTTTAAAACTTTTTACTAATTGATTCTTAATCAATTAAACCTCTATGGCTGGTTAAAGCCTCGATCCACTCTTCTTGTATCTCTCACCTTTCCACGAATGATGCAGTAAATGTAAAGGCACTGGACACAAGGATTTACAAGGTTCGGCACCAAAGGCCTACATCCTTGCCATGCTCTCCAAGCATGGATTCTCCCATTATAATCTGTTAGTATTACAATGGTCGATACAGCTTCCCACCGTATCTCTCCTGAGTCCCACAGGAGGGTCTTTATACTGCGTCCCACAGTGTTACCAGAGTCCCACTGGCCTGCTCCAGAATCCCACTGAAGACTTCTTCTCCCTGAGTCCCACAGGGTCTTCTCCTGGCTCCTCGAGTCACACGAGTAGCACTTCTTCACCTTAAGTTCTTCAAGTAACTTCAGCATCCTGGGATAAAGGCTGCTGGTCTTGCTCTTCTTCTGATCACTTGTGGTGATCAGGGTCTTCTCGTCTAGCTCGGGCTTTATCACCTTCTTCTAAGGATGACCCGACTTCTCTCTTCAATTACTGAATGCTCAGACAACTGATGTCTTTATCTTCGGTCTGGTCCAGTCTCAGTTGCACACCACTGATTTAGCACTGTTCACGTGTGCACGTGCATGCATGCATGCATGCACTCCTCCTTTCCTCTTCTTGGTGCAGTAGACCCACAAAGGGTGTAATCAATTATTGCACACACCTTCTCACTTGAACTTCACACTTTGTTCAATTTGTTTACACACTTAGAGTGTGTTCTACTTTAGTGTGGATGTCCTCCTTTCAACTTCTTCTAAGTGTGTTCACTTTTAGTGCACACCTAGGTTCGGCCACTTCTTTAGTTTGCACACACAAATTCTTCACTTAGCATACACTTGTAGTGACCTTCCTCTTCTTGTTGCACACACACACTTTAGTGTTCTTTTAGTTGTTCTTCAATAGTGTGCACACACAAGTCTACGGCCTCTTCCACTTGCACACACTTCCTCTCGGCCTTTTTCACTTCACACACAATGTGTGGTATTCCACTTCACTTGGCACACAAGGCACTAAGGCTCGGCCTTCACTTTTTCTTTTTGCACACAAGGCTCAAAAGCTTCGGCCTTCCTTCTTCACCTCTCACACACAAAGTGTGGTCTTCCACTTGGTGCACACACACAAATAGTGTGGTCTTCCTCCTTATGCACACACACAAGGCTACGGCCAACTCATGTTCACTTTGCACACACCAAAGGCTACGGCCTCCCTTGTTCACCTTGCACACAAGGCACTAAGCCTTGGGTTCTCCCTTTTTGCACAACCTACTGCCCGTAGGGCCTTCTTCTCACTCGGCACACACACACTAGGGATGTGGTGGTCTTAACTTCACCTCTTGCACTCACACGGCCTCGGATCCTCCTCTGTTTTTGCACACACAAGCCGTTGCACACACAAGGTTATGCCTCGGCTTCTCCTCTCCCTTCTTGCACACACACACGAGTGTGTCCTTCCCCACTTATGCACACACACTGCCTTCTTCTCACTTTGCACACACAAGCCTGTAGGGTGTCTTCACTTAACCCGTAGGATGTAGATACCCTTCACCCGAACTCAAGGAGGCGCGCAAGGGGTGCAACCCTCCTATTCTTTCCACTATCGCGCAAGTGCAAGGGCACAAGGGCCTGAGCAGGGTGTGGCCTTCTCTTCTTCAACAGCCGCGAGGTGCACCAGCACTCGGGTGTGCAGCATGCAACACCACGAGGCGCGCAATCCACAAGGGTGCAAAGACACCTTGGGCGCGCAAGCTACTCCTGCCGCGCAAGTATGCGGGCAGGGAGAGCTCTTCCTGTTGCGCAAATAATGCGCGCAGGGGACCTTCGAAGCCTCGGGTGGCTCCGGAACCTTCAGCCGCGCAAGTTCTTTGCGCGGGGCTTCAAACCTTCGCGAGGCACAGAGTGCTTCTCACGGGACTTCCTTCTTCAAAAATTCAGCAAACATATTCATGCCTCGGGTCTTCTTTATATAGGCGAGGAAGGCTTCAAATCCTCCGCGTGTTTTAACTTCAAAATCCCGAGATCTTCGGATCTTCAAAATCTTTACGAATCTTGATTTTACTCTCTGTTTAACGCGGCTTCTTTCATTATTTTCTTCCTCCTCGTGCATGCGATTTATAACGCATGCACGGCCTTCGGTTAAGGCTCATCCCATGCAAAACACGAACCACGTGGCCTCGGCAGCTTTGCTTGCCTCGGCCGAACTCGAAATCCTCCAAACATTGCATGCATGCTCTCTTTATTGCATGGATGGATTCGGTATGTCCAGACGAGCACGAGGGTGCCTTCGGCTTCGAGAGAGATGGCCGGAATCTCAAAAACATCACTCGGGAGGCGCCTGGTTAAGCGGGGCTCGCGGGTGGCTTCGGCTCGGGCTCGAGGAAGAGGACGAAGCCACGGCCGTCGGATCAGACGATGGAGATACATCGGACGGCCGCGATCTGGTTGGGCCGCGGCGGATTAGATGGGCGGCTGAGATCTGGCGCGCGATTGATCGTGCGGCCAGGATCGTTCCCGGGTGAAATTTCGCCGTCCCACATCGAAACGCAGCCCTGTTTTCACACGGCTTATAAGCCTGGCGCTCCCTCAACCCGCCAGTTGAACTTCTCCCTCCACGGTGCCGCCCCGCACCGTGTTCTCCCTGCGGGCGCGCTCTGCGCCCACTATGCTCCTCGCGGGCGCGCTTCTAACGCCCACTATGCTCCCTGCGGGCGCGCCACTGGTGCCCACTATGCACACTGCGCTCCTCCGGGCGTGCCCCAGGCGCCCATGCGGTGTCCTTGGGTGCGCCCCTGCCGCCCTGGCTCGCCCCACGGGGTTCCCCCGGGCGTGGTGCCCTAGTGCCCATGCCTTGGGGTTGAACCCCCCAAGGTGCCTTGGCTGGCCAATTTTTTGGCAAAGGGACAGAATAGGACTTTGTGAAATACAAAGTTCTTCTCCATATAAAACATGCCAAATGCCAAATGCCTTCTACTTCTTATCCATCCTCCCTTATTCATATCTTCTATTCTTCTTATGAATTCCTCCAATTCTTCCTCAACATTTAATCTTCACTTAGGAGTGACATTCAAAAGGTTCATCTTCATCAACCGAGCTCCTGAATCACTTAAATTATTCAAAGTGCTTCATTGATCTAATCAGAGATCAATTGGATCAACTTCAAATTCTCATGCACTAAGAGTTAGTACATGGAATTCATTAAACCACTTCATCCACTTAGAAGTAGTGAATGGATCATCTTGCTTCTTCAACTCCTCATGCATTGTCACTACAATGCATGATCTTCTAATCATGTTGTGACATTGTATCCAGTTGATACAAGTTCTTGGAACTTTAAGAGCAGCTCAACAATCGTCAGATATTACTAGAGAATGTTTCAACCACATCTCCTATGCCACTTAGTGAATCTCCTAAGTGACATGCCTCTTAGTACCATGGCCATTCTCCTTCATCACCATCACCATCACATCCTTTGACATTCACATCTTGACTCCTTGACATCCATTCATTCCAAGACAACTTCATGCCTCATTGACAACAAATGCAACACAATGCACTTCAATCTCCCCCTTTGTATTTGTTGTCAATACACTCCATCAGCACATATGAATGGGTCAATATGTGTGCCAATATTGCTCCCCCTTATTGGCAATCAAATGCAAAGGTGTGGTGTGGTTCTCTTTAAAAAATATCTTCCTCCCTTTGAATAGCATTTTCTTGAAAATCACTAAGAGAGGGATGATGTCACATGTTCACTTGAGCAATGAACCTTTAGTAAATCAACTCTAAGTCTACTTGGGCTAACCCGGTGTAGAAAACAAGAGTGATGTGACCAAGGAATTCAAAGCTGTCCATAATTCTCTACACATGTGAGATCATGCTTAGGGGTTTGAAATTTTTCAGATATAACAATGAATTTGCTAAATCCTGCACATACTTCACAAAACTCATTAGAAAGTTCAGTGCAAAGATAAAGCTCCCCCTTTCATCTACTTTCCTTCAATCCATACTCCCCCTTAATTGACAAGATAAACTCAATTAAGAAACAAGGGATGAAAGTATGATTGGAATACCTTCAGCTTTTCTCAAGATAGTATTAAATCTTACAATACCATCTTCTCCAGATTGGCTCCCCCTCAAGGGGTGCACTCCATTCAATCAAAACCATCCTCCAGCTGAGAATGATCATCATCTTCAATTCCCTGCATTGTTAGCACATGTAAATACCAATGTATAAGGGAATAAGATGGAACCTCCTTGGTTCATCAATGTGAACAACAAGGTTCAGAAGATTCTCTCAACCGAGATGTCCCATTTTCACCATTCTTCACACTTGCACATTTGATCTTCAGTGATGATTGTGCTGGTGTGGATCTCAACCCATCTTCATGTGAAATCTTTTTCTTCCCTTTTGCTTTAGCAAATGCCAGAGCTTCATCTTCAGCTCTTTGTAGTTCTCTGGCAAGTTGCAACTGATGTGGCCATATGACAAGTATATCATTTGGAAGAGTGGCCCCAGTTCTGGAAGTTTCACATGGTTCCTTAGATGCTGTCAAGCTACCTTTCTTAGGCAACTTGTTTTCAATCAATCCCTTCTGCTTCTTCTGGATTGATTGTCTGTTTGAGTTCAGTCTGCCTCTATTGAATTTCATGGCTTCTTTACAAAGATCCATGATATGTCCTTTCTTTCCACAGAAGAAGCATGTTTTCTTGGTGGCTCTTGTTGATGCATCACCCTTCTTGGATTTGAATTCCAAGGACTTCTTTTCATTATTCAACTTCTTCTTGGGAGCATTTTCAATTTTCTTCTTGCTTCCCAAGGAATCTTTTTGAGCCAGGTTCTGTGATCTTTTCTTCTTTTGAGCTCTGGATACAGTTGGAGACTGACATGTATCTTTTTGACCACTTTTGCAATCATCCCAGATGTTGTCAAGTAATCCAAATCTATTTGCAGTAAACAGATGTCTCTGGACCTGTGGATGCTGCTTATTTCCTTCTGGCTTGCTCCCCCTTGGCATGAGCTTCCTTTGTGCTTTGTCATTTAGTGGATTGTACCAACAATCCTTTGCACAGTGCCCATACTTATTACAACACCAACATTGACCCACAAATCTTGACTTCTTCAGTCCTTCTGATTTTAGGGTACTTGTCTTGAATTGTTGTGCTGCTTCAGGAGAGCTTTCTCTCTTCATTGTCTTCATCCATACTTGTTTGGAATTATTTTTCCATCCTGCACTTTTTGTGGAAACACAATTAGAAGCATCAGTACAAGATGGTATGGATGGTACCTTCTTTCTAGAAGTTGTTGCACTTTCACTAGAGGATGTCTTGCTTTTAGAATCATCCTTCTCAAAGCTCACTTGAGTAGCAACATTTCTTCTTTCAGTTGACTGGGAGGCTTTGGCTTTAGGTGATTGCTGATTTGTCAATATCACCTCTAGTTCTAAGCATTTCATGTTAAGGGAGTTCTTCTCATCCTCAACAGTTCTTAGCCTTCCTTCCCAATTCTCCACCAGTTGTTTCATCTGGTCTTCATGCACCTTCTTTAATTCTTGCAATGAATTGTTCAGCTCCTTCACCAATTTTACTTTGTCTTCAAGTTGAGCATCTTTAACAACCATTGATACTCTATGTCTCTTCTCCAGTGCATGGTAAACATCTTTGATTATAACTTTAAAGATTTCTTTCTCAGAAAGGCTTCTTTGCAATTCTTCAGCAGTGTCTTCATATCTTTCATTGCAAAGAGATACTGTTTCATCTTTGGCATTTACCAACTTTCTGAGAGTGTTGGTTATGCCAACCCTTTTTTCCAATTGGACTTCTAGAGAATTGGCTTCATCTTCTAGCTGTAATTTTTCTTCTTGAAGATCAAGGAGGCCTGTAGCTATACACATTGCAATTTCCTTGGGGACTCTCTTCTAAAGATATTTGATTGCATTTAGAAGATCATTGTTTCTTCCATCTTCATCACAGCTAGAGCAGGCCTCATCAGAAGAATGATAAAAGGAATTGTCATCTGATGTGACTTTCACATTTCTTTCCATAGAAGGAGTTTCTCTGATTGCAGCAACCTTCTTCCTCATCTTCTTTGCCTGTTTCTTCTTTCTATTTTTCTGAGTCTTGGCAGATATCTCCATTTGAGGCTGGTCACTCATTTCCTCAAATCTGCACTCCATAAAGACTCTCTTGGATCTTTTAGAGGTAACCTCCCTCTGATACCAATTGAAGTGCCCAGATCAGTGTGAATCACTGAGAGGGGGAGGGGGTGAATCAGTGATCCTTTAAAACTTTTTACTAATTGATTCTTAATCAATTAAACCTCTATGGCTGGTTAAAGCCTCGATCCACTCTTCTTGTATCTCTCACCTTTCCACGAATGATGCAGTAAATGTAAAGGCACTGGACACAAGGATTTACAAGGTTCGGCACCAAAGGCCTACATCCTTGCCATGCTCTCCAAGCATGGATTCTCCCATTATAATCTGTTAGTATTACAATGGTCGATACAGCTTCCCACCATATCTCTCCTGAGTCCCACAGGAGGGTCTTTATACTGCGTCCCACAGTGTTACCAGAGTCCCACTGGCCTGCTCCAGAATCCCACTGAAGACTTCTTCTCCCTGAGTCCCATAGGGTCTTCTCCTGGCTCCTCGAGTCACACGAGTAGCACTTCTTCACCTTACGTTCTTCAAGTAACTTCAGCAGCCTGGGATAAAGGCTGCTGGCCTTGCTCTTCTTCTGATCACTTGTGGTGATCAGGGTCTTCTCGTCTAGCTCGGGCTTTATCACCTTCTTCTAAGGATGACCCGACTTCTCTCTTCAATTACTGAATGCTCAGACAACTGATGTCTTTATCTTCGGTCTGGTCCAGTCTCAGTTGCACACCACTGATTTAGCACTGTTCACGTGTGCACGTGCATGCATGCATGCATGCACTCCTCCTTTCCTCTTCTTGGTGCAGTAGACCCACAAAGGGTGTAATCAATTATTGCACACACCTTCTCACTTGAACTTCACACTTTGTTCAATTTGTTTACACACTTAGAGTGTGTTATACTTTAGTGTGGATGTCCTCCTTTCAACTTCTTCTAAGTGTGTTCACTTTTAGTGCACACCTAGGTTCGGCCACTTCTTTAGTTTGCACACACAAATTCTTCACTTAGCATACACTTGTAGTGACCTTCCTCTTCTTGTTGCACACACACACTTTAGTGTTCTTTTAGTTGTTCTTCAATAGTGTGCACACACAAGACTATGGCCTCTTCCACTTGCACACACTTCCTCTCGGCCTTTTTCACTTCACACACAATGTGTGGTATTCCACTTCACTTGGCACACAAGGCACTAAGGCTCGGCCTTCACTTTTTCTTTTTGCACACAAGGCTCAAAAGCTTCGGCCTTCCTTCTTCACCTCTCACACACAAAGTGTGGTCTTCCACTTGGTGCACACACACAAATAGTGTGGTCTTCCTCCTTATGCACACACACAAGGCTACGGCCAACTCATGTTCACTTTGCACACACCAAAGGCTACGGCTTCCCTTGTTCACCTTGCACACAAGGCACTAAGCCTTGGGTTCTCCCTTTTTGCACAACCTACTGCCCGTAGGGCCTTCTTCTCACTCGGCACACACACACTAGGGATGTGGTGGTCTTCACTTCACCTCTTGCACTCACACGGCCTCAGATCCTCCTCTGTTTTTACACACACAAGCCGTTGCACACACAAGGTTATGCCTCGGCTTCTCCTCTCCCTTCTTGCACACACACACGAGTGTGTCCTTCCCCACTTATGCACACACACTGCCTTCTTCTCACTTTGCACACACAAGCCTGTAGGGTGTCTTCACTTAACCCGTAGGATGTAGATACCCTTCACCCGAACTCAAGGAGGCGCGCAAGGGGTGCAACCCTCCTATTCTTTCCACTATCGCGCAAGTGCAAGGGCACAAGGGCCTGAGCAGGGTGTGGCCTTCTCTTCTTCAACAGCCGCGAGGTGCACCAGCACTCGGGTGTGCAGCATGCAACACCAAGAGGCGCGCAATCCACAAGGGTGCAAAGACACCTTGGGCGCGCAAGCTACTCCTGCCGCGCAAGTATGCGGGCAGGGAGAGCTCTTCCTGTCGCGCAAATAATGCGCGCAGGGGACCTTCGAAGCCTCGGGTGGCTCCGGAACCTTCAGCCGCGCAAGTTCTTTGCGCGGGGCTTCAAACCTTCGCGAGGCACAGAGTGCTTCTCACGGGACTTCCTTCTTCAAAAACTCAGCAAACATATTCATGCCTCGGGTCTTCTTTATATAGGCGAGGAAGGCTTCAAATCCTCCGCGTGTTTTAACTTCAAAATCCCGAGATCTTCGGATCTTCAAAATCTTTACGAATCTTGATTGTACTCTCTGTTTAACGCGGATTCTTTCATTATTTTCTTCCTCCTCGTGCATGCGATTTATAACGCATGCACGGCCTTCGGTTAAGGCTCATCCCATGCAAAACACGAACCACGTGGCCTCGGCAGCTTTGCTTGCCTCGGCCGAACTCGAAATCCTCCAAACATTGCATGCATGCTCTCTTTATTGCATGGATGGATTCGGTATGTCCAGACGAGCACGAGGGTGCCTTCGGCTTCGAGAGAGATGGCCGGAATCTCAAAAACATCACTCGGGAGGCGCCTGGTTCAGCAGGGCTCGCGGGTGGCTTCGGCTCGGGCTCGAGGAAGAGGACGAAGCCACGACCGTCGGATCAGACGATGGAGATACATCGGACGGCCGCGATCTGGTTGGGCCGCGGCGGATTAGATGGGCGGCTGAGATCTGGCGCGCGATTGATCGTGCGGCCAGGATCGTTCCCGGGTGAAATTTCGCCGTCCCACATCGAAACGCAGCCCTGTTTTCACGCGGCTTATAAGCCTGGCGCTCCCTCAACCCGCCAGTTGAACTTCTCCCTCCACGGTGCCGCCCCGCACCGTGTTCTCCCTGCGGGCTCGCTCTGCGCCCACTATGCTCCTCGCGAGCGCGCTTCTAACGCCCACTATGCTCCCTGCGGGCGCGCCACTGGTGCCCACTATGCACACTGCGCTCCTCCGGGCGTGCCCCAGGCGCCCATGCGGTGTCCTTGGGTGCGCCCCTGCCGCCCTGGCTCGCCCCACGGGGTTCCCCCGGGCGTGGTGCCCTAGTGCCCATGCCTTGGGGTTGAACCCCCCAAGGTGCCTTGGCTGGCCAATTTTTTGGCAAAAGGACAGAATAGGACTTTGTGAAATACAAAGTTCTTCTCCATATAAAACATGCCAAATGCCAAATGCCTTCTACTTCTTATCCATCCTCCCTTATTCATATCTTCTATTCTTCTTAAGAATTCCTCCAATTCTTCCTCAACATTTAATCTTCACTTAGGAGTGACATTCAAAAGGTTCATCTTCATCAACCGAGCTCCTGAATCACTTAAATTATTCAAAGTGCTTCATTGATCTAATCAGAGATCAATTGGATCAACTTCAAATTCTCATGCACTAAGAGTTAGTACATGGACTTCATTAAACCACTTCATCCACTTAGAAGTAGTGAATGGATCATCTTGCTTCTTCAACTCCTCATGCATTGTCACTACAATGCATGATCTTCTAATCATGTTGTGACATTGTATCCAGTTGATACAAGTTCTTGGAACTTTAAGAGCAGCTCAACAATCGTCAGATATTACTAGAGAATGTTTCAACCACATCTCCTATGCCACTTAGTGAATCTCCTAAGTGACATGCCTCTTAGTACCATGGCCATTCTCCTTCATCACCATCACCATCACATCCTTTGACATTCACATCTTGACTCCTTGACATCCATTCATTCCAAGACAACTTCATGCCTCATTGACAACAAATGCAACACAATGCACTTCAATTCATGAGCTCATAGGTTCACCCATATCTATTGGAACTTAGTTTCTTATAGTAATGATTGAGATGATTGTTTTTTAGATACCCTCATATGATTATTTCCCATTTCACTTATTATTTTATTCTTTTAATGTCCTCATGTGTTGTATATTCCTTTGGAATGTGATAGGTTGACTTTTAACGAATTATGAACATGTTTTTTAAGGTAGAAATGTTTTACAGTATCATGTGTTTTTTAAAAAAAAAATTCCCCTTGAAAATGTTACTGTTGATTTATTAGGAAAAAAACAGATTTTTAATAAAAAAGGGAAATAGATATTGGTTTGTTTTAAAGTAAAAAATTAGGAAAATCATATTTTTGAATATTTTATTTCAAACTCGATGTTGATGATTATTTTATTTTAAATGAATTTCATTAGGAATAGATTACTAGGAATACATATTTTGTTTTAATAATCTTGCCTATAGTTATTTCATGTTTTTAGAATTTGGTGTAGGTTCATCTTAGTATTGAAAGTTGTGGGTGATGATTGGTTTTGTTATTAGAGAATAACCCTCGAGGTCACATGGACTGGTTGTTGTTGTCAGGTTTAGTTTGGTTTTATTTTACAACTATTTTATTTATAAATTTTTATATAAATATTATCAATTTGATTATTTATATATATTCGGGATGTTTTTTTATCTTCCCACAATTTATTTATTTATTTTTTACTGGGAAATATCATTCCCTTTTTACATTTTTGATGCATCACACTAGTTTTCAAATGACGGGGATCAGGAACGCCCTTCAGGCTATGCATGGATCGACTCGATTGAACAGTTTGGGGTTGAAAAAGGTTGGTTAATGATAGGTTTGAGTGGTTTGTAAATGTTTTAAGGAAGAAAGAATTTCATCATAATGGTATTTTCATGGTTGATATTGTAGGCTTTGGGATTATATTTTATGGGACCATTCCCATATTCTCAAGGGAATGAGTATATCTTATTTGTTATATATTATGTTTCGAAATGGGTTGAGGTGGTGGAAATACCCAATAATCAAGCTAATAGTGTGATCAAATTTATTAAAAATAACATTTTTTCATTATTTGAAGTGACAATGGATTTAATAAGAGACAATGGAACACATTTTAAAATTTAAAATTTCAAAACATTGATGGATAAGTATGGTAGTGCCCATATAATAGTAATTACTTACCATACACAATTGAGTGGATTGGAATAAATCTAAAATAGGGAATTAAAATAATCTTAGATAAAAATGCTAAAAAGTTCTAGGAAGGAAAATTTATTAAAAATTAATGAGGAAATATGGGAATAATGAACTAAATTTAAAAATCTCATAGGTATGTATCAATATAGACTTATTTTTTGGAAAACCAATAATTTTACTTTATAGGTTCAAAACAAGGCTCTTAAATCCCTGAATTTAAATTTAACAAAAATAGAAATAAGTTTTTCTGATTTGAGTGAGATAGATGCGATTATAATAGATTTATATGGGTATTATAATATCTATAAAGACAGGACTAATGATTTTAATGATTATTTTATTTAAAATATATATTTCACTACTGGTCAAAAGGTTCTTCTTTAAAATTCCAGACATGAACTTTTTCCATGAAGCTCAAATATAGGTGTTCTATACCTTTCACCATTTTTGATGAGTTTTTAAATGGATATGTTGAGTTTATAAGATAAGTGAACCAAACTTTCTTAGTGAATGGAAAAAAGAATCAAACATTACTTAAAGGAGAATTTAGAGGGCTTGGATTCCATATATTTCATTGAAAATTGAAAAAGCATTTAGTCTAGATGGAGTCTATAAAACTAAAATAGTTTGAGAGGCAACCCATGATTTTATTGTTTTTATACTTTTACCTTTATATTCAAATAAATGAACCTTAATTTTTTTTCTTATCTCCCTGATTCTTGTAACCAAAATTGTTGGGGATTCGGTTGGACGTTATTTATATTGTTTGATTTTTTTATGTAGTTGTTTATAATAAACATTAAATGAATCTATTCTGTGGTAGGTTGAGTTACCAAATAAACTAGTCAAACAGAAGGTCATTTAACTATTACAAGTGGATATAGTTATTTGTGAGAATTATTTTCTAGTGGTGGAATCGTTTTGAATTTTAATTCCCAAAGGAGATTCTAGAAGAGAAAATATGAGGATAATTTATAAATATATAACTCTAGTGTCTATTATATAATCACATTAATTGTCTTAAGACGATCTTACATATTTTTATAAAAAACAAGTAAATATGATTTCACATATCATAAGAGTAATTATATCTATTTATTCTTTCCATTTTTCGGTTTTTATTGGCTTTATAGAATTCAATGTTTTAAATTTATTTCTAAATTTTTTTATACCATGTTCTATTTATAAATTTTATGTTGGTCACTATCAATGTTAGAGTTGTATCTATTTGAAATAATGTTGTCACTACATTCTCTATTTTCTTATATTTTGAAAATATTTCTTGAACTCACCTATAGCATGAAAACATTTGGAATTACTTTTTCTTCTGTCACACTTAGGTAGTGTACAATATAATTTCATGGAATTATTTGGAAATGTTTCTTTTTTTTAGTTTTTGGAAAATCAAATTTTTAAATTTACAATCCCAGCTCAAAATATTATATTTTATGTGTTTCATTACTAAATATGTTTGATCTAATTTTTTTAATTATTTCTCCGACAATTAATTCAACAATGGGGAAATTTTTGTGTTTTATGTGTGGGGGATTGGTCTTAAATGTGATAAATTTTGTTTCAGAGTTAAAGAATAAAAACCATTTACTTAAAATTTCCCAACTTTCATGCGTCAACTTCAGTTTTTTGTAAATTGAATCATTATAAAAAAATTAATAAAATCATTGCATCCAGACTAAGTTATAATTTCACTCTCAATTGATAGTTTTCACTAATTTATAATTTCTGGAATTTAGTGATTTATGTGTGTTGTCCCAATATATTTATATAAATTTGTTTTAGGAATAGAAATGGGGGTGTGATGGGAGATAGTTTTGGTGAATTGAGATTATAACATTATAAAAATAGAAACTTTAACTTGAAATGAGGTGGAAGACTCTTTTTAAAAGAACCCTCATGGTTTCAACTCAAAATATAATCATTTAGTCCATTTTTAATTAGATTAAAATGGGAAATTGGGACCCAATAGAGAAAATATAAGACCTTAGGAACTTGGTGTGTGACGTTTCATGGTTCTTTTAACATTCATGGAATGGAAAAGTTCAAAATAAAATAATCAGAGCCTAATATTCAAATATAAATTCTTTAAGGTGAGGGAAATATTAAACCCGGATGAATAAAGGGAAATTTAAATTATTAAATAATAATTTCATTTGAATAAAATAAGTGAATCTTAAAACATTGGTTTTAAGAACCTAGGGGAGAGTGATAAATTCAAGTGTATCTGGTTAATAATTTAGTTCCACTATTATCCAATCTATTTCACTTCTAGAAATGGAACTCGAATTTGAAATTGAAATAAGGTCATGATTGGATTTCACATTAGAGGTGCGATAATTTCATGCAAGTGAGGAATCATTGATTTCCATTGATTTTGGTGGGATTTATAACTAATGTAGGGAAATCATTTCATTTTAAGAGTCCTTCTGAAAAAATTAGAAACATTGAATTTATTGGGAGTGAAATTGATTAAATGTGGGGGAATTTGATGTGACATTTTTAACTCTTATTTTTTCACATCATTTATTATATTTAATTTTGAGAATACTCAATATTGATCTACACCCTATATAATATTAAAATTTGTCCATACACTTAATTTTATGTATATTTTTATTATATGTTTGTTTATTTATTAAATTTAAAAGTTATAATGTATTTATAAAAATTTATGTTATTTTTAAAAAAGTTATATATTGAATTTAGTTTTTAACAGTATTTATTGTTTTAATTTTTTAAAAAACATTTACAAAATATATTAGATATTATAAATCTAAACATATTTATTTAGAAAATGAAATATAAATGATATTATTTTTAAATAAGATAAAACTAAAATGCATTTGGATTTAGAGAGTATTTTTTCATTTTATTAAATCATGATAGAAAATATGTTATTTTATCTTATTGATTATAATTATACAATAATAAAAAATGAAAAAAATACCATTTTTCAAAATCAATTCCAACTTGACAATTTAGTGTTAAAAAAATCAATTAACTAGAATATATTTGTAAATTTAAATTTTTTAAAAAACATTTACAATTCAATTAAAATGCAAACATAAATTGATTTGACATTTATATATTATGATTTTATTGTTTATGCATTGATTTCTTACCCATTTTGAAGTATTTGATAACACATATAATATGTTTTGATCTTAAATCAATATACATGCTAGTTAAATTTTTCTTGTGATATCTTAAAAATCTTGTGAGATGCTAATATTGACTATTGAGTTCATGTGTTGGTTTCACTTGATTTGTATTATTTTCTATTTTCTATAGAGACCTGGAGTTTTACAATATGAGGTTTACATGAGATAAATGGGTTCCCTAAGGTGTTAAAAACAATTTTTTAACCCTACTATTTCATTTGGGTTTGATTAAAAATTGGTTTGAGATTTTATTTATATAGATAGAATTGGACATTAATTTATTTATAGGATTAGTTTGATTTATTTTTTGAATTTTTAAAAAATATTTTTTTTGCAGGTTTGTTAGATGTTTGATGATTTTTTTATTTATTTTATGTTGTTTTTCATGGATAGAAACTTTGCATTTCTGATATTTAATATAAATCTTTTTTTGTACCTTAATATACATTTAGTAAAATTAGAATGATATAAGAAACTATTTGGCTATTTTTCAAACATATTTTTCACAAATGGAAGTTGCAGATTTTAATTTAAATCATTGTTTGACACTGATTTAAGTTGAAATTGTATACTTAATAATGTATTGATTTTAGATTATTTAGTTCTTTTCCCAATATATTTTAATTTTCTTATTAAAGAAATTTTTTTATAAACTTTAATGTCTTTTTTATCAGTTTTAAAAGGGTTTAAAATGTTAAAAAGTGTACAGTTTTGTTCATTTAGTAAAATAATTGTTTGACCTTGTTTAAATTGAATATATATACATAGAAGAGTAAAATTATTATATGATTTAAAGCCTTGTTTGAAAATATTTTTTAGTATCTTTTCAAAAGATTGAGGTTTATTTTTAAACATGTGTATTTTTTATTGTTTTTTAATTTAATATTTTCAAAATTTTCCCATGGGTTGGGCTAGTTTAGTGTGGAGTTGATTTGTTTTTTGGAGCACTCATATAATGTGGTTTTAAATAAATTTATAATTTTTGGTTCTCAAAATATAGGGTCTGGTTTGTCCTGTTCCAGTAAAACCCATTAACCACACTGGTTAAAGGGTAACATTTTTTGGGTTTGTTTTGGGAAACATTATTTTCTAAGCCAGTCTTGCTACCGCATACCAATCATCCATGCTACCACTAGTGCATACAGATCATCCCTACTACTGTCAGTATCTACCGACCGATTACCACAAGATGAATTTCCAATTACGGAGCATCGCCTAGTGTTTCTTCCACATAATGATGTCTCAAAGTTATATTCAAACCTAATCCCATATTCATGATACCCACTATCACATGATCAAGGATGAAGATCCATCTACTTACTAACCACCATGATTTAAGTAACCATTGAATCTGAGATACTCTTTCAGAAATCTAAATAAGCTCATTGGATAAGGTTTTTGGTAGAACAAAATACGTGTTTTTTGACTTAGAAGGTTTATAGGGGGCCTTGGTTTCCCATTTCTTCAGTTGTGAGATTTTTTTTCAATGAATATAAGATTCTTGACTTTGAGATATTCATAAAAAATTGAAATCATTTAAGTACCCACAAAACTACTCAGGCTTTGATATTTTCTATATAGTTTGGATTAAAACCATAGGAAAAAACTTGGTCGAGTTAATTGGAGTTCTTCACTAGTTATGGTTTATTCCAAGATCTAGCGTTGTAAACATGAAACAAATATGAATTCGAATAATCTTCTATTAAATGTATTGAAATATATGATTGAGTTCATCATAGATCTTGTATTTTATAACACCCAATTTATATTTGGAGAACCTATTGAGGTCATGTCCATTTTAGTTTTCCTCAAATGACTTTATTTAATAAATGTTAAAATTTTAATGACAACCATACCATTCACATGTAGCCAAAATATGGTCTAAGATGAGTGATAATGAATTTTCTAGATAAATATTTAATGATTAATAGAATAATGTTGTTTTCTACCTTTTCTTGTTGCATGTGGGTTTGTTGAATTTAGTTTGAAGAGTTTGGCTCATGTCATGTGAGGGAAATGGTGTGCCATCAATATTTCCACATAGAGGCTTATTCTGATGCTAATATTGGAGACGTCGGTGGTGATGAAAAATATTGCCCCACAACTATATTTTAAATATAGAGCGTCACACATTGGATCAAGGGCCCCAATCTTCTTATTTCCATCGTTGAACCATCATCGAAGTATTGATCCAGAGAACACACACCATATGAGAGAATAAATCACCAAGGAGTAGAAAATAAAGGAGAATAATGGATTTAAAGCTATTTTATGAGCAACGAATTAACGAAATATGAATCTTCTTCTTTTTCTTTAATTTTCTCATGATATTTAAATTCAATTTGATAAATTTCAAAATTACTTTAGGTCAAACCTTTTGAGCTGGGAAGTTTAGGTTACTTTGTTTTATCATTTTATCCTTGTTTTTGTAACCATTTATAAATTTTAATCGATATATGGTTTAAATTTTGTTGAGTTTTGTAAGAGAAGTACTGTAGTTTCATCCAATTTCTAGCTAATCTTCTCAAATGAGAATTTTACTTCTTTCTTTCAAACATTGATTCAAATAAAACAGAAAGAAAAATAATTTCTTTAACCACTCAAATAGAACATCCCCCTCATTTCTATCTTATTCATACTTTTCTGAGTTTCCACTTCCACCTTTTCTTCATTCGTTAAAAATTTCCTCAAACCACTCACATTTTTTCTTCTTAATAATTCATTATCATCACTATATTTAATTCATTTATGTTTTTTTTAAATTTTTTAATTCCTTTTCTACACCTTCTCCCACCATTTTTATCCTTGTGGATGTGATTCATTATCTCATTACTTAATAGTTTTCAAGAGTTTAATTTGATCTAGTCAATGGCCTAGCCTATATATTTCTATAATTCACAAATTACTATAAAATATATTCAAGACCAACAGTCATAGATTCCAAAAAATAATCTAACATCCCCAACTATAAAAATCAATAATGATGAAGAATATTCAAGAACTTTTTTATTAATTATCATTAGAAATTTTCTATCCAACAATGTTTCCTCTCTCCACTAATACTACATGAACCAAAACTGGTGTGCCTTCCAATCAAAAACCTATCACATTACTGCATCCAAAAACCAATCCCTACTTCTATAGTTTACTCAATCTAGAAATTTCCATCAAGATCAAGAAAGAATCAGTGACTCATTTTTCTATTCAAAAACTCAAAAAAGGAACTAAATTTAATGAAATGAGGATGAGAGAGATAATTAAAATATAATTCCATTAAATATAATAGTTATAATGGATAGTAATTACGATTACCCATAGATGATGAATAAGAATAATAAGAAAGGACATTAAATAATAATAAGTCGAGAAGAAAGAGATATCCACAAGTGATTTTCCTAGGCTGAAGGGTTATACCTTCCTAAAATGCTTCCATTATAAGAAAACACAAAAACATTCTTTATCCATACAATGAAACCCTCCCCCTATTTAATACTATAATAAAACCCCTAACATCCCTAAAAAGTCTTCATAAAAAAAGAAATAATTTTCTCTGGTGGTAACTAATACTCTTTACCTGCTCTCTTACACAGCATCACCCATACCACCATAAACTCCACGTTTCTATCAAATAATAGTAATGATACAATGGATGCCTAGTTCATCACATTATTATCCTGTTCTAATGAGTTGAATGAAATTCATTAGGAAAAGGATAAACAATATGTTGACTCATCTCCATGAATTATATTAGGAGAGAGAGAAAAAGAAATTTATTATATATACAATGCACTATTAAGGTGAATTCTAGGAGAAAGGAATCTAGAATGACCTCAAGTGCTCATAATAATTGGGTATATTAAGTGAATGGAGTATCTAATGTTAAAATTGAACTAATAATAAGGAAACTATCTCATATTCATGTCTCTACCACAATGATTATTAACCTATATTCTTAACTATAATATGAAAAACATACTGAAGATGCTTCCCAACCCATTATCTATTGTTCACCAAATAGATAAGGGTATGAGGAACATAAAATCTTTGGTCTTTATAGTGAATAAAATTTTTTAATGGAAAAGATGTTAATGAATAAAGAAAATCCAAAGGCACCAAATAACTATCCCTCTAAGAATCCAAAGATGACAAGAAAAAGTAATGAACACAAAGCTGTATGTTTTTCATGTGGAAAAAAGGAAATTAGAAAAAGAATTGTGTATTTGGGAAGAAAATTTAAGGTGAAGAATATGTTTTAGGTATATTTATCATTATATATATAATGTGGCTCACACCTTTGTATTAAATTATATAAGCCAAGCAGACTTATGAAGATTTCCAAAGTCGAGATTGATCTCTAAGAAATAAATGGTGCAAGATCGGTAGATTTAGAAGTTGTGTATTATCATATTACTTTGCTTAGTGATTTAATTATAAATTTAATTATTGTAATTATGAACTTTAGATTACCAAATAAATTATCACAATGTCAATTCAAGACATTATGGAATTTTATTTCAAGTTTGGAAATAAATTTTGAATCTTTTACAAGGAGTACATATATTATGGAACGTCATATACTAATAATTAATTATACATACATGAACATGAAAAAATATTTTCAGAAATATATGACTAATCCAATGAGAAAGAAATACTCATTTTCAACCAATTAATATAACTTCATGCTAGGTCATGTAAATGAAAATCATTCAAATAAACTCAAACAAGTCAGTTACAAACTATTGAGTTTAAGCCCTTGGATATATATCATATATTTTATATAATGAAAATGACCAAAGAAATTCTCTATGGGAAAGGATAAAGGGTACCGAAGTTCAAGAATTGATTCATATGAAAGTATGTTGACTATTTTTAGTAAAGGAAAATTTTGGGCTTTATTACTTTTTTAATTTTAATGATTAATTTTAGTATATATTAATATATATCCTTAATTAGGTATTATTAAAATTCCTTTAATATGTTTAAGAAATATCAAATTGAATTATAGAATAAAATTCAAAAGTTTATTAATAATCACTACTCAGATCATGGAGAAGAATATCTTAACCAAGCATTCATCAATTTCTTAAAGAAGTGTGGGGTATTTTCCCAACTAACTACTTAAATTCCTTAGTATAATGGTGTATGGATAAAGTGGAATTAAACCAATTATGAAATGGTTAGATCGATGATGACTCATGTCTAAAGTGCCCTGAGCCAGTAGCCAAGAGCTAGTGACTACTTTTTTCATTACCATAAAATACAAGGAATCACATCCCCAAGGACCGAATTGGTTATTAGTCATTGTAAAATAGCTACCTACATGAAATTATTATTAAAAAAATAAAACATGAAATACAAAAAGTATTTTATTTGTGAAAACCACTATTTGATTTAGAATGTCCCTTCATATCAATCGCAATACACTTCATCATATCCTGGGGAAAATAAAACATAAGTAATTGGTGAGATCAGATGCTCATTTAGGGTAAGTGTAAAAAATAGTACAGGAATAAATATGGAATAATCAATATGGAATAGTAAATAAATAAAACAAATTCTTTTTAATCTATAACTTGAGTATAATATGGGAGGAATAAATGATGATCAAATAATTCTATAAAAAATTGTCACATTAGAATGAAACTTAACCATGGATACTTTAACTAATCAAATAATCACATGGAATATCAATAACTTAATTTATAATAATAGAAATTATAATTTTGGATGTATGAAAAATATCATATAGGCCTTGTTCAAATACATATAATACTATCAATTCCTTATTCCAATACATCTATAAAAATGGGAAAGGCCTCAGAAAAAACCCAATCTAGTTTTTTTGTGAGACCTGATGATGCATTGAGTCGCTAAATCGGGCCTCACCCATAACATTATATGTAAAATTCATTCATCATATGAAAAGTGTGAAACATAATAAATATAAATATTTGTACTAACAATCATCAAAATCAAATGTTAACAATTACCTCAATCAATAAACATAATATTAAACTATCCAGAGTAATATGAATTGTATCAAAATGGTACTTACCAAGTCAAACTGATCATAAACTATAAAAATAATGAATAATGGTGATATAAATATATCATATACATAGTTTATTATAAGAAAAAAATGGGTTGATGTCATTGATGAATATAAATACCCTAAAATGTCGTTAAAAACATTTTTGAGGAAAATAAACTTTTCATTTTGAAAATCACAAATACAAACAAAAACTTCCAAAAACATTTTGAAAATAATTTTATTTTAAAATAATATTTCAAACATTGTTTGGTCATGATGGAATAAAATTTCTTTCATTTCATACATATTAAAATAGAGATTCCTTTCGCATTTTCTATAAAATCCAAACCAGCATTATTTTGAAAACAACCTGACGATTCCTTTCAAAACATTTATTAAAAATTAAAAATGATTAAAAATTTACTTAATAAATCATTTTGAAATAGTTAAAACATTTTTTAAAGAATTTTTAGAAAACATGGATTTGGATAAAAATATGATTTTCGACTGAGGGGAAAATCAGTTTTCCTGGAAAACATTTTCTTATTATTTGTAAGTTCCAAAGAGAAAAAAATGGAACAATTGCATTAAAAAACTCATTTATTTCTATAGGATGAGAAACTATATTGTGTTTATAATAGAAATATCAAATAATTCCCCCCAAGGGAGACTTAAACAAAAATAATCTTAAATAATGATGAATTGTGAAATAAACCCTATCAACTTTGGTAACTTTTGTATTATAAGCCCCTTGATAGAAACAACATTAAATAAAACATTAAATTCCATGAAGATAAATTATTTCATGAAATAACATATAAAATTTAATTATATACATCACTCAAAATAAATAAGTGGTGAATATTGTGTATGTATCATGAAAGTAAAAGAGAGACAAGAAACCCTTACCTTAGGCTTATTTTGGATGAACATTATTTAAGATGATTTATAGTGGTTTTAAAAATGTTATTAACTTATAATAGAATCATATTAGTATTATTAATATCATATATGACCATTTTGTAACATCTTATCACCTGTTCATTAATAGCATCATTAAAAACTATTGGATGAGGCTATTGGAACTCACGAGACAGCTCTACCATAGTTCGGGTAAGCCGAGAAACACCCAGTATAGACTAAAACATAAAATAAATTCTTTCCCAGAATTGGATGTTTATTCCCATACCATGAATTGGAAAAGGTGTCACAGGTGGCACTGTTGGAGGAATCATTGGTGGCTCAGGTCCCACCACCTCTAATGGATGGTTTTTACTACCTCTATAGAATATGACTAGAGGCCCTCATGGAGGTGTGATGCTAAAATTCAAAATATAGTAATTATAATAGATCTTAACCATTTAGAAGATTACATTTATAAATATAGGACAGAGGCATAACTTTCTTATAGAAATATCACACCCTTATACTTGCTCATAAAGCCATGACTGGGAAATAGAGAAAGGCCGTAGTAGGCCATAATAATGTAAGATACACACCAATACCCACTACTAAGCCTGGGTTTAGTTATATGTATCAATTTTACATGTATAAGATAACCATTTTCTGTTTAAAAGTCATATTCATTTAAATTCTATTCATATTCAAATATTTAAATCTATTTAAATAGTTGAGTTAGATAGATCACCATTTCCAATCCATGAGGCCCCATTCTCCTCATAAACCAAAATATATCATCCTCTTAACCCATACCATTACATGTTCTTTCCCATGTGACCAAATTTCCATGTATCATCATGCCATTATTGACTGCTTAAGATGTCTACATTAGCCTACATAGAAAAAAACTATTATGTTATGGTAGTCACTTTATGTTTCAATTATGTTTTATCTTCCCTTCAAGGAATTACAACCAAATTCCATAGATAATCATGGTACACATAATATGAAACATGAACATTCCTGGTTAAAATAAACATGGAAAGAAAAAATGCATGTCATATTAGTCTTATTGTTCTTATAATGATGCATGTAAAGCAATACCCTCATTTCATTAATCAAAAGTAGTATAAATATCCTTTCAATAATTCCAATATCAGTAACATCTCAGGACATGTGCATCACTCAACATTGAAGTTGTATCAGCTATAAATGGAATGATCAATAACTAAAATTTCGAGTCCCATGTAATTTGGGTTTCCCGTTTATATAGGTTAACGACGTCCAGCTATAGAGTTGTTTCTGAATCCCATTAACTTATATTTTTCTTTCTAACATTCATAAATAAATTCAAAGAAAAAATCAGCTTTGATACCACTTTGTAACTTCCTGACATGCCATCCAATAACCTTGGGTCCCATGCGGGAGGGTCACATGGCCCCAAGTGGGCTTCCCCTTATACGAGAGGCTGCGACTAGCGGCATGGATGTAAAGGTGGTATAGTGGGGAGACTGTACCCTCATATCAGATTAGAACAAAAGATATAATAAATATATAGATTATAGGGGAATAATGATATAATAGACACTAATGAATGGACCAATAACCCATCATAGCAGAAATCCTGATATATTAGATATAGTAAACAAGTGAAGAAGTGTAAATAACTAAGAAACAAAATAATAATATCTAAATCTACTAGGTACTTTCCAGTATAAGATTAATTGCACGCTGATGTACAAAAAGGGGAACAAGGGAAATGCATAAACAAAATTCAATAAAAAGACAAAAAGAACAGAAGGCTGCTCCACTAGCATATCAATCAAATGCCCAATCCTCCACTACCATGCTCCGTTTATGAGATAAGTAAGTCAAATGTCTGTAGAAGGGTTCTTGACCTTATGCATGCATGTAGACAAGTAATCTACTCGGGTACCAATAAAGGCTCAAGTATGGTGTGATATAAAATCCATGTACGCCACCTCCAATGGTGTCTATATGTAATCCAAGCAGTTATTATATCTAAATAGTGTACAAGTATAAATAAATAATCAAAATGAAAAATAAATAAATACAAACCTATTCAGGTACCTAAAGGAAACTTGGAGGCTTAACCTACTTTATATCGAGGCTGGAATGAGTTTTTTGGTCAGTAACTATGTATATAGTAATAATATGTAACACCCCAAGCTTCCACGATACACATCACTTTGAATAACATAGTAGCATGTGTTGTACGCAACTTCAAGGTTCAAACGCACACCACCAGAAATCAAAGTAGCCGTTATGAAATTTAATACCCACTTTTTGAAATTTTATAAATTTTATTATTCAAAATGGACTTCATTTTTTGATTCGGAATATCAAAATTAGCTTAGGGTGAGTTTTTTTTATTTTTCTAAATACATCCAATTTTTGTTGAATAGTGAAGAATACTAAACATTAATTAAAAATAACTTTTTTAATCCAAATAATTTATAGTGATATATTATACTATTGAATTAGTTTTAATGTTTAGTTAGAATATATTTTTACCATTTAATCCAATGTTAGTCATTGGATGTAATTTCACATTTAAACTAGACATAAACAAGTGTCAATCTTTTGATAGTTATTATTTCTTAAAAAAACGCTTTTTGTTTTGACAATGCGACTTAATTTTAAATTAATTTCTTCCACTTATGTGTTTTGAATTTAGAAAAATGGATTCCAAATTAAGAAATAGGAGTTCCAAATTGTTTAAATAGGTAACTTTTATTTTTATACATTTTGAATAATTACTTCTGTAAATATTTTATTTACCATGGTTAAAGGGTAAATCCAGTAAATAAGGGTAAACAAATAATATTATAATAAAATAAAATTACCCTAACACATGTCCTAACCCTATTGGATGATACATGTCTGACCATGGGCATCTTTGGTTAGATATTGGGACCCCATGGAGCCATTTTTAAGTGATAATGACACTTTATATTAATTAAGTTAAAGTAAATAAAAAAAATGACATAAGCATATATCTTTTAGAAGAAAAAAAATTTACATAAAGCTATATATGTTATCTTTTGGACTGAAATTTTTATTATAAAGCTAGAAAATATTTCCTACGTAATTATATTTTATTTATAATTTTTACACATTGAATAATTAAATTTATTTATGACACAATAATGATGCAGCATTTTCCTTATTAATGAAAGAATCAAATAAATGGTATTATAAATGTTACAATAAATACAATTTGAACGTTTTGACACCATACAAGAATTTTATAGGTTAATATGACATGTTATGACTGATTAAATGAATTTATTTTGAATTAATAAATTTTTTATGACTTTAAGAAAAATCAATTATTAAATAGAGTCAAAATTTACAAAAAAGAAATTTTAAAACAAATATTATATTATTAATTTATATAATATTTCTAAAAATCTAAGGTTCATCCTAAAGACTTATAAAATGATATTTGTATCATTAATGAACCACTTGGAATTCTCTTGGAGGTATATATTAAGTTTATTAACCATATAATATTAAAATACAAAGAGACATGGTAAATGTCATACTATTTAATTAAGAGTTAAAGATAAATGTTAAGGTTAATATAGTGACCCAAACCGGTATAAAACCTATTGTTTGAGTGTTTTTCGACCCATCCCCACCTTAGACATTAAATAATCCTTTTTTTAGCCCTTATAAACTTGAAATTATTTTATTATAAAATAATATTTCTAGCTTTTCCTAAGGTGCCCCCCACCCCTCTTATAAAAGGGCACTCCCCCTTCTGTCTAATTCACACCTTCAAAGCCATTTGCCTCTGCCAAACCATGCCCAAATACCCTATAAACTATCCTACCTTAATCCTAGAGGCCCTCATTTAGTCAAAAATCCATCTTAAGGATCCCTTTTGATCAAATCAAAATGAAGAACCTGAAGAAGAGGTAAATATTTCATCACCTCTTTTAAGTTTATTTCTTCTTCCTCTTCATTTTTCTTTGTTTTTTTCAATTATAAAATAATAAATCCAGTATCATCAATATAATATTAAATTATTATAAATATTTTATAACCATATTCATTATTCTATCAATCCTTTGAATGACATGTCACCATACGTGCGTATGTACGGATAACCGTCTCCACGTCATGGGGAAATTGTTATTCAATACATTATTATTTAGATGGCTATAATAATGATGTGTAATTCATGTAAATAATAAATATTACATGATAATGATTCTGTATATATATATGATATACCAACCAATTATATATTATTTTAATATCAAAAGAATGATATTGTCGCTCGTGCATACGTACTAATTACCGTCTCCACAAATGTGTTGAAATTCATTCCCCATCGTATCCATTCAAGACTAATTTTCATTAGATGATTAAAAATAATGTTTAAATACTTGATATCATTATGGATATGAATAAGATACATCCCATACATAACAAATATGACTCACATAAAAAATAATATAAAGGAAAATGAATCTGTTAACACCCGAAACGATGATAATACTAAGATATTATTAACAAAACAATGTTAAAATATCATATATGATATCATATTAATTTATATGATTATTTTATAATTTAATAACAATTATTTCAACATTATATAGGAGGTTAACCTACCCTAGACCAAGAAAAAGTACAAGGTAAGGGTTAATTTCACAATCTCTTTATTAGCCAAGGTTGTTTTTTTACATAAGTATCATATGGGACCTCTTTATCATCCACATCCATTTTTATTAAAAATCAATTTCAAAACATTCTTACTATTTTATAGAATATTGTTTAAAGTCATTTATACCCTTGTTTTACTTTTATAAGATTTTTATAAAGGAATATTTTCATCATTTTCCAAACAAGGTCCTTTTTATCTTTTTCGACAGAATTAAGGTAAGAATGTCTTTTTTTAAATTATATGGTGGGTGTAGTTTTCTTCTATCATTATAAAATCATCGAATCTTACCTTATTATATTATAAGAATATTTTCAAAGTAAATTTTATCTTTTATAATTATGTGACATTCAAATGATTTCAAAAAAAGAGATATTTCTCTCTAATAGTTTTGATTTCATCTATATCAATATCCTTTGATGGATTTTAAGCATATTTGATGTTGATTTATTGTGATACAAAACATAAATATTGTATTGAAGGTTTTTTGATATGTTTTACTGTGGATGTGTTATTTTTATACCATTCATGGTTTATGAAGAAAGTATTGACATTTCATATGCTAGTTTTAATACGAATGTTTATGTTATGTTTAATCCTGTTCATATGAGGAATGAAAAAGAATTAGTAAGTGATGGGTGGAGCCCACTATAGCTCATCGATGCATCGGTAGGTCTCATAAGAAAAACTAGTGTCTTGGCACAAGGCCTTGACAAAATCTTTTTTTAGTCTTGGCATAAGGCCTTGACTATGTGGTTATGATTGTCTGGAATTATGCATTCCTTCATTATGAATGTGGTTATTGATATTGTATGTGATAATTAAAATAGTATAATATCCACGTGAATAAGTAAATTGAATCATTTCATTTTATTTTTTCAATATTATGCTGAAGTTCAAGTTTAAAAGGATTTTGTTTGCCTTAAATGTCTTTTCTTATTTATGAAAGTTTCTGCTATATTTTTATCCTTACTGAGCATCTGACCTCACCCCTTTCTATGTTTTATTTTTCCCAGGATGTGAAGAAGTATATTATGACTGACCTATAGAGATAGTCTTAGGAGATATGAGTGTGGACTATAGAGACTATGTTGTTGTAGTTTTTCACTTTATGATGTAATGTAAGACTTAGGAATGTATCTAGTGTTTCCAGGGCTACTAAACTAATCGGTCTTTTGAGACATGATCTTTTGCAATCATGCCAATGTTATGTAATAATGCACTGACTCTGGGTAACTGGTGTTGGGGCATTATAGTTGGTATCATAGAAATTTTAGTACAAACCTTAAAAGCTAGATTTAGATAAACTCTAATAAGAGCACATAGACCTAAGATGGACATTGAGGATTAGTATAGAATAACTTCCAAGAATTTTGGTATTGTAGATATTTTGTGAGTTTTCTGAGGAATACATCCCTATCTGGATTCGATCAGGTAGAGGCAGCTCTACCACAGATGTACCTAGGTGTTAAATCTGAAAACACTGCTTTGAGATAGACTCAAACGGGAACTGGTGCATGACAATGGGCCTTGCTGCACTCTTGGTTACAACACTCTTGGGGATATTCTTAGGATATTTCTCATTTTCTTTTCAAACCGTTATGGGGGATTTATAAGTATGTACTTCCTTAAATAAAACATTTTTATGATTATGGATTATATCCATAAACTGTTCAATTTATGTTTAGTGTTTTACAAGTTTGGATTTATGTATGGCGATTCATAAACTAATCTAGTGTATGCCATTTTTTAGAAATGGAACCTAGTGGAAGGAATAGAAACCATATCAATGCATGAACTCAATTTAGGGATTTTCTTCCAGCTCAAGATAATTATAGTGGCGCTGGTGATGCAACTGGTGCTGATCTGCTAGTCACCATACTAGGACAACTCACTTAGGTTATGAATAATAACCTTACCCATATGGGGAAACCTGATCCGTAGTGTGGAGGATAAATATTAGATCTATTAATGAGGAAACAGACACCAAAATTCAATGGGAGTAAAAATCCAATATTAGCAGAGAAATGGATAAATTATTTAGAGAAAATATTCCATGCCTTGGGTAGTAGCGAAAGGGAAAATGTTGTCATGGCAGTTTACCACCTCACTGGAGATGCTGATCAATGGTGGTCATTGATTCAAAACACAAAGGAAGATGATGAAGTATCAAATATGGAATGGAGGGAGTTTAAAGATATTTTATTAGAAAAATAACTTCCTCATGACCATTGAGAAGATATTGAAATACAATTTCTGAGTCTGAGGCAAAAGGAGTACAAGAATATTGAAAAGTATGAGTCTATCTTTACAAGGTTATCAAGACATGTTATAGATTATATAAATAACCCAATAAGTAATATTAATCATTTCTTTGATGGGTTAAAACCATTTCTCCATCAAGCATTAGTCTCACAATCCTTATCGTCGTACGAAGATATTGTCTCATGTGATATTAAGACAAAAATGGAATTCTCTTTATCTTACATCTTTAAAGTAAAGATAGAGAAGAAGAGATCTACTGATCACTCTGGAAATGGAAATAAGGGGAAGAAGGGAAATTTTCAATATCCATCCTATAGTAAATGTGGGATGAAACACCCCAGTACTTTCCTGAAGGGAATGGGAGTCTGTTACAAGTGTGGTGAAAAAGGCCACCAAACTTGTGATTGCAAGGGGAAGAAAGAAGATACCGATGTTAAATTCTACAATTTTAGGATAATGGGACATTATGAAAATGAATTTCCTAAGTGTCAGGGGAACTTAACTCAGAAAAGTCCAAGGGATCAAGGACAAGCTTATGTTATCACTACTACTAAGGTAAAAGCTCCGAAAGATGTGGTGGCAGGTAATTTAGTTGTTTCCTCAAGTTTATAAAATTCTTTATTTGATTATGGATCATCGAATTGTATCATATATTCTCAGTTTTCTAAGAAAATTAGAAATTTCAAATTTTATTTAACAAGGGATTGGTTAGTTAAAACTCCTATGGGACGTATCATCACAAAAATGTTTTGTGAATCAGTCCCCATTAGAGCATATAGATGTTCTTTATCTTCTGATCTCATCGTCATACCCATGATTGAGTTTGATATAATACATGGTATGGATTGGATTTTGGAACATGATGCGACGATTTATTGTAATAAGAAGGAGGTTATGATTTTTGATGATGGCGATAAAGAACACCTTTTCTTTATAGCAGAATCGTCACCACCTAATTCTTTTCTAGATCCACCCCCAGTAGCTCAGCTGAATTCAATTATTGGGGAGGAAAAGAATGAAATGATTGTGGGTGAGGAAAGGAATGTTAAAATAGAGGATGTACCTATTGTGAGAAAATATGTTGATGTGTTTTTAGAATATTTACTTGGACATCCCCCAGAACGAGAAATTGAGTTTTCCATTGATTTAATTCCTGGGTCAAGGCCCATATCGAATACCCCTTATAGAATGGACATCGTGGAATTAGTGTGACTAAAGAAATAACTAGAGAAATTGAGAAATAAGGGATTTATTTTCCCTAGTGTTTCTCCATGGGGAGCCCCTGTTCATTTTGTTAAGAAGAAATATGGATCTATGAGGTTGTGCATTGACTACAGGGAGATTAATGCTATAACAATAAAGAACAAGTATCCCCTACCTTGCATTGACGATTTATTTGACCAACTTCATGGAGCTAAATATTTTTAAAAGATTCACCTTTGATCTGGATATCATCAGTTGTGTGTGACGAATGAAGACATTCTGAAAACAGCATTTCGAACCAGGTACGATAATTACGAGTTTACAGTAATGCCTTTCAGGATGACTAATGCGCCCTCTGTTCTCATAGACCTAATGAACAGAATTTTCAAGGAATATATAAATGACTTTTTAGTGGTATTTATTGATGATATGTAGGTATACTCAAAAAGATACGAGGATCATGAAAATCACTTGCGTATTATTTTAAAGACCATGAGAAGAAATGAATTATATGGGAAGTTTAGCAAGTGTGAATTATGGATTCAAGAGATTCCTTTTCATGGAAATATTATCTCTATGGATGTAATCTCTATTGATCCTTCTAAGATAATAGAAATCCATGAATGGCCAGCACCAACCAGTATAACTAAGGTATGCAGTTTTATTAGTTTAGTAAGTTATTATTAACTTTTCGTCCTGAATTTTTCCCGATTGGCTAACCCATTAATGAAGCTCACACATAAAGGGGTTAATTTTTTTTTGAAAAAATAGTTTGAGGAATGATTTGAAGAACTGAAGAGAATATTATTAAATTATCCTATCTTGACTCTACCATTGGGGAATGATGGGTTTGTTATTTATAGTGATGCTTCAAATAGAGGACTTGGTTGTGCCATTATGTAGAATGATAGGGTTATTGAATATGCATCTTGACAACTAAAAATTCATGAGTAAAAATATCCTACTCATGATCTTGAGTTTGCAGTTGTAATAGTTTTGTTGAACATATGGATACACTATTCATATGGTGAAAAATGTGAGATTTATACTGATCACAAAAGTATGAAGTATATTTTCTCACAGAAAGAACTCAACATGAGAAAAATGAGATGTCTTGAACTACTCAAGGATTATGATTTCATGATACAATACCACCCAGAGAAGGAAAATAAGGTGGAATATGCTTTGAGTATAAAGGATCATGGAGTTTTGAACAAGATGAGAGTTGAAAGGGATCCTATTTTCATGGATCTAGTAAATATGGACATGAGAATAACCATGGAAGGGGAAACATCAATTATTTTTCAAACGGTTTCAAAACCATCTTTACTATAAAGGATTATGAGTTCTCAGACTGATGATGAAGAGTTTCAAAAAAAGATTAAATCTATCAATGATTGGAGATTAAGTGACTTTGTGTATGAAGATGAAATTTTAAAATTTGGGAAGAGGCTTTGTGTTCCCGATATAACCGATCAAAAAAGGGAATTATTGGATGATTCTCATAGTTCCAATATCTCTATACACCCTGGTATCTCTAAGATGTATAGAGATTTGAAGGATCATTTTTGGTGGGACAACATGAAGAGGGGGATTACTGATTTTATTTCAAGATGTATGGTTTTTCAATAAGTGAAAGCTGGAAGGCAACAGCCTGGTGGAGTCTTGCAACATATTACCATACCTGAGTGGAAATGGGATAATATCATGATTGACTTTGTCATGGGACTAAAAAATACTCCTAGAAGGAACAATGCAATATGGTTCATTGTTGATCATCTTACCATATCAACACATTTTCTTGCTATAAGAGAAGATGTACCTCTTGAATATCTTGCAAGGATATATATTAATCAATTTGTGAGACTTCATGGAGTACCCCTATCAATTGTTTATGACCATGATCCACTTTTTACATAAATATTATGGAAGAGTCTTCTGAAGGCCTTGGATACTGAACTTCGTTTGAGCACTGCCTACCACCCCCAAACTGATGGACAATCAGAACAAACTATTCAAATCTTAGAAGACATGTTGAGATCATGATCACATGACTTTTATGGTATGTGGGATCAATATTTTCCTTTGGTAGAATTTTCATATAATAATAACTTCCATTAAAGTATTGAGATGGAACCATATGAAGTGTTATACAAAAGGAGATGTCGCACACCAACCAGTTGGGATGATGTTGGGGAAAGAAAACTTATAGGCCTAGAACTTGTGGAGGAAATGATAGAAAAAGTGAAGGTTATCCAAACCCACATCAAAACAGCAAAATGTAGGCAAAAGATCTATGTCGATAACTAAAGAATGGATTTAAAATTTCAGGTAGGAGATTATGTTTTCTTGAAGGTATCTACATGGAAGGGTGTTATACATTTTGGTAATATGGGAAAATTTAGTTCTAGGTACATCAGACCTTTCAAAATTTTAGAACGAATTGGGGTTGTAGCTTATCGGTTGGAAATGCTGCCAAGTCTCTCCAAAGATCGTGATGTGTTCCACATATCACTGTTGAGAAAATACATGCCTAACCCAACACATGTACTCACTTATGAGGAAGTAGAACTTGAACCCGATCTGTCTTATTGTAATGATCCCATCGGGATTCTTGATACCAGAGAAGAAGTGCTAAGAAACCAGACGACTCGTCTAGTAAACTGAGGAAATTATTATGAAGAACCACCCAAGTCTTTTTACACAGTAATATTCTAGAAATATTGAGGACTAAATTATTTAAAGGAGTAAAGAATTTAACACCCCAAGCTTCTATGGTACGCTTCTCTTTGAATAATATAGTAGCGTGTGTTGTATGCAAATTTGAGGTTCTAACACACACCACAACCAATCAAAGTAGACATTATGAATAGTAATACCAAGTTTTTAAAATTTTATAAATTTAATTATTCAAGTTGGACTTCATTTTTGGATTTGGAATATCAAAATTAGCATAGGATGAGTTTTTGGTATTTTTTTGAGAACATATAAGTTTTGTTGAATAGTGAAAAATACTAAACTTTAATTAAAAACAACTATTTTAATCCAAATAATTTATAGTGATAAATTATAATATTAAGTGGTTTTAATGTATAGTTATAATATATTTTTACCATTTAATACAATTTTGGTCATTGGACACAATTTCACATTTAAAATAGACATAAAAAAGTGTCAATCTTTTTATAGTTATTATTTCTTGAGCAAACATTCTTTTTATTTTGACAACGAGAATTAATTTTAAATTATTTTATGACACTTTTGTGTTTAGAATTTAAAAAAATGGATTCCATATTTAGAATCAAGAGGTACAAATTGTGTAAATAGGTAACTTTTATTTTTAGACATTTTGAATAATTACTTCGGTAAATATTTTATTTACCATGGTTAAAGGGTAAATCCGGTAAATAAGGGTAAACAAATAATATTATAATAATATTAAATTACCTTATCAATGTCCTACCCTGATTGTATGATACATGTCTGACCATGGGAATATTTTGGTAGATTTTGGGACCCATGGATCCATTTGTATGTGATAATGACACTTTATATTAATTATGTTAAAGTAAATACAAAAATGATATAAGCATATATCTTTTAGAAAACCAATTTTTAGATAGGGTTATATATGTTATGTTTTCAACTAAAAATATTTATTAGAAAGATAAGAAATCGTTATTATATAATGGTATTTTATTTATAATTTTTATATATTGAATAATTAAATTTATTTATGACACAATAATGATGCAATATTTTCCTTATTAATGAAGGAATCAAATAAATGGTATTATAAATGTTACAATACAAACAATTTGAATGTTTTGATGCAATCCATGAATTTTAAATGTTAATATGACATTTTAGGACTGATTAAATGAATTTATTTCTAATTTATAATGTTTTTAGGACTTTAACAAAAATAAATTATTAAATAGTTTCAAAATTGACATAAAGGAATTTTTAAAACAAATATTATATTTTTAATTTATATAATATTCCTAAAAATCTAATGTTCTGCCAAAATAATTATATAATGATATTTGTATCATTAATGAACCACTTTGGGTTATCTTGGAGGTATATTGTAGGTATATTAACCATATAATATAAAAATACCAAGAGACATGGTAAATGTCAAACTATTTAACTAAGAGTTAAATTTAAATGTTAAGGTTAATATAGTGACCGAAACCTGTCTAAAACCTATTGGTAGAGTGTTTTTAAACCCATAACAACCCTATACATTAAATAATCAATTTTTTACCCCTTGTAAACCGAAAATTAATTTATTATAAAATAATATTTCTAGCTTTTCCTAAGGTGCCCCTCACCCCTCATATAAAAGGGAACTCCCCCTTCCCTATATTTGACACATTCAAAGCCATTTGAAACGGCCAAACCCTACCCAAATACCCTATCAAGTATCCTAACTTCATCATAGATTCCCTCCTTTAGTCATAAAGCCATCCTATGGATCCGTTTTAATCAAATCGAAAGGATGAACCCGAAGAAGAGGTAAATATTTCATCACTTTTTTTAAGTTTATTTCTTCTTCCACATCCTTTTTCTTTGTTGTTTTACATTGTAAAATAATAACTCATGTATATTCTATATAATGTGATTTTATTATAAATATGGTACATCCTTATTCATTATTATATCCATCCTTTTAATGACATGTCACCATACGTGCATACGTATGGAATACTGTCTCCACATCGTGGTGTAATTATGATTGAATACATTATTATTTGGATGAGTATAATAATGATGTTTAATTCATGTAAATAATAAATATAGCATGATAATTATTCTGTATATATGATATACCATCCAATTATATATTATTTTAATATCAAAGGAATGATATTGTCGCTCATGCATACGTACAGATTACCGTCTCCACAAACGCGATGAGATTCATTCCCCATCGTATCCATTCAAGACTAATTTTCATTAGGTGATTAAAATTAATTTTTAAAGACTTGATAAAATTATGGATATGAATAAGATAAATCCCATATATAACAAATATGACCCACATAACAAATAATATAAAGGAAAAAGAATCCCTTAACACCCGAAACAACGATAATACTAAGATATTATTAACAAAACAATATTAAATGATCATATAAGATATCATATTAATATATGTGATTCTTGTATAATTTAATAACAATTATTTCACCATTATATAGGATTTTAATCTACCCTTAACCAAGGTAAAGTAAATCGTAAGGATTAATTTCATTATCTCTTCATTATCCAAGGTTGTTTTTATGTAAGTATGTAATGTGACCTCTTTATCATCCACATCCATGTTTCTTAAAAATGTATTTCAAAACATTCTTACTATTTTATAGACTATGGGTAAAAGTAATTTATACCCTTGTTTGAATTTTATAATATGTTTATAATGGAATCTTTCAGCCGTTTTTCAAAAAACATCCCTTTTATCCTTTTTGACAGAATTAAGGCAAGAATGTCTTTTTTAACTTATACGGCAGGTGCGGCTAATTTCCACCGTTATAAAATCATTGAAGCTTCCCTTATAATCTTATAAGAAAATTTTAAAAGAAAATTTTTTCTTTTATAATTATGTGACTTTTAGATGATTTTAATAAAAAGAGATATTTCTCTCAAATCGTTTTGATTTCATCTATGTCAACATCCTTTGGTGGATTTTAAGATTATTTGAAGTTGATTTATTATGATACAAAAATTCCATATTGATTTGAAGGATTTTTGATATGTTTGACTTTGGATGTGTTATTTTTATACCATTCATGGTTTATGGAGAAAGTGTTGACATTTCGTATGATAATTTTAATACAAATGTTTATGTTATGTTTAAACATGTTCATAAGAGGAATGCATTGGACTTAGTAATTGATGGGTGGAGCCCTCTATAGCTCATTAATGCATCGGTAGGTCTCATGAGACAAAAATAGTGTCTTGGAACAAGGCCTTGACAAAATCTTATTTGTAGTCTTGGCACAAGGCCTTGACTATGTGGTTATGATAGTCTGGCATTATTTATTCCTTCATTATGAATGTTGTTATTGATATTGCATGTGATTTTTCAACTAGTAGAATTTCCATGTGAATAAGTAAATGGAATTATTTAATTTTATTTTAGCCATATTTTTCTAAATTTTATGTTTAAAGGGATTTTGTTTTAGTTATACATTACTTTAAATGTTTATGCGTATTTATGAAAGTTTCTGCTATATTGTTATCCTTACTGATCATCTGAGCTCACCCCTTTCTATGTTTTATTTTTCCCAGGATGTGAAGAAGTATTTTATGACTGACCTGCATGGATAGTCTAAGGGGATATGAGTGAGGACTATGGAGACTATGCTGTTGTAGTTTTTTACATTATTTAGTAATGTAAGACTTATGAATGTATCTACTGTTTCCAAGGATACTAATCTAATCGGTCTTTCAAGACCTGATATTTTCTGATCATTTCAATGTTACGTAATAATGCACCGACTATGGGTAACTGGGGTCGGGGAATTACATAATATATATATAGTGTAGTTATATATTTCATCCACTTATATTATCTAAGAATGTGCATATGTAAGTATCCATATACATGGAATACTAGGTGATAGATGGACTAGGGCATAACTCAGTCATCCAAAACTAGTATAAACAAACATATAATATCATGAAAAAGGATACACTCCTTACATCCCATTATGAGTGAGAGGTGTCATGCTCAACACACAATATTGTGGGTGTGTCATCATGCCAACACCAAAAAACAAGGGACTTAGTTTGTCATGCCTACTATCCAAATAGTGTCACTGGTGTGAAATGTCATGCTCAATACCCGATGTAGGGGAGTGTGAATCTTCATGATAAAAAAGTCTCTCAACTATCCTTCCATATAAAATATACATGTAAAATCATAACAATATAAAAAATTAAGGATTTCCTCATACCCATTATAATATAAGGGCCTAATATTCAAATGGTGTGATAATTAATATAGTAAAATAATTAAGAATGAATCTATTTTCATGTCCTAAAAACCCATTTTCATTTAATAAATTGGTCATTTTAATTCATTTGGTCAAGGTAACCCATCATGATGCAAGACAAACAATTAATACAATTAATTTAACTATTCATAACATGGAAATTCAATTTTATGCTTAAATAAAGAACATACAAGGTTACAAAATTAATTAAGAAATTACCTACAAGGTAGATTCAATTTATAATTTGGTCCATGAAATTCGGAGGTTTTGTGGGTTCAATATACATTTACATAAAAGTGTAAATTCAATTTATAATCTAAGGTGAATGATTAGAAGATGTTATTAAAATTTAAAAACATAATTATGAAGTAGAAATTCAAGTTGCATCACACAAGTGGTATCCATAATTGAGGTTGGAAATATATATTTACATAATAATTAACCTAGAGATTATAAAAGGGTACACATATTAATTTAGAATGATGAAATAAATTTAAATTCAACGTCCGTAAAAGGACAACATACGACAAATCTGTGAAGCTATGAAAGAACAAAAAATTCTTGAGAAAACAACTAGACCACCTTCCTTATGGTCTTTTATGACTCCTCATCCAATAGTAACCCAAAATTAAAAGTTTATTGTGTGAAATTGAAGAAAAAGTTCAACGACCAAAAAATAAGTCAAAAGAGGTTACACCTAAATAGTGAAATAGATGAGAAGGTAAACTTATAATGGAAGGGAGAAGACTCTAGAGCATACCTCTTTCTATACAATTCTTATAATAGAATTAAAATCAAGGTTTTATCAAGTATATATTTAAGAACATTAATGGAAGAAGAAGAATAAGTTGAAGAGCTATGGGAGAAGGAGGAAGAATTCATCCACTGGAATGAGAGGGATAAAGAATATAATTATGTTTATTATTTAATTAAGTGTAATTTGGAATTTCTCCCTCAAAAAAAGGGGTGAATAGTTTGGTCATATGGTTTGGCCACCACATAAGAAAATTATTCTCCCCTAACTATCTAAGGGAAGACCCCACATAGCTAAGGTGTATAGTTTACCTAACTATACACAAACCATGGAAAAAGCCTATTTCCAACCTCTCTAGTTTTTTGCATGGTCTTATTCTTGGGGTTTCATAGTTACAGAAAAAATGTGTGGCCCCTATTTATCCTATGTCTCGGCCCACATTGTTAGTAGAGACCATGCGGTCTGGGTAGCATGGTTTCTACTAACCATGCAGCCTTGTCAGTTTCCAAAATTCTCAGGTTTTTGGGCACCGATCAAGCCCCAAACACCCTGACAACCTCTATGACTCCTTTAAGAAACATAATATGGTTTATTTAGAGGAATTTAACCCCAAAATAATAGTTGTACCTTCCATAATATATATGTATTTATAGTCAAAACCTTGTTCCAAGACTTCTAATACCTTCTTGTCCTTCTGCAAAGACATCTATATAAATGGCTAATGCCTAAGCCGAAACCTAATCTAGTTTTTTTCATTAGACCGATTGATACATAATGTGGTTATAGAAATCCCTGAACATAACTTAATAAGTACAATACATTACTCATATGAAATGGGTTTAACATAAACAACATGAAAATTTTTATTAGAAAACTAGTATACAAAATGTTAATAATTAAACCAATAAAAATTTCATAGTCGTAAACCATCGAGAGTAATATGAATGGTATCATACTGGTACATCTCTAGTCAAACTGATCATAAACCATACAAATAAATAATAATTATGTTATCAATATAACATACCCCTAGTGGATCATATGTACAATGAAGGGATTATTTCATTGATGAATAGAAATACCATAAAATATCCAGAAAACATTTTTGAGGAAAATAACCTCCACATTTTGAAAATTACAGTTCTTAACAAAAATTTCCCAATAATTTTTAAAACACTTTTCTTTGAAAATAAACTTTTAACACTTGTGAAATAATAATTAAAACATTGATAGGTATTCATAGTGGAAATTACCATTCATGCTGTACACATTAATACAGATATTCCTTTTACATTTTTGGTAAAATCCAAACAAGAATTATTCTGAATACAAATTGAAGATTCATTCAAAAACCTATTATAAAAACTAAAAATGCAAAATTTTATTTAATAAATTATTTTTAAAAAGTTAAAAATATTTTCGAAAGCATTTTTAGAAATCATGGATTTTGATGAAAAAGGATTTCTGATCGAGGATAGAAATCATGTTGGATTTAAAAAAACATTTTCTTAATAATTTTAAGTACCAAAGAGGTGGAAATGGTAATATTACTTGAAAAAGATCATGAATAACCGAATAATAATAAAATATATTTATTTTATTTTATAAGTATCAAATTATTTTCTAATGGATAATTAAACAAAAATAATCCTGAATAATGATAAGATTGTGAAATAAATAATTACCAACTTGGTAACCTTTTTATCGTAAGCCCCTTGAAATAAATACATTTAAATGAAACTTTAAATACAATTAATAAAAATTTAATCATGATATAACATAAAATAATGGAATTATATACACCACAAAAAATAAATAATAGGTGAATATGGAATATGTCTCATATAAGTTAAAGTGAGGTGAGAAACCCTTACCTCCCACTTCCTTTGGGTTGAACATGATTTAACCTCTTTTATATTTGTTTTAAATATTTTATTAATATTTAAAAGAACCATATTAATACTTTTAATATTATATATGATCTTTTTATAACATCTTATCATCCATTCGTTAATAATGTTTCATTATTTTCTTTTTTCTGAGTGTTAATTGCCTTATTTTCTAATGCATGTTTTTCATGAAAGATCTAGTTATTGTGAATAGGATGTAAGTGAATAATATCAAGAATAATAATATTTTTATAAACATAATTTTTAAATAATATATACTTTTTATAACCATTTATGAAATTTTTACATGGAAAATGAATTGCATCACTTTACAGAGATAGTATATTGTATACATGCACCAGCAATGATATCATCCCATTAATGAGTGAAAGGGAAAGTAATTGGGTAATATATTAATTTTAAAGAATCAAAATAATATCATATATATAACATATATCCCCTAATGTTATTATTATTTCATTCCATGTGAATTTTAAGGAAAATAAATCATATCACTTTGTGAGGTGGTAGTCCAACGTACACATTAGCGATGTTACCATTTTCAAAAAAGAATATAAGGTATTAATATATAAGTGATATTAAAATTAAATAATTATATTAATATAATAAATATCATATAAATGTTGTAAATCTATCCTTATATCCATCCTTTAATGGTGTTTATTTAAAATGAACTACATCAATCCGTGAGGCGGTAGTTCGCCATACACATGATTGATGATTCTATTTCCCATTTGATGGATGTATAGATGGATCAATATTATTCCATCAAAATAATAACATATAGGTATATAATATATTCTAGTTGTATGATATTGTATTCTTTAAAAAATAATTTAAGGTGGATAAAGAATAAATAAAATGAAAGATATTTGTTAAGATAATTATCATCTATAAGTGAAACCCCTTCGGATCTCCTCTTAAGGACCCTAGTTATGGTTTTTTGGGGGGAAACGAAGATCTAGAATGTGACTAAGGATGTTGGGGGGATAATTTTTTATGTTTTGGTTGATCCAATGGTCTTTATGGATGTTAATTAGTGAGGGGATGGGGTACACTTTTATAAGTGGGGAAAGGGAACCCTCTTGGATATTACTTGGAAATTTCCCAAAATAATTAAAAATGATAAAGTAATTCACATTCAAGAAGCATAAATATTAACCTATATTTGATCTTGGGAAGTATAATGTGGAACTATTTATATATAATAGGAATAATACAAGTTTATAGGTCATTTTAACCCTTATATTCTTTGTTTAAATCTATGGTAAACACATTTTTACCTTAACCACTATAAATAATTTTTTTTGATTTTACTATTCATTATAGTAAATAAATAAAATAAACTTATTAGATAATATAAATTATTGTGATTCAAAATATTTAATCCATTTTTATAAATTCCATTCTATAATTTAAAAAATTTTAATTTGAAATTAATCTCGCATAGGTGATTAGAAATCGGGCTTTAAATGAGAAAATGTTCAAATATTTATTATTCATTAATATCAAGATTCAATGTGAAGATGTTTAAAATAACCTAAATTAGATTAATTGATATATAATTGAATTATTTTTAATTTTAAACCAATTTAATATACAATTTAACTTTACATATACTTTAATGTAAAGTAGAGTTTTGAATTAAATATCAATATTTTCCACTATTCGTCACAAAATAAAACTTTTCAGAAAAATACAAAATTATCACCATAATTTAATTTGAATATTATTATTAAAAAATTATTTTTATTTGAATAAATTTTCTAAAATTGGTAAAAATTAAATCTAAATTATTTCTTCAAAGAGAGACTAAACAATCTTTTAGAAAAGTGTAGTTTTTCAGAAAACATATCTTTTTCTTCCAAATAGTTATAATTTAATATATAATCAATAGATATACATTTTTTATACATGTTTAAACCATATAATTTTCATATTTGAGTTAGTACTATTCATACATTCAAATTTAATGGGTAGGTTATAATGGTAATGTTCAAATAGTAATATTTTAATAGAGTATCATGTTTCATTTAAACCTGGTGTTGGGTAAATTGTAAGCTGTCAAAGAGATTGGAATTATTTCAAAATAAATATATTGTAATATAATGGGGTGTTACATTCTCTTATAACATTGGTATTTCATTTCATATACATTATCAAGCATGATGTCCCTTGCTTTAAAATCTTGGGGTGTTACAATGTAATTATACCTTTGTATTTTTATGGATATTAATTGTACACAATGACATTATACACAAAAATGAGTTCCAAATAAAGTGGTATATGCTATTTTTTATAAGTTATGGCATGGTAAAGAAACTTGATATGTCACACGTACATGTAGAGGGATGCACATAATTTTTTCAAGATAATACCTAATGAAATGATAGCATCTCGAAGCATAAAGTTTATCTATATGAGATATACTAAGGAAAATAAATAATATTCTCAATATGACCCTTCAAAGATAAAATTAATTGTGGGATGACATTTCATATTTCAAAAAATGGAAGTCATTTCCATTGAAAATAATGGTATAAACATTGAATTTGATGAAGTTGTAGGTCCAAATTCATAATATTTCATAAGGTACAAAATTTCCTTAGAGATCAGGGGAGAAGAAGTTCATGAGAAACATATACTATATTGGTCAAAAATATTGGATAGGGAACCATATATATTTTACTTGTAGTTGAGTATGGTGATACGTTATTTCTTAAGGATAATGAACCACTTACCTACAGGGAAGTAGTAAATGGAAAATATGCTCAAAATGGAAAGAATCTTTGATTCTAAAATGGAGACTATATACCAAAATAAAGTTTGGACTTTGGTAGACCGTCATCTGATGTAAAACCTATTGGTTTCAAATTGTTTTTCAATAAAAAATGGAACATGGATTGTAATATATAATGTAAAATTGGTTTCAAAGGGTTGTATAAAACATCATGGAATTGACTATGAAAAAACCTTTTCACTCTTGGAAATCCTAAAGAGAATTAGAATATTACATTAAATACCAGATTTCTAGGATTATGATATGTAATTTCCTAGACCCAAATAGCCACCCAAATAGTGTAATAGGTTTTGGTGTGACTATCATAGGTGCAACTCCCCAAACACCAATGGTTGCCGACTAGCAGTGATGGTGTAAAAAGGTATAGTGGGGAGGCTATTCCCACTCATAGAAAAATAAGTTAATGGTCTAAGAATGATAATAAAACATGCAACAGTAATAAAGAATCAACCAACTCGAACCAGAGCCGCATAACAAAAGCATATCTAAATGCAGAAAAATAGCTAAAGAAACATATAACAAGTTCAGTAAAAGGTAAATATAACATCATGATGAACACCACCTATAACTATTACTCAAAAAGACAAGTAATGCATCCATAGGAGGTCAAGATATAAAAATGGTGCCAATGGATAACCAATAGTAGCTACCATAATCAAGGTAAGCATGATAATACAGTAATGAAACTAAAGGAATTAAAACTCAAGCTAGGAATGACCTCATGGTCCATACTAGTATCCATAACAAACAACACTATGATCTAGCTCCTGAGGCTGATCCCTTACCTGTACACAAAACCATAAAGTCTACATGCGCCCCGAAGGGCCCGTGTAGGGTGTGAGAAGAATCTCAATGGGATACCACCAAATGGTGTATAACTAGTATAATTGTTTAAGTAGGTAAGGGTCTATAAGGAAAGTAAATAGTAAGATGCATAAACAAATTCAAACTCTAATGGTGATTAGTAACCACAAAAGAGTGTCACCTATTTCATCCAATGATGGAATCTTGGTCACGCACCCGACACCATGTGCCTCTTGACATCGCATGTCTCAAGTACTGATGTCTCGAAGGCATTCCCAAGTAGTAGTAACCCGGCACCATGTTCCTCCAGACACCTAGTTTATCAAGTACCGACTTCCCATAGGCATTCCCAAATAGTAGTAATCTGACACCATGTTCCCCCTAACACCTCTTTTATAAAGTAATGACATTATGTAGGCATGCCCAAACAATATAAAATCTCCTCACCTTCCACGTGGCTTTAATAGAGACCACCCCCAACCATAATCACCAAACCATAACTACGGGGCCCTCTACCCACATGAGAATTCAAAAACACCTCATCACAGAGTATACCTATGTGCACATGACTCAAAACACGGGTGAGCAGTAATCTCTAAATTTAGAACTGAAGCCATAACCTCTGTGTCACCTCGTTCCCCTACGACCATGTCACTCTGAATCCGATGGCCTTACCATCCAAGTAACTCGGGCCATGCCAAACCTGAAAGTCACACCACCTTAATCCAACATCCACGATGCCCAATCCCATGGTCAAACTATCCAAATAATCCAGGCCAAGACCAACCTATGATCATCAACACTTAAGAAAATATGGGTTATTCTCAACACAACCTAAGGGTTCCAGCATATGCGATATCAAGCATCACATATATATATAGTAAAAAATAATTACTTTTAACAGGGAAAAGAATTTTAAAAGTTGAATTTCACTAGCCATGTGTTGTTACATACCGGAACATAGGTCTTGAAAGCCTCTAATAAACATAGTCATGGTTATAAAGTTTAAACTCAACAGTTTAATCAAAATAATTCAATTATAACCATTTTGGTACCCCGGTCAAAATTCCCCAATTGAGCAACAACCTCTAACAAGGTCCCATTCAAGAAAAACAAGGTAAAGGAATGCATAAAGACATACCTTAAGGCATACTTTCAATTCAATATAAGGAAATATGGGTCTCACTCAAAACCCAACATTTTTCTAAAAATTCACAACTTCCAAATGACTATAAAAACACAAAACTTGGAATGTACCACCTACCTCATACTCGTATGATGATCTTCATCCTGTAACAACCTCTAATTAAGTCTATACAAAGGTAGATCTACAAAATTATCAAAAACACTCAACCTCCTATAACACAGTCGAGAGAATAAATCACGACTCAAGTCTCAAGAGGAATCAAGATCGTACCAAGGGGGTTCCAATAGATCTGATGGTGATCAAAGAAGAGTTCTAACAGACGACCGGTAGCAAAACAATGCGCTTTGAAATCACATGTTCTTGAACCCAAACAAAACCCTCTTCCCTCTACCTCAAAATGAGGTTACTACCCATTTTAACAAAAAAAAGAAAATACACACCGTGTAGGCCATTTAAATCTTCCTTTGGTAGCTATTTTCTACTGACTTACATTGCCGACAAGACGATACAACATGTACTTGGTTTTTACTCTATTCCTCACCGACTTCCCCACATGCCGTGTATATCCCTCATACATGGACATGTTATATTGTATGTAATAGGATTACATGGTGTGTACTTGGTTAGAACTCTCTACCCATACAACATGCTCGCATGCCGTGTACGGCCTTCACACACAGTCACTGTACAAAGTGTGTACTTGTGAGTACACGACATGTAACCCCAAGATCATGTTATTTGTCTATCTTTGGTCCAGAACATAGCCAATTCTTCCCGATTTCTCAAAAATAACTTAAAAAACTTATAAGGTAAAGTAAGAACCAGGTTCATACAAACTTCTACCCTTAAAGAAATTTATCCCCAAATTTAGCTTCCAAGGATGGAAAAGAAAAACTATTGATAATTATGGCATAAAAACTCAAATTAAACAAAGGATCGCTAACTTTTTTCCTTATCCATTGTCCTCCCATGACACATCGCCACCCCTACACCACATAAGGTGCTCCCGCATCTCTTATGACACCAATTCATGTCCCGCACTGCATCTGTGTCTACCTTAAGGAGGACCTACATCCCATGAATGCTAAAAAAACCTGGTACCTTGCGCCTCAAGTAACCCACATCAGCGATGCCCACTATACCTCAAGTAAACAGCATCCTCAATGCCCTGATGCCCATGACACATCATATATATATAACGCACCTAAAATGGTTCCAATCCCACTTAAAAAAATCTGTTTAGTTAATATGAATCATGTGCACCTCGTTCACTCAAAATATACATGCCTTAATAGGCCATGCCAAAAAGAAAACAAGAAAATCACGGCCATGCTCGTAGCATACCTTTGACAATCGTCGACTCACCAGCCTGCTTATCCTATGGCTGCTCCATGGAATTCACATTTCCCAACACATGGCTACCTGAAGCTTGTCCTCCCTATGGTGTTGCACCAGTCACTGGCCACTAACCCCACTGTTGGGTCCCACTGTCTCTGCCACTTCCTCTACATGCAACTAAACCTCGACTACCATGACCTGGTACCAACCCAAATCCGACCCCAGATTCCATAGTCTATCTTTTCCCATGTGTGTCGACTATTTTAGAAGGGTTGTCTTAGAATCATCTTGAGATGCCCGACCTGTCCACATTCCCAATAGTCGTTTCGAGGCAAGTCACACTGAGTCCAGACATGCCCTAACTGCCTGCACTGAAAGAAAACCACTTCTGAACTACCATGAGTTGGTCTAGCTGAGTCCTTTGATTGCTTTCCCTGCTGGAAATAATCACGACATCATTTCTTGCTATCTGAACCATCACCTGAACCAACTACCTGGCTCAAATGGGACATGTCCTTCAAGTTTTCCTTAGCTATGAGTGCCTAATTCACCTCCATATAGAATGTGGTTAGCCTAATTTTTCTTACTTATACCCATATGGAATTTAAAAATACATCTTCAAAGCACCTCACCGTCGAGGGGTCATTACATAACATTCCTAGTCCAAAGCGAGACAACTCCGTGAAAGCAGTTGCATAGTCCATGACAGAAATTTCATCCGGTTAAAGGCTCAAGAATACCATAGATCTCTTTTCACTCAGAATCTCGGGGAAAAAGTGTTTGAAAACCCTATCCTTGATGTCCTTCCAGGATAGTTCCTCATGTGCAAGCCTGAACCTATACATCCAACCAGCACATTTCTAGTCCTCTGAGCATGTAAGTCACCAACTTGAGCCTCGACTGGAGGTGTCTCAAACTGCTCAAAGATCATCTGCATACTCTCTATCAAGTTCCCAGTTGCCTATGGATGACCCTCGCCCTAAAAAAGTTGCAGGTGCTGTGAATGGAACATCAATGTTAGATATGCCATAGAGGGATCTTTTCCCTTCTCACCTATGTCGATCCCCAGTAAAACACATGTCAGGCTAGATCAAAGCTACTCGTCAAGCCACAACCTGAATATTGTCAAACCTAGAAGCTGCACTACATGTACTAGACCCTAATCTTCATCTTATCCCTAATCCAATACATGTAGATCGTGATATTCCTACCCCTCAGGGTTTTGAACTTAATTGTGCTCCCGCAGTACTGTACCATCACCTGCATGATGTTCTATTGAGTCTTCTAAGAGGAACCTGCGGAAGACCATAAATGTTCAGACAACCCACATATATAACAACATAAATATATAACGCATATAAAAAATTAGTAGAGAGGCAACAAATAGAAAATACCCTTACTATCCCCCACCACAACCTTTCCCCATTACATCCAGGCCTCATGGCCTCCTTAACCGCCCTCAATATAGACAAGTATGAAAAGTACCTCGATCCATTCCTATAAAGACCCAGGTATTTATAGAATAATAAATTTTAATTTCTATTAATATTTATGAATAAGATATTAATTTTATGCTAAGGAAGACACATTGTTCGATAGTTTACTCAAAATGCAACAACGAGTTTATTTGAAATCTTAAGTTGCACACAACTTTGAGTTATACCGAAAAATAATATAATAATATTGTTATTTTAAATGGTAGTTAACGCATAGTCTTTGTATTGTGGGGAATAAATAGAAATAACTACAATATGATTACACATGTCCGTTATATTTTTTAACTGTTATCCAATAAATTTTAGAGACTTAAAATAATAATTAATCTGATTTTAAGCATTAAATACTCTAATATTCTTTAAAAGGTCGTTTTACCGCCTTTTGATGGAGAGCCCATTTTAAATATATTTTTCACTTTTATATGTTCTATTTGAAGAAAAAAACTTCTTCATTATAATAATGGTATAAAAATTTAATTTGGGTAAAATTTGGGTATTTTTATGATATTGTTAGTTTTTTATGAATAGTGATAAATAATGCATTTTAATTCAAATCTTCCTTCTAATCTAATTTATTTTTATGATTAGACTATCCTTTTCATTTGTTTTAATGTTTAATGACATTATATTTTTATTATTTAATCCAATTTTTCCCATTGAATGTAATTTCACTTTTAAATTGGATATAAACACATTTCAATCTTTTGGTAGTTTTTACTTCTTAAAAACATGCTTTTTGGTTTTGACAATGAAAATTAATTTTTAATTATTTTCTACAAATTCTACATTTTGAGATTGGAAAAATGGATTTTATATTTGGAATTAGTAGGTCCAAATTGTGTAAATAGGTAACTTTTATTTTTAGTCATTATGAATAGTAACTTTAATAAATATTTTATTTACCATTGTTAAATGCTAAATCAGGTAAATAAGGGTAAAATATAATAATATAATAAAATTATATTACCCAAAAAAATTTCCTAAACCTATTGGCTAATACTTGTCTGACCATGGCCATCCTTTGGTCGAGTTTGGGACTCCATGGAGACACTTGTAAGTGAAAATTACATTTTATAGAAATTAATTTAATGTTAATAAAAATGTAACATAAACATATATCTTTTAGTAAAACCATTTTTATATATGGTTATATAAGTTATTATTTCAAGTATAAATAGTCCTTAGAAAACTAAAAATAATTACTACATCATTGTATCTTATTTATTATTTTTTGACATTAAATAAATAAGGTTAATTATGAAACAATGATAATGCACTGACTGCTTCATTAATAAAGGATTCAAATAAATGATATTACAAAAGTTAAAATAAATGTAATTGGGTTATTTTGATATCATTGATGAATTTTTTAGATGATAGTTACATGTTATTTTTGAATTAATTATGTTTTTTCGAATCAATAATGTTGTTTTGGATTTTTAGAAAAGTCATGATATTAATAGTGTTAAAATTTAGATAATTCATTTTTTAAAATACAAAATATTTTATTAAGTATTATAAAATTTAAAAAAATGTAAGATTATGCCAAGTTGTTATCAAAAGTATAAAATTTTATTATTTACTCTTTAATTATATATTTTTCATGTTTTGGTAAATACTGTTATTCTCAAAGTGTTTAATTCTTGATAAAATTGTTAGAGTAAAAAAGGGTTAAATAGAAAAGATAAGGATTAAAAAATATCTAAAACATGAACAATTATTATTGGATGATTTTATTTCGACTTATATTCATATTATCTTCTAATTTAATGATTTTTGGACCTTTTTAAACCGAACATAATTTTATAATAAAATAATACTTTCTAGCTTTCCTAAAGAGCCCCTCTGCCCTCTTATAAAAGGCCATCACCTCTAACCCTTACTCACGCCTCTGAAGCCCCCATGGCTCATAAATACTCTTTTCAAATTAGCTCTAAACATACCTCTCTTCCACCTAGAAGCCTTACCCTAGGTAAAAGGTAATTCAAGTAATCCTTTTGGTTCAAATAAAAGGGAGTTACCTGATTTAAAGGTAACTTCTTCTCTCAAGTTTCATTTCATTATTTTTCCTTCTCCACTACCTATTCTCTTCTTAATAATTTTTTATATAACAACACCATTATCCTAAATATATTATGTTTTTTATGATAAGTATTTAAACAACACTTACACACACCTCCATCTAATGGATTTAGAACATACTATTTCTGTGGATAGTGAACTACTGCCTCACGAAACGATGATTGTTTGATTTTTCTATACCACCTCTCATGGTGTCCATTATGACGACACTCTATTTATATGTGATATATATTATATTTATATTGAATATATTCTTATTTATTTTTCATTTATATCATACCTTAATGGTTTCCATAATGGGTAAATACAATAATTTCTTTTGAGGAAGTGTGGACTACCGCCCCCTCAAAGTGATATGACTCATTCACGCTACACATGGAATGTTTAAAGGATGGAATTAATGAAATTATTTAACATATATAACATATATATTATACTAGAATTATAATATACTCATTTATAATTTAGTTTTCATTACTTTAAAACTGAAAAAAATGAAAGTAGCGTTCATGCGTACGTACGGCTTACCATCTCCATGAATGGTGCATTTCATTTTCCTATATCCAAATGTTATGGAATTTTGTAAATACATATATACTGTATATATATGATATTTAAATCATGAATACAAATATGGATAAAATTTAATTTTGACCACATGGATAATTTGTAATTATAAAATGTTTATTTTATACTCAAGTACCAAATATCAGTAAAACAACCAATATTAACATAAATAATTTTAGAATGTTTATAGCAAGGTAATAATGGATACAAAACGAATAATAAACTTGAAAATGGTTCCGAACCAAGTATAAATTTACTAAAGTTTATTATTCTGGAATAATAAGGAACAAATGTGACGAGTCGGACCCTAGGTAAGGGAACCTTTCACCATCCTCTTTTAGTCAAAGAATTCTTTTATGTTATGTCTTTTAGTTTCAAATTTCTTATGTTTTGATATGTTCTTGTATATCCTTATTGTGTAAATTTTATGTCCATGTTATGAGATACCCTTTTCTCTCTTATCAACTCATTTTTCTGAATTTTTAAGTGATGTCGTTAGGCTTCCAAATTTCAATAATGGACTTCATATCAATCTACTTTCATTGAGACATATTTCGGTTTATACATGACCTTGTTTTATATGGTGTATAATAAACCCATTTGAATTTTAATTTCATTCAAAATTAATCTTTTTTCTATGAAGCTTCTTACTAAATGACAAAGGGAAATTTTCTTTTAATGTACATGGTAACAACAACCTTTCCACTAACATAAGTATTATTTTCTATTTGGATTCCTCTACGAAATACATTTTTTAATTATTTTTGGTATTGAATTTTTTTTATAATCTATTAATTATGTTAATATCAAGAACTGATATATTTTGAATACAATGTGTAAATGTTATATTTACTTTATACTTGTTCATGTGTTATGATTATTTTATTTTTCTTGGAAATTATTTACATATCTGGGTGGTTCCCTGATAAACTGATTGTCAGTGATCCTGAGATAGATCTCCAATTCATTGCGTAACATGATGGAGGTAAACATGATTTTTTATCCTAATATATTTATTGAATATACTATAATGGTTATTCTAAACGTAACTCCCTGCGTAGCAGGGAAAACCGCAATGTTAGTATGTTATGGATTCCATAAGTTACATTTATGATTTACTATTTTTATGGCTTATTCATAACTCTTATGATTTCATGAGGTATGCTAAAGAGAATATGTTTTATATCTATTTATGGTCTAATGTTTTCATTATTTATTTGATAACCCTTACCAATCTTTTTTATACTCATCCCATGTTTTTGAACTATTTTTCATAGGGTATAAGGAAGGGTAAGAGAAAGGAAGAATTCAAGAATATTTATATCAAGAAAATAATTCTTATTTTCTTTTAAGATTTTTTATCTTATGAAAAAATGGATACTGAGTAGAAGAATCTACATTGTAATATTTGAGATGTAATGTAATAGTAATGGCCTAATTCTCTAATACTCTAAACCTGAAATGATCCTCAATGTGAATTATTAACTTAATTCACGATTATGTAATGTTTAGGGATGGGGCTTTATAGATGGTATCAAAGTTTGGTTTAAATAACTTTAGTGGTTAGGGCGTTATTTAAGAAATTGTGAAATAACTATAAAGGATAGAAAATTAGAAATATTTATTATTATTTTAGATAAATTGAATGGGTTTAATATAACATGAATAAGTATATCTTAGTGTTTACCCTCCTTCTAAGATATTATATGATGATTTTTTTAATATACTCACAATATCCTTTTTGGTTTTAGTAAATGGATGGATCTAGTAGGCACCAAAGTAACAATGGATGTGAAGAAAACTATTATGGTTTACTGAATAAGAGACCAAATGAAATGTGAGCTGTAATGAGAACTCTTGTGGTCATTCTCAACCATCTATCTAGAGTAATTATTGACCACCAAAACCTTGGTGATTTTTATAATGTATTGTATATGTGAGAAACAAATCCCAATGGATGTTTCGGTAATAATCAATAAGTTAAGTATATTAAAAAACCTATGTGTCAAGGATGTAGAAACAAACACCTAGAAAAATTCTTAAAAGGGATGAGAATATTTTATAGATTTGGTAATAAAGGTCATAAAGAAATAACCTTTCATAGAAAAGGAAGTATTCAGTTGACTCCATGAAAGAGAAATAAGTTCTTACTGAAGGACCAATTGATTGTTTTAAATGTTGTGTGCATAGTCATTATACCAATAGATGTCCTACGAAGAAGGTTCAGGAATGGTACTAGTATGATCATATAAATATATGTTTACCAATTCCAAATGTCATTCAAATTAAATATTAGGATACTAAAAATGACCTACGAAGGTTATGGATTATTTCTTAGCTCATGTTTTAACATTACTAAAATCATAGGACATTATGCATTCTTTTTTGTAGGAAGGAATTATAAAAGAATAACATGGAAAAAACATTTATAAAGGATCATGAAGTAATTTTGGATGATTGATATGTCATATTTTAGGAATTGAAGAGTTACGTTGGATCTATATATGATAATATGTTTAAAAGTATTAATGATAGGATAACTTTGGGATACTTTTTCTAGTATGTGTAAACCTGATGTTTAATATGTGGAAATGTTATTCAAAGAAGTGTTATCTTTTATTTTTTGAATATAGTTATAAAGAACCATTAGGGTTTATATGTGTTGGTTCCGGGTGCAGCGGAAGCACGTTGGTGGGTTTTACCAACAGTAATTTTAACATTTAATCAACGTTCAATCCAAGATCCGTCACAATGTAAAACACTGAATCTTCATAATGGAACGAAGAATGAAAAAAAATAAGAGGGAATCCTAGAACCACAGAGATATGATAATCATATGTTGGTTATAATTAATTTAATTAATTCACAAGAATTACCTTGGTGGAATTCTATCTTCGTTGATTTCTTCGGCCTTGATCCTGTGATCCATCGTTGCGTCGTAGAATCCAAGTGTAGGATTTATCTAGCGGGGATCCACACATGTTCCATGTATCTCCGGACATCTTCAAAGGGATATCCGTGTGCTAGCACAGAAGAATCTTCACTTGTGATGTCCTCCTTCAACCGCCTTGGTCTCTTGGTCTTGAGAGCATTCTTGGAGGAAGGAGTTCTTTTGGACTTGAAATAATTCTCCATAATTGTTGTGCACAATGATTGAGGAAAAGTGTTGGGGTTGTGAGCAATTTAATAATCAGGTTTGAGGTTATAGAGTTACGACAATAAATAAACATGTTACACATATTATTTATTTCATTAACTCTTATTGAAAACCCCCATGTCGAATTATTAATTCCTTGACATGCACACATGCTGATTATAATAAATATCATCTAATAAAACAATATTATATCCTCAAAATCCTGACTGGAAAAACTACACAACCTGTTATAATTAATACATAGTGTGTACTTTTTTTCTATCATACTACGCGGCGTGTATATTTAATATACACAGTATGTACTTTTATTTTACACTTTTTTTATTTCATCCACCATATTTATTAGTCCATGAGTAATGACTATTTATTTCTTAAATAAATGTAACTGCATTACTTGATAATAAATGTATTATTTTTCCCACAATATATTCTCTCAAATAACTAATGTCGAAATAAATATAATCAGGCATCCTTAAATAAATATTAAACCATAGTCAGAAATAATATTTATTTAACTTGTTAAATTAATATTTAAGTGAGATACATGGACATACATATTGTGGGACCCTCTAGGCCCCTTTCTCAGTGGCATTAGGCGGAGACTGCCTAAAGTCCAAGGTTAGCATCTAGCAACATTCTAGGGAACCTAAAGAGAAATAAGTTAATGATGAAATGACGTGTCACCTCATACGAACGCTTACCGTGTAATATAATCCCCTTATCTCGATATCTCTAATAAAGTGGGTTGCATTCTAGTGCCATCAACCCATGTTCTCAATTATTCTTTCTTTGAATATCTGGAATTGAACTCTCCCATACATTACCATGGCCATGGATTTATTTAGGCTATATCAATTCCATACAAGGTCTTGAGATATCTACTTCTATTATAGAACAGAAGGGAAAAATCCTTTCTCACATTATCTATTAATGTAGTATTACTCGTGACCCACCCAACGTATCCTACCTCACTACGAACAGTGTGTCATCCCAGTTTTCTTCAATACATCTAAGTGTGCGAGTTGTAATACCAATTAATAATAATCTTAAAGTCTAAGGACCAATACACACATCCGCATATAGGAACATCCAATGACACTATGAAATGTGGATTTCTTACTAGCGGGTCTCATTCTCATAATATCCTTATGGATATTACCAAGTACGCACACAATGAGAAGGTGCCTCAAATTTTTATGATTCATCACCCCAAATGGCCGATATTATTTGTGTCCCTCAAAATAACATCATACATCCATAGAACTTATATTCAAGAATAGTGTTATGGCACTTCCGGGTTCTCATCATAGCAGGGATTCACTATGAAACATTAATGAAACAACATTCATTAGGACATTATCAAATGCATTTTCATGCAGAAGAACAATCAAGATGTGATAAGGCTTTTATTAATGAATAAAGTACAAATTATTTGGTTCTAGATACCAACTCTAATAGACTCCCACTTGAACTAGAGCCAACTTCTAACATCCTTTAACCCGCTATCTCTCACATGATATTCATTCTTCTATTGAGATAGGTATGTAGTCATGGGGTCCGCCACATTCTCTTTAGTGGACATTCTGTTCACTGCAAGTTCACCCCTTTGATAGAAATCCCTCAAGAGGTGATACTTTTAGAGAATATGCATTGTCTGTTGATTTGGCCTTGGTTATTTCGCAAGAGCCACCGATGCAGTATTATCACAATACAATGTAATGGGATCTTTACTGCTAGGCACCACATCAAGTTCCTGGACAATGTTTTGGATCTAGACGGCTTCCTTGGCTGCATCAGAAGACTCTATATATTCAAACTCCATTTTAGAATCGACAAAAACTGACTACTTTGAACTCTTCCAGCTCACAGATCCTCCATTGAGACAGAAAACATATCCATATTGCGACTTCAGATCATTATGATCTATCTGAAAACCAGTATCAGCATACCCTCTGATGACAAGATCCTCATCTCCTCCATACACCAAGAACATATCCTTAGTTCTTCTCAGATAATTAAGGATAGTCTTAACAGCAGTCCAATATTGTTCTCCTAGATCTTCTTGATATCTTCCTACCATGCTCAGCGCATAGGCAACATCAAGCCTAGTACATAACATGGCATACATGATGGATCCAATAACCAAAGTGTATGGGATCTTACTCATTCTATCTTTCTCTTATTGTGTATGAGGACACATTTTCTTAGAAAGATGTAGGCCATGTGACACTGGAACTAATCCCATGTTGGATTGTTCCATACTAAATCTCTTTAGTATCATGTCAATGTATGTACCCTGACTTAGTCCAATAAGCCTCATGGATCTATCCTGAATGATCATGATCCCTAGAATATAGGCTGATTTACCCAAGTCCTTCATGGAGAAACACTTGTTCAACCAATCCTTAATTGACTGTAAGACTGGTACATCATTTCTAATAAGTAATATGACGTCAAAATATACTAATAGGATAACGATTACATTCCCATTAAAATGATTATAAACACATGGCTCACATTCATTCTTAATGAACCAAAATTCCTTTATGGCTTCATCAAAAAGAATATTCCATGACTTGGATGTTTTCTTTAATCTGTAAATGGATTTCTGCAACTTGAAAACCCATTTGGCTTCACCTGGTGTCACAAACCCTTCTGGTTGTGTCATATAGACATCTTCCTGAAGGTTCCAGTTAAGGAATGCTATTTTGACATCCATCTTACAAACCTCAAAGTCATTATAAGATGCTATTTAAAGTATGATTCTTATGGATTTAAACATGGAAACTGTCGAGAAGGTTTCATCATAGTCAATTACTTGACACTGTATGAACCCTTTAGCCACTAGCCTTGCTTTATAGGTGCTAACTTGACCTTCCATGTCTAGATTTCTCTTGAATACCCATTTGAAATCAACAGGATTTACATCAACTGGCTCATCGACCAGAACCCAGGCTTGGTTCTGATACATGGAATCCATCTCATAATTCATAGCTTCTAGCCATCTTACAGCTTTTGAGCTTTCTACTACTTCCTTATAGGATAGAGGTTCATCATTGTCTAACAATAATGATTCACCATCCTCGGTGACTAGGAAACCAAATCTCTCTGGTTCCCTTAGCTCTCTTGAGCTTCTATGTAGTACTTGTGTTTCTGTAACCTCTTCCACGGGGACCTGTGGAACTTGTTCCTGTACCAACTTTTGTGTATCTTGATCATCAACTTCGTCAAAGTCAATCTTTCCCCCACTATCCTTATTTAGGATGTGCTCCCTCTCAAGAAGGACGACTTGTCTAGAAATAGTCACTTTCTTGTCTGAAGGGTTATATAGGTAATATCCTTTTTTTTGGGATATCCCATAAAGATAAACCTCGTGCCTCGAGGTGATAGTTTGCTGCCTGAGGAGGCCTTAACAAATGCCTCAGATCCCTATACACGTGTTTACGGTTACTCCTTTCACTAACACCATTCCATTATGGTGTATAAGGAGGAGTGAGCTGAGATAGAATCCCAAACTCCCGTAGAAGACTGATGAACTCTTGGTTCATATATTCTCCACCTCGATCCGATCGAAGTTTCTTTATCTTCTTACCAAGCCAATTCTCTACTTCATTCTTAAATTCCTTAAATTTCTCTAAGGCTTATGACTTACACCTCATTAAGTAGACATAGCCATATCTACTCAAATCATCAGTAAAAGTAATAATGTAATAATATACACCATTAGATTCTACTGGAAATGATCCACACACATCCGTGTGTACCAATCCTAGAAGCTCTTTGGCCCTTCCACCCTGTCCACCAAAAGGAATCTTGGTCATTTTTCCTTGTAAACAAGAATGACATCTATCAAGTGGTTTTAGCTCATTAGAGTCTAAATATCCATCTTGAGAGAGCTTTTTCAAGCGCTTCTCGTTCACATGACTGAGACGGTGATACCACAACTGGGTTATGTATGAGTCATGTGAGTTTGTTTCGTTATCGATTTCAAAAACTTGGTTTTATTAATTTAATACATACAAACCATTATTTTAATGTGCCATACCATGACATATGTTGTTCTTATAAAAGAGACAACCCTTATTTGCAAATTTGAAAACACCTCCATCCATAATCAAACAAGATACATAAATTTTGTTCTTGGTAACACTAGGCACATAATAATAGTTCTGTAAAACCAAAATCTTCCCAGTCAGCAGTGAGAGGTGGTAATCTCTAATAGCCAACGCATCCAGCCTTGCGCCATTGGTAGCTCGAAGATCCACCTCTCCTCTGGTAATCTTTCTAAATATACTTGGTTCCTACATTTGAATACAGATGTGAGCCCTACAAGCTATATTTAATACCCAATGTGTAGAAATAGAAAGATTACACTTGGTAACGAGCACACCTTTAGCATCCCCACGCTTCTAGGTGCAGTTCATCTTCCACTGTCCTTGCCTTACACATGCAAAACACACCGCCTCCCATTCCTTGCCCTGCCTCTTGATCTTCCCCTTCTTGGAAAGGAGATGCTCAGGGGCTTTAGACCGTTTATATGCCTTTGGCCCCTTTGCCTTGTCCTTCATTTTCTTGTTCACCATAATGACTGTGGGTTTGTCACACCCCATGTCCTTGTCTACCTGGAGAATCAAGGTCCGAAGCTCCGATAGACTCTTCTCATTCTCACTCATGTTATAATTGACAATGAATCTAGAGAAGGTCTTGGGTAGTGATGATAGGATGAGATCTGTACGCAACTCATCTGAGAATTTAATCCCTAAGATGTCCAGGCATTCAATGTAGCAAACAAGATTGCCTACATGAGGCCCAGCTGGCGCAGACTCTCAAAGCTTAGTTGTAAACAATGCATTGAAGATATAATATCTCTCTTTTCCCACCTTCTCTTTATAGAGATCCTTAAGGTGAGACATCATGTTATATACATCTATTTTTTCATGTTGCTTCAAGAGATCATTAGACATGGCCGATTACAAGAAACACTTGACATATGTAGAATCATCCATGTGTTTCATATAGAGAGATAATTCCTCATCACTGGCATCTTTCCCAGGTGCGACTAGAATTGGCTCTTCCATCACATACAATTTCCATTCATGGTGTAGGATGATGCGTAAACGCCTCTTCCACTCTTGGAAATTGGTGCCAGTGAGAAGGTTTTCCTTCTCAAGTATGGTTTGAAATGATATGTTTGAAGTCATTTTATTGTCTTTTCTAAAAACTAAGACAAGCAAAGGTTTAGTACTTTATTACAAAACTGAGACAAAGAAATAAATTAATACTTATTAGTCTCCCACTATTTTATTGAAATCCAATATCCCTCACTATTGACTTCCGAATATTATGTTTCCTGAATATTCTAGTAGCAAGGATCCATATTTCCCTTCGCATTACCCTAACTAGGGTTGGTCAATAAACTTGAAGGGTTTTAGGTAGGCATTCTAAATGCCACCTTCATTAACTCGCAGCTCCTTGATCCACTGAGTGGAATCCCCAATCCTGAAATCCTTTTATTTTGGATTTCCTCAACCTTTTCCTGTTGGTCACAACAAGTCCTGCTATGGCAGTCAACCCTTGATGCGAACCAAGTCATGTAAATAAAAAACCTTGAATTTAGAATTATCCGATAATTGAAAGCACCTCAACCGGGGTTATTCAAGCACTTTGAACTATAGTTTGATTCTAACCAAGATTATGGAAGGCTATACCGACATAATATTTCTTTTGAGGGATTTTATCCTTATACATAAATTGCCATTTTATTATCTTTGAATAATTTTTTGTTAATATTAAGTGGGATTTACTTAAGTGATTAACCATGTCTGATATAATATTTACACATAAGACGAATTTTATTTTAGTTCCGTCTTGCATGCTTGTTTAATTAATTAATTTTGTGATCATGACAACACACCCTCAATAAATAAACCATGAAACAGATATAAATAAAATAAATGGTATGATCATGAGCTTTTCTATTGGTTAGTTTTTCTAGCGGTTGATAAACTAAGCCAAGACCTAGGGTAGAAACACCTTGATCCTTGTGGGTTAGTGTTTACAACTTTTCACCTATCCACCTTTGTATCTCCATGGATTGGATTCACCTTGGCTCCTGACTTGATCCACCTCCACTAGCTTGGGAGCTCCATCGATTACATATGCATTTATCTCACACGTAGGTGAGGGGTAAAAATTGGTTTTTTACATAAAAGAATCCATGGGCGCATAGGCCCTACATATTAATGAGGAGAAGGCTCGTAGGCCAACAAATTTAAATAAATTAATTAAAAGAAACCATACACATACAATGGTCATGGTCTAGCTCATGATCATCCATACATGCAATGATATTTATGCATAAATAAAACTAGCATTCAATTCTTTAATCGTTCATACTTAAGTCAAATCATGCTCGAATCAATTAATTATCTCTAATTAATCGATCATTTTATCTTAAATCCTTTTCTGATTTTCCTTGACATTCTCATCCATCATAATTTTAAAAAAATAAATTAATTTAAAATTATCCTTGTACGTAACTTGTACCTTGGATGCAACCCAGTGAATTCCCATTTATTATTCAGATGTTAAATTAAACACATATATAGAAAACACCTATCACGTGTTATGCCTCAGCATTACACCTACACTATGGTACACATCTCAAGGGTTTGTATAATATAATAATAAATTTTAATAAATCTGCATAATTTGGGTGAGTACACGATGAGTAGTTCTGACTACACGGTGTGTACTTTTATTCCCCGTCCATTCGAAGTACACGCCCGAGGACATGGTGTGATAATGTACTTCAGAAATTTTTTGAGTACACTGTGTGTACAATGGGACACATGCCGTGTAGTTTCCATGTTACACGGTTTCTAGCCGGGAAAGCCGTGTACAGGGTACACGGTCTAACCCTAAACCGAAGGGACTACACACCATGTTCTACTGGACTACATAGTGTGTATTTTGGAAATCGTGTGACACCTATTCCTGGTCAACCCACGGTGTCATAAATGACTTAGATAGGATCCAATACAGGGCCTGATTTGGCGGATCAGTCTGATTCATGAATCTAGACTACACAGTGTGTATATCAGAATACACGCCATGTATTATGGTGTTATACGGCTAGAAACATTTGGCTCCTCCGGATGAGTTCCTCTATTTTATTTTAATCAAAATTAAAAGAAAAATTTTTTTCTGTGAGGTGAACAAGAAATAATGGAGGAGGAATATATCTTGAGATTCATATTTCTAGAACGATTAAACTTTAATTGAAACAACTAAATTTTTAAATGCGTAAAACATCAACAAAAAACTAAATAATTATAATCAACGATATGCTCTCTTTGATACCACGTGTAGGTTCTGAGTGCAGCAGAAGCACGTTGGTGGGTTTGCCCAACTTTAATTTTAACTTTTAAACACCATTCAATCTAAGATCCATCACGATGTAAAACACAGAATCTTAGGAATGGAACGAAGAACGAAAAAACGTAAGACAGAATCCCTGAACCACAAAGATCGGATCATCATATGTTGGTTATAATTAGTTAAATTAATTCACAATAATTACCTTGGTGGAATTCTTTCTACATTGATTTCTCTGGTCACGATCTTGTGATCCATCGTTGCATCATAAAATCCAAGTGTATAACTTTTCTAGTAGTGATCCACACGTGTGCCACGTATCTCTGTACATCGCCGAAGGGATCTCTGGGTACTAGAATAGGAGAACCTTCACTTGCGATGTCCGCCTTTGACTACATTGGTCTCTTAATCTTAAGAGTGTTCTTGGAGGAAGGAGTCCTTTCATCCTTGAATGAATTCTCCATAATTGTTGTGAACAACGATTGACGAAAAGTGTTGGGGTTGTGAGGATATTAATAATCGAGTATGAGGTTATAGAGTTATGAAAATAAATAAACGGGTTATATGTTTTGTTTATTTCATTAACTCTTATTGAAAACCCCCATGTTGAATTATTAATTCCTTTACATGCGCCCACACTGACTATAATAAATATCATTTAATAAAACAATATTATATCCTCAAAATCCCGACTGAAAAAACTACACGGCGTGTAATAATTAATACACGGTGTGTACTTGTTTTCCATAAAACTACACGGCGTGTATATTTAATATACACGACATTTAATTTTATTTTCTACTTTATTTTATTTCCTCCACCATATTTATTATTCCTTGAGTAATGACTACTTATTTCTTAAATAAATGTAACTCCATTATTCGCTAATAAATGTATTATTTCACCCACAATATATTCTCTCGAATAACTAGTGTAGAAATAAATGCAATAAGGCATCCTTAAATAATAATTAAACCACGGTTGGGAATAATATTTATTTAACTTGTTAAATTAATATTTAACTGAGATACATCGACACACTTAGTGTGTGACCCTCTGGGCCCCTTTCTTAGTGGCATTAGGCAGAGCCTGCCTAAAGTCCAAGGTTAGTGTCTAACAACATGCCAAGTAACCCATAGAGAAAGAAGTTAACGCCGCAATGATGTGTCATCTCATACGAATGCTTACCGTGTAATATAACCCCTTTGTCTCGATATCTCTAATCAAGCGGGTTGCATGCTAGTGCCATCAACCCATGTGATCGATTATTATATCTTTGACTATCTGGAATTGAACTCTCCCATACTTTACCATGGCCATGGATTTATTTAGGCTACATCAATTCCATCAAAGGGACTGAGATATATACTTCTGTTATGGAACAGAAGGGACAAATCCTTTATCGCATTATCTATTAGTGTAGTATTACTCGTGACACCCCCAACATATCCTACCTCACTGCGAACAGTGTGTCGTCACAGTTTTTGTCATTAAATATAAGTGTGCATGTTTTGATACCCATTAATAATAATATTAAATTCTAAGGACCAATACACTCATCCGTAGATAGGATCATCCAATGACACTATGAAATGTGGATTTCCTACTAGCGGGTCTCGTTCACCTATTATCCTCCTAGATATTACCAAGGGTGCACACCATGAGAAGGTGCCTCAATGATTTATGAGTCCTCACCCCTAATTGCCTATATTATTTTTGTCCCTAAAATAACATCATCCGTTCATAGAACATATATTCAAGAATAGTGTTATGGCACTTCCGGGTTTTCATCATAGTAGGGATCTGTTATGACTCATTAATGCAACAGTTTTCCTTAGGACATTATCGCATGTATTGTCACGTAGAATAACAATCAAGATGTGATAAGGCTTTTATTAATGAATAAAGTACAATGTAGTTAGTTCTAGGCCACTAACTCTAACAATATGATCCTTGAATTTGAGGCAATTACGAGTTATTACTTTTTGAGATGAAAAATGTGAGGTATAAGATAACCTTTGAGTTTAAAATTTTTTATGGTTATTTATGAGAAATTTATCTCATTTTTGGGAATTTTATATGATTTATATGGTTTTAAAAAAAGACAAACCATAAGATGGCTGACAACCCGTCAGGTCTGGAAATTCTATGGGAATCGAACCCACCACCAAAGGGCGACACGGGTGCATCGCCTACCACTGAACTACATGAACTCCCTAGTTAGTTTTACATATTATTTTTTTATTTAAATGGTTTAATGAATCAAGAATAAGTTTATTTCTTTAATTATGTTTTATCAAATGGATATTCTTAGTATAGTAAAACTATTTGGTGATTAAGTGATAAATGTTATTTTGGAAGATGTTCTCTCTTTTGGGGAACAATTTTTGCTTAAGGAAAATAGAATACTATGTGATATCTGTTTTGGAGTAATGGTTGAAATATATTTTAGTAGAATATATTTTTTTATTGTGCACTAATAGGGATTTGGGTTATTTATGGAAATAATTAACCTATCATAGAGAATATGTGATTAGGTTAATTACACTTTAGTATGAGACTTTAAGAGTAGCAGATGTTATTTGGAGATAAATTTTAAGATTTATCATGGAAGACTATGTGATCCAATACTTATAAATTTTTGGATTTCAATATTAGATTGGATTACTTTGACGAATTTTGAAGAATATTTTTTATTGAATGGTCTCTGTTGAACTATGGGTATTGTTTGTTCAATTTTGGCGATTAAGTGTAGTATTTATTTTTATAGAGGACTATCCATTTTTTGGGATTATCTAATCTAGTACTAACCATTTTTGTTTTGGTTAAGGTCTAAAGTCAAGGAAAACACATAGTTCACCAGTTTTGGATTATGTCGTTATGAGTAGTTGATTATACCACTTCAGATGTGACCATGTCATCTTGAATACTCATAGTTTGGAGAAAAGATGAGTTTGTAGTAGAAAATTGATTAATGGATGAAACACTACTTTTCATGTAAGTATATTTCCTTGTGATCTTATTCTAGGTAGTAATAAAATTATTCAACTCTATGAAAAGGATCATGAAGTAAAAATGTTATATGCATGCTTTTATCATTAGACTTTTACCCAACCACAAATTTATGGTATTGTGGTGGTTAACATTTTGTGATCATGTTCTCTATCACTCTCTTTTAATCTATGAGAGTTAGTTTCTATTTCATACCCATTTTTCCTACATAGAATCCAATTATTTGTTATCATTGGATACCTTTTACTTCTCTTTTTTTTATTTTAAAGTGATAGTTTTAATGAATCTTTTTCCAATTTTGTAATTCCAATGATATTTCTAAGCCCAATTTTGAAATTTCAAGGATGAAATTTCCAAAAGTGGGGAAGGATGTAACAACCTAGGTATTTATAGAAAAATACCTTTTTATTTCTATTAAAATTTATTAATAAGATATTATTTTTATTTTAATGAATACACTTTGTTCGATAGTTTACTCAACATGAAAAAATAAGTTTCTTTTAACTCTTTGTTGTACATAACATTGAGTTATACCGAAAAAATAATATGATATTATTATTATTTTAAATGGTAGTTAATGTATAGTCTTTTTTTGTCTGGGAATAAATAGAAGTAACTAACATATGATTAAAAATTTTTGTGAAATGTTTTTACTTTTATCAAATAAACTTTATATTCTTAAAATAATAATGAATCCGATTTTAAGAATGAAATACTCTAATATTCATTAAAATGTCGATTTAACACCTTTTGATAGAAACCCCTTTTTAAATATACTTTTTTCCACTTTTATATGTTCCATTTGATAAAATAAACTTTTCTTTAGAATATGGACTTAAAAATTTACATTGGGTAAAATTTTGGTATTTTTCTAATAAATTTCATTTTTTGATGAATAGATGAAAATACTGCATTTTAATTCAAAACTGCCTTTTAATATAAATTATTTATATTATTAGATTATCCTTTTAATTGCTTTAAAGTGTAATTAGATTATATTTTTATAGTTTAATCTAATTTTGATCATTTAATGTAATTTCACTTTGAGTTTTGACATAAACACAAGTAAACCTTTTGGTAGTTTTTATTTCTTAAAAACAAGCTTTTTGGTTTTGACTGTAGAAATTAATTTTAAATTAATTTCCGCAACTTCTCTATTTTGAATATGGAAAAATGTATTTCAAATTTTAATCAGGAAGTCCAAATTTTTTAAATAGGTAACTTTTATTTTCAAACATTTTGAAGAGTAACTTCAATAAATATTTTATTTACCATGGTTAAATGGTAAATCTTGTAATAATGGTAAAAAATAATATTATAATAATTTTAAATTACCCTAAAACATTTCATAAACCTATGGGCTTACAATTTTATGACCATATTCATCCTTGGGTTTCTTTTGGGACCCCGTGGATCCACTCGTATGAGAAAAAAGTCATTTTATAAAAATTCATTTAATGTTAATGAAAATGTAACAAAAACATAGATGTTTTCGTCAAACAATTTCTATATGGGGTTATATAAGTGATCGTTTCAACTATAAAATTGTCATTATAAATATAAAAATATATTCTACATCATCGTATTATATATATAGTTTTTTGAAAATAAATAAATTTAATTATGACTTAATGATGATGCAGTGATTGCTTCATTAATAAAGGATTCAAATAAATGATATTATAAATGTTACAATAAATGTAAATTGGTTATTTTGATATCATCCACAAATTTTATGGATGATAGTTAAATATTATATTTTTATTAATGAAGTTTTTTATAATCATTCAGGTTTAATTTGGATTTTTTGAAAATTCATGATATGAATATTATTAAAATGACATAATTTATAATTTAAAATATAAAACAGTTTATTAAATATTATAAAATTTTAAACAAATATAATATTCGGAAAAAATGTTATCATTAGTATAAAATTTTATTATTGACTCTTTAACTGGATATTTTTCATGTTTTGGTAACTATTTTGATTCTCAAAGTGTTAAATGATTGATAAAACGGTAAGAGTAAAATAGGGTTAAATAAAAACGATAAGGATTAAAAATTATCCAAAACCTATCCAATTCATATTTGATGATTTTATTTTGACTTATATTAATAGTATCATTGAATATAACTAGTTTTAGTCCTTTTGAAATCTAATTTCATTTTATAATATAATACTACTTTCAAGCATTCCTAAAGAGCCCCTCCTCCCTCTAATAAAATGCCCTCACCTCTAACCCTTACTCACCGCTCTCATGCCCCCATGGATCATCCAAAATCTACCCAAATAAGCTCCCAAAATACCTATGTTTGACCGTGAAGCCTTACCTTAGTCAGAAGAATATTCAAGTAAGCCTTTTGGTTCAAACCAAAGGGAGTTACCCGATTTAAAGGTAACGTCTTCTCTCAAGTTTCGTTCCATTATTTTTACTTCTCCAGTCCCTAAGATCTTATTATTCATTGTTTATATAAAAACACCAATATCATAAATATACTAGGTTTTTGTTATGATAAGTATTAAAACTAAAGTTGCACACACCTCCATCTAATGGATTTAGAATATATTGTATATGTGCATGGCGAACTACAGCCTCACGAAACGATGATTGCTCGATTTTTTCATACCACCTCTCATGGTGGACATTATGATGGAACTGAATTTAATTTTCATATATATTATATTTATATTTTCTCTATTATTATTTATTTTTCATTAATATCATACCTTTATTGTTTCCATAATTGGTAAATATGATAATTTCATTTGGGGAAGTGTAGACTACTGCCCCCTCAAAGTTATATGAATCATTCACGCAATACATGGAACATTTAAATGATGTAATTAATGAACATATTCCACATATATAACTTATATATTATACTTTAATTATAATATACCTATGTATGAGTTTGTTTTAATTCCTTTAAAAATGAAAAAAATGAAAATGGACATAGTCTTCATGTGTACATACGGATTACCATCTCCATGAACAGTGCATTTCATTTTATTATATCCAAATGTTATGGAGTAATATAAATACATATATAATTGATATATATGATATTTAAATCCTGAATACAGTTATTTATATAATGGATGTTTTACCACATGGACAATTTGTAATTATAACAAATTCATTTTTGCCACATGTACCAAATATCGGCAACACGACTGATATTAACTTAAATAATTATGTAATGTTTATAGAAATGTAGTAAGTGATATAGAAGGAATAATAAAATTAAAAAGATTCTAAATAAAGTAGAAATTAACTGAATTTTATTATTCCAGAATAACAAGGAACATTCATGACGAGTCGAAGTCAAGGTAAGGGAATCTTTCACCCTCCTCTTTTAGTCAAAGACTTCTTTTATCTTATGTCTTTTAATTTACATTTTATTATGTTGGGATATGTTATTATATATACTTATTTTGTAAATTATATGTCATATTTATGAGATATTCTTTTCTCTCTCGTCATCCCATTTTATAAATTTTTATGTGACGTCGTTAGGCAGCCAAATTTTTATATGGGACTTCATCTCAATCTTCTTTAATTGAGGAATATTTTGGTTTATACATGACCTTTTTTATAAGGTGTATAATAAAACCATTTTAATTTTAATTTTATTCAAATGAAATCATTTTTCATTTAAACTATTTACTACATGAAAAATGGAATTTTTCTTTTAACGTACGCGGTAACAACAACCTTTCCACCTCCACGAGCATTATTTGATATATGGATTCCTCTACAACCGTATTGTTTTTAAATGGAAAATTAAATACCACATAACCTTTTTTACATATTTTGGTATTGAAAATGGTTTTGATAATGGATTTATTATGTCAACATCTTGAACTGATATCTTGTGATTGCAATGTGTAAATGTTATCTTTCTTTTATGCCTGTTCAGGTGTTGTGATTATGTTATGGTTCTTGGGAATTTTTTTGCATATACGATTGGTTCTGTGATAATCCTAGGGTGGTTGAACCAGAGATATCTCTCTAATGCATTGGGTAATATGACCAAGGTAAATGTTAATGTTTCTCCCTAGATATTTAGATAATATATTATGATGGGTATTCCAAATGTAACTCCCTATCTAGATGTGAAAGATACACTGTAAGTATGTTATGGATGCCACAAGTTGTGTTTATTATTTATGATTTCTATATGTTATTCGTAACTCTAATGATTTCATGAGGTGTGTCAAAGAGCTTATGTTTTTTATGTTTTGATGGAATAATGTTTTCATTCATTATTTTATAACCCTTACGGAGGTTTTTATGCTCATCCCATGTTTTTTAAATGTTTTTCACAGGGTATAAGGAAGGGTAAGAGAAAAGAAGAATCCATTGATATTTATATCAAGAAAATAATTCTTGTTTTCATTTAATAGTTTTTATTCTATGAAAAAAATAGATACTGAGTAGAAGTGTCTACTTTGTAATATTTGATATATAACGTAATAGTTATAGCCTAATTATCAAAAACTCTTTTCTTGAAATGATCCTTAATGTGAATTATTAACATAATTCAAGATCATGTAATGTTTAAGGCTAGGACCATATAATTTCCAACCGAATAACCATCATTGCCTCAAACCGATGATCGAGTCACTCAATCCTGACAATCACACTACCTCAAACTGACTTCTAGGGCACCCAATCTCGGTGATCAACATCACCTCATTCATAGTACACGCCTTCTCTTAAACGATCCAAGACCAAATCTCATGCCACATATAATTTTACATATTTAAAAGAATGGAATATTACATTGAAATAAATAACCAATTCTCTTGGGAATTTCACCTTTCACTTATATCATGGAAATTGACATTATTCACATTGTATTACCACTTCAAAAATCATACGTATAGATATGAAATTGAATTAACCTAATAATGTGCCTAAAAAATCCAAGAAAACACGCCTTTCCATACCGGGCCAAGGTCCAATTATATCTACCTTACCTCACCGGGTTAAGGGTTATGTATCAGAAACAATAATCATCACAAACCATGTAAGACAATAAGGTGGAAACAATATAAACTGTAAATTGAGAAAAATACAAATATAAATTCCCACCCAAGGAAACTTGGTTTCTCCCTAATACATGGGGTTGTAGGTACCCAAGAACAAGCTAGAAACCCAGTTCCAACAACAACCTATATCCAGTCAACCATATCACAAATAGTAAAACTAGAAGAAATGAAATGGCAGTATCGATCTCATTAGTAGTTAGTCAAATTCTGATACTAAATACCAATAATGAACAAACTCATCTGATACAACTTCATAACATCCTTTACCCAAACAGCCACCAGAACATTGCTATAGGGTCAGGTGTTAGAACCTTAGCTGCTCCTCCCCAAATTCCAAAGCCTTCCAACTAGAAAAGAGGGTGTAAAAATGTATAGTGTGGAAGATATACCCTCTTGGAGGAAATAAGGTACTAGTCCAAGCATAATAATAAAAAATGCAGTGTTAATCAAGACTCAATAGACTCATCCCATACCCGCATAGCAAAGCATAACCAAAAGCATAAAAATATTGGAAGAAATATATAACAACTGCGGTAGAAGGTAAACAGAATAGCATGATGAACACCACATGTAATTATTACTAAAACTGTTAAGTCATGCATCCCTTGAAAGTCAATATATAGAAAGGGGTCCTATAGATAACCAATAGTATCTACAATAAACAAGGTAATCATGCTGATACAATAATAAAACTAAACATAAGTAAAACTCCAGCTAGGAATGTCCTCAAGGTCCATACCAGTCTTCATGCCAAATAGAACTATGATCAATCTCTTGAGGCTTATCCCTTACCTGTTCGTAAAACCATAAATTCCACACTTGTACCGAAGGGCCCATGTAGCATGAGAGATGAATCTCAGTATGATACCACCAAATGTTACTTACCTAGTATAAGTGTTTAGGTAGGCAAGAATCTATAAGGATAGTAAATAGTACGATGCATAATGAAACACAAACTCCAATGGTGCTCAGTAGCCACCAAGGAGTGTCACCTGCTTCACCCAATGCCGGAATCTCAGTCACGCAGCCCAGAACCATGTGCCTCCTCACACTGCATGTCGCAATTACTGACTTCTTAAAGGCACACCCATGCAATAGTAACCAGGAACCATGTTCCTCCGTTCACCTCGTGTCTCATGATCTGAAGTCCCATATATATGCCTAAATAGTAGTAACCAAGAACCATGTTCCCCCTAACAGCTTGTGTCTCAAGTACCGACATCCCGTAGGTACACCCAATCAATCTGAAGTCTCATCACCTTCCATATGGCTTCCATGGATAGCGCCCCCAACCATAATCACCTAACTAAAAATACTAGGGCATCTACCAACATGATCGATCAAAACCACCACATCATGAAGTCTACCTATGTGAACATGATTCAAAATAAGGGTGAGCAGTATTCACCATATTTAGAAACCAAGACACTACCTCTCTGGCACCTCATTCCCCTAAGTCCATGTTGCTCTGAATCTGATGTCCTTAAAATCCATGTAACTCAAGCCATATCCAAGCTAACAGTCACACTGCATCAATCAGATGTCCACGATTACCAATCCTATGGTCAAAATACCCAAATAATCTAGGCAAAGCACAATCTGTGATCAATGTCACTCAAGAATATTCTGGCCATGCCCTAAACAACTCAAACCATCAATCATATTCTATATCAAGAATCACACACACATCTAAATAATCAATAGAATCACTTTTAACAGAAAAATAAATTTAAACAGTTTAATTGCACTAGCCATGTGTTGTCCCAAACCAATACTGAGGTCTTGAAAGCCTCTAATAAACTTAATCATGATTAAACAGTTAAACTCAATAGTTTAATAAAAAAAATTCAATTATAACCATTTTGGAATCCCATCCAAAATGCCCCAAATGAGTAATGACCTCTAACCCAGTCTCACACAAGCATAACTAGGTAAGGTAATTCCTAATGACATCCCGTAAGGCATATGGTCAATTCAATATAATGAATCATGGGTCTCGCTCAAAACCCGATATTGTACTAATAATTTGTAACCCCCAAAAAACCATGAAAACAAAACACATGGTATGAGGCATCTACCTAGTACACGTACAATGATCATTATTTGGTAATAGCCTCTAATACAGTCTAGAACAAGGTTGATCTATAGAATGACCAGAAACACTCAACCTCCTATAAATGGGTCAAGAGGAAAATCAAGATAAAAGGATCAAGGGGAATCAAGATAATACCAAGGGGGTTCCAATGGATCCAATGATGATCAAAATGGTGTTCATACGGACGATCAGGAGAAAAAATGAGCACCGACGTCGCTTTTTCGTGATCCTAGATAAAACCCCCCACCCTCTACCTCAAAACGAGGCTACTACCCATTTTATTAAAAAAAAGTAAAATACAATATGTGTATACAGATATAGAGGTCGTGTATACCATTCAAATTATCATTTGGAAACTATTTTCAACTGACTTAAATTGCCGACCTGTCGAAATAACTACACGATGTGTATTAAGCAGTACACAATGTGTACATGTTTTCCCTCTATTCCCTGTCTACTTCCCCACGTTCTGTGTATATCCCTCATACACGGCTAGACTACAAGGCGTTTACTAGGAGTATATGATGTGTACTTTGTTATATCTCTCTACCGATCCAACACGCTCACACGCCATGTATGGCCTTTACACACAGCCACAGTACACGACATAAAACCCCAAAATCTTGACATGTGTCCATATTTGGTCCAAAACCTAGATATTTCTCTTAGATTTCTCAAAATCAACTAAAAAATAGAATGAAAAATATACTTGTACCTTACAGTAAGAATAGGGTTCTCACATGATATTTGAAACATTGATGTCAATCCCGCTTCCCTGAATGGGAAGTTGAAGTTATTTGGCCACTTCCATGTGAATCAACCAGAATGATTTGTAATTTATATGAATTTCAATAAAATATAAAATCTATAGAAATACATTTATGGATTAAATTAGTCATCACAATCATAAAATGTTAGTTTTTATGAGTCCTTAAGAAAAATTTGTTTTCATTAAAAATTAAACCAAGTCATGTGTTTATAATAATGTTAGTGTAAGTGTCATCATTTTACTAGTATTTTATGTTGAAAAATAGAATAAAACCTTCCAGATATTTTCATTACAGGTATCAAACATATCAATAGGATTATAGTAGGTGATTTCTTGAAAGCAATGCACTACATTGATCAAGTATGTTGTCAAATGAGGTATTGTTGTTACATCAATTCCCAGGCGCAGTGTTAAATGAGAAAAGGTCATCACACCTTTCTAGATAGATTTGGGGAGTATGGAAAATCATAAAAATATGATATAAAGTTATTATATTGTATCTTTACTAGGTAAATATATGACATTGGTAGAAACAATGATTAGAGGATAGATTAGTATATTGTGTTTACATGACTAACTGGGATGGAGAGAAGGAAAGATGATTAGATATCTCTGGTGATATAATAGTGTTTGATATCTTAAGATTATGAAATAGAATCAGAGATGTTAATATAGTTATAGAAAATAAGGCTTTCAACTTTGATAGTGTTTATACACCTTAAGTAGCTCTATATTTACAACAAAAGTTTTCTTTCTTAGTTAATTTATATATTTTGATTCAGAGTTTGTCACAACATTAGAATATTTTTTCAAGTGTTCCTTTAAATGGGAATGTAGTAAAGGATTATAAATATCACATAGATTGTCAAGAAGAGTTTGGATTGGGTGAAATAAATGACTAAGGATCAGTTATCTTAGACATTGTATGCAGTTATGATTTCTTAGTAGCAAATACACTTTTAGAAAACGAGAGGGACATATTACTACTTATAAAAGTGGAATTCCAAGATCAAAAATTGATTATTTCTTACTAAAAAGGATGGATAAATGTTTTATTGAAGATTTTAAGGTTATAATCAGTGCAAGTATGACCAACAAGAAACATTATTAGTTTTAGACATTCAAATTAATAATTATAGGGGAAATATTAAACAATTAAGGAAAATGAGAATTATGTGGTGGTGCCTAAATGATAACAACCTTATAATGGAATTTGACAACCAACATTTGAAATAAGTGGATTAGTAAGTTCAAGGAATAACCAACTACATGTTGTATGAGGTTGATAAAAGTGTTTGATATTTAGCTACAATTATTATTAGACTATAAAAAGGGATTTTCCAAAAGTAAAAGAACCATGGTGGTGGAATGATAATGTTAAATGAAAATTTCAAGCAGAATCATAGTGTTTTTAATTTTTCACCTTTATAATAATGAAGAAATTTGGGATTGTTATTATTATTCTAGTAATGAGGCCAATAAATAAGTTATTGCATCATATTCTCATATTTTTTAGGATTTATACCATTCTTATATACTAAGAGTGGTGAAATAAAATTTTATAGTTTAGATTGAGATAGAGAAAAAAAATTTAAATTTAGATCAAGTTCAGTTTAAAAAAGATAAAGAATGAAGTACCTTTTTTAAGGTGAGTATATTAAGAAAATATGTGGATTATACTTCATTGTCTCAATTTTAATTCATCAAGGATTTGATTTAAGTGCATTCATTTCTATTTTAGTTTGATATGATGTTACAAATCATGTTCAATGTAGAGACCCGAAGCTTATCGTACATGGACATTACATTACTTTTGCGGAATACTTAGTACATAACAAAAACACACACACGAGGATCGTAATAGTTTAGTGTCTTTGGAAACTCGGAATAAAATCTTCTAATCGTGGGGAAAGATCTTCAACATCTCCCATAAAGATCTTCCTTTTTTTTTACCTAAAACCTTTCTTTATATCCTGGGGAAAAGAAAACATAAAAGGGTGAGCTCAAATGCTCAGTAAGGGTAAACAAAAGAAATATCAATCACATAATTTTCATAAGAACATAACATTTCTTTTTTGAAATCTTAACCTGCAAAAGAGAGCATAATTTCATAACATGGGATAAATCATAGTAGTGAAATGAAATCATAACTTAAAACATTACTCATTGTGGCATACACACATAATCATGGAAAATCATTTCTTGTTAGTCATGACTCATTGCCAAGACTATCTTAGTGGACAAAGTCCCTTTCTGAACCGAGTTCACTCCTCGTTTCAGTCCTGTATCACTGAACCGAAATAACCTTCCGTTCCAGCCATGTCTATCTCATGAGATATAAAATCATTACCCAATGCATTGGAGGGAGATATAGGTCCCACCCATCTTATAATGAATCCTTTCTTATGTGTGCCACATAATCATAAATCATACATCATCGTATAACACATGTAACAAAAATGGGATTCTTGAAACATCATGACATCATAAATCAATTCATATAAGATAATGGAATTCATAAAAATAATTCCATCACAACATGATCAAATCAATTTAATAACAGGGATAAAACAGAACCCTTTATTATCTTAGATGGAAAATAATTTTGATAAAACACTTGAACTCCATTCTTGAGGAAAATATCCTTTCTTCTTCAAAAACATTTTTCCTTTCATAACATGTCATACAACTTTAAAATAAAAGAAGTTGATTAAAAATAAACTTGAAATCTTGTAAAGGAAGCTTCTTGGAAACAATGTTTTAAAAATCCATTCATGCCGTATAAGTTAAAAAAAACATTCTTCTAACTTTTGTCGGAAAAGTCAAAAAGTACCTCGTACGAAAACGACAAAAGATTCCATTCATATCTTTTACAAAAAAACTTAACGAAGGGTAAAATTGGATATAAACTATTGTAGAAGGAAGGAAATAATATTACATATCTAGGGAACATGGATGTGGATGATAAAATACACCCCAGTAATTACCAAAGTAAAAATAATCTCGGATAAAAGTGAGATTGTGATATTTTCCCTTACCTTAGGTCCGATTAGCTTTGTACGTGTCCGAAGCTCCTGTATAATGGTTTAAATAATGTTATTGACTTATTCCAGAATCATACATATTTATATGATATCATATATGGTCATATTATTAGCTTCTTGTTAGTAATATTTCATTGTTACTTGTTACTCGGGTCTTTATAACTTTTTGTTCTTATGCGTGTTTTGTCGAGTAAATTCTTATTCTTATCTTTAGGTTATAGATAATTCATTTCCAGAATGGTATTATTGTAGTATATACCATATTCATTCATTCAATTCATTTATATAATCATTATTAAATGAAGATCATGTAGAACGAGTCGCATCACATCGTGGAGACGGTATTCCGTACGTACGCACGAGTGATGATATCGTTCCTATGATCGTGGAATTGTATTGGAGTATATATATATATTATTTCAGTATCAATATTACTTCATAATAATCATATATAGTTACTCATTACACCATTATACCCATCCTTGTAAGGTTATGGTGGAAAATAGATTACACCACGGCGTGGAGACGGTATTCCGTACGTACGCACGCGTGGTGATTTCATTTTTCCGTAGGATGGATAGAAGGTGAATTAGGGTTGTTGCATATTTATAATAACATATCAGTATGTAAGTAATACTGATGTTATTACTTTATCATGAAACAACTAAAGAAGAAGAATTTGAAGAAGAAAGAAATTGAAAAGATCGGTAATGGATATTACCTCTTCTTTGGAACGCCTCTTTGAATCCTCCACATAGGGAACTAAGATTGGTCTTTGAAGAAGACCAGGACCTCTAGGATTATTCTAGGGAAGTGGAAGAGGTATTTTGGCAGGGTTTGGCCGAGCTTGAGTTCTCAAATTGGTGTGAGGAGGAGGGGGAGGAGGTGTCCTTTTATAGGGGAGGAGAGGGGCACCTTAGGAATATCTCAAAATATTATTTTATATTAAAGTCAAAATCGGTTTATAATGGTTCCAAAGGGTCTTATTTCGAAGCTAAAGTGGGGATGGGTCTAAATCCTATCAACCAATAGGATTTAGACAAGTTTAGGGTATTATTTTAACCTTATCAATTAGATTTAACTATAAGTTAAATAATTTAACTTTTACCGTGTCTTTTTGTTTTCTTACACTATATGGTTAATACACTTACTATAACATGCCAAAAGAACCCCAAATTGTTTATTATTAATATATATATCCTTATATAAGTCATTTGGCCGAACCTTAGATTTTTAGGAATACAATAACAATTAATAATATAATATTTGATTTAAAAACTATTTTGTGTCAATTTTGACACTATTTGATATATGATTTTTGTGAAAGTCATAACAGAATTAAATGTTCGAACCAAGTTGATTAAATCAACATTAATATATCATAGTAACCTAGAAAATTAGTGGAATTCATAAAAAGTCTCAAATTACATTTATTTTGGTGTTTATAACATCAATTATGTCAATATTTCATTAATAAGATAATTACTGCATCATCGTTGGGTCATAAATAAATTAAATTATTTGATGTCTAAAAATTACAAATAAAATACCATAATGTAGGAAATCTTTTTATCTTTCTAATGAATATTTATAGTCGAATTTATCTTATGTATAACCCTATATTAAAAATGTTTTAGTAAATAAACTTTGATTTTATCTCTTTTAACTCTTCTTTGAATTAAATAATAATAAATGTCCTAATCTAATCCAAGTGGACCTAAATGGTCATATTATATTCATAAGGTTGTTTTTGGTCGAATTACACTTATTCAATAGAATTAGGACATGTGTTAGGGTAATAGTAATATCATATTTACCCTTAGTTACCCTATTTACTATTAACCGTGGTAAAAAAAGTAAAAAGTTACTATTCACCAAAAATTATTTTCATCTCATTGAACCACATTTTAGTCCTTGATATTAACCGTGTCTGTCGGATTTTTGAAATTCCATTCACAGAAGCAGTAAAATTAAGTTTTATGCAAAATTCAGTTTTTAACCTACCACTTAGTGGTTTCACTATTCATAAAAAATTGAATGTTTTCAGAAAAATACCAAAAATTAGGCCTAAGATATATTTGATATTATGAACTCAAAAATGATTTATATTTTATCAAATTCAAAACATATCAGTTGCATTAATTAATTTAAAAATTAATTCCCGTCGTCTAAACAAAAGGCGTGTTTTTAAGAGATAATAACTATCAAAAGATTGACACTTGTTTATAACTGGTTTAAATGTGAAATTACATCCAATGACCAACATTGTATTCAATTGTAAAAATATATTCTAAATATACTTTAAAACCACTCAAATTAATAATTTATCACTATTAATTATTTCGATTGAAAAAGTTGTTTTTAATTAAAATTTAGTAATTTTCACTATTCATCAAAATATGAAAGTTATCCGAAAATAACCAAAATTTCACCCTAAGCTAATTTCGATTTTCCGAATCCAAAAATGAAGTCCATTTTGAAAAATAGAAATTAAAAATTTTCAAAAAGTGGTTATTACTATTCATAACGTCTAGTTTTAATAATATTTTAATAGTATATCGTTGTTTAGCGAAACTTGGTGTTGCGTACAACACACGCTATCGTGGGAGGTCGCGATTGCGTGTAATTCAAGCCAGGTCAAAGATGTGTGTTGTGAAAGCTCCTTTTGGTGTAGCGTATAACACAAGACATTAATGAAATTAAAAAGAATATTTTTCATAAAATCTTAGGGTGTTACATTCTACCCCCCTTAAAAGGAATTTCGCCCTCGAAATTCGTCGGGGTTATAAATGGTTTACTATTCGAAAGTTTCTTTAATCGAAACCCACATCGTAAAAAGGAATACCAAAACCAATCTTTAAAAACAAAAGTATGAAACGTAACGATTACCCAAATAAACTAATCACTGGGTTTCCACATATGTGAAAATAGGGATATGGAAGAGAAATCTAACCATCATGTTCTGATGGAGAGTGGTAGAGAACATGGCTATGGAAGAGCCAGTAATCACAAATCCATAAATTTGTGACGATCTAAGGTACCATCTGATTCATCAGGTATAAGAGAACTAGGACAACATTTTTGGTTTTCAAGATCATTTCCCTAAAGTTGAAAATTTTCTTAGAATAAATACTTACTTTATTTTGGTACAATCTCAATTTTGTTCGTGCCTTGAACAATTTCTACTTCATCTCCTAAATAAATGAAGTTGAATTTTTTATTTGTGAAGTGTTAGCAGATCATGTGATAGAATGACTGTTCATTCCATCTGTCTCAAACAAAAGGTTAGCAAAAGTTATTAAATATACATAAGTCATTCTATAGTGAGATTAATCATATATGGTTCCTAAAATGGACTTATACTTCATATATCATGCTGCTTAATATAATAAAACTAGTTTCTACTAAACAGGGACTTCCTGTAGGCCAGTGGTAGGCGATAAAGGCCAGTCGCACTTCGGTTGTGGGTTCGATTCCTACAGCCTTGTCCGAAGCGATGGGCTGTCGCCCGTCCTGCAGGTTGTCCCTTTTTCTAAAACTACGTTACTATAACATCCCATCAATAATATCGAAAATCTTCTATCCTTAAACAATACTAACTTATGTCCAACATAATCCAGTCTAATCTTTAGGCTTATACATAATACTGCAGTCCACTCTCATAATATAGTGACATCGATTACCAGAGATTTAATACTGTCATTGATCCCCACATATCATAAGATATGTCTTGTTGGTCACATTCCAAACATTCAAAGTCCTTAATCGTGTATTCTCTTGAATACCTTAGTGAAAACATGAGTGCAGTTAAAAGTTAACACTTTCCACATACCAAAATCCTCAAAATTCTATATACTCAAACCATGATATAACCTTCTCCTTATATCAGTCATGAGCTCATGAATACTATCAAACATTTAATTTTCTCCTTATCCCTTCATTATGCGCATATCATCTTCATTCAAAAAATATCTGAATAACCTTTCATGGATACTGGTAGCATTAATCACACACTTTCAAAACTCAAGGAAAGACAACAATGTAACAATCCTTAGATGTCTCTTTATTCCATAGTACCTTGAGATTCTTTATACAACATTACACTTGATAAACATGTAATCATTCCACTACCTTCTTAAACCATTGACCGAGCTTCAACAATTCTTTCATCTAACATATCATTTGTAGTCTCTTCATCATCATCAACATAAATACTACCCATATGACCATACTGATTCTCTTAATGAGACTTTCCCTTATGGCATTGGTTTTCATAATGCCCGTACATTCCACATTTAAAACATTTAACCATTGTTGATGTTGTAGCAATACCATTATCCTCATCCATGGTGTTAACCGACCCTTTTCCTTTGCACTTACTTGCTTTGTGTCCTTCTTTTCCACACCCAAAGCATCTTCCAGTTCCCTTGAAACATTCTCCTTGATGCCTCTTCCCACATGATTTACATAGGGGAAATTGAACTTTCTTTCCTCTATGATCATCATGAAACTCCATCTTTCTCTTATTAGCCGAGCCAGGAAACTTACCAAATTTTACTTTATTGATCATATTATGAGATTGCTGATTCGGCATAATAATAATGTTTGGACTTCCAAATCCTATTTCATTTGGTTTCTCATGAAGAATATCATTCCATTGTCCATCATATCCTCCATTATTGTGAATCATCTTATTTCCATCCATTTTCTAAAACCCAAAAAGAATAGTGTGAGAGGCAAAAAACATGCTAGGGAAAACAACATAATAAAAGAGGAAGTACCCTTAATATCTAACATCTTAGGTTAAATTCTAAGATCGTTGGCGCAATTCTAGGACTATAACCTATACGTATACTTAACCTTAGGGACATCCCTAGACATACCGTAGAAATATCTCTAGGGATCTCACTAACGTTTTCGCATCCTAGTTTCCAAAGGTTGACTAAACCTTTGCTCTGATACCAACTGTAGAGACCCGAAGCTTATCGTACATGGACATTACATTACTTTTGCAGAATACTTAGTACATAACAAAAACACACACACAAGGATCGTAATAGTTTAGTGTCTTTGGAAACTCGGAATAAAATCTTCTAATCGTGGGGAAAGATCTTCAACATCTCCCATAAAGATCTTCCTTTTTTTTTACCTAAAACATTTCTTTATATCCTGGGGAAAAGAAAACATAAAAGGGTGAGCTCAAATGCTCAGTAAGGGTAAACAAAAGAAATATCAATCACATAATTTTCATATGAACATAACATTTCTTTTTTGAAATCTTAACCTGCAAAAGAGAGCATAATTTCATAACATGGGATAAATCATAGTAGTGAAATGAAATCATAACTTAAAACATTACTCATTGTGGCATACACACATAATCATGGAAAATCATTTCTTGTTAGTCATGACTCATTGCCAAGACTATCTTAGTGGACAAAGTCCCTTTCTGAACCGAGTTCACTCCTCGTTTCAGTCCTGTATCACTGAACCGAAATAACCTTCCGTTCCAGCCATGTCTATCTCATGAGATATAAAATCATTACCCAATGCATTGGAGGGAGATATAGGTCCCACCCATCTTATAATGAATCCTTTCTTATGTGTGCCACATAATCATAAATCATACATCATCGTATAACACATGTAACAAAAATGGGATTCTTGAAACATCATGACATCATAAATCAATTCATATAAGATAAAGAAATTCATAAAAATAATTCCATCACAACATGATCAAATCAATTTAATAACAGGGATAAAAAAGAACCCTTTATTATCTTAGATGGAAAATAATTTTGATAAAACACTTGAACTCCATTCTGGAGGAAAATATCCTTTCTTCTTCAAAAACATTTTTCCTTTCATAACATGTCATACAACATTAAAATAAAAGAAGTTGATTAAAAATAAACTTGAAAACTTGTAAAGGAAGCTTCTTGGAAACAATGTTTTAAAAATCCATTCATGCCGTATAAGTTAAAAAAAACATTCTTCTAACTTTTGTCGGAAAAGTCAAAAAGTACCTCGTACGAAAACGACACAAGATTCCTTTCATATCTTTTACAAAAAAACTTACCGAAGGGTAAAATTGGATATAAACTATTGTAGAAGGAAGGAAATAATATTACATATCGAGGTAACATGGATGTGGATGATAAAATACACCCCAGTAATTACCAAAGTAAAAACAATCTCGGATAAAAGTGAGATTGTGATATTTTCCCTTACCTTAGGTCCGATTAGCTTTGTACGTGTCCGAAGCTCCTGTATAATGGTTTAAATAATGTTATTGACTTATTCCAGAATCATACATATTTATATGATATCATATATGGTCATATTATTAGCTTCTTGTTAGTAATATTTCATTGTTACTTGTTACTCGGGTCTTTATAACTTTTTGTTCTTATGCGTGTTTTGTCGAGTAAATTCTTATTCTTATCTTTAGGTTATAGATAATTCATTTCCAGAATGGTATTAGTGTAGTATATACCATATTCATTCATTCAATTCATTTATATAATCATTATTAAATGAAGATCATGTAGAACGAGTCGCATCACATCGTGGAGACGGTATTCCGTACGTACGCACGAGTGATGATATCGTTCCTATGATCGTGGAATTGTATTGGAGTATATATATATATTATTTCAGTATCAATATTACTTCATAATAATCATATATAGTTACTCATTACACCATTATACCCATCCTTGTAAGGTTATGGTGGAAAATAGATTACACCACGGCGTGGAGACGGTATTCCGTACGTACGCACGCGCGGTGATTTCATTTTTCCGTAGGATGGATAGAAGGTGAATTAGGGTTGTTGAATATTTATAGTAACATATCAGTATGTAAGTAATACTGATGTTATTACTTTATTATGAAACAACTAAAGAAGAAGAATTTGAAGAAGAAAGAAATTGAAAAGATCGGTAATGGATATTACCTCTTCTTTGGAACGCCTCTTTGAATCCTCCACATAGGGAACTAAGATTGGTCTTTGAAGAAGACCAGGACCTCTAGGATTATTCTAGGGAAGTGGAAGAGGTATTTTGGCAGGGGTTGGCCGAGCTTGAGTTCTCAAATTGGTGTGAGGAGGAGGGGGAGGAGGTGTCCTTTTATAGGGGAGGAGAGGGGCACCTTAGGAATATCTCAAAATATTATTTTATATTAAAGTCAAAATCGGTTTATAATGGTTCCAAAGGGTCTTATTTCGAAGCTAAAGTGGGGATGGGTCGAACTCCTATCAACCAATAGGATTTAGACAAGTTTAGGGTATTATTTTAACCTTATCAATTAGATTTAACTATAAGTTAAATAATTTAACTTTTATCGTGTCTTTTTGTTTTCTTACACTATATGGTTAATACACTTACTATAACATGCCAAACGAACCCCAAATTGTTTATTATTAATATATATATCCTTATCTAAGTCATTTGGCTGAACCTTAGATTTTTAGGAATACAATAACAATTAATAATATAATATTTGATTTAAAAACTATTTTGTGTCAATTTTGACACTATTTGATATATGATTTTTGTGAAAGTCATAACAGAATTAAATGTTCGAACCAAGTTGATTAAATCAACATTAATATATCATAGTAACCTAGAAAATTAATGGAATTCATAAAAAGTCTCAAATTACATTTATTTTGGTGTTTATAACATCAATTATGTCAATATTTCATTAATAAGATAATTACTGCATCATCGTTGTGTCATAAATAAATTAAATTATTTGATGTCTAAAAATTACAAATAAAATACCATAATGTAGGAAATCTTTTTAGATTTCTAATGAATATTTATAGTCGAATTTATCTTATGTATAACCCTATATTAAAAATGTTTTAGTAAATAAACTTTGATTTTATCTCTTTTAACTCTTCTTTGAATTAAATAATAATAAATGTCCTAATCTAATCCAAGTGGACCTAAATGGTCATATTATATTCATAAGGTTGTTTTTGGTCGAATTACACTTATCCAATAGAATTAGGACATGTGTTAGGGTAATAGTAATATCATATTTACCCTTAGTTACCCTATTTACTATTAACCGTGGTAAAAAAAGTAAAAAGTTACTATTCACCAAAAATTATTTTCATCTCATTGAACCACATTTTAGTCCTTGATATTAACCGTGTCTGTCGGATTTTCGAAATTCCATTCACAGAAGCGGTAAAATTAAGTTTTATGCAAAATTCAGTTTTTAACCTACCACTTAGTGGTTTCACTATTCATAAAAAATTGAATGTTTTCAGAAAAATACCAAAAATTAGGCCTAAGCTATATTTGATATTATGAACTCAAAAATGATTTATATTTTATCAAATTCAAAACATATCAGTTGCATTAATTAATTTAAAAATTAATTCCCGTCGTCTAAACAAAAGGCGTGTTTTTAAGAGATAATAACTATCAAAAGATTGACACTTGTTTATAACTGGTTTAAATGTGAAATTACATCCAATGACCAACATTGTATTCAATTGTAAAAATATATTCTAAATATAATTTAAAACCACTAAAATTAATAATTTATCACTATTAATTATTTCGATTGAAAAAGTTGTTTTTAATTAAAATTTAGTAATTTTAACTATTCATCAAAATATGAAAGTTATCCGAAAATAACCAAAATTTCACCCTAAGCTAATTTCGATATTCCGAATCCAAAAATGAAGTCCATTTTGAAAAATAGAAATTACAAAATTTCAAAAAGTGGTTATTACTATTCATAACGTCTAGTTTTAATAATATTTTAATAGTATATCGTTGTTTAGCGAAACTTGGTGTTGCGTACAACACACACTATCGTGGAAGGTCGCGATTGCGTGTAATTCAAGCCAGGTCAGAGATGTGTGTTGTGAAAGCTCCTTTTTGTGTAGCGTATAACACAAGACATTAATGAAATTAAAAAGAATATTTTTCATAAAATCTTAGGGTGTTACATTCAAGATGAGCTACCTAAAAAAAATTCTTTTTAGGATGATATAGTTCTCATTATAGAATGTAAAGAGACTATTAATTTAAATTTAGAGATTTGGATAATGGTTTTGAATAGAAATATTTTTATCTTAATAGAGATAATATATAATATATGCAGTGTCATTTTAGAAAATGGATTGTCCAGTAGTGTTATATATTTGAGATTCAGAGAGAGCATTATTTAAAAAATTAAACATTTTTGATATTTTGGATAATTTATGAAATGTGATGGAGATATTAATATATGTGTATATCATATGATTAAAAATAAATGGACATAATTCATAAAGGCTTTCGAGATGATTTGTGGTTATAAAATTCCTTTTAAATTAAAGGGAAAATTTTTAAAGATAGTCATTAGACCATTTATTATATATGGTAGTTAGTTTTATCCAATTATGGAACATAATAGACCAAATAATAATGGTAGATGAAATGAAAACATTAAAATGGATAGGAAATGATGAAATTAGAAATGAATGTGTTCAAGAGAAAATCAGAGTCACTCCAAATGATGAGAAGATGGTTGAGATTAGATAAATAAGTTTTGGTCGTGCTAGAATAAGACATAGTGATGCACCTATTAATAAGTTAAAAATCATGGAAAATTAAATTATTAAAAGAGATAGAGGTAGGCCTAAAAGGATTCTTAGAAAATCATTCAAAATTATCTTGGAATAAATGGTTTCAATGAAAATATTGTTTTCAATAAATCTAATTGGTGAATTCGATCCATGTAGCCAACCCCATTTGGTTTCTTTTAAATATTTTTATTGATTTTTTATATGTTGATGAAATATTATTAATGAGAAATGAAGTTCATGTCTTAAAGTCAGTTAAGACTTGGTTAAATGAATGCTTCTTAATGAAAGACAAAGTACATACATTGATAAGGTACTTAAAAGGTACCATATGGAACAATCCAAAAGAGTATTTTTACCAATTTCACATGACATCAATATTTCTATGAAAATGAATCCAAAAACATATGAGATAAATATAATATGTAGAGTTTCTTATGATTCAATAGTTGTATCTATCATATATGTCATGCTATGTACTAGGTTTTATGTTTCCTATGATTTAATCATGGTTGAATGATATCAAGTGGGATCTATCATGTATGTCATGTTATTTAATAGGTATGATGATGCCTATGATTTAATAATAGAGGGAATATATCAATCAAATCTAGGATAATTTCACTAGAAAATAGTTAAAATGTTCCTAAAGTGATTGAGATGTAGAAGGATATATTCTTAGTATATGGAGGAGACGAGGAGATAGTGGAGAGGGGATGCACTGATACTGCCTTCAAAACAGATCATGATGACCATAAATCATAGTTAGGCTATGTATTTTTTTATAATGGTGGTGTAGAGAGCTTCATAACCTCAATGTAACCCATAGTCATCAATTTGATTCCAGAATCTAAGTATATAGAGACTTCCAATGTAGCTAAGGAAGTGGTTTGGATAAATAGTTTTGTCTTAGACCATGAAATTATACTTAGTGATGTAGAATCTTTTACAACATACTATGATAACACTACATAAATGGTCTTCTTCTATGAACTCATTTTTGTAGAGACCCGAAGCTTGACATACATGAACATTACATTACTTTTGCGGAATACTTAATACATAACAAAAACAGACACACAAGGACCGTAATAGTTTAGTGTCTTTGGAAACTTGGAACGTAATCTTCTAATCGTGGTGAAAGATCATCAACATCTTCCATAAAGATCTTCCCCCTCTTTTTCTTACCTAAAACCTTTCTTTATATCCTAGAGAAAAGAAAACATAAAAATGGTGAGCTCAAATGCTCAGTAAGGGTAATAATGGATAAAATAAATCATACCATATACATTTGAACATAAAAACATGAACATAATGTTTAAACATCAAAAGTTTGAGCAATGACATAAAACATGGAAGAATATATGGCATAGATCATAAAGAAAAATTAAGAATGATAAAATAGCATGGTAATACAACATGTAATTGTGGCAACCATTAAGCACATGATATAATTTCCATATTATCCAAGTCATTGCTGCCAAGACCATCTTAGTGGACAAAGTCCCTTTCTGAATTGAGTTCACTCCTCGTTCCAGTCCTGTATTACTGAACCGGTTTAAAATTCTGTTCCATCCATGTCTATATCATGAGATATAAATCTTTACCCAATGCATTTTAGGGAGATATAAGTCCCACCCATCTCATAATGAAATCATTGTTACTTGTGCCACAAATTAAACTTAATTCATTCATCATAACCAAAAGAATAAAATGGGTTTCATAAACATCATTCCATCATAACATAATCCATATAAAACAAATGGATATCATTTCATCATAAGAAAAGTGAAACCATATAAATCATAGAGACATTATTCTTGAAACATACACATATTAAATAATGTCATCTTAGATGGAAAATGGCTTTGATAAAACACTTGAAATGAATTCTTGAGGAAAATATCCTTTCTTATTCAAAATCATTCTCTTTTTACAAAATGTCATGCAATTTTAAAAGAAAAGGATTTTGTTGAAAATATCATGAAATATTTTGGAGGAGGATTCATAAAAATAAGGCTTTATAAAACCGTAAAAATCCATTCGTGCCATATATGTAAAAAATATTCTTCTCGTACTTTTACCAGAATAGTCAAAAAGTACCTCATAACGTAAACAAAAGAAAGATTCGTTACATACCATGTAGTAAAAGTAAAAATAGGTAAAAAAGAAATTAAAAATACATAAAAACCCTTTTAGAAAACATGGACATGGATGATAACAATAACCCCAGTAAATACATACGTATAAGCAATCTTGAAAAAAAATGAGATTTGCAAAATTATCCCTTACCTTAGGTCCGATATGCCTCGTACATATCCAAAAATCCTGTATAATGATTTAAATAATGTGATTGACCTATTGAAGAATGATATTCATTGTTATTATATCATATATGGTTCACTTATGAATATATATTACCCGTTCTTTTGTAAATTCCATGTTAAAAAGTGTTTTGGGTAAAATCGTTTCATTTGTCATATGTGTTTTGACTTGTAATTATTCATATATTTACTTAGATCATGATTACTTAATTCCAGAATATAAAACATGATTTATATATAATATATATTCATAATATACTTATATATAATAGATCGATAAATGGAATGAAATACACCGTTCATGGAGATGGTAGGCCGTACGTACGCATGAACGCTGTTTTCGTTTCCTTATTGAATTGAATGGAATTAAGTAAATGAAATAAATAAATATATAAATAAATCCAGTAGAATTATTAGGTCATATATTTTATGATTACTTATTATATATACTTTATAGTCATTCTTGAATTGTTATCATGGAGAGTGAATCTCATTGCGTCGTGGAGACGGTATTTCATACGTACGCACGAGCAATGATATCATTCCCATGATTGTCGAATTGTATTAAAGTGTATGTATATTATTACAGAATCAATATCACTTTACAATAATCATATATATTTATTAATTTCACCATTATACACATCCAAGAAAGGTGGTGGTGAAAAATAGATTACACCACGGCGTGGAGACGGTAATCCGTACGTACGCACGCGCGGTGATTTCATTTTCCATAGGATGGATAGATGGTGAAATATGGTGGTTTCATAATTATAATAAAATATCAGTATATGATTGATACTGATTTTATTACTTCATAATTAAACAACTAATAAAGAATAAGTTTAAGAGGAAAGAAAATTGTAAGAATCGGTAACAGATATTACCTCTTTTTTGACACGCCTCTTTGAATCCTCCTCTTAGGGTACTAAAATTGGTCTTTGAAGAAGACCAGGACCTCTAGGATGTTTCTAGGGAATTTGATAAGGTAAATGGGCAGGGTTTTTCCGAGCTTAAAGGCTCAAATTGGTGTGGGGAAGAGAGGGAGTGGGTGTCCTTTTATAAGGGAGGAGAGGGGCACCTTTGGAAATCTTAAAAATATTAATTTATAATAAATCTAATCCCACTTAAAAACCTCCAAAAATGACTCATATTCGAATATAAGATGATATTGGTTTGTAATATCATAAAAAAAATAAAATTTAGACATGTTAGGAAATTATTTTAAACATTATCAACTAGATTTATCCTTAATCAATTTTATTTTATTTGAGTTAATAACATTGTAAATTTTAAATTATAACAGACAATTTCTTATTTGTTTTGAATTGTCCATAACTAGATACTTTATAACATTTGAGACCATATAAATTTATATTTATAATTTTTAAATATTTTTGTGATTTTTAAACAATTTTATAATATGTTATTTTTATAAATTAACAATAGTGTCAATTTTGAAACTATTCATTTATATGAATTTAAATAAAATATATACAGAAGATATGTTAGAAATAAAAGATTTAATAGATTCATAAAAGGACATATGTGTCGATAAAATTAGTGGATCACATTAAATAGTTCATATAATATTTATTTTATTATTTTTAAAACCGTTTATTTGGTTTATCTCTTAATAAAATAATTACTAAAACATTTTTGTATAATTATTTAATATATTTATTTGTTGCATAAAAATTAAAAATAAAATACTATGATGAAGATAAATCTATTACCTTTCACAATAATACTTTTACTCGAATTTATCATCTTAAAATCACAATATTTAAATTGTTATATTTATTAAATTATGAAGGTGACAACTTTGGCATCATTTAAAATAAAATAATATAAGTGTCATAATCACTTTAATAGACTCAAAATGGTTATATATTAGGTCATTGGATTATTATGGTATAGATATATACTACCAATAAGTTTTGGTCAGGTGTGTGGTCCTTTTAATGGGTATTATTATTTCAATAAAAACTATATTACTGATTTTTCACTTAAATAATTTCTGCATCATTAATGTATCACCATTAATGACAATTATTTAATGCCTAAAAATTATAAATAAATTATCATTATTTAGATACTATTATTATATTTCTAGAGACTATTCATGTTCTATATTTTATGATGTTTATCACTAAATTAAAATTATTATACTTATAAGATTTAAGAGAGTGACATGTTGTCACTTTCTTTGGTATTAATAATAATTAAATTATTTTCATAGTCAAAAATCCATAAAATGAATCTAATCCGACCCTTAGGTCATATGGGTCTACTTTTAGCCATCCAATATAATTTTGTCATGTGTTAGGGTAATTTTATAACCTTATATTTACCCTTAATTACTCGATTTACCTTTAACTACGATAAATAAAATTTACCGTAGTTACTATTCATAATGCCCAAAAATAAAAACTAGCTTATTAAAATAATTTGGACCCACTAATTCCAAATATGGAATCAATTTTTCCAAATTCAATACACAAAAGATGCAGAAATTAAATTAAAATTAACCTGTGAATTCAATGTAAAATAAATGATAATGACATACATTATATTAAATGGTAAAAATATATTCTATTTATACTTTAAAACCATTCAATATTATAATTTAACCACATATGTTATTACGATGAAAAAAGTTGTTTTTAATTAAAATATAGCGTGTTTTTACTATTCATTAAAATATGAAAGTTATCTGAATAATAAGAAAATTTTATCCAAGGTAAAATTTTATATCCTTATTCCAAAGAATAATTCTATTTTGTAAAATTGAACTTATAAACATGTCAAAAACTATTTTTAAAGTGGGTGCGCCATCAAAAGGCGGCAAAACTGCATTTTTTGAAAAATACTTATCTTACCCGAAAAATTTATTTTGTTCTTATACCATGTTCTAGAAAATGTGTAAGATGAATAATAATGTTATAAAATTAAAAATTTAGTTAATACTATTATAACAGCTAGTTCATAATAATATTATAATAATATATCATTGTTTAGTAAAACTCGCTATTGCGTACAACACACTCTGTCGAGGAAGGTCGCGATTGCATGTAATGCAAGCCAAGTAAGGGTTGCGTGTAGTGCACGACTCCTTTGATGCTGCGTATAACAAAATACATTGAATATGTATATATATACTCAATGTTTCGTAGAATAAATACTATCTAACAAACATGAAATTATGGGTAACACGATCCAGGATTAGTATTGCATATACTGCAAGCGAATACGGTGTTGCGTATAGCGCAAGATAATCTATGTGTATCATACAATAGAAAATATGAAAGAAATCAAAAAAAAAATATATCTTATAAAATCTCAAGTTATTACCTTCTACCCCCCTTAAAATGAATTTCGCCCTCGAAATTTGTCGGGGTTATAAATGGTTTTCTACTTGAAAGTTTCTTTAATTGAAACCCACATCGTAAAAAGGAATACCAAAACTTATCTTTATAAACTAAAGTATGAAATGTAACAATTACACAAATAAAATAATCATTGGGTTTCCACATAGGATAACATAGATGAAAATATGGATATGGAAGAGAAATCTAACCATCATGTTCTGATAGAGAGTGGTAGAGAACATGGATATGAAAAAGAAAACAATCACAAAGCCATAGATTTGTGATGATATAAGGTACCATCTGATTCATCAGATATAAGGTCAATAAGACAACATTTTTGGTTTTCAAGATCATTTCCCTAAAGTTGATGAATTAAAATAAATACATACATGATTTTGGTATAATATCACCGTTGTTCATGAATTGAACAATTTCCACTTCATCCCTTAATGAAATGATGTTGAATTTTTTATTTGTGATGTGTTAGAAGATCATGTGATAGAATGATGGTTCATTCCATCTATTTCAAACAAAAGGTTAGCAAAAGTTATAAGTCCATCTTATGGTGAGTTTAATCGTATATGGTTCCAAAAATGAACTTATACTTCATATATCATACCGCTTAATAAAATAAAACTAGTTTCTACTAAGCAGGGACTTCTTGTAGGCCATTGGTATGCGATAAAGGCCACTCGCACTTCAGTTGTGGGTTCGATTCCCACATCCTTGTCCGACGCGATGGGTTGTCACCAGTCCTGCAGGTTGTCCTTTTTCTAAAATTACATTACTACAACATCCCATCAATAATATCAAAAATGTTCTATCCTTAAACAATACTAACTTATGTCCAACATAATCCATTCCAATCTTTAGGATTATCTAAAATACTTTGGTCCAAGCTCATATTATAAAGAAAATGATTACTAGAAATGTCACATAACAATCACGTGAATGCCATCATTTATCCCCCATATATCATAAGATATATCTTGTTGGTCAAATTACAAAATGTTAATACCCTAATCATGTATTCTCTTAAAAAATGAATACCCATTTAACCTTAGTGAAAACATGAATTCTGTCAAAAGTTAACTCTTTCAGCATACCGAAATCCCAAAATTTCTATATAATCAAACCATAATATCACTTAGTCCTTATATCAGTCATGAGCTTATGAATACAATCAAACTTCTTATTATCTTCTTATCACTTCATTATGTGCATATCATCTACTTTCCAAAAATATCTGAATAACCTTCCATGGTTACCGGTTCCATTAAACATATACTTTCATATACTTTAGGATAAAAAATAGTGTACCAATCCTTAGATGATTCTTTTTTCCATAGTACCATACATTATTCTTTATAAACATACAATCATTCCAATAACTTCTTAAACCACTAGCTGAGCTTCATCATTTATTTCATCTCATATTTCATTTGTAGTCTCTTCATCATCATCCACATAAATACTACCCGTATGACCATGCTGATTCTCTTCCTGAGATTTTCCCTTAGGTCATTGGTTTGCATAATGCCTATACATTCCACATTTAAAACATCTAATCATTGTTGATGTCGTATCAATACCATTATCCTTTTCCATGGTGTTAACTGAACCTTTTCCTTTTCACTTACTGGCTTTGTGTCCTTCTTTTCCACACCCAAAGCATCTTCCAGTTCCTTTGAAACAATCTCCCGGATGCCTCTTCCCACATGATTTACATGAGCGAAATTGAACTTTCTTTCCTATATGATCATCATGAAACTCCATATTTCTCTTATTATCTAAGTCGGGAAACTTACCAAAGTTGAGATTATTGATCATATTATGAGATTTCTAATTAGGCATAATAATGATGTTTGGACTTCCAAATCCCGTTGCATTTGGTTGCTTATGAAGAATATCATTCCATTGTCCATCATATCCTCCATTATCATGAATCTTCCTATTTCCAGCCATTTTCTAAAACCCAAAAGAATAGTGTGAGCAGCAAAAATCATTCTAGGGAAAAAAACATAGTAAAGGGGGAGTATCCTCAATATCTAACATCTTAGGTTAAATTATATGATCGTTACCGTAGTTCTAGGACTATGTCCTATACGTATACTTATCCTTAGGGATATCCCTAGACATACCTTAGAAATATCTCTATGGATCTCACTATCGTTTTTTGCATCCTAGTTTCCAAAGGTTGACTAAACCTTTCCTATGATTCCAAATGTAGAGACATGAAGCATGACGTATATGAACATTACATTACTTTTTCGGAATACTTAATACATAACAAAAATATACACACAAGGACCATAATAGTTTAGTGTCTTTGGAAACTTGGAACTTAATCTTCTAATCATGGTGAAAGATCTTCAACATCTCCCATAAAGATCTTCCCCCTTTTTTCTTACCTAAAACCTTTCTTTATATCCTGGGGAAAAGAAAACATAAAAAGGGTGAGCTCAAATACTCAGTAAGGGTAAGCATGGATAAAATAAAACATACAATATATATTTGAACTTAGAAACATGAACATAATGTTTAAACATCAAAAGCTTGAGCAATGGCAAAGAACATGGAAGTATGTATGGCATAGATCATAAAGAAACAATAAGAATGATAAAATCGAATGGGAATAAAACATGTAATTGTGGCAACCATTAAGCACATGATATGATTTCCATATTAGCAAAGGCATTGCTGCCAAGACCATCTTAGTGGAGAAAGTGCCTTTCTGAATCGAGTTCACTCCTCATTCCAGTCCTATATTACTGAACCGGTTTAACTTGCCATTACATCCATGTCTATCTCATGAGATGTAAATCTTTACCCAATGCATTGGAGGGAGATATAGGTCCCACCCATCTCATAATGAAATCATTCTTACGTGTGCCATAAAATAAACTTAAAACATTCATCATAACCCAAAGAATAAAATGGGTTTCATAAACATCATTCCATCATAACATAATCCATATAAAACAAATTGATATCATTTCATCATAAGAAAAGTTAAACCATGTAAATCATAGAGACATTATACTTGAAACATACACATATGAAATAATGTTATCTTAGATGGAAAATGGTTTTGATAAAACACTTGAAATGAATTCTTGAGGAAAATATCCTTTCTTCTTCAAAATCATTCTCTTTTTACAAAATGTCAACCAATTTTAAAAGAAAAGGATTTTGTTGAAAATAGTTATGAAATATTTTGGAGGAGGCTTTGTAAAAATAAGGCTTTATAAAACCGTAAAAATCCATTCGTGTTGTGTAAGTAAAAAAAACATTCTTCTCATACTTTTACAGGAAAAGTCAAAAAATACCTCGTAACATATACAAAAGAAAGATTCCTTAAATACCATGTACTAAAAGTAAAAATGGGTAAAAATGACATTAAACATACATAAAAACACTTTTAGAAAACATGTACATGAATGATAATAATAACCCCAGTAAATACTTATGTATAAGCAATCTCAGATAAAAAAAATGAGATTTGCAAAATTATCCCTTACCTTAGGTCCGATATGCTTCGTACATATCCAAAACTCTTGTATAATGATTTAAATAATGTCATTTACTTATTATAGAATCATATTCATTGTTATTATATCATATATGGTTCACTTATGACTTTATATTACCCGTTCTTTTGTAAATTCCATGTTAAAGAGTGTTTTGGGTAAAATCATTTCACTTGTTGTCCGTGTTTTGACTTGTAATTATTCATAGGATTACTTAGATCATGAAAACATAATTCCATAATATAAAACATGATTTATATATAATATAAATTTATAATATACATATATATAATAGGTCGATAAATGTAAAGAAATACACCGTTCATGGAGACGGTAGGTCGTAGGTACGCATGAACGCTGTTTTCGTTTCCTTATTGAATTGAATGGAATTAAGTAGATGAAATAAATATATATATATACATAAATAAAGTAGCATTATTATGTCATATTTTTTATGATTACTTATTATATATACTTTATAATCATTCTTGAACGGTTACCATGGAGAGTGAATCTCATCGCGTCGTGGAGACGGTATTCCGTACGTACGCACGAGCGATGATATCATTCCAATGATCATCAAATTGTATTAAAGTGTATGTATAATTTTACAGAATCAATATCACTTTACAATAATCATATATATTCATTACGTTTACCATTATACCCATCCAAGTATGGTGGTGGGGGAAAATAGATTACACCACGGCGTGGAGACGGTATTCTGTACGTATGCACGCGTGGTGATTTCATTTTCCCTAGGATGGATAGATGGTCAAATATGGTTGTTTCATACATATAATAACATATCAGTATATGAGTGATACTGATGTTATTACTTCATAATTAAACAACTAAAGATGAATATGTTGAAGAAGAAAGAAAATTGAAAGAATCGGTAAGAGATATTACCTCTTCTTTGACAAGCCTCTTTAAATCCTCCTCATAGGGTACTAAAATTGGTATTTTAAGTATACCAGGACCTCTATGATTTATCTATGGAAGTTGAGAAGGTAACTGGGCAGGGTTTGGCCTAGCTTAAAGTCTCAAATTGGTGTGAGGAAGAGAGGGAGGAGGTTCCCTTTTATAAGGGAGGAGAGGGACACCTTTGGAAATCTTAAAAATATTAATTTATAATAAATCTAACCCCACTTAAAAACCTCCAAAAATGACTCGTATTCAAATATAAGATGAGATAGGTTTTTAATCGCATCAACTAATAATATTTAGACATGTTTGGAAATTATTTTAAACATTGTCAACTTGATTTATCCTTACTTAATCAATTTAATTTTATTTGTGGTAATAACATTCTAAATTTTAAATTATAACAAAAAATTACTTATCTATTGTGAATTTTCCATAATTGGATACTTTATAAAATTTTAGAACATATAAATTTAAATTTATAATTTTTAAATATTTTTGTGATTTTTAAACATTTGTATAATATGTTATTTTTATAAAATAACAATACTGTCAATTTTGACACTATTCATTTATATGAATTTAAATAAAATATATACAGATGATATGTTCGAAATAGAAGATTTAATAGATTCATAAAAGGCCATATGTATCTATAAAATTAGTGGAGAACAACAAATAGTTCATATACTATTTATTTTATTATTTTTAAAAACATTTATTTGGTTTATCTCTTAATAAAATAATTACTAAAACATTTTTGTATAATTATTTAATATACTTATTTGTGGCATAAAAATTAAAAATAAAATCCTATGATAAATAGAGATCTATTAACTTTCACAATAATACTTTTACTCTAATTTATCATCTTAAAATCAAAATATTTAAATTGTTATATTTATTTAATTATGAAGGTGACAACATTGGCATCATTTAAAATAAAATAATATAAGTGTCATAATCACTTTTATAAGACTCAAAACGGTTATATATTAGGTAATTGGATTATTATGGTATAAATATATACTAATAATAAGTTTTTCAGGTTTTTGGGCCTTTTAATGGGTATTATTATTTCAATAAAAACTATATTACCGATTTATCACTTAAATAATTTCTGTATCATTAATGTATCACCATTAATGACAATTATTTAATCCCTAAAAATTCTAAATAAATTATCATGATGTAGATAATATTATTATATATTTTGATACTATTCATTTGAGATGTTTTATGATGTTTATCACTAAATTAAAATTATTATACTTATAAGATTTAAGAGAGTGACATGTTGTCACTTTCTTTGGTTTTAATAATAATTAAATTATTTTCATAGTCAAAAGTCCATAAAATGAATCTAATATGACCCTTAGGTGATATGGGTCTACTTTTAGCAATACAATAGAATTTTGGCATGTGTTAGGGTAATTTTATAACCTTATATTTACCCTTAATTACCCAATTTACCTATAACTATGGTAAATAAAATTTACCGTAGTTACAATTCATAATGACAAAAAATAAAAAATAGCTTATTAACATAATTTTTACCCACTTATTCCAAATATGGAATCCATTTTTCCAAATTCAATACACAAAATCTTCATAAATTAAATAAAAATTAATCCCGTTGTTGATAGAAAACGAGTTTTTTGTTTAAAAGATTGTAAAAGATTGAATTGATTTAACCTACAAATTCAATGTAAAATCAATGATAATGACATAAATTATATTAAATGGTAAAAATATATTCTATTTATACTTTAAAACCATTTAATATTATAATTTAACCACATAAGTTATTATGATGTAAAAAGTTGTTTTTAATTAAAATATAGCGTGTTTTTACTATTCATTAAAATATGAAAGTTATCAGAATAATATGAAAAATTAATCCAAGGTAAAATTTTATATCCTAATTCCAAAGAATAATTTTATTTTGTAAAATTGAACTTATAAAAATGTCAAAAACTAGATTTAAAGTTGGTGCGCAATCAAAAGGCGACAAAACTGCATTTTTTGAAAAATACTTATTTTACCCGAAAAATTTATTTTGTTTTTATACCATGTTCTAGAAAATGTGTAAGATGAATAATAATGTCATAAAATTTAAAATTTAATTAATACTATTCATAACGGCTAGTTCATAATAATATTTTAATAATATGTCGTTGTTTAGTAAAACTCAGTATTGCGTACAACACACGCTATCGAGGAAGGTCGTGATTGGGGGTAATGCAAGCCAAGTCAGGGTTACATGTATTGCACGACTCCTTTGTTTCTGCGTATAACAAAATACATTGAATATATATATATAATCAATGTTTCTTAGAATAACTACTATCAAACAAACAAGAAATTGTGTGTAACACGATCCAGGATTAGTATTGCGTACAATACAAGCTAATACGGTGTTGCATATAGCGCAAGATAATCTTGGTGTATCATACCACATAATAAAAGAAAGAAATTGAAAAGAATATATCTTATAAAATCTTGGTTTATTACAATTTCACACTAGAGGAAAGAGCACATGCTATTGGATGTTTCATCTCTTGATGAATTTGACACAAAGAGGTAAAGTCACAGTTATCAGAGTATCCATATAGAATAAATGAAGGGCTCCCAAAAAAAATTCATATCACAACAAATATATGATTCTCGTGAGGGTTATAGCTGATTAATATAGGTCAGCTATTGGATCTAGCATTAGTGGGACTGTTGTGAGAGTGGGTTCCCTAAACCCAACTCGAATGTGTAATTTGATTTCCATTTCATGTATACATATTGATATATACATGTGATTTACTTACCATGATATTAATATTACTCCTGAATGTACTATATATATGGTAATTTCCTTATATTACATGTCATATTGAAGGTTAATAGTAGTTAGCATCTATGATGAGAAATTTTGTATATTATGACAGTAATCTTTGATATATGGAAAATGGTCTAGATACATCATTCTGAAGGGACACAGATAATGTTTGAAAATCAAGTGTTAGGGGATCATAAGCATTTAGAATTCTTCTTGTGAGGCTCATACTCTATTATCTTGAGTATAATGGATCATGAGAAATGACCCAGAAGTAAGAACACCATAGGTTTTGGGTTTTATTGGTTTTTCCAATCTACGAACATGTCTATTGGACTCCTGACATGAGATTATTTTTAATGTATATCATTGATCATGTACTTTGATGCATGATGATAACCATGAATGTTTATATATGTAGTGAGGTATCTTGAACTTGGTTCATCATTAATGATTTTACATTGATAGAATAATAAATAATGGATTGGTTTCTTATGAGTATATGAAGTGATATCCCATAACCTATTAGTGGTGCCTTCATTAAATACATTTTCATGTAATAAGAATATAGGCCCATCTGATTTGGTCAGAGATAGTATAAATAAAATATATAATAGTGGTTACAAATGTTATACATCCTAATTTATGAGATATCAATAGACTATGTGATTATAATACATAGTGAATATTCGTAGGAGAGGTTTTTGTTACTATGACTTAACCATATCACTTTGGGGGCCTCAATGTGTTGCTAGACATTGCTTAGATCTGTGAGTGACACTCCCTACTAATTAGATAAGGTCTTATAGGATCACACACTATGTGTGTTCAAAAGTTTGGTCAATTATAATGAAATAGAGTTTAGGATACAGTGATTCCCATGATAGGGTTGGGTAATGTCCAAGTATAAATGATTCTAAGAAAATAAATAAATTCAATATTATTATAGTTTAAAATAATAAGTATTGAATTTATCAAAATAAGCACAAGGTTTAAATTGAGTACAATGAAAAATATTTTATAAATGAATATTCACTATTAAAGGCTTGGTAAATATTTTATGGAAGAAATGAGTTGATTTAATGACTCATATTTTATCATTAAACAAAATTCTGATCTTACAACTAATAAAATGTTTGTGACTATTGTGACACATTTACTAGGTCATAAGTGTTATATATGGTTTATTTAGATGGTTAAATGTATTAAATTACTAATGGGAAATTTTAATATATGTTATCCAACATATTTATTCCAAATTAAGCCCAATATTCATAGATACTATTTCACCCATGATTTAGAAAGAATCACATTCATCCCTCTCATTTCCTTGAGTGAGAAATAATGGATTGGAGCACCCAAAACCAAGATATCCATCCTGAATCAAGTAATTGGTGATCTAAAGATCACAAGTACATCTATATCCTCTTGTATTCTCCATTCTAAAACCTGAAATATTTATATTGGTGTACCAATAGGCTTTTGAAGAACATGTTGATGATCTAGAGAGAGTTTTCAATTGAAGAAGGTATCCCAAATATTTAATTTTTCATGATTAATATAATTACTTGATATCCCCACATTGAAAACCATGTACATAGGTACAAGATCTTATCTTACAACATTGATTTGATGAAAAAATTTGGTTTCCATACGTACATTCTTTCACATAATACCTAGTACCACCAACTTTGCATCCATTTGGAGGATCTTGTATTTTATTTTTGTGGTGGTAGTAAAAAAATCTCAGTGGCTTCAAGTCTAGTAACTGGTTCAAATCTCATCAAAATAAATTCCTTCAACTAATGAATAGACTTTTCACACAAGACTTTCCTAATTTCTAATAACGACCCGAACATTTTTTAATAATATTTCCCTTAGGATTAAAATTTATTATCTTGTTATTTATTATGGATTTATAAAACACATGAAATTATTTTGTTTTATTATATTCTATTAGATTTAAAAGACTATTAATCATATTTACCATTGATAATATAGTCATTTAACAATTATTCTATGATTATATTAAATATAGGTTTTTATCAAATCCTATTGACACTGAAAAAGGAATTTATGGACTCAACAATCAGGATAGTACACTTTTAACCCCATTCATTAGTGCTTCCAAGGGAGATATTATATCTAATATTTTCCCTTGACCAGTCCCAAGATGAGATCTAATAATATAATCTTTAGAAAAACTATTTACTGGAGAAGTTAAAGCTCATCAAGATCACGGCCCAAAAAATATACACAAAACCACCCCATAAAAGTCTCTCCATCATGCATCTCTCCCTAAGAGAGTTTTCTGTTGTATTAAATGGATATGTATCAAGTCCATAAAAATAAAAATATGAATATTTATATTGTATTTTCAAAATATTAATGTACATATTTACCTCTTATCATTACTTTATAAATCATTTTGATATAATAAAACAAAAATTGTATTTTTAATTAGTATTCAATTTCAGTTGAGACATTTATTTTGATGAATTAATGGATTTTTAAATAAATAATGTTTTATTAAAATATTTTTATTAATTATTTTTTATAAAATATAAATGATCATATAATCTTTACGAAATAAAAAGTAATTTTTATAAGGGTTTGAAAAAATTTATTTTTAAAAACCCTGCATTTTTTAACAAATGTTTATTCTTATATTAAACATGAATGTACATTTATTGGTAAAATTATTTTGATAAAATTAAAATTAATTTTTTTGTTATAACATTGAAATTATACAATGGATAACTTTTCATAACTTTTTGAGATAGTCGAATTTTCAGGTACAAATTGAATAACATATAAATATATGGGGTGTATTATGACATAATAATGATAAAAAAGTGATGTAATAAAAAATATAGAGGGTATAAACAAAAAAATATCTATTTTACCTTTAATATAATGTTCTTTTGTGTTATGTTTCTAATTTTATAAGAATTTTATGTATCCCCCAAAACCATTAATATATTTTAAGATTGTAAAATCAGTTCATTATGAGTATGAATCACTTACACCTCAGAAAGAGTATTATTTTATTATGTTCATCCATATAACTTAAAAAATAATTAAAAAATAATCCCCTTTGGCATAAACCATGGGTAAAAACCATGTGAAGGTTTGTCATTTTTTTAATTTTATTATATAGAGTCCAAAACCTATGTTTGAGAAATAATGAAGAATTCCCCACTCATATCCTATATAAACCCACTAAATGTCACATTTCTATTAACTTTAAATACTTAGATCATGTCCTTAATATTACATCCACTCTCTATATTTCTACCAAGGTTCCCCCAAGCTCTCAATATGTCTCTCCAAAGCATTTGGAGTCACACTCTCATGCTATAGAATTTCTCGCTTTTCATTTCATTTCAAGCTTCTCTTTTATGATTTATCTCTCAACGTAATTTTTTCATTTTGAGATATGTTCTTAAATATCCCCATTAATATAAATTTTATTAATAAATGTTCATATTCCCATTTCACTCTCATTAATACATCCTAGGAACCATTATGTGCACCCGTTACCATTCTTAAATTGAGTAATAGTTTTTTCATTCTCATTTTAATTCAAGTATATTTTTTTATATTATTCATTTTTTTCTCAAATTACTAATATTAGAATATTCTCTTTAATATACCCCTTGTTTCCCCTATGATTCCTAAATTATGATATACCCCTTTCACATTCATCAATGTCTTCTATGAACAATTATACACCCCCGTAACACTACCAAAATTCCACCGTGATTTTCCCTGCTAAATAATTTTTTATTGAATACCCATACCGATTTCTTATCAAGGGTGTTCAACTTTATGTACTTATACTTATTTTATTAGGTAATTACATGTATTTATTCTATACTTAATGATCGTGGAATAAAATATGATGATGAATTAATCCATGTTGTATGATCTATGCAGCACACATAAACACGAGAATGAAATGATAGTGATGGGTGCACCCATAATTGTATTGCACTCCAATACATTGGGTAATGTTTTAGTCACATAAGATGTCATACAAGGGATTTTGGAGTGAACCTAATCCATCATGGGGCCTTTCCATCATTATTTCTTGGAATTTATTTGTGACCTACGATTATGATGCATTGTTTTAAGTTTTTGTAACATTTCCCATGTTTAATTTATGTTTTCATGCTATATCATGCCTTATTGTTCTTGTTTATGATTCTCAACCATTTTATGTCCTTTTTATATACCTATTTTCTGACATGCATTACATTATTCCTATCATGGCATGTTTATTCCCTTAATTTTATTTATATATCATCCCTTTCTTAGGTATGTCCCCTGATTATCCCATGCAGTTTTAACTGTGAAGGAATATTATGAACTAGTTAAGAATGTTTTAAATAAAAATGATGTATTCCCTGTATTAATTTGTTATGTAATCTACAAAATTCCCAAATACACTAGTCTTTTTAATCTTTCGAGTTGTATTAGGTTTAATTTTATATAATAAATCTTGAATTAATGTGAAATAATGAGTAGGTTTTTCATAGTTGGTATCAAAGGAAAAAAAATTAGTTATTTTCTGGATTAGGATTAGAAAAATCTAGTGAATTACTTAAGGATAATACTATGTATAAAAAACTATACCAAAATTTTGGTAAGTATAGAGTTAGTGGTTTATCAAAAAAAATATATCCCTATGTGGATACTATAAGTGGAGGTGTCTTTGAAACATATGATTATAGGGGTGAAACCTGAAAACACCGTGTTGATATAGACTCGATTAGGAACTCATACAAGACAATTGGCCTTGCTGCATATCTAGTTTGATATTTCTAAGTGATATAATTTATTAAATTCATAATCTCATTATGAACCATTATTAAGGTAATAAAAAAATAACCATAATAATATATTTTTGGAAATAGATCATGGATAATGTATATTGAATCCTAGAAATGAATAATTTATAGAAATAAATATTATTTATAAGTTACAAATTTAATTTCATTGAATTCCTATTTATTTATTTAATAGTTTAAAAAATTTCATCCTTAATTTTCCCTTTATTCCAGAAAGTGGACGGAAATATGAGGACTCTGCTAGACATCAAATATGATGGGAAATGTCATTAGTTCCCCCAATGAGTTTCCCAACCTGATGGGAGAGGGAATAATGAAAATTATGATAATAATCTCTAACTTGACTCAAGTTATGAATAGAAACCTCGGTCAAGAGAAGCACCCAAATCACTCTAAGAAATAAAAAACTGTAAGTGAGACCTCTATGTGACAAAGGCCTCCAAAGTTCAGTGGGTCATTTGATCCATTAATCACAAACCAATGGATGAACTCTATTGAGAAGATCATCTCTATCCTTCAATGTTCCAAAAAAGAGAAGGTTATCTTGACTGTTTATCTTATGGAGGGAGAATCTTATCAGTGGTGGGAATTGATAAATAATTTGAATCTTGAGGAAGATATCAAAGATATGGGTTAGAAGAAATTACAAAAAAATCCAATAAATATTTTCTCACACTCTTTGACTTAAAATGGAAATGTATTTCCATTCCCACAAGAAAAAATAGGACAAATCATTCAAGGAGTACGAGAGAAAAATCATAAGACTTACACGATATGTCTGTGGCTTTGTCGATACCCCTGAATTCAAGGTTGACTACATCATTCATGGAAAAAAACCAAGTCTATGAAAATCCATCACTATCTAAGACTTTTATATCTATGAAAATTTTTTCTGATGTTCCCTTAATGAAAAAATGGAGATCTTCTAATATCAAGGGAATCATAAGGATAAGATGTGGAAAGTGGATTTTAATTCTGTCTGTCTAATGGAGAAATCTAATAGTGCTAAAAAATTCAACATCTAACTTGTAAAACGCTTGGAAGAAGAACCCGAAAAATTTCCTAGGGATATAGAGTAAATTCTTTAGGTGTGGGAAGGAATGAAAATTTTTTAGCGATTGCTGACATGAGAAAACCAATAATGAATTGGCAGAGAGGAATTCTCCAATCAAATCTTGGTACATTGTCCATTTATTCGACTATGAGGAACTAGGGAACTTTACAAAATAATTCACTAAGCCAAGAGTTTTTAGAGACAAATAATAACATCCACCGTAGTAAGGGAGAGGTTTTTCCATCATAATCATCGGGGTGTGTCCCGAAAATGAAGTGGTGAATATAAGGAATGTCATTTATTCAATAATAGAAAACATACTTTTTGATTATATTTTTATGCATTCCTTTATATCAGGAAATTTTAGTATAACTATTAAACCAACACAACAAATCATAGAAGTATATTTGTCTGTGAAAATTTAATGTGGGTAAATTATTGCATCCTAGAAAACCTTTTCATACTTCCTTTGGTGGAATTGTATTAAATTATGGGAATGGATTGGCTTTCCCTACACATAGCCAACATAAATTTCTATGAAAAGGAAATCAATCTTCATATTGAAAATTATACTTTTATTCTGTAAAAATGAAAGGTATTAGATTATTCTTCATTAGCACTTACATATCAATCATGGATACTATTTCCCTATGACAAATAATATCTTTTATTAAATGGTTGAGTCTAAGGGACGATCTTTGAATACATTCCCATTGTGAAGGAATATGCTGAAGTGTTTACTGATGATTTGTCTTATCATCCTCATAGCGTAAAGGCTGAGTTATCAATCGATCATATAGATATGGAATTTCCATTATCCAAGACTCTATATAGAATAAATATTGTGGAACTTGAAAGGATAGAGAAACTACTAGATGATAATCTGGATAAAGGGTTCATATTCCCGAGTGCCTCATCTTGGGATTCACCAGTCCTCTTCATCAAGAATAAGAATGGGTCATTGCACCTTTGAATTGACTATTGTGATCTCAATAGTATCACTATAAAGGACAAGTATCCTATATCATAGATTTATGACTTTTTAGATCAACTATGTGGGGTACAATACTTCTTTAAGTTGGATCTGTGGTCGGGATATTACCAAGTTAGCATGGAGAAGGAGTATATTCCCAAGACAAATTTTTGTACAAGGTACGAGAACTATGAGTTCATAGTAATTCCATTCAGAGTCACTAATGATCCAAAAATATTCATTGACATGATGAATAGTTTCTTTATATATTACCTTGAAATATTTATGGTAGTACTTATAGATAATATTCTAATATAATCCAAAATCAAGGTGGAGCATGAGGAGAAACTAAGCACTATAATAAAGGCCTTACAAAAAGAGAATCGTAATGAAATGTACAAAAAATTTTAATTTTGGTGGAATTAAGTATCATTTTTAGGGAATATTATCATAATAAATGGAATATATATGGACTCTTTAAAGATATAATACATTGAAGGATGTCTGAGGCTAAAATCTAGAAATAGATATCGATAGTTTCCTTGGATAGGCTGGGTACTACCATCATTTTGTGAAAAATTTATCATGATTGTAAATCCCTCTATCCAAGATAACTGAAAAGGGAGTCAAGTTTTCTTATAATGGTGAATGCGAAGAGTTCATTAAGGAGTTGAAAAAGAGGCTTTCCATTGGACTTGTACTCATACCACCCACATGTGGTGAACTTTTCATAGTATTCAGCGATGCTTTGAAGAAGGGATTGGGTTGTCTATTAATATAGAATGAAAAAGTAATAGAATAAGCCTCATGGAAATTAAAATTCATGAACAAAACTACCTAATTCCTAATCTAGAGTTGGTTTCAGTGATCTTCGCATTGAAAATCTAGTGGTGTTATCTATTTGGGAAGAAGTTTGAAATATATACGGGTCGCAAAATCCTCAAGTATATATTCACATAGAAAGTGTTGAATATGCACCAAAAAATATGGTAAGATATAATCATGAACTATGACTACTCAATAAACTACCATCCTGGGAAATAGAATAAATTAGTATATTCTCTAAGTAGAATGGATCCAATAATTTTATCATTGGTGAGAATTGAGAAGGATATGATCTTATTATACTTAAAAAGGATGGACATGGGAATCATAAAATAAGGAACATCATCAATCCTTTCATAAAGGATTTCATAATTATCACTTCTGGAGAAGATGAAGGATGCTTAAAGAGTAGATGTGATAATTAAAAATAAATTGGAAACTATAAGATAATCGAAATCCTTGGAGTTCACTATTAATACAGAAGGATTTTTAATATTTACGACACGATAATGTGTACCATAAAATCCTAATTCAAAAAGGAGATGTTGGATGTGAACATAGTTTGAATTTCTCCATCCATCCAGGAATCTGAAAGATGCATTGAGATCTCCAATAAAACTATTTGTAACACAATATAAAGAGGGAGATCACAAAAATACATCAATATGTATTTTATGTCAGTAAGTGAAGGCATAATGGAAAACATACAAGGGGATTTTACAACCATTACCTATAATAACATAGAAATGGAAAAACATCACCATGGACTATTTTTATTGGACTTTTGAAGAAATCGAGAGGAAATAATGTTTTATGGGTTGCGGTGGATCTTCTTATAAATATTTCTCACTTTATTGTAACTCAAGAGGACTTCTCACTCAATTAACCTACTAGGATAAGAATTAGGTAATTGATGAGGTTGTATGGATCACCAATATCAATTATATATGATCGAGACCCCAGATTTATATCTATGTTCTGGAATATTCTTCGACACTCTCGGAATACTATGTTGAACATCAGCATGGATTATCACCCTCAAACTGATGGCAAATCTGAGAATCCTATCTATAAACTTGAGTAAATGTTGATAGCATTCCCAATTGACTTCAATGTGGGATAATATCAACATATTCCTTTGGTCAAGTTCACAAACAATAATAGTTTTTACTCTAGCATCCAAATGGAACCCTTTGAATACCTTTATAGGAAGAGGTATAGAACACCTTTATCTTGGGATGTAGTTGGGGAATGAAAACTACTAGGTCTTAAAATGGTTTAGGAAATGGTGGAAAAGGTTAATACCATTCATTATCACATCAAGGCTTCTCAGAATCGATATAAGAGTTATGCTCCGAATTTTCGATGAGACCTAGAGTCTGTTGTTAGAGACTGGCATCCCTTCACATATCTCCATCGAAGAATGTCATGAGATTTATGAATAAGAGAAATCGTAGTACAAGATATAGTGGACCCATTGAGATACTTGATCGTAATAGAGTGGTGGCCTATCAACTATAACTACAGCCTAACCTATCTCAGGTGCATGATGTATTCCATGTATCAATCTTGAGGAATTACATACCATACCCCTCATATGTACTTAATCAAGATGTTGTATATTTGGATAAAAATATTTCCTATGAGTAGAAGACAGTGAAGATCATAGATCATAGAGACAATATTCTATGGAATTAGATAGTGCACCTGGTCTATGTGTTGTGGGGAAATGAAAATTTTGAAGAAGTAATGTGGGACCAAGAGGAAGTGATGAAACAAAATTACCCTTATATGTTTTAGTGTGGGAATAGAAAATTTTGAGGGAGAAATTTATATAGGGGGAAAGATTATGATGACCCTAACATTTATAAATAAAATTCCCCTAATGATTTAAATTAAATGTCTTATTATGTATTGTGGTTATAGAAAATAAATAAATTTATTTGGTTTTATTATATCATATCAGAATTAAAAGATGGTAAATCTTATTTATTTTGGATAATAAATTCGTTGAATAATGATCAAATTATTTGTATAAATATCGGGCTTTAACGAATCCAATTGACACAGAATAAGGATGTGATAACCTCAACCAGTAGGATTGTACCCTATAAACCCCATTTATTAGAGGTTATAAGAGAGATAGCATCCCTAGACTTTTAAATTGACTAATCCCAAGCTGATATCCAACAACATAATAATGACAAAAATCTTTTATGAGAGAGATTCAGGCTCACCGCGATCACGGACCAAATCATGTACATCGAACCACCCCATGAATGTCTCACTATTGCAAACCTTTCCTTTAGGGTGTATTTGGGTGTATTAAAGGTATATATATCAATACCATAATAATATGAATATTTATATTTCATTTTATATAGAATAATGTTCATATTTTCTTATTATCATTACTTTATAAATGATTTGGATACAATTAAACAAAAATTATATTTTAAACGTGTATAAAATTTCAATTAAGATGTTTATTTGGATGACTTAATGGATTTTTGAGATAAATAATATTTTACTCATATATTATTATTAAATAAATTTTATTAAATGTATATGATCATATAATTTTTATGAAGTCAAATGTAATATTTATAAGGGTTTGAAAACTGTTATTATCAAAACCCCGACATTTCTCATGAAATATAAATTATTATTTTAAAAGTGAAAAAAATTGAAAATTATTTTTATAAAATGAATATTATTTTATAAATCATAATGTCCAAATTATTCAATGGTAGATTTTTCATAATTTTATGAGATATTTTATATTTTGGGTAAAAATTAAATACCGTATAAATATACAGTGTGTATTATGACATTATAATGACCCAAAATTGATGTAATAAATACAATAAAGGGTATCCAAGACCAAATATATTTTCCCTTTAGAATAATTTCATTATATGAATATTTTATTTATTTTATAATGCCTTTATAAATCCTCCAAAACCATTAACATATTTTATGTTTTTTAAATTCACTTCTTTAAGAGTATGAGTCACTCCCACCTTAGAAAGGTTATTATTTTGTTAATTTAGGAACTTTTCCTAATAAAATAATTAAAAAAATCCCCTTTGGTAGAAACCATGTGTAAAACCCCTTTTAAGTTTTTAATTTTTGGTTATTTTCTTATGCAAAGTCCAAAACATATGTTTTAGAAATAATAAAGAACCCCCCACTCATTTCCTATATTAAGATACCCAAGATCTCATTTCTCATCACTATAAACCTTTTATTACATAATCTACCTGACCCTTACTATATTCCTCCCAAGGTTTCCCCAAGATCTCAAGAATCCCCTCCAAATCTTTTGGAGTCTCACTCTCATGGTAGGGGATTTCTCTCTTCTCATTTCAATTCAAGAACCAATTTTATGATCTGCCTCTCAATTTCCATTTGTTCATGTTGGGATCTATTCTTATATATCTCCCTTACTATAGGTTTTATTTATATATTATGAGATACCCCATTCACTCTCATTAATCCCTCCCATGAACCTTTATATTCACCCATTACCATGCCAAAATTTAGTAAGGGTTATATTCTTTCTCCTCATTATTCAAGTATTTTCTTTATGTGATACCCTTTTTCTATAATTACTAATTTTAAGATATTATATTGTATATCCCATTATTACCCCTATTATTTATAAATTATTAGATACCCCTTTCACTCTCTTCAATATCTTCCAGGAACATTTATACACCCCCGTTTTGCGGCCGAAATTCCCCCACAATTTTCCATGCCAGAAAATAGTGTAGTGAACACTTGTACACATTTATTATTAATGGTTTTCATCTATATGATCATATAACTCATTTATTAGGGACTCAAATTTATTTATTATATACTCCTTTATCTTTTAATAAAATATTTTTTTAATGAATTCGAGTTGAATGATTTATGTGGAACACTTAAGCAAGATAATGAAATGAAAGCGAAAGGTTCATCAAGAATTATATAGCACTCCAATGAATTGTGTAATGTTTTCATTTCATAAGACATAATTCAATGGATTAGGGAGTGAAATTAACACATCATAGGACATTTTATATTTTTTGTCTTGGAAGTCATCCTTGATCAATGTATATGATGAAGTGTTTTATGTTGTTTCCACATTTCAGATGTTTCCTTTATGTTATCATGTTATATCATGCTTCATTGTTCATGTTTATGATTATCTCCCTTTTATGTCCCATTGAGATGTCTAGTTTCCAATATGTATTACTTTATTCATGTTGTTCCATTTTTATTCTATTACATGCCTTTATAAATAACTCATTTGTTATGTATATTCTCTGGTTATCCAACATAGTTTTAAGTATGAACGAATATTATGAACTTGTTAAGGAGGTTTTCAATAATAATGATATACTCCATATTTTGATTCGTTATGTAATGTACATAATAACTAAATAAACTATACTTGTCAATAATTCAGGTTTTATTATTTGTAATTTTATGTAATAAATCTTGAATTAATGTGAAATAAAATGAAAGGTTGAAATATTTCTCATGAAAACATCTTTCTCATTCAATATTTTACAGAATACAAAATCTATTCTGATAAAATTATTGTTTTTTCAGTTTGGGTACCTAAACTAAAGTATTATTCTTCTCAATTCGTTCCAACATCCCAATAAAATAATTTATCTACTCTTGATGCTGAAAATATTCTTTCACATCTCTAAAATCAGCCTAAGAAAATAATAAGGTAAGTGATTTTTCCTCAAAGTTCTCCATATTTGAATCATTTTCCTTTAATCTCCAATAATAATATAAATATACACATGAAATCTAAGCCTTGGATTATTTTAATGTCATTGTTATTCATCATTTAAAATAGATTAATCATTATATTCAACCTATGACAGTTCTAGATTCTCATTTCAAAATTTCTTTATAAAAGTTTTGACAAATACATAGCAGAAAAAACATTTTAATTCAAATGATTACCAAAAATAAAAAGTAAATATTTTATGAAAAGTATTAAAAACAATGAAATTTTTTTATAATCCCTTCATATGAACCACATATAAATATAATTTAATAATAAAAACTATTTTGAAAGCCCAATCACTTCATGATTTATTGAATAAAATAATTTCATAAAAACACCTATCTCAATCCAAGTGGAAACAAATCAAAACAAAATTCATTAAATGGTTGAATAAAAAAATCAAGAGGATAACCTGCATAATCCATAACCAAAAAAATACTAAATTAAAATCCTCCATAACCGTAGATTCACTACTAGGTTTTGGGTTAATTGGAGAAAGGTAACAAGACTCACGATAAAAATATATTAATTTTGAGATATGAGGAAACTTTCTTATTTAGTTTGGAATTCTTTGATACCATATTAAAATGGAGGATCTGTAATTAAATACAATATATTCATCCTATGGGAGGATTTGTTTTTTATTCATAGTTAATGATGACAAAAAAAATACTTAATATCCAATGTGGGACTCACCCTCTCTAACACTCCGCCTAAAGTCAGGTGTACCTAGATTAGATATATAATAAATATTGATTTGGAATAATAAATACCATGTAATTAATATCCTACCCTATTAATTTATACCATACTTAAATCCTAAAAAAATAAATCCAAAGGAAAAAGGATGTGGTGAAACTTAGTGATCAGGTGAGGAGGCTTGAGGAAATTAGATTAACATTAAAGGAAGAGGTGAAACATGCCTAACTTCCATATAATAAACTAAAGATCCACTATCCAAGGTGATATAATGAAATATTATACCTAAAAGAATGAAATTAAAACTAGGAACCAAAATCACCTAATTCCCTCAATGGGTGAAGGTTCTGTTGGTCGACGGTTTTGTCTCTGAAGAGCTCAGTATGGAGTTCAAATCATGATGGTGTGTGTGGAGAAATTTTTTTTGGGAGTGGTAATTCCTACCTTCAACTAATTTATTTATATGGGTCAAGATTAGATTTACCCCTAGATAAGTTTCAATAGATCCAAATTTAGTCAGATACAGTGTTTGGGTTAAGGATAATGGGTGGTATTGATGCCAGAAAAAAAGTACATTAGTTTAATATCTAAGAGCCAATTGGAATTGAATAGAAGATAAATTGTAAAATTATAAATACACATAACAATAGATAAATCAGAGATATGTGGATTTTAATACACATTTATAACTTATTAGAATAAAAATTAAATCGATATTTCTCCCCTAAGATCAGTTATCAACTCTAGAGATGGGGATAATGATTGTCTTGCTCAAAAAGTCATGTAATGAGTACCACTAGTCTTGAGTATGTCAGTCAAACTCATAATACATACAATGGATATTTATTTTACTAAATTTCCCATGATTATCATACCCCCATATTTAATCAAGTTTGATGTAATATATTAAGATTCTATGAAAAAATGAATATTAGAGGAGGGGATGCGAATCAGCTGATTAAGAAATTTATCATTTTTGGGATAGATGCAATTTTTAAGAGTTCGATCTCAAATATATGTGTATAAAATAAGAGGATCCTTAAGGATCATCATCATGAGAATTTATCCAACTTTTTGAATATTATTGAAAGAAATTTATTAATACACATAATTTGAGTTCATATGTAGGAGACAAAGAATGTTTAAAAAAATAAAGTCATTATCATACATCTAATTTTTTTTTCAAACCATAAAAAACTAATATGTAATTTTTTAATATCATTAGTGTAAATATTTCAATCATTTTTACATTCTTGAAAATATTTTTTTTGGAAAATAATATAGTTTTGTGATAGGATATATTTTCATAATAAATAAGTTGATAATTAACATGATGTAAATCATATTGTATTCATTTGATGGTTCTATAAATCTTATTGGGGAAATTATCATAAAGGTAATGTAAAAAAATAATACTTTCACTATATGGTATAATATAAATAGTTTTTACCCAAAAATATGAAAAACCTTAACAACATTTTCAAATGAACCATCCGTGTTAGAGATCAACACAAAGTGTTAGATTTAGAGAACACCACCAATATAAGAACCAATAAAAATTATGTTTTATATTTGAATAGATTGTTTCTTAAGAACATCACTCAATTAGATAAAGAAGTCACATGTATTGAATGATCCAATATTTGAAAATATTTGAACTTCCCTGATGACAATGTTGAGCCTTATCTCAACCACAAAATCTCACATTGAAAGTCTTCATGAATGTGAAAAGGAACCAATGAATAGTAGGGACACCCTTAAGGAGATAACCGACATCTCATGATATTTACAACATAATAAATAATAATGGAAACTATGGTTGGAGTTCAATAACATCAATGAAGGGTTGAGGACTAAAAGTCTCATCATTTTTCAAAATAACAATTGAGGTTAGAGTTATAACACATCAATGAGGATGGAACCCTAAACCCTATTTGAACATGTTAAATGTCAAAATGTCTCGATACTCCATAAAAGATCATTTTATGTAGATGTTAAAAAGTCTAAAAAATAGACTAAACAAACCCTTAAAAGAAACTACTAGAAAAAGAATAAACATCATATTGAAGATAATTATTAAATGGCATATAATATTTAAGCAAAAATTAAAAATTAATTTCATGTCCGGGATGCTAGAAAGAATGTTTCATCATCATATAATTATAATTATAGCTATATAAATCTAAATTAATTAAATATAATTAGTAAAAAAATTATCATAGTTGAAAATATATAATTATTTAACAAATTATTAAAAATGTATTAATTAATCAATTTAACAATAGTAGTTTAAAATAAAAATATAATTTATCATATAATTAAAAGTATAATTATATTGGGGATTATTATAATTATAATTAGGTGTTTATAATAAAATTTAAAATTTAAAATTTTAAAAAAAATTATAAAATTAAGATTAATGAAAATGTAATTATTTTAATAACTATAGTCATAATAATTTAATAAAACCACAAATATAATTACATTTTCATATGAAATTATAATAAATATTCATAATTAATAAAAAATTATAATAAAAATATAATTAAATATAACTAAAGTGTAATAAGAGTAGAAGAAAAGTGATAGTTTTGTTATTTAATAACATCTCAATGGAAGTGGTAATGCATATTTTTTCTATAAGGTCAAGGTAAATTCCACTCATTTTTGTAAAATTGGATTTCATAAGGAATTAATTATCATACTTCAATTTTTATTTCCAATTATATAATTTAAAGGGTAAATTTTATGGTGGTTTTATTAGTGTTAGGTCCACATGGTTGAATACCCTGAGAGGGGGGTGAATCCGGGTATGACTAATTAAAATTAAATCCCGTTCTGATCTTGTTTCGCACTTAAGAAAAACACTCTTCTATCTCTTTCCTATTTCACAATATAAACAGAAAGTAAATCATGCACATGACACAAAATGTTTTAATTGGTTCACCCTCACTGGGCTACGTCTAAGGAGTATTCACTAGAAATTTGTCTTTGTACCAAATCCACTATAAGCACACTGCTGTTTACTGGGTTTGGGATATATCACTTCTATTCCCAGGCTCACCGCCTTTACAAAGTTTAGGATTAGTTCACAACTTTCCCATGGGAAACTCCCTATTTCCCTCTCTCTGGCTCACTGCCGAAGGAGAGGATTAACTTTTTCCTCTTCCTTTGCTCACTACTCTGGAAAATATCCACTCACAGTTTATAGACCTATAGGTCTCTTCATTATCGCTAATGAATACATCCAATATTGTATGTAGATGCTCTGTTGAAGTCCAAGTTTCACCCGTAAAAGAATATCTCTTTTGAACCAAGGGTATCGGGCAATCTTCCAGCTTCCACGCAACCTTAAACCACTACTATGAAACAACCTTACTTGGTACCCTTCTCTAAGCTGGCGCGCAAGTATTAGTATGCAAGTCAAAACTGGTGCGCAAGTCGTCCTCAACCACTTGCACGACACAAGCTTCTGTAACTCCAAACTTGCATGATGCACAACTTTTATGCCGAAACCAATATTGGTGTGCAACCAAAAACATTCTCACTTCTTCAAAATCTGGCGCGCAAGTGTCACCAAACCACTTGTGCGACACCTTCTTCTACAACTCAAAACTTGGTCAACTCACTACCTTTCTCTCCCAAACCACCTTGGGTTTGAAACTATCATCTAGCGCGCAACTTATACTTTTGCGACCACACATCACTTGCGCGACCACCACACCTGCGTGGCGGGAGCTCTGATTTTTCTAAGTGTTGGACTCTTTACAGAACGAGGAGGGTTCGACCTGTATTTATAGGCATTTGGACACCATGCGCGATGGAGCGCAAGTCTCCCCTCAACGCGCAAGTTTCGGCGTGCAAGTCTCTGTCGTGCAAATCACTTTCACGGGAAAATCTAATACATGGGTGCACCTTATCCCTTTTCCATGTTTTGATGTACTGATCTTAACAAACATTAGGTGTGCAAGTTTATTCTCCCTCAAGTACACGGCGCGCAAGTCCCTTTGCCAAAAACGACTTTTCTTCATTTGTCGATTTTCAGGCCCCAAAATGTGGCAAACACTAGAAAACAGTGTCGCCTTGTATCTACTCTTTTTGTACCACCTTTAGATCATCCATTCCATTGTCGACGTTCTTGAATCAAACATTGATCATTAACCATAGCTCTTAAACCAAAACGCACCATGAAATCCCCTTTTTCAACAAATTCACATTTCTTGGTTTTCTTTGTCAACAATCACAACACAGATGTCAACTTTGTCAACAAACACAATCACCTAAAAAATAGTTCAATGATACCTTGAGGGATATTTTCCCAACAATTAGACTAGCTATTCAATATGGTAGTTAGTGTCATCTTTTGACAATACATTTTGAACAAAAAGTAAGGGTAGAATAAACTAAAATGTTAATATGGACAAGTGGAAACACTAAGATGGATAATGTTAGAAATTAATGACTTTTAGAGAAAATATAAATGGATCCAATTGACAAGATGGTGACTATGACTAGATTAAGATGGTCTGTATATGTTAGAAGAAGACCTAGGGATACAACTGTTAATAAGTTGAACCTAATGATAAATTCACTTATTAAATTTGATATAGGTATACCTAAAAAGAATATAAAACAAATAATTCATGTTTATCTTGTTATAAATGATTTAAATGAAAATATGGTCTTAAATAAAGCTAGTTGGTGATTTTTGATCCATATAGTAAAACTATAACACCTGATAATTTTATGAGAATTTTTTTTATGTTATATAAATCATCAAAGGGATCATTAACTACACACAACACTAGATTAGCTTTATTTACATGCAATCGCGACCTTCCTCGATAGCTTGCGTCGTATACAATACCGAGTTTCACTAAACAACAATATGCTATTAAAATATTATTAAAACTAGCCATTATGAATAGTAATAACAACTTTTTAAAATTTTGTAAATTTCATCATTCAAAATGGACTTCATTTTTGGATTTAGAATATCAAAATTATTCTAGGGTGAAATTTTGGTATTTTTCTGAAAACTTTCAATTTTGGATGAATAGTGAAAACACTAGGTTACTATTTAAAAATCGAATTTTTATTTAAATAATTATTTATTTTATTTAAATTTATCTTAGGTAAAAATTGATACATAATACCTTTATAAGTTCAAATTAATTCATTGGAGTCATTTTATAATAATTTTAAATATATAAAAATTTTATTGAACTTTTCACCGTCTTTTACCAACCTCCTAGGAGAATTTTCAAATTTACATAAAACATAATTTTACCGCTTCTATGAGTGGAATTTAAAAACTCTGAGAGACATAGTTGATTTCAGTATGTAAAATGTGGTTCAATAAGATAAAAATAATTTTTGGTGAATAGTAACTTTTTACTTTTTTAAACCACGGTTAAAAGTAAATAGGGTAATTAAGGGTAAAATGATATTATTATCACCATAAAACAGGTCATCATTCTATTGGATAAGTGTAATTCGACCAAAAACAACCTTAGGAATAATGTATGACCATTTAGGCCCACTTGTATTAGATTAGGACATTTATTAATAATTTATTTAAAGAAGGGTTAAAATAGTTAAAATCAAAGTTTAATATGTAAATAATTTTTAATATAGGGTTATACATAAGATAAATTCTACTATAAATATTCATTAGAAATCTATAAATATTTCCTACATAATGGTATTTTATTTATAATTTTTAGACATTAAATAATTTAATTTATTTATGACACAAATGTGATGCAGTAATAATCTTATTAATGAAATATTGACATAATTCATGTTATAAATACCCAAATAAATGTAATTTGAGACTTTTTATTAATTAAAATACTTTTCTAGGTTAATATGACATGTTATTATTGATATAAGTAAATTTTTTCGAAATAATATTTCAATTATGAGTTTCACAAAAATCAATTACCAAATAGTGTCAAAATTGACATAAAATAGTTTTTCAAACACATATTATATTATCAATTGTTATTTTATTACAAAAAATATAAGGTTTGGGAAAATGACTTAGATAAGGTTATAAATATTAATAATAAACAACTTTGGGTTCGTTTGGCTTGTTATGGTAAGATTATTATCCTTATAGTGTAAGAAAACAAAAAGTCACGGTAAAAGTAAAATTATCTAACTTAAAGTTAAATCTAAATGATAAGGTTAAAATAGTAACCTAAACTTGTCCAAATTATATTGGATGAGTGGATTTCAACCAATACACAACTTAGCATCGAAATAAATCAATTTAGAGCTATTTGAAACCGAATATGACTTTATAATAAAATAATAATTTTTGTTTTTCCAAAGGTGCCCCTCTCCTCCCTTATAAAAGGGAACCTCCTCCCTCTCTTCCTCACACCACATTGAGCCTTCAAGTTCGTACAAACCCTGCCAATTTATCCTCTCCACTTCCATAGAAACATCCTAGATGTTCTTTTCTTCTTCAAATACAAATTTTAGGGCCCTAAAAGGAAGTCTCGAAGAGGCGCTTCAAAGAAGAGGTATTGTCTGTTACCGACTCTTTCAACTTTATTTCTTATTCCAATTCTTCTTATTTAGTTGTTTAATTATGAAGTAATAACATCAGTATCACTCATATACTGATATGTTATTATATGTATGAAACAACCCTATTTCACCATCTATCCATCCTACGGAAAACGAAATCACCGCGCGTGCGTACGTACGGAATACCGTCTCCACGTCGTGGTGTAATCTATTTTTCACCACCACCTTATTTGGATGGGTATAATGGTGCAAATAAAGAACTATATATGATTATTGTAAATTGGTATTGATTCTGAAATAGTACACATACACTCCAATACAATTACACGATCATGGGAACGATATCGTCGCTCGTGCATACGTACGGAATACCGTCTCCACGATGTGGTGCGACTCGTTCTACATGATCTTCATTTCATAATGATTATATAAATGAATTTAATTAATGAATATGATATGTATTACAATAATACCATTCTGGAAATGAGGTATCTATATCCTAAAAATAAGAATAAGAATTTATTCAACTAAACACGCATAAGAACAAAAAGAAATAAACACTCGAATAACAAGTAACAATGAAATATTACTAATAAGAAACTACGAATATGACCATATATGATATCATAAAAATATGTATGATTCTGGAATAAGTCAATAAAATTATTTAATCATTATACAGGAGGTTCGGACACTTACGAAGCAAATCAGACCTATGGTAAGGGAAAATATCACAATCCCATTTTTATCCGAGATTGTTTATACTTCAGAATTTACTGGGGAATATTTATCATCCACATCCATGTTTCCTCAATATTTAATATTATATCCATCCACCTACAATTTTTTAAATCCAATTTTACACTTAGGTGAGTTTTTAGTAAAAGATATGAAAGGAATGTTTTGTCGTTTTTTGTACGAGGTACTTTTTGACTTTTCCAGCCAAAGTACAGGAAGAATGTTTTTTTAACTTATACAGAATGAATGGATTTTTAAAACATTATTTCCAAGAAGCTTCCTTTACAAGTTTTCAAGTTTATTTTTAATCAACTTCTTTTAGTTTAAAATAGTATGACATGTTAAGAAAGGAAAAAAAATTGAAGCAGAAAGGATATTTTCCTCTAGAATAGAGTTCAAGTTTTTTATCAAAATTATTTTCCATCTAAGAATATAGGGTTCTGTTTCTATCCCTATTATTACATTGATTTGATTATGTTTTATATTTTTATGAATTCCTTTATCTTATATGAATTGTTTTATGATGTCACGATGTTTAAGATTCCCATTTTTATTACATGGGTTATGCTATGATGTATGGTTTGTGATTTTGTGGCACACATAAGAATGGTATCATTATGAGATGGGTGGGACCTATATCTCCCTTCAATGTATTGGGTAAAGATTTTTTATCTCATGAGATAGGAATGGCTGGAACGGCAGGATAAATTGGTTTAGTGAAAGAGGACTGAAACGAGGAGTGAACTCGGTTCAGAAATGGACTTTGTCCACTAAGATAGTCTTGGAAATGAGTCTTGACTAATAAGAAATGATTCTCTATGATTATGTGTGTATTCCACAAAGCTTCATGTTTTATGTTATGATTATTGTGATTACATTTCACTACCATGATTTATCCCATGTTATGAAATTATGATCTCTTTTGCAGGGTAAGATTTCCAAAATGTTATGTTCTTATGAATATGATGTGATTGATATTTCTTTTATGTACCCTTACTGAGCATTTTAGATCACCGTTTTGTATTTTCTCTTTCCCTAGGTCAGGAAGAAGGTTATTAAGTAAGATATGCCAAAAGGGACTACAAATATGATGAAATAAATGGGAGATAGTGTAGATGCTTTATGAACCAGTTGTTTATGTTTCCCAGTTTCTAAAGACACTATACCTATATAGTCCTTTCATGGATTTGAATTATATGTTGTAATAAGTATGATTTAATTTTGAATTAATAACCATGTATGTAAAGTACGGGTCATTATAGTTGGTATCGGAGGAATGGTATACTCAACCTTTGGAAACTAGGATGTGAAAGCCTTAGTAAAAAACCTAAGGATATGTCTAAGCGTAGAACACAATCTTAGTGTTTTAGAAATGTCCATGAACAACCTATGATAAGAACATAAGTGTGAAATTTTATTCTTGATTGTGTGGTTTTCCTATTATAATTAGTGTTTCTCACACTATTCTTCTTGGTTTTAGTCAATGGATGGAACTCGAAGGAACAGTGTTAATGCGGAATGCGACGGGCAATGCAATGATTGTCCCCCTTAGCAACCAAACATTAAGGGAGATGGAATATAAAATCTTGTATCCATCCTCACACAACTTTCTCAAGCTATGAATCATGCAGGACTTCCAAATGAGAAAAGAAAGGTGCAAAATTCTATTTAATCCTTCATGAGGCAGTGTCCACCTTCATTCAATGGGTATACTGATCCACTAGTTGCTGAACAATGGATCAGTACCACTAAAAAGATATTTTCAGTTCTTCAATGTTCTGAACATGATAAAGTCATCTTAGCAGTGTATCATTTGGAAGGTGATGTTGATCAATGGTGGAATCTTATCAAGAATACGAGGCAAAGGGATGAAATTGAGTCCATGGAATGGGATGAGTTCATGAACTTATTTTTTAATAAGTACTTCCCTCGTATTCTTTGAACAAAGATGGAGAAGGAGTTTCTTGAACTGAAGCAAAAGGATGATGAATCTGTTGGTAACTATGAAGAAAATTTTACAAGACTTGCAAGGTACGCTTCTGGTATTATTATCCAACCTAAGAGTAAGATAGATCGATTCTTTAGTGGCTTAAAAACAAGTCTTCTAAGGGAATTAGCCATAAGGGACTTCAATAGATATGAGGAAATCATACGATGTGCTCTCAAAGTTGAGATGGAGATTGGAGTAACACATCAGTCATATGGGTTTGATAAGAAGAGGAAAGTGGAATTCAAAGGAAAATATAATGAGCACACTGAAAAGAAGATGAGATTTCCCTTATGCTCAAAGTGTGGAAAGAAACATGGAGGGAGTCGTCTTAATGGGACAAGTAAATGTTTCAAATGTGGAAAGGAAGGTCATCGGGAATTTTAATGCCGCAATGATGGGAATAAGATGTCTAGTGATGCGAACAAAGAAAAGGCTACACAGAGTGCACCTCCTATACTTCAATGTTACAGGTGCAAGTAATTGGGGCATTTTTCCAATCAATGCCCTAATCCAAGGGTTGTTGATGATGATCGATGTCAACAAACTCTTAAGGCTAAAGAAAAAGGAAAGTCACATGCAATTTCTATCAGCGATGTGGAGTACGATAACGAAGTTGTGAAAGGCACACTTAACATCCACTCTAAAGTACAAAATGTTTTATTTCATTCTGGATACACTCACTCTTTTATTTCTAAAGAATTTTCTAAGGTTATCATTTTATTACCTCAACAATTAGATGTTGAGTTAGCTGTGACAACCCCTAACGGCACAACAGTTGCATCAAAATTTTATAATTCTTATCCGATTGAAGTTTGTGGGAAAGTGCTTCCTGCAAATCTTGTGATCCTTCCTATAGTGGAATTTGATGTGATTATTGGCATGGATTGTATTTCTCTATATGGAGATCATATCAATTTCTAAAGAAGGGAAGTCACATTTCATATTCAAGATCAATCTATGATCGTCTATCGATGCAAGGATGAACATAACATTCCAGTGAAAATTTCTTCCATCTTATGGGTCTTGATTCCACTAAATGAGGGTTATTTATCAGAAATGGTTGGAAAGAAACTCATGATTAAGAATATGCCCATTGTATGGCAGTTTGATGATGTCTTTCCTGAGGAATTGTCGGGTCTTCCACCAAATCGTGAAGTAGAGTTTTCAATGAAACTCGTACCGGGTGCTTTGCCTATTTCAAAGACACCTACTAGAATTTCCACAATTGAGTTGCAGGAATTGAAGAAGCAACTCCAATAGAATATTGATAAGGGGTTCATATTCCCTAGTGAGTCACCTTGGGGAGAACCTGTTCTGTTTGTTAAGAAGAAAGATGGATCAATGAGGCTCTGCATTGATTATTTAGAACTTAACAAGATCGCTATTAAGAACAAATATCCTCTCCCGCGCATTAATGACTTATTTGACCAACTACGCGGAGCTCAAAACTTTTCCAAGATTGATCTTAGTTCAGGGTATCATCAATTAAGGGTCAAAAGAGAGGATATTCCAAAGACGGCTTTCCATACAATGTATGGACAATATGAATTTATAGTGATGCCATTTGGTCTTACTAATGCCCCTGCTATCTTCATGGATCTGATGAATAGAGTCTTTAGAGACTATCTTGATCAATTTTTGGAAGTCTTTATAGATGATATTATTGTATATTCAAAGATAAAGGAAGAACATGAAGATCACTTGAGAATTGTATTGAAGAACATAATAAAGAAGAAGCTTTATGCCAAAATTACCAAGCGTGAATTTTGGATTCCAAAAGTTTCATTTTTTGGTCACATAATCTCAAAAGAGGGGATATCTGTGGGTCCAGCAAAAACAGAGGTTATCAAAAGATGGTCGAGACCAACAACAGTAACTGAGATCCGAAGTTTTTTTGGTTTGGCTGGATATTATCGACGTTTTGTGAATGTTTTTTCATGATTATATAATCCAGTCACTAGGTTGACTCGAAAAGGAGTTAAGTTCGTGTGGATGGAGGAATGTGAAGAGAATTTCAAGGAGTTGAAAAGAAGGTTATCCAGTGCACCTATCCTCACACTTCCTTGTACTGGAGAAAGGTTTTTGATCTACAGTGATGCATCCAAGAAGGGATTGGGGTGTGTTCTCATGAAAATTGATATGGTGATATCTTATGCCTCACGACAGTTGAAAATCTATAAGAAATATTACCCAACTCATTATTTGGAGTTAGCTACGTTAATCTTTGCATTAAAGATTTGGAGGAATTATCTTTATGGATAAAGGTGTGACATTTATACTGATCATAAAAGTTTAAAGTATATTTTCACAGAAAAGGAGCTGAATATGTGACAAAGAAGATGGTTGGGGATGATTAAGGATTACGACTGCTCAATTCATTACCACCATGGGAAAGCAAACAAGGTGGCAGATGCATTATGTCAACAAGACCATGCTAGTTTATCCATGATTAGGATCACAAAAGATCCAATATTTATCGATTTAAAAAGGATGAATCTTGGAATTATAATGGAAGGGAAAAAATATTTTCTTTATCAAATAAATGTTCAACCATCTATACATGTGAAGATTAAAGAGGCACAGAAAGAAGATGTAGAGTTACAAAATAAGGTGAGCAATGTTCCTGAATTCAACCATGATTGTGATGAGATAATAATGTTCAGGAATCGTGTTTGTGTTCCTCCCATCCCTGAATTAAAGAAGGAGCTGCTGGATGAGGCTCATAGTTCTTAATTCTCTATTCATCTTAGAAGCACGAAAATGTATAGGGACCTGAAAAAGTACTTCTGGTGGGATGGCATGAAAAGAGATATTGATGAATATGTCTCTCGATGCATGGTTTATATGCAAGTTAAAGCTGAGAGACAGAAGTCTAAGGGGATGTTAAAACCATTACCCATACCTAAATGGAAATGGGAAAACATCACTCTGGACTTTGTCACAGGACTCCCTAAAACATCCAAAGGCAATAATGAACTCTGGGTCATAGTTGATCGTCTTATAATGTCTGCACACTTCATCGCTTTTAGAGAGGATTTCTCTCTAGATTAGCTTGCCAGGATATATATAAAGGATGTGGTAAGATTTTATGGAGTACCACTTTCTATTATATCTGATCGGGATCCGAGATTTACCTCGAAATTCTGGAGAAGTCTTTAGCATACTCTAGATATAGAGTTGAGTTTCAGCACTGCTTATCATCCTCAGACAGACGGTCAGTCTGAGAGGACAATTCAAACTATAGAGAATATGTTGAGAGCTTTCTCTCTAGATTTCAAAGGTGGTTGGGATCAACACCTACATTTGGTGGAATTTTCTTCTAATAATATCTTTCACTCTAGTACTCAGATGGCTCCTTATGAATCTCTCTATGGAAAGAAATGCAGGACTCCAACTTGCTGGGATGAAGTTGGGGAATGAAAGCTATTAGGACCAGATCTTTTTGATGAGATGGCAGAAAAGATATGATCTATTCAACAACACATAAGAGCAGCTCAGAGTCGACAGAAAGGTTATGCCAACAACTGAAGAAAATACTTAGAGTTTGAAGTGGGTGATAAAGTGTTCTTACGAATATCTCACTGGAAGAGGGTCATGAGATTTGGAAAGAAGGGAAAGTTGATCCCTAGATATATCGGTCCTTTCAAAATACTGGATCGTGTTGGGAAGGTATATTACCAATTGGTGATTCCATCGAATCTCTCTCAAGTTCACGTTGTGTTCCATGTATCTCTCCTGAGAAAGTACATAACTGATCCTTCACATGTACTCAGCTCAGAAGTTGTACCGCTGGAATAAGATCTTTCTTATGAAGAACAGCCAGTAGAGATTCTCGATCGTAGTGAAAAAGTCCTATGGAACAAGACCACTCGCTTGGTAAAAGTTTTATGGAGGAACCACCAATTATAAGAAGCTTGAGGATATGATGAGGGAGAGGTATCCTCATCTGTGTGTTACAAAGTGATGAATTTCGAGGGCAAAATTCATTTTAAGGGGGGTAGAATGTAACACCCGAGACTTTTATAAGAAATATTTTGTTTTTATGTTATATAAATCATCAAAGGTATCATTCACTACACAACACTAGCTTGGCTTTATTTACACGCAATCACGACCTTCCTCGATAGCTTGCGTCATGCGCAATACCGAGTTTCACTAAACAACGATATGCTATTAAAATATTTTAAAAACTAGCCGTTATGAATAGTAATAACCACTTTTTGAAATTTTTTAAATTTCATCTTTCAAAATGGTCTTCATTTTTGGATTTTAAATATCGAAATTATCCTAGGGTAAAATTTTGTTATTTTTCTGAAAACTTTCAATTTTGGATGAATAGTAAAAACACTGGGTTACTATTCAAAAACCGAATATTTATTTAAATAATTATTTATTTTATTTAAATTTATCGTAGCTCAAAATTGATATATAATACCTTTATAAGTTCAAATTAATTCATTGGAGTCATTTTATTATAATTTTAGATATATAAAAATTTTATTGAACTTTTCACCGTCTTTTACCCACCTCCTAAGAGAATTTGCAAATTTACATAAAACATAATTTTACCACTTATGTGAGTGGAATTTCAAAAATACGAGAGACACGGTTGATGTCAGTAAGTAAAATGTGGTTCAATGAGATTAAAATAATTTTTGGTAGGTAGTAACTTTTTACTTTTTTTTACCACAGTTAAAAGTAAATAGGGTAATTAAGGGTAAAAATGATATTATTATCACCTAACATGTGTCCTAATTCTATTGGATAAGTGTAATTCGACCAAAAACAACCTTAGGAATAACATATGACCATTTAGGCCCACTTGGATTAGATTAGGACATTTATTATTAATTTATTTAAAGAAGGGTTAAAATATTTAAAATCAATGTTTAATAAGTAAATCATTTTTAATATCGGGTTATACATATGATATATTCGACTATAAATATTAATTAGAAAGATAAAAAGATTTCATACATAATGGTATTTTATTTATAATTTTTAGACATTAAATAATTTAATTTATTTATGACACAATGATGATGCGGTAATTATCTTATTAATGAAATATTGACATAATTGATGTTATAAATACACAAATAAATGTAATTTGAGACTTTATGAATTACAATAATTTTCTAGGTTAATATGAAATGTTATTATTGATTTAAGTAACTTTTTTAGAACTAATATTGCTGTTATGATTTTCACAAAAATCAATTACCAAATAGTGTCAAAATTGACATAAAATTGTTTTTTAAAAAAATAATATATTATTAATTGTTATTATATTCCGAAAAATCTAAGGTTCGGCCAAATGACTTAGATATGGTTATATATATTAATAATAAAAACATGGGGTTCTTTTGGCTTGTTATGGTAATATTATTAACCTTATAGTGTAAGAAAACAAAAAGACACGGTAAAAGTAAAATTATCTAACTTATAGTTAAATCTAAATGATAAGGTTGAAATATAACCTAAACTTGTCCAAAATCTATTGGATGAGAGTATTTCGACCCATACCCACCTTATTATATAAATAAATAAATTTAGAGCTATTTACGACCGAATATGACTTTATAATAAAATAATATTTTTAGTTTTTCCATAGGTGCCCCTCTCCTCCCTTATAAAAGGGAAACTCCTCCCTCTCTTTCTCACACCACTTTGAGCCTTAAAGATCGGCCAACCCCTGAAAATTTCTCCTCTACACTTCCCTAGAAACCTCCTAGAGGTTCTGGTATTCTTCAAAGACCAATTTTAGTTCCCTAAAAGGAGGTCTCAAAGAGGGGCTTCAAAGAAGAGGTAATGTCCATTACCGATTCGTTCTACTTTATTTCTTCTTCCACTTCTTCTTCTTTAGTTGTGTCATTATGAAGTAATAACATAAGTATCACTCATATAATGATATGTTATTATAAGTATAAAACAACCCTATATCACCATCTATCCATCCTACAGAAAATGAAATCACCGCGCGTGCGTACGTACGGAATATCGTCTCCACGCCGTGGTGTAATCTGTTTTCTACCACCACCTTACATGGATGGGTATAATGGTGAAAATAAATAACTATATATGATTATTTTAAAGTGTTATTGATTCTTAAATAGTATTCATGCACTCTAATACAATTACACGATCATGGGAATGATATTGTCACTCGTGCGTACGTACGGAATACCGTCTCCACGATGTGATGCGACTCGTTCTACATGATCTTAATTTCATAATGATTATATAAATGAATTGAATTAATTAATATGATATGTATTACACTAATACCATTATGGAAATGAGTTATCTATAACCTAAAAAGAAGAATAAGAATTTATTCGACAAAACACGCATTAGAACAAAAAGCAATAAACACCCGAATAACAAGTAACAATGAAATATTACTAATACGAAACTAATAATATGACCACATATGATATAATAAAAATAATAATGATTCTGTAATAAGTCAATAAAATTATTTATATCATTATATAGGAGGTTCATACACTTACTAAGAAAATCGGACCTATGGTAAGGGAAAATATCACAATCTCATTTTTATCTGAGATTGTTTATATTTCAGAATTTACTGGGGAATATTTATCATCCACATCCATGTTTCCTCAATATGTAATATTATTTCCATCCAACTAAAATATTTTAAATCCAATTTTAACCTTAGATGAGTTTTTAGTAAAAGATATGAAAGGAATCTTTTGTCATTTTTCGTACGAGGTACTTTTTGACTTTTTCGGCCAAAGTACGGGAAGAATGTTTTTTTAACTTATACGGCATGAATGGATTTTTAAAACATTATTTCCAAGAATCTTCCTTTACAAGTTTTCAAGTTTATTTTTAATCAACTTATTTTACTTTAAAATAGTATGACATTTTAAGAAAGGAAAAATGTTTTTGAAGTAGAATGGATATTTTCCTCAAGAATGGAGTTCAAGTTATTTATCAAAATTATTTTCCATCTAGGAATATAGGGTTATGTTTCTATCCCTATTATTACAGTGATTTCATTATGTTTTATATTTTTATGAATTCCTTTATCATATATGAATTGTTTTATGATGTCATGATGTTTAAGATTCCCATTTTTATTACACGGGTTATTCTATGATGTATGGTTTATGATTTTGTGGCACACATAAGAATGGTATCATTATGAGATGTGTGGGACCTATATCCCCCTCCAATGTATTGGGTAAAGATTTTATATCTCATGAGATAGACATGGCTAGAATGGCAGATTAAACCAGTTCAGTGAAAGAGGACTGAAACGAGGAGTGAACTCCGTTCAGAAATGGACTTTGTCCACTATGATAGTCTTGGCAATGAGTCTTGACTAATAAGATATGATTCTCTATGATTATGTGTGTATGCCACAAAGCTTCATGTTATAAGTTATGAATATGGTGATTATATTTCACTACCATGATTTATCCCATGTTATGAAATTATGATCTCTTTTGCAGGGTAATATTTCTAAAATGTTATGTTCATATGAATATGACGTGATTTATATTTCTTTTGTTCACCCTTACTGAGCATTTGAGATCACCCTTTTTTATGTTTTCTTTCCACAGGTCAGGAAGAAGGTTATTAAGTAAGATATTCCAAAAAGGACTATAAATATGATGAAATAATTGGGAGACAGTGTAGATGCATTATGAACCAGTTGTTTAGGTTTCCCAATTTCTAAATACACTATACCTATATGGTCCTTTCATGGTTTTGTTATATGTTGTAATAAGTATGCTTTAATTGTTGAAGTAATAAACGTGTATGTAAAGTATGGGTCGTTATACAAACTCATTTATTTGGGTTTATGTTTTTTTTGTTATTATTATTTCCAATTATAGTTTATAATTCCAAAAAACCTCATAATTAAATTTGTTACTTAACATTAATCAAAATCATAAGCATAAAATAGAAGGGCATAAGGAAAAGCAGTATAAATCTTTTTTATTCCCACAAATTAGAGATTGAGGCCATGCAATCATCATCCCCATGGTTTTTTTCTCCAAAAATTCTTTGTTCATGGTTTAATGTTACAATCTTCAAGGGATATAAGGACCAAAAAAATCCATAAAGAAAATGGGAGGTAGAGAGGTGAATTCATCCTTTTATAGTTTTTAATAACCACAAGGGTTCTCCAACTAAAAATGAATTCCTTTTTTATTCCATAGCATGGTTCAGAAAGATTGTTTGTACAGTATGCATGAGTGCATGTACGTGAACATATTATTATTTATTTATTTTTAAATTTGTATCATTGTGATAGGGTTAATTGGAATAATTTCAATAATTCAAATCAGTTTATATAGTACAACTAATCAAATCGAATTAGATGGGATCTATTTGAATTGTTTAAGTAAGATTAATTTGAATTTAATGTGGTTAGGTTTCAATTATTTAAAATATTATGATTATTTTTTACTTATAAATTAGTTGATTTTGATAGAATTAATTGAAAATAATGAAACACTGATATAGATATTCCCTTTTACAGTGCACAAAAGGACCTTTAACAACACTAAAAAGGAACTTTTATCTTCTGTGATGTTAAGTGGGGTCCCCTTTATTAGCACTGATAAAGGTCCTACATTCTATAGTGTGCTATTTATATAACATCACATTGTATCAACTTGTAACATGTAAAAAGAAATATAATTTAATTAAAATAAATTTTACACCATAGATAAAAAATACTATATACATTTCAAACAACTTTTTATATAATTACATTTATAATTACTATCCAAAAGCATTTAAATTATTAATGTTTCATCGTCTTTGGAACCCATGATCCCCTCTCAAAAAGGTCTGTCCATGGTGTCCATTTTAAAAAAAATCACCTCAAACCAAGAAAAAATATCCACCTATAAAGGAAAACAAATCTTATATTAGTAATATAATAAAGAAATAAGTTAAACATTAATATAAAATAATACATTAAAAATGAGAAATTTTAAAAAAAGACCCAATTGGTGTTATACAGATCACACTGTGAATTTTATTGAGGTTATTTTGATTCAAACATGTAAAAAATAAGTTATGGATCATTTTCTTAAATTATCAAAACAATTATAAGGTGTTCTCTTGGTTTTGAGTATGTCAATTGTTCTTTAAAATGGAATTAATTTCAATTTTCAATAATGAAACATGTAGTGTTATACCTGTCACACTATGTGTGGGATTGATAAGAGGCTTATTCCTACACATCACATATTACATTTAAATCATTATCATAATGTATCAAAACAATATAAAATCATTTTCTTGGTCTTAAGTATATCACTTGGGTTTATTACTAAAATTCCATTTCAAACTGGAAATACACACTTGGAGTCATATTGGTCACATCGGGTGCCAGTTTGACATGATACTAATTCATACATGACAAAAATGACTTCTTAATTGTTTTTCTAAATTCTCAAGACAATCAGAGTTATTTTTCTTGTCTTTTAGTGAGTGACACATGTTTTGAACTAAAATGACAATTTTAAACACATAGTAGACACTTTGAGTCATACCAATCATATCATGCATCAAATTGAGGTTTAATTGATTCTTACACATAAAAAATGACTCATGGATCAATGTACTAAAATATAAAAAATAATATTAATGTGTTTTATTGGTTTTGAGTACGTCACGTGGTATTTTCTCTAAAATTGATGTCAATTTAAAATAAAAATACACACATGATCCATATCAGCCTCACCGTGCGTTAGATATATTTTTGGTTGATTTTTACATGTCAAAAATGACATATGGATCATTTTCATAATGTATCAAAACAATATAAATTCATTTGATCAGTTATGATTAGGCCAGTTTTCTTTTATACTAAATTTGATGTCAATTTTAAATAAAATGATTCACTTGGAGTCATACCAATCACATTATTCCTTAGATTTTGGTGAGGATGATTCTTACATGACTCAAATGACTTATAAATCATTTAAATAATGTATCATAAAAAAATGTTTTTTTCATGGTTTTGAGTAGGTCAATGTTCCTTTTTACTAAAATTGATGTCTATTTTAAATAAAAAATATTCACTTGGAGTCATATCGATCATAATGTGCATCATAATGATGTTCGAGTGATTCTTAAATTTCAAAAATGAATCATGTATCATTTTACTAAATTATAAAAATAATATGAATTCATTTTCTTGGTTTTCAATATGTCACTTGTTCTTTTTTCTAAAATTAATGTAAATTTAAAATAAAAAGTCACATTTGGAGTCATATGGGTCACACTATGCATCAGAATGGGGTGATGTTGATTCCTACAAATTAAAAATGAATTATATATCATCTTACTAAAGTATCAAATTGATAAAAATTCATTTTCATGGTTTTGAGTTGGTTAATTATCTTTTTTACTAAAATTGAATTCAATTTTAAATAAAAATATGCACTTTGAGATATATTAATCACACCCTGTATCATATTGAGGTGAGGATGATTCCTACTTATCCAAAATAACTTATGTATAATTTACTTAAATTATCAAAACAATAAGAATTTGTTTGATACTTTTTGATTATGTCACTTGTCTTTCGTACTAAAATGTCATTTCAAACTGGAAACATGCACTTTGACTCATATCGGTCACATCATGTATCAGTTTGACATGAGAAAAATTACTATATTTCAAAAGGATTTAAGAATCAATTTCTTAAATTATCTAGATAATATGATCATGGTTTCTTATTTTTTAGTGATTGATGCATGTTGAACTATAATGTCGATTTTAAACTGATAAAAGACACTTTAATTCATACTAGGAACATTGTGTGTTGGATTGAGGTGAATATGATTCCTACAAGTCACAAATGACTTATGGATTATTTTTATAAAGTATCAAAACAATATGAATATTTTTTCTTTGTTTTGAGTGTGTTAGTTTTCAATTTTTCTAAAATTAATGTCAATTTTCAATAAAAAGAAGAAATTGGAAACATACTGGCCAAACAGAGTGTTGAATAGATGTTAGGATGATTTATACACATCTTAAAGTCTCAAAAATATCCTAATTATCAATTTTACCATGATTTCAATTTCTTTCTTGTTCTAAATTCCAACACTGCATATTGATTCGATGTTCTTAGCCAATAAAACATTCTTTTTTTTTGAAAACCAGAAGAGTAGAGGAATGTATTATTTCCATTACATCACATGAAGTCACCAAAATTGGCAAATGATCTTCCTACACAATTTTTGTTTTCAACAATATGAAAGGTTTTTACACTAAAAACATCGACTCAATATGTTGTATTAGTAGATCGACAAAGAATCTCAAGGGAAAGCATTGAAGTATTTCAAGAAAAGAACATGTTATCCATTTTGTGGGGTTTTTTAGATAGTTGAAAGAAAAATATAACTTCCAAAAATATCTATGAGAAAAATTAAATAACTACAAGATAAATATGATAATGAAAATAAATTAAAAATAATAGATAAAATAGTTATGAAAATAATTAAATAAGTATTATGAATTTACCTTTTCATGATGGTTATATACAATCTTGGCAAATTTTCTTATTATCTTAGTTACACCCTCAAATTCCAATATCTCATGAGCATGATCGGTTTCATAAAATCCTCACACCCATCTCGGACAAATGAATCTACCTATATAAAAAACAAATCATATGTGATAAAAAGTAAAAATAAATAAATGTAACAGAAATATGAAACAATCCATTACTTGTATGGAAGTTACATCTTTATATTATTCATATACATTCAACCATCAGGTATGTTTCCAATTCATTTTTATGAAAATCATTATCATCTTTTAGATAATAGTATTTTTAAAATTAATAGTAGTACTAGAAAAATATAAATACATAAAGGATTAATAAATATTTTAAATTAAATAGTAATTATCTTCGAAAATACCACTTCAGGGATACTAGATTATGATTTAATATGATCTCTCTCATAAATTTATAAACATAATAAAAAAATTATCATTTTTTGTTTTTCATACTGTAGAAACCTTTTAAAAAATAATTAATTTTTTTTTATATTTGTTTGGATAGTGGAAAATTATTATATATACGCTGATACTTGTCTAGTTGTTGAACATGTTAGGTCCTTGTGCGCATTGGCTATCCTCATGCCATGATTTCCATGATAAATATACACTGCCCTATCATAAAAAACTTCTCAGTAAAATATAATATAAAATTTAAAATTTAATTTTAATTCTAAAATTTTGGATGTAGTGTATTAAAAATTGAAAATTTTAGTCATGTGTGGTCAGTTTTTTGGGTATCCATGTAGTGAACCCATAAAAGAAATATTTTGAGTATCCAAATTAACCACAATGATCATACAATGATGCATCAAAATAAAAAAAGGGATAAGTAATTAAAAATATGAAAATAAATTTGATATGATTAAATTTTAGAGTTTTACCACTACATCATTGGTATTAAAAAGAGTCTGTCATCCATACGTTTTATTTCAAATTATTTTTCTAGGCCTACCACTATTTCCTTCATTTTTGGGATTTTATTTCTTTTTATTATATAGAGGTGATGTGAGGACTTCTGAGTCCAAAAACAATCATGGGGAAATCCCTTCATTTTGTATTATTATATACTACTGCATAAAATATGAAATGTATTTTCATAATTAACATAGTATATCAACTTTTGGAAAATAATATCATAGAAACATACCTCATCTATAAATTTAAAATAGAGGATCCTAGCCATTCATGGTTGAGGATTTCATTTACTTTCTCAAAATCAATGTATTCTATACAATTCTCTATGTACATTTTTCTTTAAAATCAACTATGTGACTAATACCATTTTGTAACTTTTAATCTATATTAACCTTCAATTTTAGTAAATGTAGATATTAAACGAGTGGGGTAAAGGTTATTTTGGAAGATCTTTTTGATATATAGATTGATCCATTAAATGGTTTTGAGTTGAACTTTGGTTTCACTCAACACTATTTTTCTGTATATAATAACATTCATTGATTCAAACCTTATTCATTCATTTTTAAATGATTAGCATGAAAAATAAATTCTAAATGAATTCCTCCTTAAAGACATGTGTTTTTACAAGATATGATGTCTATTTGATGAATGTTCCAACAAATTGGGTGACTGTATGGATATCTTCATCATCAAGTGGTATAGGTATCTTGTTGGTCGGCTCCTGAGCACCGCTAATCGCCCCTCTCACATGACATATTGGAATTGGTATGTTGTGTATCCTATCATCTTGGATATTGAACATCATAGACCTCTCTATAAGTTGATAGTTAGGTATTGATAGATATAAATAATAGTTATTTAAACTAGTATAAAATTAGTATATAAAATTTATTAGTGTATTTTTTATTCAAAATTCCCAGAAAAAAATTATTAGAATATTGATTACCTCAACTAAGAAGGCTCTTTGAGGGGAATCGCTCACCTCGAGGCTTATGGGAGGTGGGGTGGTATCTTTATGCAATATTTGTTCTTCAGTTTTTCTTCTCTTTACTCCCCCATGTAATAGTTTTTAGAAACTCATTCTTCTCATGAAAATTTTGTTCAAGGGAATTTAATACTACATTCATCTCTTTAATTTAATTATATTTACCCTCTTGTTTTTTCCCTCAAAAAATGTTCGGGTTATCACCCCAAAACCTGTACCTTTAACACGGCCAAAATGTTATGGAAACCTCTAGGCCACCGATAATAAGTGTTCATTTAGTATAGGTTTTGATGATTCCAGTGACTATTTCAAATAAAAAATATATGAAAAAAAATCATTGTTATGTAATAATGATTTAAATAAAAACAAATTTTTATTATGTCATACTTACACATGCTTCCCACACTTTTTGTTTGTTTCCATCTATTAGTATCTCATAGTCATTTACAGATGCATCATTCCATGGATCGTGGAATGGGATGGAAGTGTCTTTGGATTTTTATTCATTAATTTGCATATAAATAGAGGAACATAATTATGTTGTTGTTTCATACTATTATGATAGATTTAAAATAATTACCATTTTTTCAAGTGTAGAATACCAGGTCCTTTATTTATAGTAGGATTGTGTTGGTTTTGTTTCTCGTTCCATATTTTCTACACTCATTTTCTAATTCATAAATAAAAAGATTCTCAATAAAAGTGATAAATACACTTATTGTCAAAAAAATGTATTACCATCCACATTATACATGGAAATACACCTCCACATAATGGTTAGTAAACTCATCCCACACTTATAAGGTTATCAGGTGTGAATATATAAGTAGTTGGTGCAGGTTTATTTTTTCTTCATCATCTTTAAAAAATAATCATGTCTGAATTGTATGAAAGACTCTATGATTCTTTCCAGCAATCATTAATAGATATTTCTTCTCGGAGTCATATATTATGAATTTAATTGGAAAGGGATGATAAAGAGTAAGAAAATGTTTAATTATTTAATTTTTTAGTAAAATAAAGAAGTGATATAATAATGTTACCATAATTTGTTCCCACATTAGTGCCTTATCACTCAAAAAACATGGTTCCATAAATCTATAATAATTGACACACAATGTCGAGTGATGAGTCCAATATAAATATTGAACATGGAATTTTTGTGGTTAACATGTTAGCATACACATTATATCTAACCTTGAATTTGACACCTTTCTTCACCTTAATTATTTTTGATGCTTCTGTTTTTTATGAATCATCAGGCCTTCTTCGCCTACCATTTCCCTAGATTCAACATCATCAATATATTTTTCCTCTGGATCTGTAGAATTGTCATGTGGATAAGGTCATTGTACATCTACACGAGGAGAAATAGAAGGTTGTGAAAGGAATTTTTTCAGATTGGGAGTACTAGAACATGAAAAAGTTCATTGTTCCTCTACATTAAGAGCACTAACACATGAAAAAGTAATTATCTACAGAAGTGATTTAACATTTAATTTATATTATATAAATTTATAAGTAAACAGATAATAACATTAGGTTAAAAAATGTATACTACAATAAAAATATAAATTGTTTGTTGAAATCTCTTTTTTAAGGATAAAGAGATTTGACACATCTATCAAGTATAAAAATCCCCTAAATATGGTCAAATCAGATATAAAAAACCGAATTTATATTGGGACTACAACAAAATGATTATGATATCACAAGGAAAGGGTTATCCTTAGTTGAATTTTCATCCAAACCTTCAGTGTTTTTGGTCGATATGAGAAAAATTGACCACATTCAGTTTATGGGATCTAAAACATAAAATACTTGTACTACCTTTTATGACATTATAAATGGTTCATCTTTGTACCATTCCTTACTAAAATCCACTTTCAAGAATCCCAATTCATTTATTTTTAAACCACTCTTGTTATCAACCCAATTGTATTGAAAAATTAGAACTTTGAATGTTGTATATTCCAACTCCCATATTTGTTTGATTATTCCAAAGTATGAAATATTCACATAAGTTTTGTTTATATCCTCAGTATAAGAAACATGCATATCTTTGGCCATAAGTGTAACACCACTATTTTTCATGGTACTTCCCCCATAATGTTCATTTTTATAGAAAATATAATCATTAATAACATAACCATTGTAAGATAATACCTATGCACTTGGTCCTTTATCTAGCCATCAAAGTTGTTTTTCAGTTGAATCTATATTTTCTTTTGACACTTTAAAAATATAGTCCCAAAACCATCCTATGAACATTCAATTATGGTATTTGATATCCATATTTCATCCCTTGATGGATTTAAATGCCTGATAATTTTTTTGCGGGTTTCAATACATGGGGAAACCTACAAATTGTTATGAAAAATGTAAAGGTGGGTATCCTCCCAATATATAATATTTATTGTGCCAAATATCTTTGATGAATTCCTCCACTCGTAAGCCACCCTGTGTAACAAGATTTCAGAATACCAATTCTTTCCACACAAGATAGGTAGTTGGTACAAAAATCAATGACTTTTTGAAAAATATATCACTCCATTATAAAACCCTCTATCCAACCTTGATTTTTTTATATTCACTTTAAAAATATTCTTATTCCTTTCATTAGGGTACATCTATATATAGTTTATAGACAACAATTTTGAATTTCTCTAACCAAGTGAACCATAAAGTTAACCACTATACCAAAGAATACTAGTGGTAAGCCCATTTTTTATTTATATAATATGATGAGGATTTACCTTTCTATAATCAGAAATTTAGCCAGGTCTATAACTTTAATGCATATATCTTTGAAAAAGAAATAAATATTGTTTAATGTATGACATACATTCCTGAAAAAATGAAATTTAAAACTATAATAATTGGATCTTGTATCAAAACATGGAAGTTATGTGATTTTAAACCTTTTAACATTAAATCAATCATTGAAATGATATTCTTGATAGTGTATGAATAATCCTATATAACCTTTATGTTATCCAACATGTTTAAAAATGATACATCTCTTTATTGGGAAGAGTGTAACTGGATGGAGGAAGAAAATTTCATTTTCCTCCCTTTAATGGTGCTAACTCTTCTTACATTCCCATGAAAACCATTTCCAACCTACCCTAAATCCCATCCTTTGTTTTTCTGGATTCATTTAGTAACATTACAATTACACCATCATAAACATTTTTTTCAACATGCATAACAACAATAAAATTTCTAACATACAAAAAATTCTAGTATGGTAATTCAAAAAAAATTATATCTTTTTTCAACTAGTTTTTATAAGGTTTTTCAAAAAAGGTTTACCAAAAGAATTGTCCATATATTTTACATTCTCAAAAATTTTATCACCTATTATTGGAGACAATGTTGTATGTTATTTGGAATTTCAATTGAATGGTTCTGTCTAAGATCAGTATTATTCCATCATGGTTGAAATATGTGATGTCCTAGACACACAATTTTCGATCAATGTTTCATCCTAATTGAATGTGAACCATATTCTGAAATGAGCCGCCATTGAGTTCCTTTAATTTTATATCCTAATAAATTTACGTAATAAGGAATGTTATTTATCATCCCATACAACATGAATCTCAATGTGAAATCTTCATTTCTATAATAATCATACAACATTACACCAGAATCGTAGAGAAATTTCAAATAATCAATCAATGGAGCCAAATAAACATCAATATCATTATCCGATTGTTTTGGTCCTAATATAAGCACAGATACGATGATTTATTTTTGTTTCAGGCATAACCGAAATGGAAATTTACAATTTACCAACTTAACTATCCATATATAGTGTGTGATTCTTTGAAAACCCAAAGGATTCATTCCCAATGTAGATAAAACAAGAAGAAAGATTCTCAGATCATTTAAAATTTTATGAAACTCATTATAAATTTTCTTCCATTGAGGAGTGTCTTTAGGGTGATGTAGTTACCCATCTTTATTTCTTGTATTTGTGTTTCGTGTAAATTTCCATGGAGTCTCCTCACTTCTATATATGATTTGTATGTTTAGCTAGGTATCTCATTATCTTATAAGAGCATATCATTCAAGCTATAAATTCTTTCTGAAAAATAGTGTTAGTTCATATGTTTCATGCTTTCAAATTATATAGTTTTAGTACATATTATAATACTGTATATTTTTTGCAACTAGCATACAATGACATCTTTACATAACCTTTTAACTTCTTTAATTATTCTAGGAAATCATGAAGTTCATCTTTAACAATATTTGTAGTTTCCCCAATATGATATTCATCATAATTCACATATATAATCACATCCTTGATATGATATTTTTTATTATCCACACTTTTAATCATATCAGATGATCCGTAAAATGAGGTGTTATCGAAGTTACTAGCTTTAGTCTCTTTTTCCCTCTCTTTATTCCAACATGTATGATTTTGATCTTTTTACTGATAGATCAAGTGTTCTTAAAACTCCTCTAGGATAATTAATCTTTAATAAAAATATTGTAAACATAGACAAAGGATTTGAGAATGGTCATATTGAAGATCTTTTGCAATCTTTAATAAACTCTTTCACTCCATCTTCATAATATTTTTTCATATGATTTGAATGCATCCATTATTTATTCGTATCCATGTTATTTGATTTGATAATATTAATATTTAACAAAATAAATAAATAAAATATATCTAATTAATGATTGATCTCATTAATTACTTGAAAGAAAATGGAAATATTGAAAAATGGATTATCATTCCACATGATCAAAAACAAAAATTTGTTGAATGAATTTTATAGATATAGACATTGAATGTAATAATTAAAATAAAACAATAAAATCTATATTACTTTAAAATTCTTTTCATAACATAAAATACAACTATTGAATATAATAATAGTTTAAAAAATAAAAAATGAAATATTTTATTTTTTAAAACAACATTTTGTTCCTCTAAGAAAATTAGGGTCTTTAAATGAGACTGAAGGGATTTAATACAATAATGTGAGTAAATGTTTTTCTAAAATGGGAAAATTGACTAGATTTAAAATATCTTAAGTAAAAAATAATTTTAAATTTAAGAATTTTTTTATAGTGGAATTTTAAATGGATAGAAAAAATTATCTAACTCTTTTAAAAAGTTAAATTTGAATAGTCTGGTATTGAAGATATAAAGGGAAATATTTTATTTTTGATATTTTGGGATATAAACTGAGAATTTTAAAAGGTTTACTTCATTAATAATCACAAGGAATTTAATTTTTAGGAAAAAACCATAGTATATAAAAGTATTTTTCAAAAACCCCTTCGAAATTTCCCATCATAAAATATAAATATTCAATTCAAGAGTTTATAACTTTCCCAGCCAAAGTTCTATATCCATATTTAACTAGGGTTTCCACTTTTCTTACCAATTTTGCCACATTTTCTCATCTTAGGGATTATAATTGGTGGTATATTTAAAATTACATGGTAATAATTTCACTTATGTCACCCTTCAGGTTGCCTCCTATAATTCCTCTATGATTAGTCTAAGGAATGCCTTTCTTAGGTCCACATGAAATGTCACCCTTTAGGTTTCCTCCTAAAATTCCACTCTAAGTAGTGTTTGATTCCCTAAGTTCTTGTTTCCAACCTATAGAGATCAAGAACGTACATTAGTCCTTCTGACAAATTGACTTGAGGGACAAAGGAATTTGACCTGAGTTGGTTCGTTACATTAATTTTGTAGTTTTGTTTTGAATTACAATAATGAAATAAAAGAACATGTATTGTAAATTTTTTATTATAATGAACTATTTATTATAGTGAAATCTAAACTCTTACATTATCCATGTGATTTTCATTTTATAAAATAAAAATCATGAAAACCTTAAATTAATTATAAGACTATTATATTGAAAATTCCTTTAATTAATCTTTTGAAATTAAATCAGGAAATACACCTTAAAAAGTTTTGATTTTACTTTACATGTTAATTTTAAAAAGAGATATATTTTCCAAAATTAACTTTATATTTTAATTCAACATAAATTTATTTTTTCATATTTTATGTAATGAAAGTATTCACGAAAAAAATAATTATAAAATAATTATAATAAAAAAATTGAGAATGATGAAATTTTTCCCAAAATACATGATTTGGATTCTCAATCTGATAAACTGAGCACTGATCAAGAAATATCCCCTATTGTGAAATACATGGTTTGGATAATCTTGAATCTATTTAAATTCACCCATTATAGGTTAATTATTTTAATTTTATTTGGAATATCCTTTATGACAATACTCATTCCTAAAAGTATCTAAATATGTTGTGTTACAACCTTGGGATTAATATTAATTTGAATCTTATAACCATATTGAAAGAATATTTTTTCAAAGATTGACACATACCAAAATTAACTAAGGACCCACCCAAATGAAAAACTGAGTATTTACCTAAATAAAAACCATCCTTCCATGTTAGAAAATCTAAGAAGAATTTTAGTTTTTTATCATAACGAATCTAGTGTATCCTAACTCACAATTCCCCCTTACACTGACTAAGCCTTCAAAACCAATGCCTAACAAAATTTAAAAAAATAAATTATTTTATATAGGAATCTATAATCTTGAACTAAATCATTGAAACATAAAATAATATTGAAACATTTCCCCAAAAAGTATAGTGAATTATCATCCTTAAAAATGGGTGCTCATAGGGGTGGGTTGTTAGGAGAATTAAACATAACATTTATGGAATTAATTAAAAAATAATTGAATAAAATTCTTTAAAAAGTAGTCAAAATCTCTCAAAAATTACACAGCACACAGTAGTAAACACACTGGATAGTAGTTGCAGCAAATGAAATGGGCAAGAAATGCACTAGGGTTGAAGAGTTGAGGATTAATTATTTGATTATGGTTTTGTTAAAAAGTAAATGTATATTTTTTAATTTTTATTATTTTAATTGAATTTATATATTTTTATTATAATCTATGTTAAAATTTTGTGCATATTTAATTAATTTTTGGAATGTGCCTTAGTTTCGAGAGGCACATGCCTTATGTCGCACCTCACATGGCATCCCTAAGTAGACTTTGGGCCTTATTATGCCTCACAAATTTTACAACACTGCATTCATCACAACTTGATAAAACCTTTCAAAACAAAATTTTCCATGATATAACTAGACCATATCAATTTACAAAAAACATATTTAACTTTCAACAACCAATCACCATAACTAGATACACAACAAATTTCAAAAAAATAATATATTGATATTGATGAAAGAATATTGTTCGATAATATTAAAAATGAATCATGAAAATAATTAGTTGATAAATACAAAAAAAATATTCAAATAGCATACCTTTAGTTTTTAGGGTCCTGATTCGTAAAAAATGCTGAGCAATGTTAGAAAAAAGATGCCCAAGAAAGTGGGGTTTGGAGAGGTGGCAGTGGGGTTTGGTGAGGCAGTTGAATGAGGTGTAAGTGGGGTTTGGAGAGACATTTGGGGTTCAGCAAGAGCAATAGTGGAGGAACGAAAGTGTGGTTTGGTGAGAGCAGTGACGTGATGACATTCGACTTCTGTGAGAGCTTGGAGGACTGCGAGATAAGACCAACAGTTAAATTTATTTTAAAAATTGGGCTAAGGGTATTATTATTGCTTAAAAAAGCATTGATAGAATAGTTTTATCAATGTTAAAATAGAAAGCATTTATAAAATACCTCTTTATCAGCACTAAAAAGGCGATGATAAAACTTTTCTTTCTCAACCCTAAAATTATAATGCAGATAAAGAGTAGTATTATTAGTTTTATAGTTCCAATAAAGCGATATCATAATCAGTCCTAAAAATGCACAGATAATGATATAATGTTAATTGTTTATTTATATTGTTATATATATTTATAAAATTATATATATGATAAATATATATTTATTATTATAACTATATATATATATAGAATTATATATATAATAAATATATATAAAAATTGTTTTATACCAAGATAGTGTGATCCATGGGCTTTCACATAGATCTGAAATTTATTGAAAATAAAAAGATAAAAGAGTACTGATGGGTAAGGGGACTGAAAATGGGTTCCAAGACACTTCACAGTAATAAAAAGAAAAAATCATGTATGGGATCGACCATTTCCCTTACCTCTCAGATGAAGGCCCCTCCTCCATGTTTTAGGTTGTTACCATTACTCATCATCAATATCATATGATGGGATTTCAGCCTCCACCAGACCTGAGCACTCCAAAAATAACTTTCTAGTCTCATTACTTTTAATAATCAGAACTCCATGAGGAGTGAAAAATTCTTATTTGAATAACTCCTTGCCATTTGACTAGTTTAATATGTCAAGAAGACTAATATTAATTTTACCAAAACATAATTGAGTAACTTTATTGATACTCTAACCATCAGAGCCCCCCCTACAAAAATGCCTTACGACCTTTCCCCTATCCATCTAGGATATCCTCAGTGGGTCATGCTTCAGGAGACGCATCCCGCCTCTTATCCTCAGCCATATGAGTGGCTCCATAGGGAACTAAGGAATTCCCCTTGATAGATATTTTTAAAAAATTATTAAATTATAATAAATATATCACTTATAATTTTATAATTATTTACATAAATAAATAAAAATATATATATATAGTAATAAAATTATAAGAAATATATTTATTATATTTATAATTTTATAACTATATTTAAAAAATACAAAATGGGATTTCACTCAGTGGAAAGCAGCCCTTAATAGTACATTGAGGTTGGGTGTTCAAAACCCATTGGGCGGTAATATTATAGCAGCACTGTAGTGGTACTGTTGTTGAACTACAGCGATGGTGAAACTATTTCACTGGCGGCACAGTAGCAGTGTGGGAACTGTAGTAGGAACTGTAGTGGCGATACTACTATAGCTAGTACTATAGAAGCCTGGGTACTTTAGTAGTATCTATCATTGGTGGGCCTCTAGGTCAGAAACTTGGGCCCACGGTCCTTGTAATAGGATTTCATACCTACTAGGACGATGGGCCATGTAGTGGGCTTCATGCGCACTAGACCTACGATCCATGTACAAAATAAATAAGTCTCAACAGGTGGGTTATCCCCTTGATGGGGCTATGACCTGCCTTTCTAGCAAGAGTGTGAGGATCGTGTGTGTTTTAAAATGTAATCGTACCCCCAAGCACCAAATATATATATAATAATAAAATTATTATAATTTAATAATTATATATATATATATAATCTATATTTATAATTATAAATATTTTAATATATTTATAAATATTTGTATATATTTATAAATATATTTATAATTTTATAATTTTTTTTATATAATAATATATATTTATAAAATTATAAATATGATAAAAATAATTAGTATAATTTTATAATTATTTAAATAGTAATTTTTATTCATTTATAATTATAATTATAAATAAATATTTTTATATAATTGTAAATGTATTTCTATTTTAAATAATAATAATAATAAATGTATTTTTTGTAATTCTATAATTATTAATATATATATATATATTGTTATAATTACAATTATGAAAATATAAATTTTAACATTATTTATAAAAAAATTAAAAAATTATAACTATAAATATAATAAATATAATAATTATTTAAATATATTTATTGTAATTTTATAAGTATTTATGGGTACATAATAAGTTAATGGGTATAACATGGGTAAATCAAACTAAATAATGTATAGATTATAAAAAACGAGTCATCATATATATATGGAAGCATGATTTAGAAGGGTATGTATATATAAATTAACAATCATGGGTCTTGATTACATAACATATGCGTACATCGTCATAATATATGTAATATTAACATTTGGAGCATTGAAACCCACAATCATGTAGATAAATAATCTTACGATCATATGTACTCATGGATCAATGTGTGAACATAAATAAGGCTAATAATTTCTGGGAATATCATCATTATCTCTTGATATATATTTATTGACCAAATTAATTATGGACATAGAAATTTTTAATTATATATTTGTTATATAATTATAATTATAAATAATTATAATTTAAAAAGTATTCATATATAATTATAAATATATAATTATAAATATAATAAATATATTTTTTTATCAAATAAATATTATAATATTATAATTCTATAAATATATATATATATATATTTATAATCTTATAAATAGTTTTTTTAGAAAATTATATATATTTGAATTGTTAAAAAATATATATTAATTATAAACTTGAATTTTTTAATTAATTTATGTAAATAAAAATTATTTTTGAATATAAATTTAATAATAATTGTATATATATATATTAATAATATTTCTTATTAAAAACATTTAGCAGTTCAAAGAATAACAGTGATAAATGTGCGGCTTTTATCAGTGCTTTTTTTTTATCAATGATAAAAGCTAGTTTATCCCTTTCCCATATATGTGGTTGTGAATATTGAGTTACCATGACCTTTTATCTTATATAATTCCTTATTCCCCACTAAATATTATATATCATTTAATATCAGAGTCCTATGATTTGAACTTTCTTTCCTTATTTCCAATAGTATAATTAAAGTCGCTAATGTGCTTCTCAATTTCTCTTGTTTAGAAAGTATCAACCTGGAATAACCTTTTTTATCCTATTTAGTTCCCATGTCACTACTTAAACCACCTTATTCTTCTATTTTATTTTTTTAGAGATGTCATTGAGAAAGATACCCAACAAAATTTGAGATGATTAAACCTAGAATCAAACCTATTTCATACATAGAAAATGATTTATTTTAAGTTGTTTTTAAAATTTATCATCAACTGTACAATGATATATTTTAATATACACATATAACTATATGGAATCAAAAAAATGATGTATTATAAATTCAAAATTTTAAAATTCATTTACAAATCCATCCTCAACTAGAATTGGAATTCAGAAAATATATATTGTAATTTTATATTTGTTGAAAATATGATGTTAATGAAATAATAATAATTAATCTAGTTTGATTTCAGTTTATGGTATCCTAGGATAAAAAGCAAAACCCAACACTAATATAGGTCTAGCGGTGATGATATCTATGAACTACCATAGATCCGAGCAAGGGATTTGATGGCTTTTATCAATGCTAAGGAGAAAGCACTGATAAAATGGGGTCTTTATCAATGCTAGCGAAATGCACTGATAAATATTACCTTTATCATCACTCAAAATTGTGCTGATAAATATGTACCATTTATTAGTGGAATTTTTAGCACTAATAAATGAAATCTTTATCAGCACAGATAAAAGTTTTTAATAAAAATTATTACTAATTTATAAAAAATTGTTATATTTATATTCAAAAATAACGCTTCTTTGTATACATTGAATAAAAAATGCATGATTATTATTAGTTATTTTTTAATTCAAATATATATATATAATAAATTTCATTAAATAATAATTATAATAATTATATTTATTAAATTTACTTAATTATAATTATATGTTTATAAATATATATAAATACATTTTAAATATTTGTATTTATAATTATAATTATATATATATATAAATTTCCAATGTATTTGATCAATTGATGTGTAAATATAATTGTTCTTCATATGTTATGTATTCATCATGAATGTACATTTATACATTACACTCTCATTACTATTCATGTTTTCTATATATATGATGACTCTTTTTTTACGATATCTATACTTTACACGGTGTATTGAATGTGTTTTCATTACATGTCAATTTTATTATGATATTATAGTGTATTTTTATTCTATGGAAGATGCTAGGTCATTGCTCAAGGAGCATTTATAGATTTAGTGTTTGTATTTTTAATATAAATTACTAAAAAAGGGGGGTTGTTTTGAAAACTATTTTAAGAAAATAACTTAATTTATAGAGTTTGATAGTTGTAGAAACAATTGGATTTAGAAATGTATGATAAAAAAGGGTTAATTTTGAATTCACTACACACATTTCAATTTCATTTTTATTGGACATTAATCAGGGTTTGATGTAATTATTTGGTTGAAATTAATCGAAATCACAATTACTTTGCATGTTTTTATATCAAATCACAGTGTGCCAAACCATGACATAGAAATCATATATCAAAGGTCTAGATCCCATTCAAGGTATAATAACATCCAAATAAAATATAAATCTCAAATAATTGGAGAGGGAAAAGATTCTTATGTAGTCCAAATGGAACAACACAAGTCATGCACTCAATACATCACACCGATTGGTTAAAAGTAAAGAGCATTCCATTCAATTCAATCAAACAAATAATTCAAACATGAATAAAAGTAATAAAATTATAAATTAAACATTATAAACCCCAAAATTCATCAAATCAGAAGTATTACAAGTGTTATAACTTCCTTTACAAAATGTGTAGCTCCCTCACAATAACACCCACTGTTTATCCCAACATCGAGAGGAGGAGGAAAGTCAGGTGGAACTCCTTCTTCATCTATGACCCCCCTATGAATATGGGGACCTATAGAACATATAGTATAAGGATAAGAATAATATATAACTCCAAAATGGAATATATTTTCTTCTTGATCAATCTTTCAAATGGTGATCCCAAGGTATCATTTTATAGGAAAATTGGAAGGTTGTTTTGAACCCCTAGATTTTGATAATGCACATAGACCATGGTTTTAGACCTCTATACAATCCTATATCGATTAGATGAAAATAAAAAATGTATCCCCACATCTGTATTACCTCCACCTAATATTTTGAACCATTTGGACAACTAAAACTATAGATATCAACAGAACACAACACACCATTATTGACTTCATGCAAATTCTATGTCTTGGATAGATGAGACTGGATGGTCCACTAGATGGCTGAATTGAACTTTGGTTTCTTCAATAAAATATGCATCACACTAAATTTTGGATCATCCCACAAAATATCATCCCATTTTTTTTCATGGTTTCATAGTAGTGTGTGGTTGAGTCTACTAGTATGCATGGATCCTACACAGTTTGGCCCATTTTTCTTAAACTTCATCATGGGCCCTACAAATCACCTACACCTAAAATGAAATTATCAAAAAAGTTACATTTCCAGTTTTAACAGTGATAATTATAAAATAATTGAACCAAACTTGAATTTAAATTTTTTATTATTTTTATAATTTTCAATACAAAAATAGTTTTTCATAATGGCGTTAGGGTTAATATGAAATAGTGAATTGTTGTGCGATCACACCCCCACACCTAAAACTTTTCAGTCATATGCAAATTAATATTTAAAGAAATTGTGAATGTATATATTAAAAACTTTATAATTATTCAAAATTAAATTAAAATTGAATTCTAGATAGAAATTTGATCAAATAAAAATTCACACTGAGGTCTTCTTTTTAGTGATCATGGAAAAAGACATCTCGAAAATTATATTCGAATGAAATTCCAAGAGATTCATGATAGAAATGAAAAAAATATTTCAAAAGATAATAATTTCACTAATGATTCACGTGTGTGTGTGTGACAACCATTTCGTGCTATTATTTCCACTTTCTATTGAGTAAATATAAGTTATTTTAAAAAAATATATACTTACATGATCCTTTCCACCGAACCTTCCTTGTATACTTTACAATAATATTTCAAGACCCAATCACTTAATCATTCCAATAAGTTAAACTATATTCTCCAAACCTATATATCCCCATATGTTTTAAATTTCATCACTCCACTTATTGTTTTTTTCTTTGGGTTTCATTAGGGCATACAACGGTTGGATAATAGGTACACACAAATATGTACATCTGGTATAGTGAGGAAATAGATTGGATAAATAATGAATGTATGGAAAAATAATTTTTTAAGGTATAGAAAAATTAACCTAATTTATTTTTTACCATCTACTAAGTAAGAAATTTTCACACATCATGGTTGCGTGCAAAGATGTGTGGAGAGATTAAGTGAAACAATTTTCCCATAATCTATTCACACAAAGGGTACCATTATTATCAAAGGTTTAAAAATGACACAACCATTTATATCATCGCAAAACAACCAAATTTCAAGAGAAATTGACACCCAAATATTGAATTCCTGTTGAAATACACATTTCATTTGAATTTTTTTGAATGTTAAAACCACATGAAATAGAGAAATTCCTTAGGAATTTTCAATAACTTCCATGATTAAGCATGAATAATTTTCGATGATAAAGTGGGCATCAAAAATTAACATTCTGGTAAAAAAGTTAGTGGGAGAAGCGGGTGAGGGAAATTTATAATACAATCCATTAAGACAAAAATAGAAAAAGAAGAAAGATGGTGAAAATTATTAACTAACCCATGAATCTACCAATCCCCCCACACCTAGAGGGTGTAGTGTCATAATTTTAAATAAATAGAATTTGGTAAGGAAGGATAAAACCAAGTGGGTGTCATTGGTAGGTTGATTTTTGAACATTGATTTCCTCCATCGAGAACTTGGGAAGGGATTTGTGGAAGTGCTTAAGCCGTTTCCCATTGACAGTGAAGGTTTTCTTTATTTATTCATTTTTTACCTAAAAATGAAAAATGGATAATCATTGTTAATAGTGTATGGTCTATACATTTGGGAACAAATATTAATTGGATGAAAATTCATCCTTTAATTGTAAAGTAGGACCTTCTTCCAAATTTGGAATTGATGATGAAGGATGAGACAATCATGGGAAATCATGGTTCTCTACTTATAAATTTGGGTGATCTTATATGAATATCTTATCATTTCCTCTATCTCCTAAATCTATAAAATCATTTGATAACCTCCACCAAAAAAACAATAATTTCATTATTTAAGGGCCTAGTAGAACTGATGATCTATCTCAGTGGGGAGATGAAAAATCTTTCCAAACACAATCCTATAAGGTGACATTCCAAAGGTCATTTTAAAGGTAGTACGGTAAGACCATAATGAAAAATCGAGTCTAAGAATTAAAAATTTTCTATTGGGTTGAACCGTTTTTTGAAGAATTTTTTTACCTATCTATTCTAAACCTCAGCTAGACCATTGTTTTATGGGTGATAAACAGTAGACACTTGATGCCTAACCCCATACCGACACGAAGAAGATTTTATTGTTCGATTGATGAAATGAAAACCCTGGACATCGTGGATGAACCTAGGTAATACAAACCTACAAAAAAAATGGGTACTCAAAAATTACACCACATTCTTGGAGTCATCAGTCCTTTTGATGCATGCTTTAACCCATTTTGACACATAATCAGCTTCCAGTAGAATGTACAAGTTCCCAAATGAATTGGGGATTGGTCGCATAATGTTAATTCCATGAACATCAATAATTTCATGGAAGAGTAATAGTTTATGTGGAATTTAATTTCTTTTAGAGATATTCATTATTATTTAAAAGTGAGGAAGAGACATATAGAAATAATGGTAATCGTAAAATAATTTTGGGAAAAAGAGACTAGAATCATGGACCTTATGAGTAGTCTATGGGGGACCAAAGTGTCCCCCACAAGAAAGAGTGTGATAGAACTAAAGGACGGATTAAAACTCACTATCGGAAACACAACGCCTGAGGAATTGATCACTATGTATTCTCCAAAGGTAAGGGTAATCCCAAATATACCAACGAGACTTATGTTTTAGACATTCGGACAAGTTTTTGTTGAAATCAGCAAGAATTCAAGATGCTACCCAATAATTTACAATTTCAACATACAATGAAATAACATCTTACACTTTGTACAGTTTCTCATTGGGAAACCTATCATTTATGGGAATACATGGCTATGATTTAATGTTTTAAGATGGGAGGATCCTACTAATATAGTCAGACACCACATTCCTTACTCCTTTTTTATCTTTAATTTCTAGATTGAATTCCTAAATGAGGATCATCCAAATAATGAGGTGTGGTTTGTAAATCAGTTTCTCTGGGAGATACCGTAGGGCTTAACGGTTTGAGAACACAATTAATTTGGAGCCTAAAAGGATTGAATGGAATTTATACAAGGAAAAGACAATGTAAATGGATTATTTTTCAGTTGTGGTGTAGTTTTGTTGGTTAGCGTCTAAATTACAAGAGGGATAAGCAATGACATGTAGAGCTTGATCAACTTGTTGTGATAAGACAACCCCAACTGCATAGTTATAGGTGTCTCACATGATCTCAAATAGTAAATCCCTCTGAGGTGGTTTAATTTCTGGGGGTGATGTGATACTCCATTTCAATTTATTAAAATCATCTTCATGTTCTTTATCAAAAACAAATTATCTTTATTTTTAGAGAAATTGGGGGATGAGGAGTACAATCTTACTGAAGTCACGAATGAAATGATGGTAAAATCCAGAATGACCTAGGAAAGACTGGACATCCTATAAATTTTTTGGGGAATGGTAATGAGTAAGTGGAATCCACTTGTGATTTATCAAATTGGATACCATCCCCATAAATAAAGTGTCCAAATATTATACCTCGTCACACTATGAAAAGGAATTTATCATAATTTAAAATGAGATTATTTTTTTAAAGTGACGTTGGACTGAACCAAGACTGCTCAAACATTCATCAAAATATGAACCGTAAATAATGAAATCATCCATGAATACATCCATGAAATTATCTAGGTAATCTTAAAAAATACTAACCATGCATCACTAGAAAATAGCCGGAGCATTTCAAAGACCAAATGGAATCCTTCTATATATAAATGTACTAAAGGGTATATTAAAGGTTGTTTTTCCTGATCATCATGGGAAATATGGATATAAAGGTATATATAATATCCATCAAGAAAATAGTAATGGGACTTCCCTATTAGCCTATATAGCATCCAGTTAATTAATGGTCATGGGAAATATTACATCCTAGTCTGTTGGTTTTGTTAGAGATAGTCTATATAGACACGCCAACAATTATGCACATAAGTTGGAACCAATTCATTATTTTCATTTTTAATTATCATTAAACTAGATTTTTTAGGAACTACTTGTACGAGATTGACCCATTGGTTGTCAGATATGTGGTAAATGATTCCAAAATCGAAAACATTGGTTACCTCTTTTTTGAAAACATCAAGGAGGTTTGGTTTTAGTCGATGTTGTGACTGCGAAACTGGTTTAGCCTCATAATTTAAAAATATATTATTTTTAATAATTTATGGGATAATTTAAGTAATGTTATAAAGTTTCCATCCCAAAGATTATTTATAATCCCTCAAAAGTTCATGCAGTCATAATTCATGCTCTGGAGGGAGTGAACTAGCAATGATGACCAGAATCTTGGTTCTATTCTCAATATATGAATATTTTAAATCTTGAGGTAGTTGTTTTAGTTCCAATACAGTGTGGTTTTGGATTTATGGGAGTGTGTGTGAATGTGAGAGGTCACTAATCTCATGTAACTGCTCAATATTATCATACTCATATTAAGAATGAGCTTTTACACGCTTAGCAGTATAATTTATGGTCATGTGATCATTAGTATTCAAGAAAATATCAATTAAAAATTATGCATGACATTTTTCTAGAATGGAACAACATTATATGCATGATTAATTCCCTATAATTTCAATCACTCAAGAAAACATAGAAAGGGTATTAGTGGAATGAATGGAAGTTATTTTTGGGGAACGGAGTACATCAATTGAATTAATAGAGAGAGATGAATGTTCTTCTTAGGGGTACTTCTTGGAATCAAGGGTATTGAAGTGGATAATGTCACCAAAAAACTCCATAAATAATGTACCATTTTCGACATTAAGTATGGTTTTGGTGGGTTTTTAATAAGGGTATTCCCAATATAATTAGTGTATGTCCATTAATCCTATCATCTTCCACTTTTAGCACATGAAAATTAGTAAAAAAATTAAACATTTCACCATCAAAAGAACATACCCTAACACAACAGAAGGGTGTTATATTCTATGATTTTATAATTAAATAACAATTCCAATTGACTTCAATTCCCCAACCTACAATTAAGAGTAAATAGATAAGGCCCCACATTTATAGAATCACCCAAATCAAGAATAGCATTGGAAAATGAATACTCCCCTATGGTCCATAGAATTGAGAATGTTCATAAATATTTTCATTTGGTAGAAAAGGATTTCTCTATCAATATTGAGATTTTCCTCCCAAATATCACCTTGTTATCACCTCAGAGTCTCCTTTTGTGTGTACACACCTCCTAAATAAACTTTTTATATCGGGGAATTTTCATCAAACATAAATTAAGGGGATGTTAACCATAACTTTTTTTAAAGTTTCGAATATTTATTTATCATGTTCAGTTTCTTTTTGTGTTTATTTGGTGGGTGTACCTTTTGAAAAATGGAAGATGAATGATTGGTCTAGGTGACACATTAATAGACAGACTGTTTCCTTTGGAAATGCTTTTCTTGAGAAATGGTTTTTCAAAATTTATAAAAATTTAAACAGTTGGTATAGTCTTTTCCTCAAGAGGGGGGGGGACTATAATGGAGGTTTAATTTGTATTTTATGTTGAGTTCCACTCCTAAGGGTGATGTAACTCACATTTCCCTTATCCCTATAGTTGAGAAGTGGTTGGTAGGGTTGTTTACCTGACCCATGACATTGGATTTCCATCCATTGAGTTAGGTAGTTGGCCTAATTGGGTTTTTAGGTCTTGTATGGTAGGTTGGGTGGTGTTTTTGGAAATATAGTTTTTTATAATCCATTTAATTTGTTATGTCTTCTAGGATAGTCTTGGTTTTTTTAGGGGATTTTTGGAAATTCATTTATTGTGGTTGAGGATTTCAGGGTGGTGGTTGACTACTCTTTCCCAATTGGATCCATGGTTATTGAGGATGGTTTTAATATCCCTCTAAACTATAGGATTTGTTTTATTTTTACCCAAGGTTGAATGGATAGTATGGTTCTTTCCTAAAGGGTTTGTTATAGGGGATTCCTTTAATGATTTCCTCACAACTCTCAGAAGTTTCTCCCAGTTTGGAGCATTGGTCAAATTAGTGGCTATCTAAGAAACATATACCATAATGGATGGAAGGAGGAGATTGAAATCTCCATTGGGAAAGATCATGTTTTCTAAGAAGGTTACTTAAATCTTCAAACTTCATGTCCACCTTCTTCTCAAATTTTGTACTTTTCACCTCATGGACACCTCGAATGAGAAAACTAGAACTTGAACCTAATTTTAGAGTGTTTTTCACTATATTCACAATCAGGGTCCTTGTACCAATTGGGGTTTTATCAACTAGTGAACCACCAATATTATCATTAATCATACTTTGATCAATTGGAATTAAACCTTCATAAAAAATGAATTAAAAGTCGGTCACTTATTTGGTGTTATGGATACCTTGAACATAAAATCCTAAATCCCCATCAATATTCATGAAGTCTTTCCCCTTTTGATTTTCTTATCACACAAATTTCATTCCTTATTGATTTAGTTCAAGATTATGGGAAATAGTTTTCCAAAAAAAATGTGTTTCATGTCCACCCAACCACAAATTGGTGAATTAACATAATCCATTTAATCTTTCGTAGTTTATTCTAATGAAATTTTTAATGATCTACACTTTAATAGTTCTTCGTCTATATAAGTAGGTTATAATATTAAAAACACAGTATGAAAATCTTTTAATTGATTATGTATATCTTCTCCAGCAATCCCATTAAATCTTGGCTATAAGTGAATTTGACCATATTTTAGTTCAAAATTGGCTGCCTCAAATTACTATTAGGTATTGGTGGGATGGATATCAATATCAGGTCAGGGATGTTCTTTTAATGTTTTTTTTGTTTTTATCCATATTATAAAAAGTTTAATTCAATTTTTATGTTCATTCTTGATGAAGAATAAGGATCAAGAAGAGGATTAAGATGTGATGTGTCATCTTCAAAGGGACATCTTTTGTGTCCCGGTGTCACTGACATGGGATCCTATTCAATTTGGGTTCAGAAGGAGGTAAATATCCCATAGTATAATTTAGAATGCACATAACATACACAAGATGAATATCATAGAAATTAACTAAAAAATAAGGATGTAAATAAGAAAATAAATAGTTACAAAATTAACAATAGTTTTATAAAAAAATACACACCAAAACAAAATCTCTCCCCTACAATGGTGCCACAATTTGAACATTTTGTCATGAAAAATCAAATTTATTATTCTTATAAAGGGTATTTATTGTGTAGAGAAGACCTTAGGTCATCTCTCAAGGAGAATTGATAGGTTTAGAGTGTGTATTTTTCATAAAAAAGTACTAAAAGAGGGGTATTTTTTGGAAAAATGATTCATGAAAATAACTTAATTTAAACATAGTAATAGTTGAAGAACAAAATAGATTTTTAAAATTATGAGAAAAAGGGTTTGTTGTGAGTTCACAACACACATTTCATGTACATAATTATGGTATATTAATCTGGGTTTTATGTAAGTCTGGTTGAAATTAATTGGAATCCCGATTACTTTCCATGTTTTTATATAAAATCACGTTGAGCCAAACATTAACATAACAATCATCTAACCAAGTTCAAGATCTCATTCATGGTATTATAAAATCAAAATAACATAAAAAATATCAAATAAGTGGGGAATAAAAGGATTCTTGTGTTGTATAATCGGAACAAACAAGTCACACACTCAAGACTTCACACTGATCAGTTAAAAGAAAAAACCATTCCATTATATTCAAACAAAAATGGAATTCAAACATCAATCAAAGTAATATAATTATAAAATAAATGTTATAAATCCCAAAATACATCAAACCAGTAGTAGTACAAGTTTTGTAACTCCCTTTACAATATGTGTGGCTCACTCACAACGAACACCCACCATTTAGCCTAACATCGAGAGGAGGAGAAAAGTCGGGTGGAAATACTTCTTCATCCTTGATAACCCTATGAGGATAGGGGCATCTAGAACCTCTAGGACAAGTAGAGGAATCTTATAGAACTCTAAAATGGTAGATATTTTCTTCCATTTCAAATGTTCAAATGGTGATCAGAAGGTATCATTTTATACGAAAATTGGAAGTTTGTTTTGAGCCCCTAGATTTCTAGAATACAATTGTCAATGGTTTTTGACATAAAATTATTCTTATATAATTTTGAAGAAAATAAAAAATATTTAGACCACCTCCTGAATATCTCCAAAAAATTGGCACCATTTTGACAAATACAACTGGAGATATTGACAGAACACAACAAACAACTTTTGACTTAGTGTAGATTTGGTGTCTTGGACTGATCAGTCCATATGGGCCACAGATGGCCAAATTGAGCTTGGATTCCTTCATAATAGAATTAACCCACTAAATGTTAGACCAGATGAAAAAATATCATCCCATTATGATGCACAATTTAGTATCTGTGTGCAGTTGAGTCCACTGGTGTGCTTGGATCCTCTGCAGTTTTGCTGATTATTCTTGAACTTCTCCATGGGCCCTACTAATCACCTCCACCTAAAATGAAATTAACAAAACATGTAACATTATTCTTTTTAACAGTGATAAATATAAAATAATTGAATCAAACATGTTGTGAAGTTTATTATTATTTATATAATTTTCTGTACAAAACTAGTTTAGCACAATGATCTAATGGTGAAAATGAAATAGTGAATCATAGTGTGATCATGTATATGATTCATTCATGTTCCAATAAAGCTATTATATTATCATAAATACTTAAAATCATGATAAATATATTCAAATGATAAATATATTTATAATATATTTAGTTATATATAATTATTTTCTAAAATATATTTATAATTAAAACTATATATAACTATATATATATTTAAATAATTATAAAGTTAAAATAATTTTCATAAAAGAAAAATATATTTATTATAATTATAACTATATATAAATACTTTTTAATATACTTATTTGTAAGTATAATTATATAATAAATATATATATATACATATTTAAATAAATATACGCCTTTAATGAATATATATATATATATATTCATTAAAGATATATATTTATTTGAATTTTTTAAAATAATAAATATATTTATTATATTTATAATTACATACACACTTTTTATAAAATTAAAATAAATAAATTTATTATAATTATATATTCATATATTTATATATTTATATACATATATTTACATATAAATATATTTATAAAAATTATAATTTTATAATTATATATAATTATAGAAATATATTTATAAATGTATATAAATATTTATAAATATATATAAATAATTATAATTATAATTATAAATAATATATATGTAAATAATTTTAATCTTATAATAAATATATTTATTATATTTATAATTATAATTACAAATAAATATATATTTATTTTTAGTCATAAATATATATTTATATATATTTATATATTTAAATGATTATGAAATTAAAATAAATATATTAATTATATATAGTTATATATATAAATAAATAAATATTTATTTATTTATTTATTTAAATACTTATGAAACTAAAATAAATATAGTAATTATATATACTTTTTAAAATTTCATAATTATTTTAATAAATATATATTTATATTAAAATAATTATGAAATTATAATAAATATATTTCTAATCAATTTTTTTATAACTAATTTAATTAAATCAAATAATTAACTTCAAGGTGATTCTTTCTTTGTTGATGTGTTCGACCTTAGATATGTAGTGCACCTTCGTTGTGTTATAGAGATCAAAGGTACATCTCCTCAAGTAGTGAACCACACATGCATTGAGAATCTTCAGACATTGTCGAAGGAATCTACGGGTGCTAGCATGGAAGATCCCTACACTTGTGTTGTCGACCTTCGATCTCCTCAAGAACCACTTCCAAAATATTCTATTTGATCCGTCGGAGGAGGATCGATCTCTTTCTTGAGAATGTTCCTGTAGAAGAAGAAACTTTCTAGGCTCGGGATAAATTCTACAAATTGTTGTTCACAACCTAATTACTAGCTTTGTGGGTTCCCCCTTGGCTAATTAGATAATAATAAAATAACTAGGAATTTAATTCACTAGGTAATTATAAATAATTAACACAGTTTGCGTTACTTATTTTATTATTCCATGTGAAACCCCCATGTCCAATAATAACAATAATACCATTGTTTCCATGACATGTTCTTAACTTTTACCTTTTATTTAAATATTATTTTAATCAAATAATATTTGGAATTATTTCTCACCGGACCCGAAAATTGGTCCACCAATCCTTCTCAATATTTATCGGCCCTTAAATAATTAATATTTATTTATAAAATAAATATAACTCCATTAATCATCAATAAATAAATAAATAAATATTATATTTACTAAGAAGAAAATAAATGTTTATTAATTATTCTACCCATATTATATTCTCTCAAATAACTAGTGTTGAAATAAATGAGATCAAGCATCTATAAATATTTATTAAACCACAACTGGGAATGATCTTTATACAACTTTTTAAAATATAAAATAATATATTATTTAATTGAGATACTAGATACACTTAGTGTGTGACCCTCTAGGAATCTTTCTTGGTGGCATTTGGCCGAGTATCCTAGAGTCCAATGATAGCATCTAGCTACATGCCAAGGTACTCTTAGTGAAATAAATTAATGTCGTAATGATATGTCACCTCATATGAATGCTTACCATGCAATATAATACATGTTTATCGATATCTCCAATCAAGAAGGTTGCATGCAAGTTCCATTAAACAATGTGCATGATTTATCATTCTTTGACATCCAAGAAATTGAACATTCTTATAGAATACCATGGACATGGATTTATTTTGGCTATATAATTTTCATGAAAGGTCAAGATATATCAACTTCTATTATGGAACATAATGGAAAAATCCTTTATCGGATTATTCATTAATGCAATATTACTCGTGATGCACCCAATATATGATACCTCCCCGCGAACATATGTCATCATGGTTTTCCTCAATACATCTATGTGAGCGAGTGATAATACCCATTAATAATAATCTAGAATTATAAGGACCAAAACATACATGAATAGATAAGAAGATCCAATAACACTTTTAAATGTGGATTTCCTACTGTCTGGTCTGATTTAAACAATATCCTATGGGATATCACCAATGGCGTACACCATGAGAAGTTGTCTCAAAGTCCTATGAGTCCCCACCCCTGATAGCCTGCATCATTTGTGTCCCTAAAATGATATCACTGGCTTATAGAACATATATCTAAGAATAGTTTCATGGAAATTCTAGGTTCCCATCATAGTGGTTAATTGGTATGACCTTTTAGTGTGACAACTACTTTTGGGACATTATCACATGCAATGTTACATATAAGAACAATCATGGTGTGATAAAGAGTTTATTGATATTTATCCAATTTATATAAGTTTACCATTAAGTAAAAATATGATGTTTATAGGGTACCAACTCCAACAAAAAATACTAAGGAAGAGGACGATGAATGGATATATGAATAAACATTTAGAAACAAATTAATGAAGTAATGATAAAATTATTTATAGAGGCTTATCCTGACCAATTTTTTCACCTGGTGGAATATGTTTATGTACATGGTCCACTTACTGATTAGTTCTGATATGAATTTCCTATTGAAAATAAATAAATAAAATGATTACAAGAACAATTTATATAACTCAATTACCCTGATCTACTATCAAAGGATGTGTGTTTTTTTGCACCTTGAAGGTAAAACCCCATTCCATGCCGGAAACACCTCCAGGGTGTAGATCCTAACTCAAATCCAGACCCAATCATTAGTCAACAATGTAATTTTTAGTATAGATTTATAACTATGGGAACCAATCTATGCGATAAGTATTACTTTTTTATAGGTTTATAAGGTCGTAACTAAGGATATGACAATCTATATGGTTCACCACCCTGATGAATCATCCTATAAACATGATCTTTTCTTAGGCTAGTTCATGATGTTTATGAATCAAACTCACTTGCTGATTCCCTAGTTATGGTGTTGCCATCAACGCATCACCCAAAAAACCAAATCACTATATGGGAAGCCTCTATGATACATGGTAGTATTGAACCCCCCCCCCTAATGAGATTTTAGAGTATTAAATGACTCATTCAAACCCTATAAAATTGGTAGGGAATTTCTTGTTATTATCATATGGTCAACTAGGATTCTTCTTGGTTAAATGTGACGAGAAGTCATTAACCAAGAATGTTGTATGGTTCCTTTTATTAGATTTTCATGATATATAATTCTAAGATATTAATGTAACATTGATGAAAACACCAATATTAACCGTAAATGTGATGGGTAATGAGTATGGATTTGTATTGTGATGTATTAGGATTCAGTATTTGAATATTTCTAGTCCATGATTGTCTTGTGGTTTACTATGGGTCTAGACAGAAATCCATTCCTAGATTTTGAAATAGTGGTTCCTTCCCTGAGGTGTTATTGTTATTATAGTAGGGGGAGATATTTTGGTAATACACTAAAAATTGATTGAAATATATTTCATAAAAATTGAAATGAACCATTCATAACAAAGAAGGTTTGACTACCTATATTCCTTTAACATTGACCTAATATATATCCTTAATAAGGGAACATTTTTAATGTACTATATTAGAAGGATCAAGCTTATGTAATACATGATTCAAGCATCAAGTGGAAGATGGTTTCCCACTTTTAAGTGATGTGACTTTATGTTCAAAAGTATTATGGCCAAGTGACAATTATGTCTTTATCTATCACTTCACTAGTATTATGGGAGTAAACTATATGATTCATACTATTTATTAAGGATTGTCATGATCAACCTTTTATTTCATTATATTTTTTAAAGTGTTGGTTATTTTTAATTCATGTATCCATTATAAACTACCTCTCTTAGGATTTATGTCTTTATAAAGATCCCTAAGAATCTCTTTTAAAATTATTTGAGTGTTTTCAAATGTTTCTTAAAAAATTATATGTGCTCAACATACACTTTTTGGGTTTTAAATATAAAAAAAATGATTTAAATACCTGGCATGGTCTTGGGTTTAATGCCAAGTGTTTGTCAAATCACCAGATTGACTTTCATAAAGGGATATGAATGTTTTTAAAGCATATTTAATAATGGTTTCATTTTAAAAATGGTGTGTTATTTTAAAGGGGAATTGGTGTAAATAGGTGGTTTTTAATGGTATTTCAAGTGGGATATTATAAATAGTTGTCTAATAAATTTGGTGTAAGATTTTAAGGGAAAGATTCCTATGAAACAAAATGAAATTGTAAACATCATTCAAATGTTGATTTACCCTTTTTTGAAAGTCACCTTTTGTGTATTTATTTTGATAAATATCAATATCACTGAATTAAATATGATGGATATGAATAAATAATGGATGGATGCTAATAATGGTACAAAAGAGTATGAAGATGGAATGAAACAGTTCATCAAGTTTGAAAGAACACTTGATTTGTCACAGAATAGATCAAAGTTATTTATGTTGGAATACACACAGGGGAAAATAATGTAGCTATTGGGTGGGATAAAACTACGTTTTATGGATCATCTAACATGATTTCATGTATATACAATGACAAAGATCGTATTGAGGACATTATTATAGATGAGAGTGATGATGAAGATCATATTGATGAAATGAAAAGGATTGTTGAAAATGAACTTCTTGATTTCCCAAAACTGTTTAACCAGTTAATGAGTTATGAAAATGTACTATTTTATGGTGGTTGCACTAAATATATAGCATTTTCATCCATACTAAAGCTATATAATTTGAAAGAAGTTAAATAATGGTTTGAAACCTGTTTTACAGAATTATGTTTTGTCTTTAATGACATGCTTCCATAATATAATATTCCCCCAAGCCAAACATATGACGCAAAATAAATACTACGCTTGACGGGTATATTCTCTAAAAGAATAAACTCTTTCTTGAATGACTGTATACTATTTCATAAGGACTAAATCAATTATAGAATTTCAAATTTGTGGTGATTCTTGATAAAAGAAAGATAAATTCAGTCCTATGAAAATTGTATGGTAATTACCAATAATTCCAATGTTTAGGTGCCTATATGGAAGTGAGGAGACTACATGGTAATTGATGTGGCATGCAGACATAAGAAATAAATATTGGAAACTATGTCACCTGATAGACTCTCCTTAATGGAAGAGAATTAATCATGAGTATCCTGAATTTGAAATGAGTTAAGAAAACTTCGTCTTGCATTATCTACAAGTGGATTGAATCCTTTTGGTTTTAAAATCAGCACTCACAATACATGGATGGTTATGTTGGAAAATGTTGGGAAAAAATCTCTCAAGGCATCATTGAAATTTTTTTGAGGTTATTGTGTTTGTTGAAAAAGTGGGCCTCCAGGTTTTGTTTGTTTACAAAGCAGACCATGGTGTATGAGAGTGTTTTCAATGGTGGATTAAATGGTGATTTTTCAGGTTCAAGGGATGCCTTGGATAATACATGATTGATTGAAGAACCTCGACAAAGGAATGGAAGATTTGGAGGCAATAAAAAAATAGCAGATAAAAAATTAGAGTGGTGCGTGAAAAAATAATTTGTTGCAAGAAAAATCAGCATGGTGCACAAATAATATAGTGGCATGTGAAAAATAAGAGTGATGCACAAAATATCATCATGGTGCATGGAAAAATAAAGTCTTGCATGAAATATTTTCCCGATGCTCGAAAAATTAAAGTGATGCGCGAAATTGTGGGATGAAGTTTTTTGTGCAAGAGGTGTTTTGATGTTCAAAGATCGAAAATTGGCAAAGGCATGTGGTTCACAAAATATTGAAGCAGTGCACAAAAAATGGTGTTGCGCGGAAATTTTTTTCCCGCTCGAAGTGAAATACGCGCTCAAGGAGGATATTTCGCACGAGGTCGATTTTTCCTATAAATATGAAGTGACTCCCCTCTATTAAAACAAGATCAATATATAGATAGTATCTGAGCTCGGGCATGCAAACATGGAGTGAAAAAGAGATTTGTGTGAAAACAACAAGTTTTCACATAAAAGAACTATTTGTGCGCAAAGTAGCGGTGGCGTGAAAAGTAGACTATTGTGCAAAAAGTGAATTTCATGAAAAAGTAGAGAATTATATGAATGGGAGTGTAGAGGTTTCTCATAAAATCTATTTTGTGTAAAATAACCGGTTTCACATAAAAGGGGTGTTGCGTGAAAAGTGAATTTCGTGCAAAAGCATAGAATTACGTGCAAGGTGCAATAAGGGATGCTCGCAAAAATTGCAGTTTCCCGATACACCCCGTGCAAAGTGAGATTCATCTGCGGGTGAAAGTTGGATATCAACAGAGAATCTATCAATATTTAAGAATGCATATTTCATTAGAGATAATGAAGAGACCTGTAGGTCTATAAGCTGTGAGTGGATCCCTTCTAAGTGCAGAGAGAAAAGGAAGAGGAAGAAGGTTATCCTTTCTTCCGGCAGTGATCCAGAGAGAGAGAAATAGGGAGTGAACCTTGGGAAAGCAGTGAGCTAATCCTAAACTTTGTAAATGTAGTGAGCCTAGGAATAGAAGTGATCTAGACCAAACATCATTGGCAGTGAGATTTAGTGGATTTGGTACAGTGGAACATCACCGCTGTATGCTCCTTCGACATAGCCTAGCGAGGGTGAACCATGTAAAAATCTATGTGTCTCCAGGCTTGCTTCCCTGCGTTGCATTTAAAGAATCATCATTAGATAAAGAAGGAAATATGTGGTAATAATAAACACAAAAGTTCAAACAAAGTGACCCTTGTAATAAAGAGGTCAAGATCTAGTGGGGCATGATTAATTTAGAGAAATAATATCCATACCCTGATTCACCCCCCTCTCAAGGTATATAGGTACCTATTGTTCCTAATATAAAATTATAACTTGTCATCTAGGTTATGACTAAAATAAAAATAAATAATTTTATCTTTGTTTATATCATGACCAAAACAACCAGGTAATTATATTTATGTTTATTTATCCCTATTGATCAAGGATTTCCAATTATTGTATGATTTATGTGTTATGATGTATGATTCTTACAAAAATAAATATTTCACATTGAGAGCCATGTTGTAAGGGACGATATATGACTTTCTTACTAATGTAAATTTTTTAGGATATACCATTAAAGGAACTCAAGGGTGTCTCATCTAAGAAAAATTTACACACCCAATTAGGTTGAAACATTCATCAAAAACCATGTTTCTAGGACATCAGAGATTTCTACCCCAAAGAAATAAGTACCAATCTTGGATGACATCATTTTATGGAAGTTCATAAGAATTTACAACACTATATCAATTAACTGGTGATCAACTATTTAAGAATGTGAAAGATATGGACACTACTTTTGGTAAACTATTTCTAAAAAACATTACAAAAAATGGTTTAAAAAAGTGATCATATTTTTTTAAATTACCATAATAAAAATTTTTGTATGTGAGACATTTTCTTGATGTTATTCTTGTTGATAAAAATTTATGTGATAGTGTCATCTGCACATTTCTAAATGCACCTAATAAATTAAATAATTGAATTAAGGGTAGGTTGGACATGGTTAACATTAGAATATGAGAAGAGTTCGCTCCAGTGAAAGGTGAAAAAAAACTTTTCTTTCTCTAACTTCTTAGACTCTTTCCAGTAAGAAGAGAAATTATTTTTTCATCTTCTTAAATGATATAAATGATCAAGAGGGGTATTTTTCAAATTTCAAGAACATCATGTCAATGATATATTTAAAGTTAAAGGGTTTAAAATCACATAACATCCATGTTTTGATGTAAGATATAATTCCTGTAGATTTATGTGTAATTTTTCCCAAGAATTTCTATCAGACATTAACCATTATTTGTTTATTCTTAAAATCTATATATAGAAAAGTTATAAACTTGGTGAAAATTCCAAATATGGAAAGAGAAATTTCAATCATATTATGTGAATTAATAATGTTGTTCCTGCCAACATTATTAGATATGATGGTTCATTTGATGATTCACTTGGTGAGAGAGATTTGAATATGTTGTCTTGTACACAATAGATGGATGTACCCCATTGAATGGCATATGAAAATTTTGGAAGGGTATGTCAAAAATTAAATTTTGACATAGGGATGTATTACGTAGTGATATATTGTTGGGGAAGACATTGAATTATATACCGAATACCTATTTGGTGTGAAAAGAATTGGTCTATCAAAATATCATCACACTTGGCGGCTTGCAAGTGAAATAATTTCTAGAAGAGAAGTTTCCACAATTAATATTGAAGATCAGGAGTAGGCCCACCTTTATGATTTGCGTAACAGTTGGGAGGTTTACCCATATGTTGAAACCCACAATGAAATTATTAGACATTTTATTCCACTAAGGGATGAAATATTGATATCAAATACACATAATCCATAGTTTATTGGATGGATTCAGGTATAATTTTGAAGGAGTTATATAAAAATCTAGATTCAATTTCACAATGACTACAATGGATAGCCAGAGTACCATGTGTGTATGAATTATCTTACAATGGTTATGAAATTAATGTCTACATTTTCTATACAAATAATTATGATGAATATAGTACCAGTAAAAATAATGGAGTTACACTCCTGGAAAAAGTGATGCATGTTTATGATACTAAGGATATAAATCCAGTTTACGTGAATATTTCATACTTTGTCATCATCAAAAAAATATGATAGTTGTATAATACAACATTCCATGTTCTAGTTTTTTACTACAAGTGGGTCGATAATAGGACTGCTATTAAAATATATGAATTAGTATTCATAAATTTTGATTTTAATAAGGAAGGGTACAAAGAGGAACTGTTTATTATGGAATCACAGGAAGTACCAATATTTTATGTTTTATATATCGCAAATTGAAAGTAGTCGTTTGTTTTGTTATCAAACAAAACCACTGAAGGGTCAAATAAAAATTAAACTAAGCATGACCCTTTCATTAGGATGTCGCAATAATTTCATAGTGGTCTCAATGTAGCCAGTGTTTTATAGGTTAGAGGAGAACACAATGAAGGGATTTGGATAATCGATAGAGGGGTCGAATAAATTCATCCTTTAAAAAAGAAAAATATATTTCAATAATCTTGTTACATTTTTTTGTAATATATATCATGTTACCACTTGTTGTTATTGAATTTTTCTGAATTTATATACTCTCAATTAAATGAAAAATAACTTCTATAGATAATGAATTTTACTGGTGTTGGTGCTCCCAATCCCAAGTAACAACATGTCTCTCAACCTAATGCTTCTCACATTGTAGAGGAATGACCTTCTTCACTGGTATGTGCTCTCGTTACTAATTAACAATAATTTTCTCAACCATTTGTTCCTCCCAGTGCATATGTACTATGACCATCTTCATATGCCAATGCTACCACTCCAGAGGAACATATTTATGATGCTGATTATGGGGAAATAGAAGGATATAAAGGATTGGCATCACAGAAAAAAAAAAGTGCATCATAGTTTGATGGTGTTGTAAAAAATCATTATGTAGAATGTTAAAGGAATAAAATTTTGGGTGGGATGGAATGCATGTGGTCAGCATGTTAACCCCAAAATAGCAATGTATGGAAGTTATTTTGGAATCATCACTCATAAATGTGTATCGATTGAGTTATATTCATGGAACCATGTTGTTCTCGAGCTAAAGACACTGATGTGGGAGGATATTATGGTAACATAATGATATAATTTATTTATTTTACTAAAAAATAAAATAACAAAGCACTGACTTACTCTTTATCGTCCAATAAAAAGGTTGTTTATAATAGATGAATCTAATAAAATGTATGTATTAATTCTTATTAGAAGGATTCATTGAGTATTCACACGATTCTCACAAGACATCATCTTAAATACACTGAAGGTAAAATAAACCTGTACCCACTGGTTATCTCTTCACACCTCATAATCCAAGATGTGTGGGATGCATTTACTAGAAATCGTGCATATGTGTCTTTTCAAGTACATTATTGCTAGTAAAACATTGTTTTATGATACATGTATTCATCACTTTTATTGAAAATTTTATATTTATAAAACTTCAACTGATTGTCAGAAATAAGGAATGAGAAAAAAAACTGGCATACCCCTACCTTAAATAATGGATGGGGTATGCTTCACTTGAAAAAAAATTGGTATGTATTTCAAATCGATCTTAATACTTTAATGTGACATGAAACAAAACCAAAATTATGATCCTCTATTTATATGAAGATTGATGATTCAAAATCCAAATCTACTTCCATCCCATTCCATTTTCTATGGATGGAGGCACATGTAAAAAATATGGAAAACTAATAGATGAAAACCCATAAAGTTTCACTTTTATTTAAAATTGACATTAATTTAAGTAAAAACCACAAGTGACATACTGAAAACCTATAAAACACATACATATTGTTTTGATATATTCAGAAAATGATATATTACACATTTGTGATGTATAGTAATAAAACGCAACTTAATATGACACATGGTGTGGCTGGTATCACTAAAAGTTTCTCCTTTTATTTAAATTTGACATTAATTTAAGTAAAAAAGTAATATCCCCAACTTGGGTGCCACAAAATCAGTGCCCTGATATGGGTCTTCGCATGACCTCAAGTGCGCCTTCCCATACGCCAGATGTAGTCGGCCAGTAACAAGGGTCTAATAGGTCATGTGGGGTACCCTTTTTAATAGATTAATCCATATAAGAACACAAAACAAACAACATAAAAAATAGGAAACAACCAATAACATGCATAGTCAAACATCTCCCCAACGGGGCACAAACCACATGCAATATTAAAAATGTCATGTCATACTACAATGCCAAGTGAAAAAAAGCCAAAATAAAAGAAAAATTGTGTAAACCCAAATAATGTCTCAACTCCAAGTCTATAGCCTCATCCATGCATCCCCCATGTCCAACTCAACTCCCCCAGAATAGGGCCCTTTTTAATTTATTGACCTACAAGAATGAAATTTGCTCGGGTA